>JAKCOZ010000008.1:39134546-39734546 GCA_022605955.1 Rallus limicola
GGAATTCGAGGCTCAGCCCAGGTTTCAGTTCTTTGAATTACAAAGCACTGCCCTGTTTAGTCTGTTTTTACAGGACAACTCAAGTCTGAGCTGATGCACAGCTCCCTGTGGGCTGTCTCTGCTGAGATGGGGCCTCATGTCTCTGTACAACCCCCCATGAGTCACCTGATGGGCTGAACACTGCCGAAACCTGTTTGTGGAACTCTGAGCCAGACAGCTCCTTACATTCCACCCCATGTCCTGAGTCACAATTTGAACCACTCGTATGTTCTCATTGCCCAGTGTATAGGTGTCACTTCACCTGCATCTTCTAGCAGAGCTACTTATCCCTCGGTTTCTAATGGGTATGGGCTAAGAGGGACCTTGGGAGTTAGCTCAGGGGCAGGGGTGAATCATCCCTCTGGAAGAGCATGGAAGGGATGGGGCTGGCGGTGGGCTGCACGGAAGCCAGCTGAGGTATGTTACCTGGAGAGCATCCAGCAAGCAGGATGGACCTTTGCCGTTTCTAGGGCTTTGGGGGAGCAGAGGGCAGCGGAGAAAGGAAATGATGAAAAGCAGTAAGCAGTTTGTGGTCGTCTTTAGGCTGGGTGGGAGAAGGTGCGAGCTGCGCCGCAGCAGCGTGAAAGCCAGGACAAGGCAAGGGATGAACCACCTGGGCAGGGGAAGGGGGCGCTTGCCATGCGGCTCCAGGAGAGGGTTGGGGGAGCACTGCCTGTCTTGTGGCACCTCTTCTGCCCAGGGATGCTGTCACCGCACCTGGGTGCCCTTGCACAAGAAGAAGCTGCCGAGCATCCTCAGGGAGGAGGCGGGGAGCTCAGAAGTGATGCTGCAGTTCATTCAGGAAGCTCATCTCTTTGCAGCTTGGTGATGCGAGCTGGCCTGGCTTCTGCAAGCCCTAAGGTTTGCAGTGCATGATTTCTCAGCTCTGCCAGCATTCTCTCTCAAACAATGTAAATGTCCAGCAGTAGCTCCCAAACCGAAGGGGCAAGGACTGAACAGTGTTCCTGGCTTGAAACCTCCTCATGAAGGCCACAAGCAGTCCCTTCTGATTTTGCATGTCAGGCCTTTCCTTTCACAGAAAACATTCCTACACTGCCCCATGTTGCTTCTTGCTCTAGCAGCATCCGCTTTCAAACATGCTAAATGTCCAGCTCCCAAACCAAAGGTGCAAGGATGGAACAGAGTTCCTAACTTGAAACCTCCCCATGTAGCTCACCAGCATCCCTTCCTACCTCGGGTCTCAGGGCTTTCCTTTCATGGAGAGCATTCCCAACACTGCCCTTGGTCATTTCTCAGCAGGGGAGCCCTGTGCCACCCCCCACAGCATGGGGCTGGGTGGGAGCCAGCACTCCCGGTCCTCCCAGCTGGAGCCAGGGCTGAGTCTGGCAGCTGCTTGGCTGTTCCTCGAGCGCCTGGTGCCTTCCTTCCCCGGGAAGATGCACCCTGCCCAGCCTGGCAAGTATGCTCTGCTCCCTGGGACACCCAAGCCACACAGCTCATTGCCAAGAAGTGGAAAATATTCCCTGCCTGGCAGCTGGAGGAGCTGGCATGTGTTTTTCCACACAGTTTTCAGGCAGGGTGTCACTGGGAGTGGTGGTGGCATGTCCAGGGGTACTGCTGGCACCACTCAGGCTGGCAGGGTAAGCGTGGGCTCAGCCAGGAGCCTCTGAGTGGTGACCCTCAGGCATTGATGCTGCCCACCATTTCTTCTCCAGCTTTCTCAAAAAAAACAGGATTTCCCAATCCCCCAGTCTGGTTTAGTTTTCTCCAAGACCAAGAGAATAGTGCAGGTGTTGTCAATCTTTCTGGTTTGGGTCAGTTTTATCCCCAAACTGCACTACTTCCAAGCCCGGAGAGCCTGTGCTTGGGCTGTTTCCATCTTCTGAACACCAAGTGTAGGTTTTCCCTGTGGAAAAGGGTTAGGGGGAGATCCCTGAAAGAGAGCTTTACTTTGGCTACGAGCTGCCACTCTATGGACCTTATTAATGTCTGTCAATATCTGAAGGATGGGACGCAGGGGGAAATGGCCAGCCCCTTTTCAGTGTCTGTGGGGACAGGACAAGGGGCAATGGCTGGAAGCTGGAGCATAGGAAGTTCTGCACCAACATGGGGAAGAACTTTTCCCCAGTGAGGGTGAGGGAGCCCTGGGACAGGCTGCCCAGGGGGTGTGGAGTCTCCTTCTCTGGAGAGATTCCAGCCCTGTCTGGATGCCTATCTGCGCAATATGAGCTGGGGAGCTGCTTTGGCAGGGGGTTGGATGTGATGAGCTCTGGAGGTCCCTTCCAACCCCTGTGATTCTGTCTCTCATCCCCCTAGAGAGCATGGGGACACCCTTCCCAATATCCCAGATGTGTGACGTCCCTGTATCCTGTGGCAGCCCTCTGAGGAAAGCTTCTCTGTGAGAGATGGAGGTGGGGGGGGGGGGAAGCAGAAAAAGGAGCCTGAAAGTGTTATTTCCTCTCCTCCAGCTCCCACGCTGCATCTGCAGCCTCCCTTCTCGCTCGGCCCGCTGCTCTTTCCTAAGAAGCCGAGCCAAGCTTTCCCACAGACCCAGACAGCTATTAGAGAAATATTATTACCAGATGGTTCGTTTTTTCCATGGAACCAGGGGCCAGTGTGAGGTAACGGGGAAAGAATTAACCCGCCCCAGCCTGCGCGCGGGGATGCGGCCGTGGCGGAGGAGCCGCGCCGTGTCCCGGCCGCATCGGCGTGCAAGGAGTCCATGGGGTGGGACGGGGGGGGGGGAAGGGGGTACTGGATGGGTGGAGGCCCTGTGGGCTGGCTTGGGAGGGCTCTGATGCAGAGGGGAAGAGCGTGTCCCCAAATGGAGGTGGAAGGAACGGGAGAGCCCCCCCTCCCCTCCCCTCTCTTTGGGGCAGCTGGAGCTGGCAGGAGCGAAGCCCAGCTGGCAAAGCGCCCGGCGGGGAAGGTCGGGCCGGGTCAGTCGGGCTGGTGGTTTTTGGGGGGAGGAGAAGCGTCATGGCCTGGCTGCGGGGGCGGCGTCAGGCCAAGGTCCTGTTTCTCCTGGGGGTGTCGAGGGGCTCTGCCACAGGGTCTTCTAGCAGGCAGGATGAGCGCAAGAGCTCCCTGCGGTGCTGCCAGGCCTGCCCCATGCCTGCTCGGGGTGTTCCTGTCAGTGCTGGGAGAGCGGGTGCTGTGGGAAGTTGAACTGCCATGTGTGGAAACACCACCAGCCAGGCTCTTCTTGCAGCCAGGCTCGTGGTGGCACAGCGCTCAGCTCAGACCGTGGCTGCTCCCATGCTGCCAGTCCAAGCACGGAGATGCAGTGAGCGGTGGGGATGTGGCTGAGCCATGGGTAAACTGAGTCACACAACCATGGCGGGTGGAGCGGGGTGCGTGTGTGTCTCCAGGATCCTGTAGTGTGGGGAGCTATAGGATGGAAACTTTCCACCACCACAAATGCTCAGCGAGTCTTGGGTGCTGGCGTCCCCAGAGGGAAGAGGGGGGTGAGGGATGCGGGCAGCCAGCGGGACGCTGGTGTGCTCCACGCAGTTGCAGCCAGGGGGATTTTGGTGCTCGTTAACTGTGGCATCTCCTGGGACAGCGTGAGAGGACAAAGTAACTCCAGCTGCAGGAGATGGAGCTGGAAACCTGGCACTCAGCCCTTCCCTGCTTTCCGAAGCACCCTCCAGTTGTGAGTCTGCTGGCGGGTCCGATCCTGGCTTTCCCAGGGGAGTTTATTTCACCCTGTTTCCGTGCTTCCTGTGGAAGGAGCAGACCTGGTTAAAGGGAGGGAAAGGCTGCACGACAGAACTGACAGCAGGAAGATGGAGCTAACTCAGGCTCCTCTCAGTCCCTGGGGGGACAAACCACAACCGTTCTGCCCCAAACATGCGTTTTTTTTAAACCCATGCCCCAATTTGGACTGGAATTAGGCTAGTTTATCACCGGGCTGTGCTCATCCCCTGGGTGTGATAGAGGGGCTTCCCTTGCTCATCTGCATGGTGCCCTGGAGGGGTCCCTCGCTCCTGGAGGACCACCTGGCCTGGCAGAGTCAGGGGGCTTGGCCTCCCTGGCCTCATCCAAAGAAGGGAGAGGGAACATCCTTCCCAGGTGCTCCTTGAAAGAGCCCAGCGCAGGGCCACCAAGGTGATGGAGTGGAGCCCCTTCCTCATGAGGAGAGGCTGAGGGAGTTGGGGCTCTTTAGCCTGGAGCAGAGGGGACTGAGGGGTGACCTCACTAATGTTTATCAATATGTAAAGGGACAGAGTCAGGAGCCCAGAGCCAGGCTCTGCTCAGGGCTGGCAGTGACAGGACAAGGGACAATGGGTGCAAGCTGGAGCAGAGGAAGCTCCGTGGGAATGTCAGGAGGAACTTTGTCACTGTGAGGGTGACTGAGCCCTGGGACAGGCTGCCCAGAGAGGCTGGGGAGTCTCCTTCTCTGGAGACATTCAAACCCCACCTGGATGTGCTCCTGTGTGATGTAGTCTGGGTGATCCTGCTCTGGCAGGGGGGTTGGACTAGATGAGCTTTCAAGGTCCCTTCCAACCCCTAACGCCCTGTGATCCTGTGTGCCCTTAGCTTTCAGGACACTGCAGCATCCTGCTTGGCCTGGTGATTGCAACACCCCTGGGCTCAGCTGGACTTCTGCACAACTAGCCCACACTTTTCCAAGGAAGTGGCTGTTCAGCACACAGGGGACGCTGCTGGCCCTGGTTTAGCACCAGGGGCCTGGGGAGGGGGGGAGGGAAGGCAATGCTTGAAGAAGCTTTTGAAGCTGGACACAGATCCAAGCTCATCATCTGCTCGGCAGAGAGGATGTGCCTGGGACGTGGCGCCTGATAACAGCCCCTGGGGCTGGGGGCTGGGTGTTGGGCAGGCAGCGGGGTCCCTGACGGGGTGCACGGGGTGCCCTGGCTCCCTGTGTCAGGGGGTGTGGGGTCTGACAGGCTGCAGCTGCCTGGAGCCATATACGGTCAGCGGGCGCCCTGCACGAGCCACACCATTATCCCGAGGTCTCGGCTGGTGTGGGTGACTGGCCTCCAGTTCACAAGGCTCTGAGGAGCGGCCGGGCTGTTCTGGGCATGGATGGGCTTTTCCCTGCCTGTAAGGAGAGGGGGGAGTGTCAGGTGTTGCACTTGGGCTGGAGGAACCCCAGACATGTACACAGGCTGGGAGAAGAGCTCCTGGAGAGCAGCCCTGAGGAGAAGGACCTGGGGGTTCTGCTGGGTGAGAAGCTTCCCCTGAGCCAGCAGTGGCTCTGGCAGCTGGGAAGGGCGATGGGATCCTGGGCTCCATCAGCAGAGGGGTGGCAGCAGGGACAGGGAGGGGATTGTCCCTCTCTGCTCTGCCCTGGGGAGGCCCCAGCTGGAGTCCTGTGTCCAGAGCTGGGGCCCCCGGACAAGGAAGATGTGGGGCTGTTGGAGAGGGGTCAGAGGAGCCATGGAGATGCTCAGAGGGCTGGAGCAGCTCCCCTGTGGAGAGAGGCTGAGGGAGCTGGGCTGGGTCAGCCTGGAGAAGAGAAGGCTGTGGGGGGACCTCATTGCAGCCTGCCAGTCCCTGAAGGGAGCAGAGACACAGGAGGGGAATCAGCTTGTTCAAGGGCAGAGCCTGGCAGGACAAGGGGGATGGACTGAAGCTGGAGGAGGGAAGGGGGAGATGAGATCTTAGGGGGAAGTTCTTTGCAGAGAGAGTGGTGAGGGGCTGGAACAGGCTGCCCAGAGAGGAGGTGGGTGCCCCGTCCCTGGGGGTGTTGAAGGCCAGGTTGGCTGGGGCCCTGGGCAACTTTGTGGAGCTCCAGGCCTGGAGGTTGGTGTCCCTGCCTGTGGCAGTTGGAACTCTCTGATCATTGGGATCCCTTGGCTCTGCTGCTGCTCGGGGTAATGCCCTGGGAGGGAAGGGAGAGAGGAAGAGGTGAAGCACAGAGGGGATGTCTCTGGCGTGTGGGTTGACAGGATGCTGATGCTTGTCCCTTCCCAGCACTCCCCCTCCCCCTTCCTGGGAGCATCTGGATGGTTTTCAGAATGCCAGATGAGGTCCCTCATGGAAACCCTGAGGAGGGAGGCTGGAGATCTGGGGCTGACCACCACCACCCTGCAGCAGGCTTTGTCCCTGGATGTGCTTGGTTTCTTGGAGAGCATCTTCAGTGGGTTTGAGTTGCCTGGAAAAACTGCCTGTCAGTGTCCTCATCCCCTGATGTCACCAGCACAGCTCTGCAGAGCCCACCCTCCTCTGTGCCTGGGTGGATAGTTACACCAGCCACCTTCATGCTGGTGCTACAGCTTTTCAGCTGGGAGAAAACGTGCTTTCTGCAGATCATCCAGCACCTGGCTCTCCTGGAACTGGGGTGTCTTGCAGAGAGGTTTGCTTCATGGTTTGGTGTTAGTCCCCCCCCCTGCCCCCAACACTGCCAAGCCTCCCTCAAAGGAGGAGCTGTGCCAGTCTGGCTGACCCTCATCCAAAGCATGTGGCACCCTGAGGGTCTCCCAAAGCCTGGAGGAGCTGTGGGGAGGATGCCCAGCAGCAGCCCTGCCCCTCCTTCAGATTTCCCCTCTTCCCTTTGTTTTAATGTCAGGTCCCATGGCTGCACCTTGACCTGTGCTGGGTGACAAGGGGCAATGGGCTCAAGCTGGGCCAGGGCAGGGTCAGCTCAGCTGGGAGGGCAAAGTTCTTCCCTGGCAGAGTTGTCAGGGCCTGGCCCAGGCTGCCCAGGGAGGGGCTGAGTCCCTGCCCCTGGGTGTGTTGAACAGAGGGGAGATGAGGTGCTCAGGGATCTGGGGCAGCACAGGGCAGGGACGGTTGGACTTGATGATCCTAAGGGGCTTTTCCAACCCAGTGACTCTGGGTGCAAACCAGGGCCTGTCGTGCTGTTGGGTTTGGGAGGTTTTGGCCTGGCACACTCCATGGGCTTTTCTTCCACTGACTTGGGATGGTTTTTGTCCAAAGAGTCACCCAATGCCCCTGCCTTGATCACACAGCTGGGCTCCCCTACTGCTGAAACTCCCAATCAGTGGAGCTACAGCTTTTTCCCCTCTCTGAAGTTGCCTGAACTCAAGGCAGCTCCCTAGAGCCAGGCCCGCAGTGTCTCCTCCTGCTCCTTTGCTCCGAGGGGCGGTCGGGGCAGTTGTGCAGGGGGATGCAGCCCACCCTGTGTGGCCCTGTGAAGCAGCACCACAGGTCCCCAGCTCCCTTCGTGCCACCCAGCTTGTGTGCAAACCCTGTGTGCCAGCTGGCTTCATGGTGCTGGCCCTTCATCCCTTGGAGCTGCTGGGCCCTACGTGCCTGCAAGGGATGCTCTGCCTGGCCCTGGAGCTAGAACCTCTCTGGGATTCCTTTAAGCTTCCAAAGGTGTGGTGCCCCCTTGGCCTGGACAACTCATCCATTTGCTAATTAATGGCAGCCTTTGGTCCCCTCCTGTGTTTGTGGGAGCAGGGTGCAGCCTCCAGGCATTGTACCTCTCTTCCCCCCAGCTGTGCCCACTGCGATGAGGTCTGGCTGTACCCGCCTCTGGGTCTGAGGTCAGCAGTGTGGGACTTATCCCCAGTGCTGGCTGTGGGGACCAGGTGGTCCATGACACCCTGGTGTTGGGGGGAGCAGGTCCAGCTCCCCAGGGCTGCAGGTTCTCAGGTTGTCCTACCTGGTGGGAAGATGCTCATCACCAGACACCCCAAGGGGCTTGGGCTCTCGCTGCCAACTCCTGGGCTTGACACCTCCGACCCCATCCCCACTGCCTGCCCTGAGCACAGCCTGGGGGGACCATTCCCCGTCTCTGGGTGTCCCTGAGAGCTATTTCTCACCTTGCCCCCTTGGGTTCCTGACTGGGTTGAGCAGAAACCCCCAAAAGTCAGAGGAAGGCGTTTCTCCAGAAATGTGGTGTGTCCATGGTGCTGCCATGCCTAGGTGGCTGTGGGACAGCTCCAGCCCTGCCCTTTGCTGGGGACTCCCCTGGCTGGCACTGACACAAGCCAGCTCAGATGGGGATGGGGCTGCCTTTTCCCCTGCCCCAGCTTTTCTTAGCCTGGGAGCTGGGGGTGAGGAGCAGCCTGGCAGGTCCTGGAGTCTCCCTGCTCCCCATGGGGGATGCTGACCTTCACGTGGGCCGCTGAGTGTGACCGCTCTCCCTTCGTGAGGCTTGCTGAGGTCTCAGGCACAGGTCGCCAGGGCTCAGGTACAGAAGATGACGAGGAGCAATGCCTCATTGGTGTCTGACTCAGCTGACGTCCCCTGATCCCTCCCTCCCCTCCATCCTCGTCCTCAGGCAGGATACTCCTCCTCAGCCGTGCCCTCCTGCCTGCTCTCCCTCCCACCCGGACAGGGAGGAAAGTGGTAAAAAAGGAATAAATCTCTCTCCAGCGGCTCCTGCCTCTCCTGGCTGCAGGGTCTGCCCCAGCCTCTCCCTTGGCCCCAGCTCGATGGTAATCTGAACCAAGCCAGGATGGGGCCAGGAGGCTTTCTGCTCGCTCTGTCGCTCCTCGGAGGGGGCTCGTGGGCCCAGCGCTCCGAAATCACCACCCGTGTCGCCAACGCAGAAGGTAAGCCCGGGCTCTTTACCAGGGTGGGGTTTTTGGGAGGGGGGGGGTGTTCATGTGTGTGGTGGATTTTTTTTTTTGGGGGGGTTGTTTTTAACTCTTCCTCCCTGGGACCAGCAGAGAAATCCAGCTGCTGTTCCCCTCCTGGCCGGGAGCCTCCGCAGCGTTGTTGGGACGGGCTGGGGAAGAGCTGAGCTCGCTGAGGAGAGCGGAGCAGGATTAGAGGGTCTGGGACCCGCTTAGAACACCAGGATGTGTTATTTCCATGGCTCTTTCTCCTTGGCTCTGCCTTGTTGGGTGTCACCAGCACCACACTGGGCTGCAGCTGGAAGGGATAACAGCTGGGGTGGTGGTGGGGGGGGTGACAGAGGGTGCTGGTTTAGCTTTCTGAAAGGTTTCGGGTTTGGGGGATGCGCTCCCTTTGCTCTCCCCTCTGCTGGTGCCTGTGCCACAAACCCATTGAGTTCTGGCTCAGCTGTCATCTGTATCCACTTAAACCTGATCTACGGGCTGTAGAGACAGGACAAGGGGTGATGGGCTCAAGTTGGAGCCCAGGGAGTTCCCCCCCAATGTGGGGAAGAACTTCTTCCCAGTGAGGGTGAGGGAACCCTGGGCCAGGCTGCCTAGGGGGTGTGGAGTCTCCTTCTCTGGAGAGATTCCAGCCCCGTCTGGACACCGCCCTGTGTGCCCTGTCCTAGGGACCCTGCTTTGGCAGGGGGTTGGACCCCATGGGCTCTGGGGGGCCCTTCCAACCCCTACAGCTCTGTGAGTCTGTGAATTCTCCCTGTGTGTTAGCTGCCATCACCTCTGGGCTTTGCTTGAGAGGCTGCTGCAGCAGCTCGCTGTTTTCTGAGAGCTGGGGGTGCTCTTAAGACATGTCTGCATCTTAACATCGATGTGGAAAACATGCAGGGAGCTGCTAAATCTCCCCCCCCCCGCCCCCAGCCAACAGTTTCTGGAACTATACTGGCTCCAGGGAGCCCTGGACCCTGAAAGAGAAGGGAGCAGCCCCCCTCGTGTGCCCATGTGATGGGTTAGGAGGCTGAAGAGGTGCCCTGAGCTCGGCTCCCAGGAGGGGAGGTGGGCTGCAGGCGTGCATGCCAGCAGCACGGGGAGCCTGGGCTGGGGTGAGGGGGGAATGATGTGCAGCTGCAGCCCCATCCCCCTTGAGCTTGCTGGATCCGCTTCTCCTCAGACTGCCCCGTGGACCTGTTCTTCGTCCTGGACACCTCGGAGAGCGTCGCCCTGAGGGTGAAGCCCTTTGGGGACCTGGTTGCCCAAGTGAAAGACTTCACCAACCGGTTCATTGATAAGCTGACCAGCAGGTACATCTCCCAGGGGCTTTGTCCGGGCTGCTGTAGGGTCCTGGTGTGGGGTGGGATGCACGGACCACACTGTGTGTCCATCTCCAGGGGGAGAGGAAGAGAGCAGGGATGCTAGGGAGGGCGGTGGGAGCGTCTCCTCCCTCTCCTGGGCTGTGGTCACCCCTTGTTTTTCCTCTGCCTGTATAGGGAGCAGCAGAGTCCCTTTCACAGGGGCTTCCTGGAGCATCAGACATGCCACTGCAGCCCCCTCTCCTCCCAACTCAGGCTGGCTGGGTTGTTCTGTAGTGCCAAAGCGATGCTGAGCCCCATGCCATGGGATGCTCAGGTACCAGCAGCAGGGAACCCCTGATGTCAATCCAGGAACCCCCTTGGAACTACCATACCCCCAGACAGCCTACAGGGCTGAACCCAGCTTTGGATCCCCTGTGCCCACCCTGCCCAGCCCTTTATCTGCTGCCTCCTCACCAACCTGGGCTGACCCTGGCTTTCCCAGGGTGAGTTCACCTGGGGATGCCCAAAAGTGCCCAAATCTCATTGTGGGGGGGGGGATGCTGGGAAGGGCTGCAGGCAAAGGCCATGGCTTGCCTTGGAGTGCACAGGAGCACTCCCAAGGACTGGAGGCAGGAGGGTCTTGCTGAATCACTTGGGACAGCAGGAGATGTGTGCTGGTGCCTGAGGGACACCGCGGGGATGTCCTGGTGCTGCACAGGGTGCTGTCACTTGCTGGTACAAGACAGGTTTGTGCTTGGGAACAACCAGCCAGGCTTCCATCAATGCAGTGTGACTGTGCTGTGTGCAGACAGACAGGTGGATCTCCTGAGCATCCCTATGCCCACCCTGCCTCGCTCTACCTGCTCCGTGAGCCACCACCATGCACGCCATGCTGTGTGGAGGGGACAGCAGCGGGCGGTGCTCTGGTGGCTTTGGGATAGGTCCTGGGCAGAGAGAGGATGAGCTTGGGCAGGAAGCGAGTGAGCTGTCCATCCCCATCCCTTTGGGCTCAGCCCCAGCAAAGGATGTGATGTCTCTGTCCCAGGGAGTCACCGGTGCAGGCAGTGCCAGCGTCTGGAACGGGGCTCCAACACGTGCCCATCTCCAAATGGGGGCATCCTTTGGGAGGAGGAGGGATCCCTCTCTGATTTTAACACATCCAGCAGTGGGAAACTCACCGCTGTCCTGTGTGTGGTGCTTGGTGGCTCCCCTGACTGCCTGGCTCAGGCCACTGCAGCCTGGCACCTCTTCAGGAAGGCTCCCTGCTGAACTGCCCAACGACCCCTGTGGACACTCACCAGCTTCACCCCTGTGGACACTCACCAGCTTCACCCCTCTGCTTTTCTCCCTCCCCAAACCAACCGCCCTGCTCCCACAGCTGGGCACAGCCCTGCTGCTTTTGGGAGAGGGCTCGTGGTTTGTGTGCTGGGCTGGTGGAGGTGGCAGAGCCCTGTGCCAGGCTGCCCAGGGAGGTTGGGGAGTCTCCATCTCCGGAGACATTCAGACCCTGGGCGCTGCCCTGTGCAGCCTGCTCGAGGGTTGGGGGGGGGGGGTTCCAACTCCCCTGGGGGGTGGTTGAGACTTGGGGGGGATCTCAAGATATCCCTGCCAATCCCAGTCAGCCCGTGGTTCTGTGGCAGCAGGGTATGGCCCAAGGTGCTGACAGCCCGTGTCCGTGCAGGTACTACCGCTGCGACCGCAGCCTGGTGTGGAACGCTGGGGCGCTGCACTACAGCGACGAGGTGGTGCTGATCAAGAGCCTCACCGCCATGCCCAGCGGCAGGAACGAGCTGAAGAACCGCGTCTCGGACGTGAACTACATCGGGAAGGGCACCTACACCGACTGCGCCATCAAGCGGGGCATCGAGGAGCTGCTCATCGGGTCAGCGCTGGGGCTGGGGAGGGCCATGCTGGTGGGGCGGAGGGGGGGGGGGGGGGGGAGCTTTGGGGTTAGGATGTCCCCCTGTGCATGGTGCAGAGCTCTCCCCCCCCAACCCCGGGTGGAAGAGGAGGTCAGCTAGGCAAGGGGCGGCAGGTTGCTAGGATGCTGCATGCTCTGACCACAGGCTGGGGCGCTGCCCGGTTTGAGCACCCAGAGGTGCCCAAGCCGCTCCTTGCCACCTAAACCTGCTCAGCCCTGCATTTAACCCCTTGCAGTGGATCCCATCACAAGGAGAATAAATACCTGATCGTGGTGACCGATGGACACCCCTTGGAAGGGTACAAGGAGCCCTGTGGAGGCCTGGATGATGCTGCCAATGAAGCCAAACATTTGGGGATCAAAGTGTTCTCAGTCGCCATCTCCCCCCACCACCTGGTAGGGACCTGGTGGCAGGGATGCTCCCTGCAGGCATCCTGAGCTGGGACCACGGGACCCCCCCTCCCCCCCCCCCACCTCCACCCCACCCCCTCCCCGCATGGCAGAGGAGCCTGAGTGCCCCTCAGAGCCCTGGCTGGGAGGGGGGATGCGGGTCCCCGGGGTGCTCTCTGGGGGTGGGTCCTGCGCCAGCGCCCGCAGGTCTCACTCTGCCCTCCCCAACCCCAGGACCAGCGGCTCAACATCATCGCCACCGACCACGCCTACCGCCGCAACTTCACCGCCACCAGCCTGAAGCCCACCCGGGAGCTCGACGTGGAGGAAACCATCAACACCATCATTGACATGATTGTGAGCGGCCCCCTCCCCAGCCAGCCCCCTCCCCAGCCCGCTCTGCCCTTCTCAAACCCTCTCTCTCTCTCTCTCTCTCTCTCTCTCTCTCTCCCTCCTTGTCTTGCAGAAAGCTAACACGGAGCAATCGGTGAGTGTCCCCTGCGTCACCTCCACCCCCAGTCCTGTCCCTTGACCCTGTGGGTCACCCACAGCCAAGCTGGAGGCTCGGTGGCACGGTCCTGCCCCACAGGCAGCCGCTGCTTGGCCCCTGCCAGCCTGGGGAGCCCCCTGGCACAGGGTGCAACCCAGCCCTGCTGCTGCCCGCTGCTTCTAATGCTGTTTTCTCTTTCTCTCTGGGCAGTGCTGCTCCTTTGAGTGCCAGGTGAGTCTTGGGTTGGAGACCCCCGTTCCCTTCCCTGGCATCCTGTGGCCCCAGGCTGGGCCTCGGTGACCGGTCTAACCCACACCTCTCTCCTGCAGCCTCCCCGAGGGCTCCTCGGACCTCCTGGTGACCCAGGCAGTGAGGTGAGGGACTGGCTGTGGCCATGCTGTGGGGCTGGGGTGGTGGGATAGGATCACTGGGGATGCTCAGAGACTGGTCCTCGGCACCCCACCACTGCCCTGTGGAGAGGTGGATGAGGACCTGTGCCACACTGCCATGCAGCCAGCATCATCTGCTCCCCAGGTCCATGGAGCCTTGCAGCTACCTGCTCTCCTTTCAGGAGGTCATCGTTCTGTTCCTGGGGATGACAAGCTAACTTTATTTCTGTTCTGTATTGCAGGGAGAAAGAGGCAAGCCAGGTCTTCCCGGCCAGAAAGGAGAGGCTGGAGATCCAGTAAGTGAAGGACCAGCCCTGGTAACTCTGTGTAGGGGCTGGTTTTTGGCTGCTTTTGGCCAGACTTCCTGGGGACATCATCACCAGCCCTTGCTCCTGCATCACCGTGTTTCCATGGGGTAGTCAGTGGGACTGTGGCCAGCTGTTCCCCTCCCCAGCCACCCTGCCGAGCAGTGGCTCCTGGTGGGCATCAGGGGATGGCCCCCTCTTCTCTTGCCACAAGGCTTCCTTGTTCCTCACCCAAAATAGCTGTTCCTCCTGGAGGACACATCTCTGACTCATGTATGCCAGCCCGGGGCTGGACTCTGGGCTCCCTCCCGCGTCCTCTGACACAACAAGTGCAGCAGTGTTACAGGGAGACCTCTGGTAAATAACAAGCTAATAGCATGAGGAAACTCTTTCCCTCCTCCTCCCTTTCTGCTCCATTGCCAGGTACATTTAATTCTGGGAGGTGTGTTTCTCCCACACACACGTGAGGGTGCAGTCACTCATCCTGTCCATTCCCAATCTGGAAATCCTATGTCATCTATTTCATCCCCCCCCTCCCCCCCCCCCCCCCCCCCCCCCCGCCTCTTCCTAAGGGTTTTTTGTTCTTCCCTTTCATCCAAGATGATGTGTCCCCAAGTGCCCAGCTTCCCTCACCTCCAGGGAAAGGCTGGAGTCAGTGGAGGGTGAAGTCAGGTCCTCTCTGCCCTCCACAATGGTCCCACACTCCCAGACTAGGCAAACAAGGAGGGGAGTTATGGACAGCCTGCTGTGGGGGGGGATATGGTGGATGGGGCCTGAGACCTTGGGGGAAAACTGCCCTGTGGTGATAGCATCTGCCCCTGTAGAACCATGTTTCTGTTCCCTAGGGCAGACCAGGTGACATGGGACCTGTTGGCTACCAAGGAATGAAGGTATGTGGGGCTGAAGGGTCGTGGGCATGGTTTTGAGGCTGGGCCCAGGCTTTGTGCTGCCAGTGTTTTCATGTTCCCCTTCTCTCTCCTTTCCTCTCCAGGGTGACAAAGGAGGTCGTGGAGAAAAGGTGAGGATGGAGAGGATGCTGGGAGGAGCTCTCTGCATCCCCCTGTTTGGCTACCCAGGGCTGCTCCTGTAGATGTCTGGTGTTGGGGCTGGTATGTGCCTGCACATCCATCCCTCCTGACAGTGCATGGAAGGCACCAGCAGGATCCTGTTGGAGTGGGGATCCAGCAGGGTCAGCTGGTTTGCAGCTGATGCACCCTCAGTGATCAGACAAGCACCATGCAGTAGGGGAAAGGCTGGGGACTGGTGGTGTTGCGGGGGTGTGGTGAATGCCCCTGGACCCTCAGACCAAGCTGGTGTGGGGTCCATAGCGTGGTGGGGGGAAGGAGCTGCTCTGTACAGGGCTAACTTCTCCTTCCCTTCCTTGCAGGGCTCGAGAGGACCCAAAGGAGCCAAGGTCAGCCTCTACTTTTGCCCCATTTCTTCATTCTGGTTGATGACTGGGGGGAGGAGGGCCTTTGAAAATCACTTCTTCATGGTCCCTATTCTTCATTTCAGGGTGAGAAGGGCAAGCGTGGAATCGATGGCATCGATGGCATGAAGGTAGATCTCTGCTCCCAGGCACTCTGCTTAGCCTGAGGGCTCCAAAAACCACTGTGGGGGGTCTGGGAATGAAGCCAGCATCCCACCTTGGGGCAGTGGGTCTGTCTCCCTGCAATGGCTGTCCACCTGCCAGCCTGGGACAGGGTTTTGGGACATCCCTTTCAGTGCTTTGGGGTGATGGATGGGGGTCTTTCCATGGGCACCGCTCAGGGAGACCCCTGCTTTGTCATCTGACAGGGTGAAACTGGATACCCCGGGTTACCTGGCTGCAAAGGCTCACCTGGATTTGATGTACGTACCCTTGTATGCGGATGAGCCGGCACAGCAAGGCTGCCCTGATGGCACACAGGAATGGGGGACCCCCCCCAGGAAAGGGAACTGTGGGAGGGAATCACCCCTCTTGGAAAGAAGCCTCTGGACATGCAACACTCATCCCAGGAACAGCACCTTCAGGGTGTCCCAGGGTGGGGGTGGGCAATCTGCTCTCTCCTCACCTAGGAGCTGTCCCTTGTAGCATGGGGCTGCCAGAGCAGCTGCACCCTGTGTTTGGCTGGAGGATGTTTGGCTGGAGGATGTTCAGCCCAGGCAAAGAGCAGCTCAGTGCCAGCCTGGGCTTTACCAACTCCAGCCTGCTGGGACCAGCCACGCAAGTGGAGTCTTGGGAGGCTTTGGGACACCTTATTCTGACGCTGCACTGCCCCAGTTCCCCTGCTTGCTTCCACGCTCCCAGGGTGATGCATCCACAGCACCACCGGTATCTGGGTGGTGGTGCTGCTGCAGCAGCCCAACCACCACCTTTTCTTTCTGCTGCTTCCCTCTGGGCTGCAGAGGCATGCTCAGTTGTGCAGGGCTTCAGCAGCGTGGCCGTGGCACTGCTGAAGCAGCTCCATGGTGCAAGAGATGCTGTGCCTTCCCTGCGTCCCTCCTGCCCATCCCACCAGGGAGCTGCAGGCCAGCCTGCTGGGATGCTTCCTCCTCCATGCCCCACATCTTCTGCACGTGGTGACACCAGCTTGGTTTTCAGTGATGCTGCCTTTATTTTAACCAGGGAGTTCAAGGCCCACCTGGACCAAAGGGAGATCCTGGTCCTTATGGAGCCAAGGGAGGAAAGGTGAGTCGCTTTGCCCAGCCCCAGGTGGCAGGAGGAGAGCTGGGACCCCTCTCCTGCAAGAGGGGGTGGTGGTGGTGGCATCCATTGATGCCTGCACATCGCCCACCATGAGATCAGGCTGGTGTGACTCCCAGAGTGCCCCAGGTTGGCAGGTGGCCACAAGCCTGGCATGAGCATCCCTGAGATACTGGGGTGGGGGGCTGCTGTGAGAAAGTGGCTCATGCTGGGCAGGTGGGGTGGGAGGGGAGGATCTGCTGGGGATAGGGAGCTCCGTGAGGGGAGGGACCACAGCCCAGAAAAGGGATTGGGGGGTGCCAGAGCTCCTGACAGCCTTGGTGCTGGGGGAGCTGAAATGCAGCGCTGGGCAAGGGATGGGGTCTTGATGGTGCCCTGTGTCCTTGTGAAGGGGGAACCTGGGGACGATGGAAAGCCCGGCCGAGAAGGGAACCCCGGCAGTCCTGGAGAGAAGGTGGGTGTGGAGCACCCTCTGCCCTTTGCGAGTGGGAGAGACCCCCTGCTCCGGCCTTGACGTTGAAGCAGAGCCCACCCCAGGCTCTGCAAGCACGCAGGGCTTTGCCCCAGGACCTGCTGACCTGTCTTGTTCTCACCCCTGTGGCTTGCTCGTGCAGGGTGCGCCCGGAAACCGGGGTGAGCCGGGGCCGGCGGGGGAGACGGGCGATGAGGTGAGTCCCATGCCTGCCATGCCCCCGTGCAGGTGTGCTTGCTGGCCATCCCCACCACCTGACCACCCTGATTATTTCTCTGCAGGGCTCTCCAGGTGTGGATGGTCCTCCTGGAGAACGGGTAAGTGAGGGCACCATGCTGGCAGGGCACGGGCAGGGGCTGGTACCCTGCGGAGGAGGAGGAGGAGGGTGAGGCTGCTAAAGGTGGGCAGTGAGGAAGGGCTTCGCTCCTGCTCAGAGCAGGTCCTGATTTTGCGTTCCCACCATCTCCTTGCAGGGTGGCAATGGAGAAAGAGGCCCCCCAGGCTCACCAGGCGACCGTGGACCGAGAGGACAGCCGGTAATTGCATCTGGGGGGCAGCTTTGGGTGTCTGCTTGCCAGTGAGGCCATGCTTTGCAGCCAGGGGGTTGGGAATGGGTGCCCCGTGGCTAGCCCCACCAGCTGCAGGCCAGCAAGGGAGCTCAGTGCCTTTACCTCTTGTCCTGGGGAAGGTGGGGGGGGAACCTTCCACTGAGCCCCAGAACTCATCCCTTTATGCTGGCGGCGAGGCACCAAAGAGCCAAAACCCAGGGGAGAGTGGTCAGCCCCTGCTTCACGGCTGCACCACCGCTTGGTGAAGAGCAAGAGCGAAGAGGCCACGCGTCCTCCTTGGGGGCTGCGTGGGGATGGAGGGCACAGGGCATCCTGCCTGGCTGGGAGTCACTAGGAAAGTATTTTTCACTGAACTGGGGGGGTAGGTGAGTCACCGAGCGTGAGGGTGGGAGGGGACAGACACGGACGGGAGCCCTGGGCAGGCCAGGACAAACATGTGGCAAGCAGCAGGGGTGCCAAGGAGGGATGCGGGGCGCCACTGCGTAAGGGTGGGGGCTGCAGGAGCCCTGGTCGGTGCCCAGCAGCACCCTCCACCCTGGCACCGCCGCGCTGCCCTGGGCTGAGGACAGCCAGTGTCCCCCGCCAGCTCGGGAGGGGAGGGTGGGACACAGGCCCGCCCTGGGAAGGGAGCAGCTTGGCAGGGGGCTGCCTTCCCCTTCCTGTTTAGCGCTGGGTGTGCGGGGCAGATGCGTGGGGAGAGGCACGCCAGCACCCCCAGCTCCCAGCCCAGCTCCCAGCCAAGCTCCCTCCCAAGTTGCAGTCCAAGCACGAGGCAGCTCAGCCTGGCCAGGAACGCCTCCGCCGGCGCTCGGGGCCCTCTGGAAGCTGTGCTTTACATTTACTGTTTGGCTGAGGCATCTGGAAGCTTCTAGCCTTGCAAACAACAGCTTTAGGGCTCCGAGCTTTCAACTGCCTTCATCGAAGCTGTGAGCCAGGTGTGACTGTCCCGGGAAGCTTCCGGAGCGTCTCCCTTCCCCGCGGGCTGGGGGCTGCCCGGCCCTGCGTCTGGGGCCGCAGGCAGAGCAGCACCTCATGCACAGACACTTGCCCTGCAGTTCTCAATCACAGAGTCATGGGATGCCTTGGGTTGGAAGGCACCTCCAAAGGCCACCCCGTCCCACCCCTGCACTGAGCAGGGACACCTTTAACTGGAGCAGCTGGCTCAGAGCTTCATCCACCCTGACCTTGGATGTCTCCAGGGATGGGGCCTCCCCCACCTCTCTGGGCACCCTGTGCCAGGGTCTCCCCACCCTTAGAGGGAAGAGCTTCTTCCTCATGCCTCCCCTGAACCTGCCTTGCTCTAGTTTAACCCATCTCCCCTCGTCCCATCGCTCCCTGCCCTTACACACAGCCCTGCCCAGCTTTCCTGTAGGTCCTTCAGGGACTGGAAGGGGCTCGGAGGTCTCCCTGAGCCTTCTCTTCTCCAGGCTGAACCAGCCCAGCTCTCCCAGCCTGTCTGTGCAGGAGAGGAGCTCCAGCTCTCTGAGCATCCTCATGACCTCCTCTGGAGCTGCTCTGAGAGGTCCATGTCCTTGTGCTGCATCCCCAGAGCTGGATGCAGCGCTGCAGGGGGGTCTCACCAGAGCAGGGCAGAGGGGCAGAAACCCCCATCTTGATCTGCTGGCCACACTTCTGGTGATGCAGCCCATGACTGGGTTGGTCTTCTGGGCTGTGAGTGCCCCTTGCTGGCTCATGCCCAGCTTTGTGTCCATCAGGACCCAAGTCCTTTCTCACAGGGCTGCTCTCCATCCCATCATCCCTGGCCTGTGTTGGTAGTGAGGGTTGTCCTGACCCAAGTGCCCACCTCTCTAGGGCGTGCCGTGGCTGTAAGGTGCAAAGCTCCATGCTCAGCTGCCCTGCAGCCCTGTGAGGAGGGGTAAGGCCCCATTTTGCAGGGTGGTGGGGAGAGCTTTCTTCTGAATTGCCAGGAGCTTGCAGCCAGCCTTTGGGCTGCAGGGATGGGGGAGGGAATACCTCCTGCCTCTCTCTTTGCCTGCTCACTCCTGGTTGTGGGTCAGGACATGGGGGAAGGTGTCCCGGTGCCAGCCCAGGTCTGGAAGACAGGCTGCAGTGTTGGGTTGCAGCTCTGCTGGACTGGTGTAAGGCTGTACCTTCCCACACTGGCTCAGCAGAACTGAGCCATGTCCAGCTCTTGGGCTCCATAGGAGCTGTTAGGGTGCATAATCACCCGGGCCTGTTCTTCTGGGGCTCTCCTGGGCTATCAGTTCTCTGAGCTGTCAGCAGTGAGAGGTGAGGACATCCCTCCCCAGTGCTGGCTCTTTCCCTTGGGAATGGCCCTCAGGTCTGTGAGGAGGGCGGGCTGGAGGAAGAGCTGGTGCAGGAAGGAGGGTGCTAGCCTGGGGTCTCTGTGCATGGAGACAGCAGCCCCTCTCTGTGCAGGCTGCCTGGGGCAGGAGCTGCCCTAGGAGAGCAGCCGTGGTGGCAGAGGGTGGCTGCAAAGGCCACTGCGTGGTTTTGGGGCTGGGGCAGGTCTGTGTATCTGCAGAAGCCTCCAAGGATGGACCTCCTCAGGCATTGCCTGTTCTGGCAGAGCACTGCCCCCCCCCTTCCCCCCTAGAAGGCCTTCCTCAGGGCTATCTTCTTGGCTCCAAGGTGGCCACGCCAGCCTGGCTTTCCCTCCCGGTACCTCTGAGAGTCCCCTACCCAAGCCTGCCTCTGAACCTCCCCGTTTGGGTGACTGGCTTTCTACCCAGCATGTGCTAGCAGCGCCCGTCCCTGCTCCCCACCATGCCCAGGGCCCGTTGCACCCCATGCCCGTCCCTCTTTCGGCTTCTCCTGACCTCTGTGTGTGTGTCTGCAGGGAGAGCCCGGACCCCCCGGTGACCAAGGGCGGGAAGGACCCCTCGGACCACCTGGCGACCCGGTAAGAGCTTTGGATTCACCTTCTGGGTGGCAGGGGGAAGCAGTTGGGGCAGTGGGGAGAGTGGGGTTGGGGGCTTAGCTGATGCTATGGCATCGTGGGGCAATTCCTCAGCGTCTTCCAGGCTGGGTAGCAAAGCTGGGTTAGAGGAGCCAGGGATTCCTAGGAGAACCCAGAATGTGGACAGGGCTAGAAAAAGGAAGACTTGGCTGCTAGGCTGGGGACAAAGCAACCTCCAGGCCGTTTCCCAGTCCCATGGGAATGGATGTCAACACATCTGACCGGTCTGGAAACTGGGAAGTGCAAGCTGGAGCACCACACGAAGGGGCCAGGCTTGGGGCCAGGCGCTGCTCACCTCGGTGAAGGGAGGCAGTGTGATGTGTTGTGTCAGCAAGGGCAGCCTGATGGGGCCCCAGCTGGTGCTCTGACACCCTTGGCATCTGCAGAGACCGTGTGTCCCAAAGCCAGTGTTCCTCTGCTTGCTGCAAGGTGTGCTCCTCCTGCTCTGGGGTCTGCTTGTCCTTGTTTGCCTCAAGAAACAGGTCTCAGCTCCACTGGGCTTTCTGGAGAGCAGAGCTGGCTACCTCCAGCTTGCTCTTCCCAAAGATGTACCCAGCTCCTAGATGAACTCTCAATCTGGAGATGTTGCTGGGTGAATCCCAGAACCACAGGGGTTGGAAGGGCCCCCCAGAGCCCATGGGGTCCAACCCCCTGCCAAAGCAGGGTCCCTAGGACAGGGCACACAGGGCGGTGTCCAGACGGGGCTGGAATCTCTCCAGAGAAGGAGACTCCACACCCCCTGGGCAGCCTGGCCCAGGGCTCCCTCACCCTCACTGGTCCCCAAACAGGGACTTGAATCCTGAACCCTCAGATGAAGGGGCTGCTGTTGTCCTCACGTTATCCCCAGCATGGGTGACCCTCATGGCAACCTGCACCATGCTGCAGCCTGGGGACAGGGTGTAGTTTTGCCAGGGTTGTGCTCTCCTGGGGTCAGGCTTCCCTCAAGCCTGCTTCGTGCTAGTGAAGAGCAACCCACGCTTGCACAGGAGGATTGTCCAAATCTTTTTGTGTCCACAGCAGAGCTGAGCTCCTGCTGCCACCAAAGAGCATCTGGTAGTGTGCAGCTCGTTGGACGCTGTTGTGGTGAGAGGTGGCTGTGGTAGGATGACAGCTCTTTGGATGAGCCTGTCAACACTGAAGGCTTGCAGCAGCGGAGGAGGAAGGGCTGGAGATGCTCTCTGTGTGGTAGAGGCTCGTTGGAGGCTCATGGCAGGAGGAGGGTTGTGCAGAAGAGGAGTTGAGGTGGACTTCTGATGCAAGCCCAGGGGCCGAAGCGCTGTGAGCATGGTGGGGAGTCAGCCAACACTTGGGGAGGAGGAGAAAAGACAAGGGACAGTCTCCCTGCTGTCACCAAGCCTGTGGGACACCGGTTTCCCCTCCCCAGCACTGAACTTGAATCAAACCCCATGTCAGAGGTGGAAGCACTAGAGAAGCAGCTCCAAAGTCTCCCCAGACCAGGGACTGCCCCAGTGGCTCCACAGCCCCAGGGCGACTCCACACACGCGGCTGCAAAGCGAGGAGGGGTTTTTCCATAAGCTGAGGAGGAATGTTTTTACTTGGCCAAATTAAAGATAGATGTGTAATTGGGCTTGGGCAGGAGAGCAGGACTCTGGTGAGCAGAAGTGTTTTTCAAGCTGTGTTACTCTTTTGGCATGGTGGAAGGGCTCCCAGTACCCTGGGGCTCCCTTTCATCCCCCTCTGTCTGAGAGAGGCGAAAGGTCAGCACACCCTTTCCCTCATCCTCGGGGTGGGCTTGGTGGACCCTCTCCCCAGGTTGATGCCCATCCCTTCCGGGGGTTCTCCTGGCTCCTAGAAAAGTGGGAGCTGCTAAAGATTTCCTGACCCAGAGTCCTGCATCTCTCTAAACTCCCCTGCCAAGGGCCGTGAGGGATCTGACCTGTGTGCTAGAGTGAGGACATGCAGGGCCAGCGCGAGCCAAGCGTGCCGTGGATCCAGCGTTGGCTGATGTTGAGCGGTCATGAGTTCCTTTCCCTCCCCCCTCCTCCCCCCAGCTTTCTCTCCTCTGGGCTTTTGTGCAGAAATAAGGTCATGTGCCTCTGGGCAGCTTTGTGCTCCGAGCTGTGTGATTTTTTTAAGTTCCCCACACCCATCCATGCACCTTTCCTTGGAAGGAATCACACAGGATCACAGACTCACAGGGGTTGGAAGGGCCCCCCCAGAGCCCATGGGGTCCAACCCCCTGCCAAAGCAGGGTCCCTAGCACAGGGCACACAGGGCGGTGTCCAGACGGGGCTGGAATCTCTCCAGAGAAGGAGACTCCACACCCCCTGGGCAGCCTGGCCCAGGGCTCCCTCACCCTCACTGGGAAGAAGTTCTTCCCCACATTGGGGGGGAACTCCCTGGGCTCCAACTTGAGTCCATCACCCCTTGTCCTGTCCCCACAGACACTGAGCAGAGGCTGCCCATGTCCCCTGTGTCCCACCCTTCAGCTCTTGATCCCCAGGGATCAGATCCCCTCTCAGGCTGCTTCTCTCCAGGCTGAGCAGCCCCAGCTCCCTCAGCCTTTCCTCACAGGGGAGATGCTCCAGGCCCTTCACAGCCTCCTCTGGAAGGGTGTGTGTGTCATGCGGGGATGGTCAGCACCAGCCTCAGTTGCCTGAGGAGGAGCAGGGCCATGGCTGGAGGGGGATCTTGGCTTCCAGGTGGTGAGAGCAGGCGCGGAGCTGTGCTGAGCCCCCACACTGCAGCAGCTCTCAGAGGCCCTGCTGATGATGCAGAGGAAGCTCTTGGGCAGGCGCTGCTGCTGCCCTGTGTGGGGCGCTGGGAGCCGAGCTGGGCAGGACCGTGGCAGCGATGCAGGATGGGACCCATCACCCAGCTGTCGTGGTCTCCCACCACGCTTGCCCTCTGCCCACCTTTGCCACCTCCCTCACCTGGGTACCTGGGGGCTAGAGCATCACTACCCAGTCGCTGCCTGCCATCGCCACCAATCTCCACCATCGTTACCAACCCGGTGAGGGACCGTTTCCACTAAGCAGGTGCTGGAAGGGCTCCCTTGGGCATCTATTGGAGCTCTCAGAAGGGAAGAAAACCCTAGCTCCTCCTGCCTTGTCTCTGGCCAGCCCCACAGCTGAGGAGCCAGGGGCCGCTGCCCAGATGGGATGTGGCAGAGTGACAGCTCCAGCAGGGCTGCCAGGGCTCTGCAGCCTCCTGAGGACAGAAACTCCCCGGAGCCACGAATGAGCTTCTGCCACCACGGCTGCAACCCAGATGTGTTGGAGCCCTGAGGGGTGGGGAGGGCCTCTCTGGAAGTAGGACTGTGTCACCTTCAAGGTGACGTGCTCCACCAAGGGCCATTCTTTGTCCTGGGGGCAACTCTGTCACAGCCCATGAGATGCCACTGTGCAACCAAGCTGCTCTTTGCTGCTGGAAAGCATCGCCCCTGCCTCCCCAGTCCTCTTCCCCACCAGGTCATCTGCTGCTCAGTGTGGAGCAAGGGGGGAGCTTGTGGGGCCTCAGAGGACGTTTCCTCCTGCAGCCTGGCTGCTGCTGGAAGCACATGGTGTTCAACCCACAGCTGCAGTGTCACACCTTGGCCAGAAAGCTTCTTGCTTTGGCCCCTGCTCAGCAGCAATCTGGCCAGGGCTGCCTCTGACAGGGCTTTGCAGGGCGTAAGGAAGCCTGTTGGAGCTGCAGCTCCTGAGGCATCTCCCCACTTGTGTTCATGCCCATCAATAAGTCCTTTCTTACTAGGCTGGCCAAGGCAGGGGTGACTCACTGATGGGGCAAGGCACAAGGCAGATGCCCCCACCCACCACATAAAGGGACCAGCCCTGCAGGGCAGGAGTGGCCCTGTTGTGAGATCTCTTTGTGTCTCCCTAGGGCGCGGCTGGACTCCAGGGACCCAAGGGCTACAGGGGAGACGATGGTCCCCGCGGTGTTGAGGTCAGTGCTGCTTCGTCACTGCATCTTCTAAGGGAAGACCAGGAGATGCTGCCCGTTGGGGCTCTCCCCAGATCCTTCAGGCTTTGGGAGCCTGTTGCGGGTACAAACCTGGGTGCTGGTTTCCTGGCAGCTGTACTGAGGCATTCCCCATGGATCCTCAAGGCCACGGCTGCCTCTTTCCCTACCTCTGAGGTGACTTCATGGGTGGGGTGTAGCCACCCTGTTAGCCGTGCAGCTTCTCATCACAGAAGCCAGTAGAGCTGCTCTCCACGGGCTGCACCCCAAATCTACCTATAGGTTCAAACCCCAGAAGCTGAATCCCCAGCCCAGCCCTGGGCTTGGCATTGCAAAACACTTCCCACAATGGGCTTCTGACAGTAGCTGGCTGCCTCTGAAGGCATTGCCTTCCCAGCTCAGAGGATGGCATGCAAGGCTTGACCTCTGCTTCTCCTTCCAGGGCCCAAAGGGATTTCCTGGAGCACCTGGACTGCCTGGAGACCCTGGCCTGATGGGAGAAAGGGTGAGTGCTGTTTGTCTGGTGGCACTGCGTGCCACGTGGACAGGATGCACGGCAGGCTGGCCCCACGCAACACGGTCCTGCTGTGAGGGAGAAAAGGAATTCCAGTCATACATAGACAAGAGCTTGCAAGCAGCCTGCTTGTGAGCCTGCACCGCTCACGGGCGCGAGGCAAGCCGTGGTCTGGGGCCACGCACAGGCACAGCGGCCCCTTTGCTTTCCTCCACCAGTGTCTGGCCCATCAGCTGTGTGTTTTGCTGTGGGCATAAGGTGTGTGAGGAGGGCAGGGTCCCACTGCTGTGCTGCTGGAGGGGTCAGCTTCTCCTGCTCACGTATTTCTCTCTCCCTGTCCAGGGGGAGGATGGCCCTCCAGGGAACGGCACGATTGGATTCCCAGGCAGCCCGGTAAGTTGGGTGCCTTTTTTTGTGCTGCCTTTTTTTGTGCTGTATTTCTGCTTGTCCAGCCTAACGTGCTTCCTTTTTCTGTCCCCAGGGGCAGCCAGGAGACAGAGGAAACCCTGGTGTTAATGTAAGTGTGCCGCTTCCTCATCTACCCAACGGAAATTGCCCTGGGCAGTGGTTTGGCTCCTAGAGCCTCTCCATCAGCCACACGGTGCAAAGAGGTCCCTGAGGCAGCCTCTAAAGCACCTCTTTCCCTCGTGCCTGTGTCTCCCTGCAATAGATGCTTCTGCTGTGGTATACTGCTAGCAACACCCAAGGGCAGCAGCCAGGGCTGAGTGCTGTCTGGTGCTCCCCCAGGGCTGGAATTTGGGGCTGGGATTGCCATCCAGGGGGAGCTCAATGGTGCTAGGATAGCAAAGCCGCCGACGAAGCTCTTCCCCTTAGCTGCCCCACAGTTTGGTGGTGCCTGTGCTGTGCTGTGCGCTGCTCTTCACCCCCCACACACCCCAAGCCAGCTCTTGCAAGGTCACTGCATGCCCACACCCAGCTCTCTTCTGTACTGTTTTTCAGGGAACGAAAGGCTATGTTGGTCCTAAAGGTGATGAAGGAGAAGCTGGAGACCCCGGGAATGATGTAAGCATCTCTGTGAGCACGGGAGCTTTGGGCTGGGTCTTAGGGTCGGAGCCCACCAGACTTTGTAAGCCTGTGAAGTGCCCTTTGCTGCTGAGCGAGGTCTGATGGCAAGGGGAGCTCTCTCAAGGTGTGTGCTTTGTGTCCTGCAGCTTATGGCTGGCAAACCTCCTCATCTGTTAGGCTGAGGGAGGAATCATTTCCCATGAGGTGTTGTTACGCGTGGGCGCAGAGGTGCCACTGTCCTGTGGAGGGAGATGGTCTGTGTCCTAAGCCATTTCTTTGGGTACAGCCATCTCAGCAGATGTTTTTGTGGTTCAGTAGAGCTCAGCAGACATCTAGAGGGGAAGGTGCTGTACCCTGACCCATGCAGATGTGTGAATTTTGTCTCTGTTTTTCAATCCAGAACCCGACCCCCGGCCGCAGGGGCATCAAAGGAGCAAAGGGGCACCGGGGCCCTGAAGGCCGCCCGGTAGGTTGGGGCTTGGCAGGGTTTGGGCTGATGAGTGCAGCGTGCTGAGCTGATGGAGCTCCTGACACTGGCACTCACCCTGGGCTTGCTGTCCTTGGCCCTGCTTGGAAACCTGCTGCTGTGGCCTAGTCCTGAAGTGTCCTGTTCATCCCAGGTCAGGGCAGGACATACAGGGGCTTTGCTCCTGGAAAAGCAGGTCTCATATGAAGGCTGCCAGCTCTGTAAGGGCAGCTCTGTAAGGGGTGGCCAGCCTGAACCTGAAGGTGTCAGTTCATGTGGTGTGGCCACGTGCTGGCATTGCCTCAGCTTAGCCTGCAGGCTAGAGGAGAGGTGTCTTCCAAGTGCCTCCATCCCCCTCATCCCCCCCATATCCCCTCCCCGGGGTGCCCTGGGGCTTTGCCAAGCTGTGTCACACAAGGTGTGTGCTCACTGCCTGCAGCAAGACCTTGCATCCCCACCTGGGTGGGCATGTGTGGAAGTGGGTGTCCTTCCCCTGACCCCCACCCAGCCCTGGGGCACCCTGCAAGTGAGCAGATGTCCCTGTGCAGAGGCCAGCACAGGAAGCCAGGAGCTTCCAGACCCTGCGCTGCTTACGGGTGGGACTGGCTGCTCTTGGAACTGCTTGCTTCTGTTTGACAGGGACCACCAGGACCTGGGGGACCTCCAGGACCAGATGTAAGTGGGACTCGGTCATGGCATTGCTTGCTTCCTCCCCTCCCTCCAATGGCTCCTGGGAGGGGGTTGCTTCTAAGGGAGCCTTGAGCTCCTGGGTGGGTGGTGGCTGCCTCCCATCGCTGTCCCAGCGAGTCTCTCTGGCTGGATTTCCTATGTGCCAGTCCATCCCACTTACCATCCCCCCGCTTTCCAGAATGGGGGAGGGGAACAAAGGGCAGTGGGGGTGGTGGGCAGAGCACGCAGGAGCTAGGAAGCCGCCTTCACTGTTCAAAACATCTCCTTACCTCTGCTTTCAGGAGTGTGAAATCCTGGACATCATCATGAAGATGTGCTGTGAGTATCCCTGTATGTCCCCCTGCCCTGCCCAGCTCCTCGCTGAGCTGGGAGGTGACTGCGTTTTCCCTGGCCTTAGGGAGCAGGACCGTGGCATGTGGAGTGACACCATGGGCACCACGGTTCTTCCATGAGTCACAATTAAGCCAGCCAGCTGGGGAGGAGGGGGGATAGGTGGGGAGACAAATCTTTTGAGCATTGCTGTCCTTTCTCTGGGCTCAGGGGCTTCCAGCTCAGCCTCCAGAGCCGGCTGTGCAACTGGTGCACGCAGCAGCCTGGTGTGCTGTGTCCGTGGCTGTGCACACATGCAGTTACCCCTCGGGGGGAACACAAAGCCATGGCAGATCTTCATGTGGGTCATGTTATGATTTCTCTTATTTTTTTATTTCCTTGAATAGCAAGGCCTGACTTTTTTTACCCCCTTGGGAAAGGTGGGGGGGGACAGAGCTGTTCTGGGGTGCCCCGCTGTGGGAAGCAAGCAGTAGGGGCTAGCAGAGGACTCCTGCCCCACAGCATCAGTGGAGTGCTGGAAGGACACAGGGTACTTAAGGAGCTGGGTTTGAGCTCTGTACTCTGGGGATTTGCTTAATCCCCTCCAGTGCTGGCTTTTATCTTTATTGGAATAAGAACACAGCAGCGTGTGTGGAAACAGAGCTCTGCTGCACGCGGCGCAGGGCCATCTCAGGCAGGAGGGAGACCTGGCTATTTCAAACCAGAGGGGAAAAAACCTCTGCCAGCCTAAATTGCCCAAACCAGGTGTCTTTGGCTTTGCAGAAACACAAACCTGCAGTCTGTCCCCGTGTGGAAACCCCGTGTGCCCCAAGTTTTAATGTTCTCTCTTTCTCTCCCTTCTCCTCCAGCTTGCTGTGGTGAGTGTTACTTGGCAAAGTTTGCTGGCCCTCCTCCTTGCATGCACCCCTCCCTCTCCCTGCTCCTTGCCTGCTGCTGTGGAGATGTGGTGAGAGCCCAGCAGGGAGGACCGAGCGTATGGAAGGCAGGGGAGGGCAGCGAGCTCTCCCCAGAGGTGCTGGGTGGGTTCAGAGGCTGCTGCAGCCAGGTCCTGCAGCCTGTTGTCGAGGTGCCCTACACCAGCAAACTGCAGGCAGGTTTTCCCCACCCTTTGAAAGGGACATCAGCTGTGGATCCAGCTCTGTCCTCTTTCTTCCTATTCTCCTAATAGGCTGCCCAGGGGGTGTGGAGTCTCCTTCTCTGGAGAGATTCCAGCCCCGTCTGGACACCGCCCTGTGTGCCCTGTGCTAGGGACCCTGCTTTGGCAGGGGGTTGGACCCCATGGGCTCTGGGGGTCCCTTCCAACCCCTATGAGTCTGTGATTCCAAATCCTCTGCTGGCCTGCAGAGAAATATGCTGGGTCATTGGGTTTTTGGGGTTGTTTCCCCCCCCCCTTCCCCCCTGATGCTGTCCCAATGAGTTGGGCTTGCAGTCCAAAGGCTTGAAGGAAGAGCCAAGGGCACATGATACCTTTCAGCCATAGGACAGAGCCAGGAGGGATGGGGGGAGCAAGCTGAGTCAGCCCTCTCCAGCCCCACTGGTGTCACCTCTGTCCTGCTGGGCTGGTTGAATGGAATGAGTGAGAAAGCTTGTGAGGAAAAGGGCTTGGGAACAAGTACTGGGTGTTCCAAGGGCACGCTCACAGCTTGGGCATGCGGCGTGTCTTACAAGCAGCGCTGAGCAGGATGGAGATGGGCACGTTAGGAAGCTCCAGCGTCCTGTGAAGCTGCCACCGGGCTGTAGTAGTTGCTTCCACCATGCTTTGTGGGTAGATAGAGCACAGGCATCCCCAGGGTCAGGACCCAGGGTAGGCACCAGCCGCTCGCTCCGGGATGGCTCCCTGGGAAAGAAGCTGCCCGGAGCTGGTGGCTCGGGTGGACAAGGCGAGCGCCCCTGCCCCGCGCCTCCCTGCAGAGTGCACCTGCGGCCCCGTCGACCTCCTCTTCGTGCTGGACAGCTCGGAGAGCATCGGCCTGCAGAACTTCCAGATCGCCAAGGACTTCATCATCAAAGTCATCGACCGCCTGAGCAAGGATGAGCGCGTGAAGGTGAGGTCCCCACGTAGTGAGCACGCTCGTTTTTCACCGCAAGCAGGAGCACGGGGAGGTACCTCCATTCTAAAAGAGTCTTCCCTGGGGTGGGTCCTGATCCCTCCTGGATTCACAGCAATGGAGATGAGACAACAGTTTGCTGTTCCAAAACAGTCTTGTCACCCTTTCTGGGCAAAGGGACCTGTCCTGAGGTGGCTGTGAGTGGTTCCTCTGTGCCCCGGAGCAGGCGGCTCACAAGGCATTCACCTGATCACTCCGTGTGGGGTGCTCCGAGTAGGTAACATGAGGTGTGTTGCCACCTCCCCCAGCTCCCTGATGGTCGGCTCTTGTCTGCCCCCAAGCCTGGGTTTAGGTTACCAGTGAAGCATACTACCCAAAAAGGACCTTTGCAACCCAAAACAGCGAGGTTACTGTCCCAGTAGCGAGTCTTGCAGTCTGAAGAGGGGCATGAATGTGTACTCTCCGAACTCCTGTCTGGTAAACCCGGTGTTTGTGGGAGATGTCATTTACCTCTGTGACTTGGAAGGGATGTTTGGGATCCAGCCTTTCCTTAAGATATAACCCAGCACATCTGCAGCGCTCAGGGCATCAAGCTACAGCGACCTGCTGACAGACACTTGGGTGGGCATGGATGGATTCCTTGGGCTGGCAGAGAAGCAGGAAAACTAGATGTGGGGCAGCAAAGCCACGGTGTTAAAAAGGGAAACAGAAGTTTTGAAAAAAGACCTATTTCTAGCCATCTGCAAAGGCTTGTGTTGAGAGAAACCTGGGTCTGGGTCTTGTGTGGTCTTGACTGGGTCACTGAATTGGTCCCTGCCACGGAGGCCTTTGGTACAAACTGCTGCAGGACTTCTGAGCTCCCCAGGGCTCCCTGGGGGATCTGACCTGAACTGGCTTCTGTTTTTCTCAACAGTTTGAAGCTGGGGAGTCTCGCGTGGGTGTCGTTCAGTACAGCCACGGCAACACACAGGAGCTGGTGGCCATGGGGGATGCCAACATCGACAACATCGGAGCGCTCAAACAGTGAGTTTGTGGGGTCTCAGCGCATCGTGCAGAAACCTGACCCAGGGACATCTGTCCCTCTCCCATCCTCCATCTCCAGGCCAGCAGCTTCTGCAGCTGCAAGGATGCTGAGTGTTACGTAGTGGAAGGTAGCAGTTGGTGGCTTTGTAAGTGCTGCTGTGGCCAAGGAGTTTGCTGGTTTCCCACGCAAACCCCCGTGCAGGGATGTCGTCCTGCCTTGCAGGCGTGTCAGAGGCGCGTGTTCCCAGGGGCTCCTTCGTGTCTGTGGGGCAGGGCTGGCAGGCTCACTGGGGTCTGTGCTTGCAGGGCTGTCAAGAACCTGAAGTGGATAGCTGGGGGCACCTTCACTGGAGAAGCCCTGCAGTTCACCAAGGATAACCTGCTGCGGAGGTTCACCTCTGACAAGCGCGTGGCCATCGTCATCACGGACGGGCGCTCTGACACGCTGCGGGACCCTACCCCGCTCAACACCCTGTGCGATGTCACCCCGGTAAGGAGCCAGGGCTCCAGCCTGCCTGCAGGGAACTCCAGACAGCAGGGGTGCACCAGGGGGGTGCAGGCTTTCTGGGGATCTCCATGCCTCCGCTACCAGGGGCTCGGGTGGGAGGGACGCATGTCACCAGGATCACACTCAGTGATGGGTGTTCGAGTTTAGGCCTGCTTTAGGTGATGCACACACCCCGTGATGGACTCTGACTTCCCTGCAGGTGGTTTCCCTTGGGATAGGTGACATTTTCCGGAACCCTCCAAATCCTGATCACCTGAATGACATCGCTTGCTTAAGCAGACCGACCAGGCCAGGGCTGTCCATTCAAAGGGACAACTACGCTGAGCTCCTGGATGACACCTTCTTGCAGAACATCACCTCTTACGTCTGCCAAGGTGGGTGGATGGTTGTGCCTGGAGGCGACAAGGCAGGTGGTGAGGATTGAAGGCTGCCCTCCCTCGCTGTGCTCTTCAGCAGGCATTGAGGGGAGAGAACGGCGCCTGAGGCTTACTTAGATAAGGCACAAGGACATCCCGTGTCTCAGAGTGCTTTGCAGCTGGGTCCAGGCCCTCTTGTGCTGCAGGACATCTCTGTCTACAGCATTTCCCAAGGATCCCTGTGCTTTCTGGTGCCTGTTTATAGCCTTTGCGCAGCACCTTGCAAAGTGTGGCTGTGGCAGAGGTGAGCTCATGGCTTCTGTGGCTCAGCAGGAAGCGACAGGAGAAATGGTTTCCCTGGGCCAGCTGGTGACGTTACTCTTTCCCATTTTCTTAACAGAGAAGAAATGTCCGGACTATACCTGCCCAAGTGAGTATTGACTCCTGGCACCGCTCAGAGGGGATGTCAGTGCTGTGGAGTTTTTGGGATGCTCTGAACACGTAGCTTAGAGACCTCTTGCAACAGGGAGGCTCCCGGGCCAGAGGAGTGAGCAGCCCTTGTCAGACACTTGCAGGGTCCCACACACGCCAGCCCAAAGCACCCAAGGAAGAAGCTCAGGCAGTTGCTTTTCTGGCACCCCAAACTTAGGGGGGGGGGGGCTGTGCCAGACTTTGGTCCTCACAAAGCTTTGCCTGAGGCAGGTACTGAGATCGATTTGCCATGCAGTGGCGGGAGCGTGAGGAGAAGTCAGTGCCGTGGCAGGGGTACTTGAGAAAGGTGCTTGAAAAGGGAGGGTGAGGAGAAATTCAGTGGGGGGGTCTCTCTGAGTCAGGAGCACCTACAGTCCTCGGGCTCACTAGGAAGGGGCCAGCCTCCTGGGTCCCCAGGCAGCAGCGCCACCTTCGAGCAACAAGCCACTGGGTAATCTGAGCTAGATAAGTACCTGGGGGTGCAACCAAAGGAAGGAATGAAAGGGTAAGAGGTAGGACAGGGCGGGACAGGGGTAGGGGAAAGCAAGCTAGCAAACACCCTGAGAGAGGGGATTTCCCAAGCCTGACAAGGCAGGAAGCCCTGGTGACAGCCGGTGACTTCACCGACTTGTCATGGCAGAGGCAGGAGCAGCACAGCGTAACGAGCCCCCGGGCCTTTCCCCTTGCAGTCACCTTCACCGGGCTGGCAGACATCACGCTGCTGGTGGACAGCTCCACCAGCGTGGGGAGCAAGAACTTTGAGACCACCAAGAAGTTCGTGAAGCGGCTGGCGGAGAGGTTCCTGGAGGCTGCCAAGCCTGCCGACGACTCCGTGCGTATCTCAGTGGTCCAGTACAGCGGCAGGAACCAGCAGAAGTTGGAAGCTCAGTTCCAGCACAACTACACGGTGGTCGCCAAGGCCATTGACAACATGGAGTTCATTAACGATGCCACGGACGTGAACGCCGCCCTGCGGTACGTCACCGCGCTGTACCAGCAGTCAGCGCGGCCCAGGGCCAGGAAGAGGGTGCTGCTGTTTTCTGATGGCAACTCTCAAGGGATCACTGCAAGGGCCATTGAGAGGGCTGTGCAGGAAGCTCAGCAGGCTGGCATTGAGATCTATGTGCTGGCGGTGGGCCGCCAAGCCAACGAGCCCAACATCCGTGTCCTGGTGACGGGGAAGAGCGCGGATTACGATGTGGCCTACGGGGAGCGTCACCTCTTCCGCGTGCCGGACTACTCCTCTCTGCTGAGGGGTGTCTTCTACCAGACTGTCTCCAGGAAGATAGCTGTTGACTGAGCATCTGGGTGGGTTTCTGCCACGGCCACGCCTGCTTCTGTCTCACCTGAAAAACGAAAAGCAACAAACCCCCCCCCCCCCAAAAAAATAATAATACCCCCAGTATTCTCGGCCAACCTGAGGAATTGCATCTCTGCAGATAGTCGTAGTGCCACAGCCTGGCAGTGCATAGTCCCCTTCCTTCTCCCCATGCTTCATCATCTGCCTCTCTACTCTTAGCCTCAAACTTCCCTCCCTGCCCATGACTGCCTCTCCTTCCCCATGGCAGGCAAACACAAGCACACCTAGTGATAGGCTGCCAGAACACCAATAGCAACCTCATCCTGCCACCTTTTGGCACGAAAGAAGCAGGAGGAGGGATTTTTGCACCACTAAGGACTAGCTGGTCTCATAGGGCTGATCATGCTCTTTTTAGACACAGGGGTTGGTTTTTTTTTCTTCATTTGCTTCTTTCCTTCATATGTCAGCTGAGCACTTCCCAGCTCACAGTGGCCCCGACCCATCGCTGTGCTTCAAGTGTAGCCTTCAGCACTCAGCAAGCTTTGAGTGGGGATCATTGACATGGCTGGTGAGTTCAGGTCATCTCTCCCGTGGCATCACCCAAGCTGGGTTAGAAGCTTGGGTTTCCCAGGGCTGGGGTGGAAGCATCCCTAAGTTCCAACACCCCCATTCAGGACAGGGAGGCTGGGCACAGACCGAAGGGGAGATGGACAGCAACCACTGGGGAAGGAAGGGGGTTGGGAGCCCTGGAAGAAGCTACGTAACTGCACTCCTTCACTTACTGATCTCATGGTCCTACAGTGAAACCAGGAACCTCAAGGATAACCTGATGACTTGTGTTATGGTTCAAATGCCATTCTGGAAAATCTCTCTGAGCCCAGTTAGTGGGGTTGATTTTTTTTTTTTTATTATTTTTAATTCCCCAAAATGTGCCGAGCTGCCTAATTCCCACTGAGCTCTCTGGGAATCCCATTTCTATAGGACCACCTTGGAGTTAGGCACCTGGGCCCCAGGGAAACCCACTAACTGTACTAGGTACTGAATTAGGGCCTCATCCTCAGCCCAGCCAAGTCAAGGGGAAGGCTGCCATTGTCTGCCAGGGTCTCCGACTCGCGCCCTATGGATATACTGGTGAAGGTGCTATCGCTACGTGGGTGATGCAGGCCCTTGGTGTTTACACAGTTGTTTCCAGGACCACATGAAGATGTGGTTTGGCTGGGTGAGATTTTATTTTGTTTCAGTGCTTCCATTGGTGCTCTTGCTATGAGTTCATGCGCTTCCAGGAAAGCAGCGGTGATTGCCAGGTATCGGCACCCCAAACTCTGTACTCTGTATCCCAGAAACCCCTTGTACAAGTTAGTTTTATTTTATGCCTGTGTTTTACTAAAATTGTCCACTTTGGAAATTTGTCAAATAAATTGTTTTCCACAATCTTGCTGGCAGGCTGTCTGACTTGAACGACAAGGGCTCCAAAAGCCCAAAAAGCCGGTAAATATAGGAATTTCTCACATAAAACTGCTAGAGGTTAGGAGAACAGAGACCTGTTGCTTTGGCTTGGTGATCTTCCCTCTCTGCTCTGCCCTGCTCAGGCCCCACCTGCAGTGTTGTGTCCAGTGCTGGGCTCCCTGGGATCAAACAGACAGGGATCTCCTGGAGAGAGGCCAGAGGAGGGACAGGGAGATGCTGAAGGGCCTGGAGCATCTCCCCTGTGAGGAAAGGCTGAGGGAGCTGGGGCTGTTCAGCCTGGAGAGAAGAAGACTAAGGGGGATCTGATTAATGTTTATCAGTATCTGAAGGATGGGATGCAGCGGGCCATGGGCAGCCCCTTCTCAGTGTCTGTGGGGACAGGACAAGGGGCGATGGTTGCAAGTTGGAGCACAGGGAGTTCCACACCAACATGGGGAAGAACTTCTTCCCAGTGAGGGTGAGGGAGCCCTGGGCCAGGCTGCCCAGGGGGTGTGGAGTCTCCTTCTCTGGAGAGATTCCAGCCCCGTCTGGACACTGCCCTGTGTGCCCTGTCCTAGGGACCCTGCTTTGGCAGGGGGTTGGACCCCATGGGCTCTGGGGGGCCCTGCCAACCCCTGTGATTCTGTGATGCTCTATCTGGTTGTTATTGAGTGCCGTGGACTTGAGGAAGGCTGTTGGATACTCTTCATCTATGAGAGAGTGCAGGAAAACTCTGATGAGAAGAGTACCCAGGCCTCAGAGGATGGGAAACACTTACACAGCTTCCATTTGCCTTCTGGTTGCAAAAAAACCTCTCCCAGCTACACAGGTAGGTGCTGCTGTTTGCAGAAGACCTGGTGCAGAAGGGGGGGGTGACTAGGGGAGGAGGTAAGCTGCATTTGCTGTCTGCTTGCGTTCAGTCTCCTTCCTACCATCATGGGGATGCTGCTCTGCAGACAGGGCTCAGCGGTGAAGGTCTCTCACCTGGCTTTGCCAGGCTCAGCATTCCCTCAGCGCTTGTTTTAGATCCTAAGGCAGCTCTAAAGGGTGCCTGTCTTTGGGGGAGCTCCCAGGCTGTACCTGTGTGTCCCAGAGGTGTGTTGCAGCCTTTGGCTGTGGGCACGTGTGGTGTCACTTGTACCCCAAACAGCGGTCCAGGCTGTTTCTGCAATGGAGAGGTCACTGCCTCGCTTCTCCCCCCCCCTCTCACCTCTTAGTAATGCTATTTCCTGGGCTAAGCATCTCACTTGAGATGCTCCTCAGGCTTCCTGGCCACCCCGCAGCGCAGGGTGCTCGTCACTCCCTCCCGGTTGGAAAGTCTGAGGAGCTGCTCTGGGAAAGGCTCTGTGTCTGTGTGGGATGGCCCACTCTGCAGAGAGCCAAGGGAAAAAATGCCCTCAGGTCCAGGGCAAATAAAGGCAGCTACTGTTATAGCTCAAGAAATGTTCCTTAATGGCCCCACCACAGTCCTCAGCGTGAATCATCCGTGAGGGAACATGACATGGACAAGCCCCTGGGTTACACACTGGGTGCCTGGGCTGCCCAGCCTGTGGGATGCACTGCTGCCAGCAAGGCAGGGGGGGAAAAGTGGGACTCCTTCCCCCCTGCTCCATCCCCAGCTCCTGCACCCTCCTGGGGCTATGCCCTCCTCCTTGCACCCCGGATGGGCTATGGCAAAAGCCAGCTGGAGAAAGCTCTCTACAACTTGAGGCTGTCTTTTACAGCTTTTTGCTTAAAAAATTATTAGGAGGCATTTTTCTGCTTCTCTGTGTGTGTTTCCCACCTCCCCACCCCCTTCCTGCCCTGCCTTACTTTTCTTCTGTTTGCTGAAAGAGGAAGAAAATCCCAAACCGACAAAAAATTACTGGTTTCCAAGCCTCAGCTCCAGAGTTTTACCCATGAGGAAAATCCAAACGTTCCCTTTAAATTCCAGTTTGCCCAGAAGAAACCCTGTTTTAAGCAGGGTCTGGTGAAGAGCTGTCTTCCCTAGAAGATGGGGAGTGGCAGAGACTTTTTGAGCTCTCTTGTGCGCGGTCCAGGCAGCGTGGTGGGAGCTCTTGTTGGGTGTTTGGGCTGAAGCTTGCCCCAAAATTCTGGCCCTGTTTTATCTTCCATTTCTGGTTATATTTACTCCCCTCTTTCCAGTCTTGATTTCTTTATGCTTCCATTACAGGAAAGGTCAAAAATGCCTCTGCCTGCAGGCCTGCTTTGTTAAACTTCAGATGTTCTCCAGATGTTTAGAGAGGGGGGTTTATGTAACGACAGCAGAATTTGGGCTGCATTCCTCTGACTAAATTCTCGATTGAGGCACTGCTGATTCACAGCCCTTCGTGGGAAGGTGGTGGCTGGGGAAGGAGAGGGCCACTGAAGCTGCTTAACCACTGTGGTGGAGCTCTGAGGACACGTACCCTGCAAGCAATGCAAGAAAACCCCAACGATGCAACGTGCTAGGACAGCGCTGTGGGACCACCATCCTAAAGCATGGAGCAAAAAGCAGTGCAGGAGAGGTAAACTAAGTAAGAGAGAAATTATCCTGCCCAGTTACAGAACCACAGGGGTTGGAAGGGCCCCCCAGAGCCCATGGGGTCCAACCCCCTGCCAAAGCAGGGTCCCTAGGACAGGGCACACAGGGCGGTGTCCAGACGGGGCTGGAATCTCTCCAGAGAAGGAGACTCCACACCCCCTGGGCAGCCTGGCCCAGGGCTCCCTCACCCTCACCGGGAAGAAGTTCCTCCCAAGATTGGGGTGGAACTCCCTGTGCTCCAACTTGAGGCCATTGCCCCTTGTCCTGTCCCCACAGACACTGAGCAGAGGCTGCCCATGTCCCCTGTGTCCCACCCTTCAGCTCTTGATCCCCATTGATCAGATCCCCTCTCAGGCTGCTTCTCTCCAGGCTGAGCAGCCCCAGCTCCCTCAGCCTTTCCTCACAGGGGAGATGCTCCAGGCCCTTCAGCATCTCCACAGCCTCCTCTGGCCTCTCTCCAGGAGATCCCTGTCTGTTTGATCCCAGGGAGCCCAGCACTGGACACAACACTGCAGGTGGGGCCTGAGCAGGGCAGAGCAGAGGGGGAGGATTCCCTCCTGTGACCTGCTGCCCACACTCCTCCTGATGCCCCCAGGATCCCATTGTCTCTCTCAGCCCTCAGGACACACTGCTGGCTCATGGCCACCCTGTCACCCACCAGGACCCCCAGGTCCTTCTCCGGAGACTTGGCTCTTGCAGAGGAGGGCACAGGACTCCCAGTGAGGCTGAGCTACATCCTCCCACGGGCACGTCTCGTCTGTCCAGACCTACCAGCTTTGTGGTTTGCAGATTAGTTGAGTGCCCTGCTCATTATTTAAGAGCATTTCCCGTGCCTAGGACTTTCCCTGAGCTCAGGGACCCCTTGCCTGGCCTCTCCTAGCTGTGAGGGGAGAACAACCGAATATTCAAATGTCTCTCCATCCTGTGGCTCGGGGCTGGTTTCACTCTGTTTTTCCAAATGTGTTTTCATTTAAGCTTTTCATTTCTTTGCCCAATCCTGGATGTCCCCTTCCAAACGGAACCACAGCGTGTAAGCAGAAAGAATCCCTGTGCTTGTGGGTAGCACAGGTCCAGCGGGTGGCTCAGAGCTTTGTCAGCAGCAGAGGGAAGGCTGTGCGACCCATCATGACGCAGGGCAGTGACTCTGAGCAAGCGCCAGGCTGCAGAGGAAGACCACCTTCCCCCTCCACACACGCCACTGTGACCTCCAGGTAAAGGAGCTGAGAACCTGATGGCCTCTCATTGCATGGCATGGGGCAGGGCAGCATCACCAGCACGTGGCTGTGTGTACATAACTATTTCTTCTGCCAATTCCCATTGATAATTAAGTCGTTTAGATTATAGGCACCTATGTAGCCACCAGGGTTGCATGTTGTACAGGTGGCTGCGCTCTGGTTCAGCTGAGGAGGTGTAAATTAGACACACAATGAATGTTTAGATCTTCAGTTAAGTGTCTTGGCTGTGAGCTAAGCTCGTAGGCAACAAGTGTGCTCTGCCAGGGCCTGCAAAATTCATCCCCTCTATCTGCTGGCAGAGAGGGCTGGGCCCACAGCATCTGCTTTCCGTGCTGCTATGCAGAAAGCATGCTCCACATCAGCCCCACTCCCAGGCTGCCCCTGGCAGGCTGCAGCAGAGCTCCTGGCACCGGTGGCAGCAGTGAGCGCAGGAGGACACATGGCAGGAGGACACATGGCAGGAGGACACCTGGCAGGAGGGATCTGCAGCCCAGCCACTGCCTCAGCAGGAGGCTGAGTGAGAGGACTTCTGAACAGGGTACCAGGTGCTGTTTAACATCTCTGCTTTTCTTGTTTCATATGAAGAGTTTTCTTACACATGGGGTCATCCCTGCCAGACATCAAACTCCAGAGGTGCCCAGAGGAGCACCCTGAGACAGCGACGTGGCCTTGTCAGCAAGGACTGGGAATGTATGGAGGGACATACAGACTCAGCAACTGATCGAATGGGTTGGGTTGGCAGGGACCTTCAGAGGCCACCCTGTCCCACCCTGCACTGAGCAGGGACACCTTTAACTGGAGCAGGTGGCTCAGAGCTTCATCCACCCTGACCTTGGATGTCTCCAGGGATGGGACCTCCCCCACCTCTCTGGGCACCCTGTGCCAGGGTCTCCCCACCCTCAGAGGGAAGAGCTTCTTCCTCATGTCTCCCCTGAACCTGCCCTGCTCTAGTTTAACCCATCTCCCCTCGTCCCATCGCTCCCTGCCCTTACACACAGCCCTGCCCAGCTTTCCTGTAGGTCCTTCAGGGACTGGAAGGAGCTCGGAGGTCTCCCTGAGCCTTCTCTTCTCCAGGCTGAACCAGCCCAGCTCTCCCAGCCTGTCTGTGTAGGAGAGGAGCTCCAGCTCTCTGACCATCCTCGTGGCCTTCCCTGGAGTCGCTCCAAGAGGTCCATGTCCTCCTTGTGCTGAGGACCCCAGAGCTGGATACAGGAGTCCCGCTATCCCCGTGAAGTATCGCCGCAGCCCATCCACCTGCCTGCTGTCGCAGCAGAGCAGCGCTCCCAGCCCCATCCATCGCTGCAGACACCCACAGGAAACTCTTCCCAGCTTTGTCATCCCAGAGAAAATGTTGGCGTTCAACCTCCAAGCTGCTGAAGCCAATGGAAAGGCAGCTGGGGCGTCTCTTCTCAACGGCAGTATGTGAAAGGGGAAAAAAGGAATGAAGAGGCAGGAGCTGGAGGCAGCGCAGACACATCCTGCTCCTTGTGTCATGCTTCTGGAGAAAAACTATTTGGGGTTTTTTTAATTTTCCTTCTCCTCCAAGGACGCTTCCTGGTGATAGCACGTCATTCTGGGTGACCCCAAAGGTCTTGGGAGACAAGCTGTTTCTTGACATGAGTTTTCTAGTGGAGAAAACTCACGCAAGGACTTTGGAAGGCCATGTGTCATCTGATTTGGTGGCACAAAGCATCCACCATAGCAATGCTGGCATAGCCACTGCCTTCAGCCTCTGCCTAACCACTCTTCCCACCCCCATCTCTTGGCCAAACAAAAGATACTGCCTTGTTGAACTCAGGTTTGCTTGGCCACTGAAGCACGGAAAAATAAGGCATGAAGAGGTCATAAAGTCCATGTTTCTACCTTGAAGGTATGTTTTACCCCACAGGGTCTGTTTTTATTCTCCTCTCAGATGGGTGTTTGTCCAACCCTAAAGAGCTCTGAACAAGAGACTCTACTGCATCTGCAGGCAGTCTGGCTTAGTGTAAACCACTGCTGCTGCTTAGTGCCCTAATGATGCGGTTGGGGCTACTTCAGGAAAAGTCCTGGGTGTCCAGCCTACCTCTCACCACCATTAAGCCTGTCTCTTGGACACAGAGATCACGTTCCTCCTTCCCTTACAGAACCGTTCACCAGCTGAGGTCACTTACTTGTGCTTCCTTTTCTTCTCTCAGGACTTGGACACCCAGCTCTTGTTGATGGTGCCAGAAGACCACGGAAACACAAGGCCCAGGGGTTCACTCCCACTCGTGCATCTATGGAGGAGGTCCTCATAGAAGACACGGTCAGCAGCAGTGCTGGGAAACCCTCTTGCTACTGGTGAGGAGCCTGACAGTGGGTGGGGGTCTCCTCCTCCTCGGTACTGGGGCTGTCTGTGGCTGTTTTCTTATGTTACTGAACAGTCAGCATGGCCAACCTTGATTTTCTTTGTGGTTCCACGGGTTGGTTACACAGCGATTGTTTCACCCTGAGACCTCTACTGATGATGCAGTGACTGCAGAGACATGGCAAAGCCTTCCTGAGTCCTCACAGAGCAGATGAATAACCCAGACTAGACCTCTGGCAAGAGCACCTTGAGACATTTGTTTTCTGCAGTTGTCCTGGAGACTAGGAAGGGATTATGGCACAAACTGTCTGTGTTACAGGCAGCTTTGGAGCAACCTGTGTAGAAGGCAACCTCTGGTTTGCCTTTGGATCAGTAGACTGTGCTAGGAGTTAGCCACATTCAGTAATGAGCTCAGGCCAGGATCAAATACATTTTGGAGCTGAAATTGGAAATCTGACCTGTTATCTTGGAAAATACGGGCCTCAGAGAGCTCCCATCACAGAGGTGATGCCAGGACATGCTCAACAAAAGGAAACAAACAGCATCCTTCCGAGACAGCCTGCCAGACCTTGTGGCACCCACATCCCTCAGACGTGCACCGCAGCGTGCCGGTGAGTCTGGCAGCACCAGGGATGGTGGAGCCCTGAAGCTGAGGACTTTGTGTTTCCTGAATCACTCTGTCCCTTGCTAGGGCTGTGTCCCAAGGGGGAAGGACCTCAGGATTTCAGGCCCTTACCAAGACTTGTCCTTTCTGAGCACACCATTTTGTGCCATGGCTCCTCAGGGAGATCTGGAATGAAACACCAAAGCAGACTTACCTGTATAGGAAGGGACAGGCAACTGCCAGCCTGGGACTCATCCAGTATTACTGGTGGGAGCACAAATCCCCCTTCTCTTATCAAACCTTGTCTTTCAGGCTACCTCCCTAAAGAGACAGCTCTTTCTCGGGATGGTCTCAGGATCATCCCTGCTACCATTTCATGTTCTCCAGGAAGGAAAGGATCCTAAACATGATCCCAAGGTTGCCCTTCTGTCTCTCCTTCCACCCCAACCACCGCACCCCTCAGCCAGCCTGTTTCACAGCAAACAAGGCAGGGATAAGAGTGTGAGGTCAGGGCCTAGACCCCATCCTGCTTCCCTACTCCAACAGCGCTGAGAAAAGGCAGGTCTGCCAGACCCTGGCTGCTCTTTCTTCCCTGGCTCAGTTCTAGGAAGCGGCTCAAACCTTCATAAACATGGATATTAGCTCAAAGTGCTTTTCTATAGCTCCTGAAATCCCTGCAAAGCCCTCTCTTGCCCTGAAAGAATCCAAGCCCTCAGGAGCCACAAAGCGTTTGCTCCTTCACAGGCTCCATGCTCGTTTCTACATAAACGGGTAATTCAGCCCGGGGTGTTTCTGAGGGCCCTGGCTTTTCCAGAGTTCTTCTGGTGATAAAACCACCCCTGCTCATAAAATCACATCTTGGTGAGAGCTAAGCCTGAGTTGAGTAACTGGTGTTTTCTACAGGACCTGAAGTACTTGTGATTTCTGAAAGGCAGCTTGTAAAAGCAGCCTGTTGCTTTCCCTGGGCAGGCCTGTCCTGGACACGGCCCCGGCCACGAGCAGCAGGCCGCAGGGTGTTCCCTGGCTCTGAGAGCCCCGCGGGGAAGCTGGGCACGTACTTAACAAGAGGCAGCTGAGGGCGGCTGGATGAGTCCCATCTGGAGCTCTGCAGCTCCTTTGAAAAGTGTGTCAAAAGGGCTCTGGCGTGCAGGGGGATAGGGGGGGTGGGAACATGTGGCAGAGCACTGTGCTCAAACCCAGCTGTCCCAACAGCAGCTGGGGGTGTGACATCTGCTGAAAGGGGCCAGAGCTACCTTGAGAAAGGGGTTCAGCCTGGAGAAGAGAAGGCTCAGGGAGACCTCCAAGCCCCTTCCAGCCCCTGAAGGACCTACAGGAAAGCTGGGCAGGGCTGTGTGTAAGGGCAGGGAGCGATGGGACGAGGGGAGATGGGTTAAACTAGAGCAGGGCAGGTTCAGGGGAGACCTGAGGAAGAAGCTCTTCCCTCTGAGGGTGCTGAGACCCTGGCACAGGGTGCCCAGAGAGGTGGGGGAGGCCTCATCCCTGGAGACATCCAAGGTCAGGGTGGATGAAGCTCTGAGCCAGCTGCTCCAGTTAAGGTGTCCCTGGCTCAGTGCAGGGTGGGACAGGGTGGCCTTTGAAGGTCCCTGCCAACCCAACACAGCCTGTGAGTCAATGATTCTCAGGTAGGAGCTGAGCCTTGCAGAAATTCCCCTCTGCAACATCCCTGAGTTTCACGAGCCCCATCCCATGGGAGGACCCGTGCCTGGTTGTGTGCAGGAAGAGAGCTGCATGCAAAGATGAGGATACTGCTCTGAGGCCGTGCTGGGGGCAGCTCCTGCAGCCTGGCCAAGAGTCTCAGGGTCCTCACAGCTTCCCACTGGGGTCGATGTCTTGTCACCTAGCCCTCCCTGTCCCCTTTGCTATGCAAGCTGGCTGCTTGCCTGTTCGTTTGCAAGCAGGACAGAGTTGGGAATTCAGGTGCTCCACCACTCCACTGAGTGGCTCCACCTCTTCGTGGTCACACGGGGATTTGGGATTTCCTGGAGCGTTGTGTCCAGTGCTGGGCTCCCTGGGATCAAACAGACAGGGACCTCCTGGAGAGAGTCCAGAGGAGGCTATGGAGATGCTGAAGGGCCTGGAGCATCTCCCCTGTGAGGAAAGGCTGAGGGAGCTGGGGCTGCTCAGCCTGGAGAGAAGCAGCCTGAGAGGGGATCTGATCACTGGGGATCAAGAGCTGAAGGGTGGGACCCAGGGGCCATGGGCAGCCCCTGCTCAGTGTCTGTGGGGACAGGACAAGGGGCGCTGGGCTCAAGTTGGAGCACAGGGAGTTCCCCCCCAATGTGGGGAAGAACTTCTTCCCAGTGAGGGTGAGGGAGCCCTGGGCCAGGCTGCCCAGGGGGTGTGGAGTCTCCTTCTCTGGAGAGATTCCAGCCCCGTCTGGACACCGCCCTGTGTGCCCTGTCCTAGGGACCCTGCTTTGGCAGGGGGTTGGACCCCATGGGCTCTGGGGGGCCCTTCCAACCCCTACAGTTCTGTGGCTCTGTGATTCTGTGAACCCAGCCTCCCTTGGCTTCACCCTGGGGTACGTTTCAGGCAGGGCCTCATGCGCCTGGCAAGCCGTGGCCAGGAAATACTCTGCTGGTCGACTGAATGGGGAGTCAGCCACAGTGGTGTTTGTGCAGAACACAGGCATCCCAGGAGCTGTGTCATCCAGGGGATGACTGGCTGCTGCGTGGGTGTCCTGCTAGACTCAGCCTGGCCACTGGCCACGTCCTGCTGGCGTGTGGAAGGCAGAAAGAAAGCGTCCCATCTGGGAAGCTCTTCTGTATCCTCCTTGGTGTGTAGGGAAGGGAATTTGCAAGAGAAGGTGATTTGGTGTGAGAGACTAGAATGCAGCAATGTCTGGCCTCCATAGCAAAGGCAGATATAACCAGGCCAGGATACTCAGAGTCTTCTGCTTTGAAATCAGAGCTTCTGATCATCTTCTTCATGGTCTACAGCAAGGTACTGAAAACACTCTGGTTGGCAAAGATGATCGCATAGTATTTGTTGCCTGTGATGTGTAGTGGGGTATTAGGTGAAGAAAAGAGCTAGAAAAGCATTGTGTGAGCTGTTTTGCTGGCAGGGAGTTGCAAAATAAAGAATTTCTGCCCAAGACTGTAACTCAAGTCCGCAGGAGGTGTAGGAACTGCACCTCTCTCCCTTGATTTCCACGTGCAAGCCATTCTGAGTGCACTGGGCACACGAGGTGAAGGCAGGGATGTGCAAAAGCAGTCAAGCCTCAGGTTAATTGGGGGTTAATCTGCCCCCTCTCCATTGCACACAGAGATGGGAGCATCCTACTGAGATGCCTGTGTTGGCTGCAGTGACTACACCACTGCCAGGCCAGGCTCCTTCTTTTAAAAGCCCTTTTTTGGGGGAGGGGTTTTTATTTCCTATAGCTTTGGCTGTCTCCAGAGAAGAGGCCTTAGTCTAAGCTAGTATTTTAGGCACTCTTCATAGCAGGGATAAGAAATATGAGACAAGCCAGAGGGTGACAAACTGGCCCATACAAGTCCCGTGTCTCTCCACCAGTTACCAAGGGGGTGACGGTGGCTGCTTACAATCCCCGGAGCAGACACAGCCCTTGCACAGCGTTATCACGTGGCTTTTGTGTGATATTTCAGAAGCTCAGAGAGTTGGATCAAGCCTGCAGCCACCATGTCTCCGGCTCTTTTGCACCCCACTGAATCTGATAACTAAATCAGAAGCATGTGTTCCCTGCGCAGCTGCAAAACTGAAGCACTCCATCAGCCCACGAGCACTGTTTTCCTACTGCATTTACATGAGTGGCTGCTTGTTAGCCACTGGAAAGGACACGTGTGCTGCATTAGTAAAAACAGATTTATTGCTTTGCACGTTTTTCCAGGAAATCTGTGGCAAAACAGTCCAGCAAGTCCTTGTTAAAACATTTGAAATGTAGTTTTCTACATTAAATAATCATCCAGTTGAGGTGGGAGCTGGTAGTTTTGACTGATACATGAGGAGAAGTGATTTCAGCAGGATATTGTAATCAAACTGAAAAGAACTTTTCTATCTGCATACTTTTGTTCATCTTCTTTCCCAGCATGGGTGGTTCCTATCAGAATTAGGTCTGTGTCATGAAGTAGAGACCAGTTCTGGCTCTAAAGTTGTCCGATATGGTGTCAGGAGTGCTGTGAGTGAACGTGAGCCAGCAATGCTCCCTGGCAGCCCAGAAGGCACTGGGTGTCCTGGTGGGTGAGAAGCTTCCCCTGAGCCAGCAGTGGCTCTGGCAGCTGGGAAGGGTGATGGGATCCTGGGCTCCATCAGCAGAGGGGTGGCAGCAGGGACAGGGAGGGGATTGTCCCTCTCTGCTCTGCCCTGGGGAGGCCCCAGCTGGAGTCCTGTGTCCAGAGCTGGGGCCCCAGGACAAGAGAGATGTGGGGCTGTTGGAGAGGGGCCAGAGGAGCCCCGGAGATGCTCAGAGGGCTGGAGCAGCTCCCCTGTGGAGAGAGGCTGAGGGAGCTGGGCTGGGTCAGCCTGGAGAAGAGAAGGCTGTGGGGGGACCTCATTGCAGCCTGCCAGTCCCTGAAGGGAGCAGAGACACAGGAGGGGAATCAGCTTGTTCAAGGGCAGAGCCTGGCAGGACAAGGGGGATGGACTGAAGCTGAAGGAAGGAAAGGTTAAATTGGATCTTAGGGGGAAGTTCTTTGCAGAGAGAGTGGTGAGGGGCTGGCAGGGGCTGCCCATAGAGGGGGTGGGTGCCCCGTCCCTGGGGGTGTTGAAGGCCAGGTTGGCTGGGGCTCTGGGCAACCTTGTGTAGCTCCAGGCCTGGAGGTTGGTGTCCCTGCCTGTGGCAGGGGGTTGGAGCTCTGTGCTCCTTGGGCTCCCTTCCAACCCAGACCAGTCTGGGATTCTATGATTCTAAGGCCAACAGTGTCCTGGGCTACATGAAGGAGGAGTGCTGGGCACTGGTTAGGGTGGTGATGCTCCCCCTCTGCTCAGCATCAGGGAGGCCACACCTGGAGTGATGGGTCCAGTTCTGGGCTCCCCAGTGCAAGGCAGGCTTGCTGGGTCCAAGGAAGATCTGTGGAGGTGATGAAGGGATCAGAGTGTGTCTCACAGGGGAGAGGCTGAGAAGGTTGTGGCTGTTCAGACTTGGGGGATGCGACCCATGTGTAGCAATACCTGATGGGGGAGGAGATGAAGAAGTGGTGCCCGGTGACAGGAGAAGAGGTGATGGGCACAAACTGAAACACATTAAGGTTCCACCCAAACACAAAGAAACAGGTATTTGTTTGTTTGTTTCACCATGAGGCTGGTCAGGCACAGAAGCCAGCTGCCCGGACATGTTGTGTAGTCCCCATCTCTGGAGATACTCAAGCTCAGCTGGACATGGTCCTGGGCATCCTGCTCTGGCTGATGTGGATGGGGTGACCTGCCAGCCTCAACCGTTCCACTGTGATTCTGCTGGTCCCCATTTCACCCCAGGCAAGCAGGCTTTACCTCCCTGAAGGTCCCTGAGCTGGTCATGGCTTCAGAGGACAGCATTCTGCAACTCCCAGGTATTACAATGAGGCAAAGGAAGATTAAACAGGGGTCTTCTCTGCTTAGTGGGGCACCTTGGCTCAGAAAGTGTGGGGACATAAAGCTTATAAACTCTGAAATGATTCCTGACTTCGTATTCCAAGGTAATCCTGCTGGATTTGGGACCAGCCCTGCTGCAGAGCACCCAGAGCCCAACTCCAGGAGCTGGGCACCTTGCTGCTCCCTGTCTCCCAGTGTCTTTGTCCTGCTGATGACTGGCTGCAGCTGGGGCTGTGTGGTTCCAGTCTGTGTGAGGGGGCTGGCAGCACAGTACCTGGGGCTGGGGCTGCCGCCTCGTCCCGCAGCAGCTGTGGGACTTGGCAGATGCTCCTACCCTGCTCCTTGCAGACGTTTCCATTTATGGCTGGGATTTGTCTTCCTCCTTTGCCTCCGATCACGGCACAGATGGAAAGGCTCCAAAAAGGGAAGGCCGTGGGTTTACACTGGGAGAAGCCAGCTGTGTGTACTCCTACCTTGTGTTTCAAGTGCCTCTTTAGGGGGCCACCCCCCCCCCCCCCGGGGTGCTGCAGGGACTCATTAAGGGCTCGCTTTGGCCAGGAGCGGGTGCCGTGCCTTGTCTGGTGGCAGGAGCACAGATGTCATTGTGGTTTGTCGAGACTTTCCTGGCCAGAGGCTCAGATAAGCTGTGAAGGAGAAAGCTGCAGCCGTTTGACCTGGTTGTCCCCGCTCACTGGGCGCTGTGCCTCGCCCTGCAACAGAGGAGGGGTGGCCACGGGAGCAGGCGGTGCTGGAGACCCTCTCCCCAAAACCTGCAGCTCCTTGCTGGCCTCCAAGGAAGAGAGGATCCAGTTATGGAGAGGCAGCATATGGGATGCAGGTTCCCTCCCCGAGTTACAGACGTGCAGGTTTAGGATGCAGTGTGTGCCAGCAAGCCTGCAGAGAGGAGGGGGGCTGGGTTGGGAGGGAAGTATTCCTGGGTTACAAAGAGCTTTGGGGCAGATAAAGCAGAGTCCTGACCTGAGCTGGAAAAGGGATGTGCCTGCCACGAGCTTATCATGGGAGTTAGAGCTTAAGCCTCTGGGGGAACAGCACCAGGATGCTGCACCCCCACTTTGCTCTCAGACATCCTTCAGCATGCCCCTTCCCCATCTCCAGACTGGGGTGGGACACCAACTGGTCTTTCATTTCAGGTCAGATCTCAGCGAGGCACCACAAAGCCCCTGCTTTTTGTTCCCCCTCCACAGTCTGTGGGAATTAGGTTGGTGAAACCCAGCCTGATCTCCCCAGGCAAAGATGTAAAGCCTAGAGCACTGACCTGGCAGGTGCCTCTCCACCAGGTTTTGGATGACCTCTCCACATCTGAACCGCTTCCTTCCAGACATTTGGCTCAGTCCTGGGTATTCTGTAGAAACATGTGATTTCTGGAGAAACTTTTTGAAGAGAGAACATGGATTTTCTTCCAGCCAAATAATATAAAATCTTTGCCAGAGCTGATTCCTCTGCAATCAAAGCATTCAGCCCCGATGAACAGGGAGCCACTGTAGAAAGAAAAGAACTGTGCTGCCATTGCCCATCCCTGCTGATGAAGCTCTGTCTGCAGGACTTGGCTTTCTGGCCTGTGTTATGACAAGGCTTCCAGAAAAGATGGGGGCTGTTTGAAACCAGCACATCATGGCATAGCATCCCTCACCCTGTGTCCCGAGATGCAGAAGCTATGTGCTTTATCCCATTCTCAAGTCCTTCCCAGACCTTTCTTTGCTCAGGCAGGGAGAAGAATGGGAGAGAATCTCATCCTGGGCTGCATCACAAGGAGTGTGGTCAGCAGACTGAGAGGGAATTCTGCTCCTCTGCTCTGGTGAGACCCCCCTGCAGCGCTGCATCCAACTCTGGGGTCCTCAGCACAAGGACATGGACCTCTCAGAGCAGCTCCAGAGAAGGACATGAGGATGCTCAGAGGGCTGGAGCTCCTCTCCTACACAGACAGGCTGGGAGAGCTGGGCTGGTTCAGTCTGGAGAAGAGAAGGCTCAGGGAGACCTCCGAGCCCCTTCCAGCCCCTGAAGGACCTACAGGAAAGCTGGGCAGGGCTGTGTGTAAGGGCAGGGAGCGATGGGACGAGGGGAGATGGGTTAAACTAGAGCAGGGCAGGTTCAGGGGAGACATGAGGAAGAAGCTCTTCCCTCTGAGGGTGCTGAGACCCTGGCACAGGGTGCCCAGAGAGGTGGGGGAGGCCCCATCCCTGGAGACATCCAAGGTCAGGGTGGATCAAGCTCTGAGTGAGGTGTCTCTGCTCAGTGCAGGGGTGGGACTGGGTGGCCTTTGAAGGTCCCTGCCAACCCAGTACAGTCTGTGATTCAATGATTCTGTAGAAGGTGTGTGGCTAGAGACCTCATGGTACTCTTCCCAAGTGGCAAGGCAATTGGGCAGACCTAGGACACATTCTGCTCCAAGCCCCTGGCCCCAAGCTGGGACCATCACCACATGTAGGACCCAGAGGCACCATCCTGGGAGATGCATCAGGACTGTGCGGAGTGCCAGACCCTGGGAAGCACATGCTTCTGTACTGTGGGGGTGCCTGGGGAACCCCCAGCTGGCCAGGGATGCTTGGCAGGGTGGAGAGTCCAGCTGATGGGTTTGGGGTGGCAGTGACCTGCCAACAAGGGGCCCCAGTGGGGGCTCCTGGAGGGGTGTCAGCACTGAAACTGCCCCCAAAGCTGCTGCAGGAGCAGACAGATAGACGGGAGTGACCCCCTTGGGGGGGGGACCCTGAGAGCAGGGACAGGTAAATGGGGGGATGCTGGCAGGATGCATGTGGTGGCTGCTGGGGTCCGTGCTGTGCTGTGCAGGGGAGAAAGCCCCTGGGTGGGTGTGGAGGTGTCCCTGAGCATCGGTCAGTCCCGCTGCCCCACAGAGGCACACGGCATGGAGCTGGCAGCAGGGCCAGCCTGTTTTGGGATGTCCATTCTGCACTGATGGGGGATGGCATCTACTGCAGCGTGAGCTCCCCGTCCTGCTCTGCAGGGACGAGGGGTAGAGGTCGCATGGATGTGTCTAGCGTGGGTGTTTTGTGGGGTGAGAGGGGTGGCTGCGCTGATTCACGGTGCTATGTCCCTCTGGTTTGTCAGGGAGGAAGGGCAGGGTTTGTACCAAGTGTGTGCTGAAGCTGTGACAGCGTTACAAGCTCTAGTTAATCAATGTGGATTGAAATTATGGCTTTTAACGATGCGTCCCCAGGAAAATGCAGGCTGTGGGCTGCATGAAGGCAGCTCTGGGTTCTGGAGACGTGCTCTCCCTGAGCTCAGGCTCACAGTCAGCATGGTGCTGCTGGAACTGGAGCAGGGACCCTGAGTGGGACCCTGCAGCATTTCCCCTTTCCATGCTCCCACGCCTCTCCCCAAAGGGTTGGGCAGCACAACCCTGGAGCAGCGGCAAGCTCGCTGCTGGCCAGCGTGACACACGGCAGAGGCTCTGCCCGAAGCCCACTGCTGCCTGACAGGACTGCTGGAGGAGTCAGACAAAGAGCCATCGAGGCAGTAGGGGATCTCTCATGTGGGAGAGGCTGAGAGGGCTGGGATGGTTCAGACTTGGGGTCTCCAGCCCCCCATCCTCCCCCGAGGAGATGCCTGTTCACTGCCAGCTGAGCTGCGGTCTCTCGATGGGATCCATGTGTTCCTGATGAGAGGCCTGGAGACCTTAATAGTCCCTGGTCTGGGGTTTTCTACCAAGTGCTCCTACAGCCTTCAATTATCCGGGTGCCCCAGAAGGGATGTGGGAGGCTGATTTCCCCACAGGGTTTCCAGTGGCTCCTGCAAGTCCTTCCTTCCCTATCTCCCTGCTCCAGCACCCTTCACCCTTCTTTCTCACCGTGCTGGTGGCTCATGCCTCCCTGAGGCTGGGCAGCACTAGCTCGTACCCTGACCCCAGCTGCACCCTGTATCTTCTCACGCTTGACAGAGACACACGGAGCGGGCTGGCTGTCGGTCCCACCTTGGTGTGTGTGGACACGGGCTAGCTGCTCTTCAGGCTGCTCAGCTCTGCCCAGGCTCGTGCATCCTTCAGCTGTTGAACCTTGAACCTTCTCCTGGTGAGCCTGCCACGATCATTCCCCCACCTCACCCCCCACGATTTTAGGAGGGGCACAAACGATTTGCTTTGCTGCTTTGTGGTGGGGCACGCTTTCTAAGGAGGCTATATTGGCGCTGCCGCTGTGTGAAGGGGTGTTTGGGGAGGTAGTACCATCTCAGCATCCTTTAGACTGATGGAGCAGCAGCACAGGGGTGAAATGAAAATCTGGTTTCTGTGGCCAAGGCGGCAGTTATAAAAGAAAACAGTGCCTGGTTTGTTGCTTCTCTTCTCTTTATTGATGTATCTCCACAGGTGAAGCGGTTGGAGTCTGGATGGATGAGGGACAGGAGGGCTGCACAAAAGAAGCAGCGAGTGCGTTCACCTCCCCACTCTCCATTTAGCATATCCCATGCTGGAGCTGGAAAATCTCAAGCCTCTTTGGGCTGGAGATAAGCATTCAGGCTCCACTGGCGGTCCTCAGGAGAAGTAGCATAAACATGGGATGTTATTTATTGTGTGTGTGTGGCCAGAATTATCTGGTCGGGCTCCTGGGAGCGCTCCAGTGAGGACCCCGGGCGCTCAGTTACACTGGCAAAAGGGTATGCCTCATCCCTGGCACAAATACTTCAAGCTCCTTCTGGCCCTGTTCCCTTGGGCTGACTCAAGGTGCCATGAAAACAGAATCTAAGGCAGGGCAGAGTATTTCTCTCCCCCTGCACCTCAGTATCGCTAACTTGCTCTGCAGAGCATTTGCTTGGTTTATCTCAGAGTTAATAATGCAGCATGGGGTTGTTGTGGGGTGGGATTTTTGGTGCTTTCATTTAGCTGCATTTTGCAGGAGGACCTTCAGAACCAGCTCAGGTAAGGACCTTTCTCCTAACACCAGTCTTATTATATCACAAGTCCCATAAGCATAAAACTCCCAGCAGAATTTTGATTATGGTCAGTGCAGAGTCCGTTTTCCTTCTCAGTAGAGGCAGTACAGGGGGAATTCCAGTGTTGTCTTTGGCCAGGAGGACGCTTCATTACGGAATTGTACGTTTCTCCAGCATCAGTCCTATAGCTGCAAATGAAACAAGGGGCCTCTCATGTTCTGTGTTAGAGCAGGAATTTGGCTGTGTGTGTAAGAGAAGGGGAGGTGTTAAGCATCGTGCCAGAAGCAGACAGCTCTGCTGTACGTGACCCAGGGAGCTGAGCTGAAGTGCTGCACAGGGCTCCCTGGATTCACGTCAACTATGCGAACAGCAGCAGCCGCCGAGCACTGGGAAAGCTCCACAGCCCCAGGAACAGATGCCCATCGTGTCTCCTGGGACAGGGATTTCTGCAGGGCATCCTACCCCTGCGGGACAGGGGAAGCTCCTACCCTCCTGTGAGGAGAAGGAATCCCAGAATCCCAGACTGGTCTGGGTTGGGAGGGACCCCAAAGGTCACAGAGCTCCAACCCCCTGCCACAGGCAGGGACACCAACCTCCAGGCCTGGAGCTACACAAGGTTGACCCCAGCCAACCTGGCCTTGAACACCTCCAGGGATGGGGCACCCACCCCCTCTCTGGGCAGCCCCTTCCAGCCCCTCACCACTCTCTCTGCAAAGAACTTCCCCCTAATATCCAATTTAAACCTTCCTTTAGCATCACTCCATTCCTCCAGGAGGGCTCAGCGTGGAAACTCCATCCAAGGGAGGCTGGAGACACGCTGGGCTTTTGCTTCCTGACTCAGTGGCCGAGGAGGGGGTGGATTTCACAGCGTGCACTGGTAGCAAGACCTGAGTTAGCAGCAGAATCTTGTGTGAGCAAAATATTTTGCACATCCTTTCTGAGTGCAAATCTGTGCAAAACGTTAGCCTGTGCCAAATTTGGCCTCATACTCAGGCTGGGAAAGAGGTATACCCTTGCTCCAGGACTGCCCTCGACTTCCAGAGAGTTTGAGGGAAAGTTGTTAGTGAGTAGCTAGATGCAGTTCCTTACCACTGCAGAAACCCCAGGAGATATTGCCTTTCAGCCTTGCTCATTGCTGCCCATCGCTCCACTGATTCACAGGAGCATCCATCCGACCTTCCTCTAGACCCCCCGTTGGCCTCCTTGCTGCCAGCATCTGACAGGTCCCATGGTTTCAGAGGGATGGGGGGGTTATGGTTCCTTCTAACCTCTCTAGGATAGAAAAATCAAAAGCTTATTGGGTAGTTAGAGAGACAGCCAAGTGCACTCCTCAGATCTGGGCACCTCCTCGTGCTTTGTTAGGATTGAGGGTTTACAAGAAGCTAAATTTAATGCTTTCTTGTTGGTGAGCATCTTTACAGCTACCAGTCACAGGCTGGGAGTCTCAGATTTTCATCTGGGGCCTGGACTGCAGGTCCCTAACACCAGTAAAAAGCCTCTTGTGAGCTTCGGGGGGTCTTTCTCCACATTTCCTTTCTAGCTCCTCTTCTCCTGGTGCTGTGGAAAGAGGAATTACACATAATCTGTCCTAAGGATCCCACTCCACGCAAGGGTTGATGTTGGAAACGTTTCTTGAAGACCCAAGGGCAAGGGAACAGTGCGGTTACAGAGACACAAAGCTGGGATTAAAGTCAAGATTAACAGTTCAACTAAATCAGTGGAATTGCTGAGCCCTAACTGCGTCCTTGCCAGGCTGCCAGACTCCAACCAGGTCCAACCTCCTTGCAGCCCAGCACTCACGCTGCTGTACCCCCACATTCAGAGGAAAGGGTTGGGTTTTGGGGTGTTTTTTTTTTTCTCCTGATCCCTTTCAGCCCCCTCTTTTCCCAGGAAAAGGCACTAATTAATTCCCTTCCTTTCTATTTATACCCTTTAGTCATTGCACAAGCTTCCCCCAGTAGATTTATCGTTCAATATAACGAGCGTGCCTGGAGGGAATATTATTTATGCCATTAGCTGAAATCTAACAGAAAAAGTCTATGTTTTACTTGTAACTTTAGCCAGAGCCGTCATTTCGTGGGGAGGCAGCATCTCCATGGAGAGAAAAGGGGGGTAGGGGGTGGAAAAAGGGCAAACACTGAGACAGAAACTGAAATCTCTTCTTCCTTAGGTCTGTACGTGGTGCTAAGGACCGTGGGTGGGGCGGGATGTGACTAAGTTCAGAAATGTACTACTTCTTTTTATTTTTTTAAGGTTGGTTGGGGTTTTTGTTTTTTTTTTTTAATTGAACCATCTCTGGTAAAAGGCCAGGGAGGGGAATGAGGTTTCCCCTATAAACTATGTGGGGTTTTGGGTGGTTTTCATTGGGCTTTTTTTTTGTTGTTGTTGTTTTTTTTTCCCCCTCTCTTAGTTTCATGGAAACACCACTGCCAGTTTTCCCTGCTCGTTTCTCTGGTGACAAGAAAATAAAACAAATGCAGCTGGGTCATCCTGCTCCCCGCTGTATTTCACCACGAAGCCCCAAAGACACAAACTCTGTGTTTTAACCCTTTCGCTACTAAACCCAGGATCGTTTGACATCTCCACAAGGGTAGTTTGGGATTATCCAGTGGAGGCTTTGGCTCCCTGGCCGAGGTTCTGCCTTGCCAGGCAGCTGGAATGCGATTGCTTCACCATGTGAAGTCTCTTCCCAATGAGTCAACCAGTTTTGGGACTCAACCATCTTGACCAACTGAGTGGAAAAAATGTGCTGCAAGAGATGAAAGCGCCAAAAAAGCAAGGATTGTGAAACTGGTGAAAGGGGAACTATTCTGGGAGAAGGGGTTTCAGACCATCCTTCCCCCACTCCCTCTGACCTCTGTCCACCTATTTTTTGCTTGCTGGGTTCACTGATGTTCTTGTGTTGCAGCTACCTGGCTCTTCTGTGAGCACCCCGGGCATCGTCACTTCCTCTGGTACTGAAAGGCCTGATCTGGCTCTTCCACCCACTGCACGGTGGTGAGGAGACACAGAAATGTTCAGCTGGAAGCCTTGGACCTTCTCCACGTCTGGATGGAGCAGCTGCAGAAGTGGTGAGTAGTCAGGGCAGCGTGCCCAGGTGGCCAAAGGCCAAAAGCATCCTGGCTTGTATCAGCCGTGGCGTGGCGGGCAGGACCAGGGCAGTGACCATCCCCCTGTATGGGGCACTGGTGAGGCTGCACCTCGAGTGCTGTGTTCACTACAAGAAGGACACTGAGGTGCTGGAGTGTGTCCAGAGAAGGGCAAGGAAGCTAGGGAAGAGTTTGGAGCACAAGTCTGATGGGGAACAGCTGAAAGAACTGGGGGGTGTGTAGCCTGGAGAAGAGGAGGCTGAGGAGAGACCTGATCGCTCCCTACAGCTTCCTGAAAGGAAGGTGTGGTGAGGTGGGGGTTGGTCTTTTTTCCCCGAGTAGCTAGACATAGGATGAGAGGAAATGGTCTCAAGTTGTGTCAGGGAAGGGTTAGACTGGATATTAGGGAAAATTTCTCCACCAGAAGAGCGTTCAGGCATGGGACCAGGCTGCCCAGAGAGGTGGCAGGGTCACCATCCCTGGGGGTGTACAAAACACGTGGAGAAGCAGCACTACAGGACATGGTTCAGTTGACATGGTGGTACTGGACAAACCGTCGGACTCAATGACCTTAGAGGTCTTTTCCAACCTGAAAGATTCTGTGGTTGTAGAAAACTTGACTCCAGGCACAAAGCAGCTGCAGGTGAAATAGTAACAAGCACGGCTGTGGTTTCAGAAGGGCAAACCTCACTGAGTGTGGTGTGAGAGCAGCTGGGCACAGCAGCCCAGGAGCGTCCCTGGGGTTCCTTCAAGACAGCGTACTCAAACTGATCTTGAGAAGGGAGACCTTGAGCAGGCAGGAATAAAACTTGGAGGGAGGGTCTAGTGAAGTCTAAATGGCCGTTTCAGGGGGACTTTGGGGAATGATGGGGAAGGAGGCTTGTGAATGGCTATGTGAGCAAAGGCTTGGGCAGAAGAAGTTACCCACGGCTGGGATGGAGACCCAGGAGCATGCCACCCCGTTGGGCAACCTCTCATGATACTGAGCAGAGCAGAACCTAAATGGGCCCTGAGCCCACCAACCAAAGCAATCAGCATCACACTAATGCCCTGCTAGTGGCATTAAGGTGGCTCCTGTAACCTTCTCCGGGGACCAGCTGGAAGATGGGGGACCGCCACCTCCACTTCTGACCACACTTTTTCCCATCACCCTGTATGTAAACAACATAGAGTCTCTGAGATACCATCATCCTCTAAGGATCTTGAGCCCTGGTGAAAAAACTCAAGGTCACAGATATAGGCCTGTGCCTGGCAAGGCTTCAGTAATGCTGTAGGCTGGGAAATCTTTGGGGCTGTTTAAATTAAAGTCCTAGAAACTCCAAACAGTGCTTCCTTACGCGTTAACAAACGGCCATTTACGATTTATGAGCACGCAACTGCTGGAGAGAGAAGTGCTTGAGTAAATACAAACCACAACAGCCTAAGGGACTTAAAAAGTTAACACCGGGATATTAAAATAGGAAAGAGTATGCAAAACCTCAGATTGCACTTATGTGCTCACGATGACTCTCTAAACATCCTGGGGCAGTTGGCTTTAATGGCCTAAATCCCAGGAAATGCTGCTAAAAATGTGGTGTCAGATGAACATTTGCTGTTTTCTTCACAAAGGTTCCCCTTTGTCGCTCCTTTTACCACGATTCAGCAGGGGCTGCTGCTCATGTATGTGCCCTGGGTTAATGTAGAAGAACAAGTGGGGTCTCTTCTTTTTGTTTCTTTACTAGATGCCTTCTCCTGGGTGAGCAAGGCCTGCCAGGGAGGGATGCCTCGGAGCCAGCCAAGCCCCGCACCTAGTGTCTGCATGTGGAGATGGGCGATGGGCAACACACAATTCAATCCGAATTTCAGGTGAAGCCATTTATTGGGTGAACTCACACAGATTAAAGACATTTGTTACTGCAAAGGTGGCAAGCTAAAAAACTGCTAATTGCTTACATACACTGGTTACACCCCACTGATTGGTTAGTGATTATAACGAGGTCTGATAAGCATATCTTAGAGCTAAATATTGTTAGTTTACCTTTGATGGCTAAAAGCATCCTCACACCTGCTGTTTTGACCATCTTATGGCTGGTTCTTAACATGTTCCGTTACTCCCAAGTTCTTTCCATAACTTCTTCTTGGTTTAGGGCAGCCTGTACCCCTATAACCAAGGCTGCTGTGTTTTGAGAACATGATTATTAAAATCCTCTCAGCATGAATAATTTTTCCTGCCTCAGGGGAACACAAGGATATTGTCAGGGCCTGTGTCTTCAGTGAAGAGAGCTAGGCCACCAACAGGCCTGCTGCCTTCCCCAACATCTGCACAAAGGGTGGTGAGGACCAGAGGGTGGTGACGCTGTCATAGGGATCTGCTGCAGACCATCTGATGAAGAAGAGGAGGTGGATGAAGGTAGGCTGTTGGGGTTTGGGGTTTTTTTACGCACTTGGAGGAATCCTTACATCCAGGCTCGAGTACTCACGAGTGGATTTAACCACCTTGCTGTCTGCTAGGAGAGCAGCGTGGCTGGGCATGAGCACCACAGAAGGTTTCTGGGATGGTTTGAAGGCAATGATGGAAGTGAGGAGTGAACCCGTTAGGGAAAGGGCTCTTTGAGACCTGCCACTCAAAGAAAGAAGGTTGGAGGTCTGCAGAGCCTGTGGGGCCGTGGCGCTTGAGGTGCTGAGAGAGCCAGCAAGGCAAACACCAGAATTACAGCCCCAGCCCTCAGAGCAGCAGAGCTCTGCCTGTTGGGGAGGAAGGGATGCCCTAACGAATTGGGTTGGGAAACAAGAATTTCAGAAAATGGCAACTACAACAGGGCGTGAAATCCATCCTTCCAACTGTTGTCGCTGAGGTTATCCACCCCACACTGAGAACCAGCATTCGTTGTCATCCCTAAGCAGTTAATGGTCTTGCCCTTGTTTCTCTTTCTCTTCACATATTTAGAAAACGAGACCCTCAGAGACCTCTGTGTAACCTTGGGATCACGTGAAGGGGGACGCTGCTGTGGGCAGACACACAGGAACAGCACGAGCAGCTTCCCAGAAAGCCACAGCCATCCCATAAAGCTGCTGCAGATGTATGTATGTGGCTTAAACTGGGAGACCACACTTTACTGGGGGCAAAAAGATGTAAAACAACATGCCCGGACTTCAGACTCAAAGTCATAGAGGAGAGCAGCGACTCAAGCAGTTTTTTCCTTCCTTTCCACTCTTCATCTCCCTCTCTCTATTTATTATGTAATTAAATGCAAAATAGCCATTCAGTATCTACTGTGCCCTGCGAGCAGCAACACTGGTATGCAGGTCAGGTACACAGGGGATGAGCATCTCATCCCCAACACTCTCTGTGAAAATCTGCCCGTGAGATTTGCAGTTCCACTGAAAAGAGGGGGGAGGGGGGGAAGAAGGCGACTGATGTGGGGATTGGGAAGAGGAGCCAAAGACACCCAAGCCACCTTGATTCCCCCAACAAAGAAGATGGTAGGTGAAATTTCAGTGCTGCTGCCTCAAAAAAAGTCCCTGCCCCACATCAATTTTCCTCTGGAGCTTCTTACATCCTCGTCCCACTGGCAAGAACAGAAGCCCAGCTACAGGGAGCTGGCTCAGGCCTTTAGTGCCACCAGTTGCAAAAAAATGATTGTAAAAAAAAAAAAAGCCTGACAAATCCAGACTGGAAAAGAAAAGCAGCATCTTGTTTGGATGTTGTTTTGTCTGAATCTCTGTGTAAACAGGAGACGCGACCGCGTCAGTGTGCTTGTACATCAGACCACCCCAACGTAAGGCAGGGGCATCTCGCTGGATGTGGCCACCTATGAGAGAGAGGTGAAGATAATATTCCTATAGATGGCATATGGAAACGGTTGCCACATGAATTCCTTCTTTTCTTTTCCAAGAAATGGTTGAGAAATTTCTTGTTTCTTGGATATTCTTTATTCTTCATTGTCCCCTTGCTCCTGAATGAGTCCTGCTTCTGCCACAGGGCTTTGAGAGGAATGGGGAAACTGGCATGTAAGTCACAGAATCATTGAATCACAGACTGAATTGGGTTGGCAGGGACCTTCAAAGGCCACCCAGTCCCACCCCTGCACTGAGCAGGGACACCTCACTCAGAGCTTGATCCACCCTGACCTTGGATGTCTCCAGGGATGGGGCCTCCCCCACCTCTCTGAGCACCCTGTGCCAGGGTCTCCCCACCCTCAGAGGGAAGAGCTTCTTCCTCATGTCTCCCCTGAACCTGCCCTGCTCTAGTTTAACCCATCTCCCCTCGTCCCATCGCTCCCTGCCCTTACACACAGTCCTGCCCAGCTTTCCTGTAGGTCCTTCAGGGTTTGCTCCATGTTGCTTGCTCCATGGCTGCTTGCCCTTTTCATGGCTGAATGCTCTGTTTGTAGTCATCCTTTGTATGGCCACAAGCTTCCACCTGGGTTGTGGGCCCCAGGGTGAATGGGGGAATGCCAGCTGTGTCAATGGCTATTGTTTCTCCTGATAGTGTAATGCTCTCCTGATGTGTGCCTGATGTCTCTCCTGATAGTGGTCTCCCGGTGTGTGAATGGCTCCTGATGTCTGTCCTTTGGGTGGCTCGTTGAATAGTCATTAGGTCTTTGGAAGCCTTAGCCAGTGGTGGTGATGTAATGAGGTTTGGTTAGGTGAGAGGAAAAAGGGGGGGGGGGGGGGGGAGGACGACACGTCGGTTCTGTTGGCAATTATTAAGGCATATTTCCAGTCCCTTACAGTGGGTTAGGTGTGCTGAGGTCTGTTAAGACAAACCCTTTGCTTTTGTTGCTACTGGGGAGCCAGTAGAGTGACACGACAGTGACATTGGGTTTCCTCACTGCCATTACCCTGTCTGGCAGCCGTGGCCAGGTTCTGGTCCCTTCACACCGTCCGTTTACACCCAGGTTTGGAGATGGAATGGCATAGCTTGCAGGATAACAGGCCGTGTTCCTGACAGGCCTCGTATCTTACTCAGACCTTTGCCCCAATTTCTCATTCGGCAGAGCTAAAACCAAATCCAGAGCATCCAACCACCACCAGCCCAACCACCACCCCAAACACCACCCAAACACCAGCCCAACCACCACCCAGCCACCACCACCCAACCACCACCAGCCCAACCAGCAGCCCAACCACCACCACCCAACCACCAGCCCAAACACCAGTCCAACCACCACCCAACCACCACCAGCCCAACCACCACCACCCCAAACACCACCCAAACACCAGCCCAACCACCACCCAACCCCTAGAAGTGAATTGGTAAGTAGAGGCAATACTGGGCCTTGGATGACGCTGAGCAAGACGTGGGTATTTATTTGCAAAGGCCCAGATGCAGGCTGCTCCTTGGGGGTTGGGGTTTTTTTTTGGGGGGGGGGGTGAGGGGGTGGGTGTGGAGTTGGGGCTTTTAAAAAATGTTCTTGTTTTATTTGTTCCACTTGGAAGACGTTACTGGGATGGGAAGGGGAGGGGTGGGGGCAGAGAAAGAAGAACACTATTTGATGGTATGAACATGTGGGGCAGCCATGCCAACTACGAAAAGGGGCCTCTCATCATGGAAAAATGAGACTTCTTCCAGATTGCTTTGAAAAAAAATAATAAAAAAAAATAGGAATAAAATGCCTTCAGCTCCAAAGATGACACTGGGAGGGGAGGGGACCGCACCGAGGTGTCTGCAGACCCACAGTGACTCTCCGTGGATGACTGCAGCTACTACAAACCAGGCTTGTTCCCTTGTTTTGAAGGAGGAGGAGGAATATAGAGGGGAGTTCCGCGCTGGAGGGAGCAGAGGGACCGAGCTGGAGACGCCTCTTCTGCTCCCGGCTGCTCCTCCCCGCCGCCCAGCACCCTTCCAGCCGGGGATGCAGGACCCTTCCTGACACCAGTCACTCCACCAAGCCTTTCTTTTTCTCCTGATATTTTTTTTACCCCTCCTCTGCCGCCTTCTTCCCCAGCTGAGGAAGCTTTGATGACCTCGTTTTCCAGGTAAGCCGAGAGTCTTCCTCTCCTTGCGCAGCGGTTTTCGGGGATGGAGGAGGCAAGCCGGTGCCCTCCCAGCCCTGTCTCAGGGGCTCTCCAGCAAGCTGCTCATTTTGGATACATCCCCTTGGACCCTACTTTTGAAAAACAGCATGTATTTTCCACTTTGCATCCAGCCTTTGGCTAGTTTGGGGTGTTTTTCACAAGTTTTTTGGTTGGGTTTTTTTTTTAAGTGGGGGGGGGGGGGGGGGGGTAGTGCAGCCATGGACTCCTCTGCCAGGGCCAGAAGTCTTGAAAATCTCTCTTGGGGGACCCGCTGAACTCAGTTCTTCCTTGGGACAGGGGTGTTGAGGTCCCCAGCTACGCAGCCACAGTGTCAGCAGTACCGGCACGGAGCTCCCTGGCTGCGGACTGGGCTGCTATGCCATTCACCACTGGTTTTCCCAGTTTGGGCAGGGATGGGTTGGAGCAACTTGTGCCTCTTGGTTATGCTGAGCTCCGTCAGCACCGAGGGGTTTTGGGGTAGCAGCAGGTTTGGAAGTGCTCGGGGGATGGTTGCGCTGCCCGCCTCCCCGGGTCAGATGGGGTTTTGGCTGGTGGGACTCTGCATGGGTCCTGTAAATGGAGATGTGGGGCTGCTGGAGCAGAAGATCCAAGGAGCTGCAGCATCCCCTGGGCAGGAGGAGCAGCCCCCCTTCACCACCTCCACCCGCCCTCGTCAGCCTTCCTGAGGGCTGGCTGAAGTCCCAGGATAGCTGTAGCTGGAGCAGGGCTGGAGCAGGGCAGGAGCAGGGTAGGAACAGGGCTGGGGCAGAGCTGGAGCAAGGGAGGAGCAGAGCTGGGACAAGGCTGGAGCAGGGGAGGAGCAGAGCTGGAGCAGGGCAGGAGCAGAGATGGAGCAGGAGCAGGAGCTGGAGCAGAGCTCCCTGCAGCTCAGGGGAAAGCTCCCCTCTGGCTGCTGTGCCCAGTTTGAGGATGCTTGGGGTAGAGACAGCTCCCAAAATCCCCTCCACATGCAGAGTGCAAACGGTGTGCCCACAAATGAGGAAGAGACGGTGCCTTTAGAGGAGCTTTTCTTCCCAACGGGGCACTTTTTATTTATGGGGTTTTGGGGGTTTTTTTCCCCTCTTTTTCTAATTTCATTTAGCAAACATCTGAGCAGAGCCAGACGCTGCCTGCATTGGTGGCACCATGGGCATTCCCTCTGGGCACAGCCCCAGCAAAGGCTGGGACTGGCAAGGTCTGTGCCAGAGCAGCAGCGCAGCTCTGAGCTTTATTCTTCATAGGATGTAGTGAGCCCAGCTTTGCTTTCCTGAGAGTAATGCAAGCTTTGTGGCCTCAGACAAGCTCCACATGTCGACAGTCAGCTTAGGGAGCAGGGCACAGGGATTCTTTGTAAATTTGGGAGGGGGGATTGCCCAGCTGTAAGTAGGTGTCTTGGTATGGAAGGGGCACCGGGGGGAAGTGAGGGAATATCAGCACCTGGCATCGCCTGGCCAGCCTTTAGCTGGTTCAAATCCCATCACCTGGTTGTGAACGTGCAGATGAGCTGGTCCTGCACGTTTGAAAGAGTCATCCCAACGTGGTTCCTTCGCCATGATACCTGCCAGGCGGCTGCAGAGATGTCAAGGCTGGCCTCTTCTCTCTGGTGACAAGGGATAGGACCAGAGGGAAGGGCTTGGAATTGCCCCAGGGGTCAGAGATCAGGAAGAATTTCTGTACTGAAAGGGGAGTCAAGCACTGGCACAGGCTGCCCAGGGAAGTGGTGGGGTCACCATCCCTGGGAGGAATTAAAAGGAGCGTAGGTGTTGTGCTTGAGGACATGCTCTAGAGGTGGGCTAGGCAGAGTTAGGTTGGACTCAATGATCTAAAGGGTCTCTTCCAACCTAAGTGATTCTGTGATTCTGTAATGTTGCGTGTGGTTCGGTTGTTTGGGGTGGGAAGAGGTGCACACACCTGGGTCCCTCTGCAAGCCTGCTGGTTTTGACAGATAAATGTATGCTTCAGCAGTTCTGTGACCCACAACCTGGGATCTAGGGTGTGGGAGCAGCAAACAAGACCGTGCCTTTTCATAGAATCACCAGGTCACAGACTGGGCTGGGTTGGGAGGGGACCCCAAGGGTCACAGAGCTCCAACCCCCTGCCACAGGCAGGGACACCAACCTCCAGGCCTGGAGCTACACAAGGTTGCCCAGGGCCCTGTTCAACCTGACCCCATCCTCCTGCTGAGCATTAGGTAGGAGCATAAACCCTGATGGAGGGAGGGCAGTGGAAAAAGCAGCACCCTCAGCATCTGCTCAGAGGACCTACAACCCCTGCTCAGGACTCCCTGCTCTGGGGTTCTGGTTGGGTTTTTCCCCCCCCTCTGTGCACGTTTCATGGGGAAAGAGACCATCACTCAGCAGTACACAGAGTTTTTCAAGTTAGATCCTTGCAAGGCCTTGCTCCTACAATTCCCCACTCCTGTTCTCGCAGAAAGGACAAGGAAGAACAGGATGGGCAGCCCCAAGTATCCAAACACAATGAGTCAGCTCCTGATTTGTTCTTTCCATTAGTTTCCTGGGCTGTCAGTGTCCAAAGACCATCCTGGACACCCAGAAAGGGCGTTAGGCTGCTGTAGACCCTTTTGCTAGTGAAGTCTGAGCTTTCCATGGAGCACTTCACAGCAGGAGCTGGGCCTTTAAGGGAAATATCCCACCTTACCAGATTTGCAACAGCACCATGAGAGCTGACAGTGTTCTGAGGATGACAAATATAGGGACTGTGGCCCACCCCAGACTTGGAGACCCCTTAGATGGGGAGAGGAGCCTCCAGCAGCCTCCCCACCATGCGCCTGCTCACCATTAATACCTGGCGGGACGCTGGTACAGCAAGAGGCTAAATGTAGCTCTGGGCCCAGAGATCCCCCCTGAGGGGTGAGGGACGTAGAGTGGAGACAAAGTGGGATAGGACTGTGTGGGACAGGACCACGAAGAAGAGAGGTGTGTCTTGTGTTTTCTGCTTCACCTTCCTGCCCGTGTAGAGGCAAAGGCCACGGTGCTTCTTGGACCCAGGTCAAAGCTGGCAGAGCTGGCCCTGGTTACCAGTGTGCTTTAACCACTCACCTGGAGAGCAGCTCCTCTGCGCAGCCCCCTCCCCACCCACCCACCCACGCATGGCAGGAGGAAGGGAGGTGGTTAAACTCGGGATGTGGTGATCTGTGAGTCAGAGACTTGGCCGAAGCCTCCGGTGCTCCCGGCCTCTCCAGAAGCTGATGTCTCCGGCTTGCCTCGGCTGGCGCTGAAGGCTGGCTCTGAAATGGTGCTGTCTGAAGGCACAAAGCTGTTGTGCCTCACAACAGAGCGGGATCTCCTGCAGCACTCTGTGGAGGGCGAACAGGAGGAGGGAGGCCCGTAGTGAGGAAGTCCTGGTCTCAACTGAGCTACCCGTTAGGCACTGAAGCATTTTACCCTTACACTACCCCTCCTGGCTCTGAGCCACACTGGCCTGTGCAGGGACTTGCGAGGCCACAGCCGGGTCTCTTTGCAAACATCTGGGCAGCCTTTCTTGAGCTGCAGAAGGAACAGGACCCACTCATGAACTGCTTGGTTGGGACCTGTGGGTGCAGAGCTGGGGGCTCTTGATGCCAGCGGGCTTTGCTGAGCCGCGTCTGTGAAACACCCCTCAAGTTGGTGTTCCTGAAGCTCTTGGATCTCCTCTCCATCTACCCAGGAGATCTCCCAAGAGCGTGAGGCTCTCTTCTTCCCCTGCCTAACATCCACTGGCTTTCTCACACAGGCCTTAGTAAGGAAGGGTGGCTGTCTCTGTCGTACGGGCATCAGCAGCGCTGATATGGACCAGCCTTTCCAGCACAAACCAGTTTGCAGAACCCTGTGATGCATGGCAGCTCACAGCATGATCTGGATTGGGATAAATCCCACTGGGGAACAGCAGGTCATTGCATGGGGAGAGGTGGAGAGGGGAGCTGAGCTGTCCGTACTCTTCTGGCAATGCCATTGCTCAGTGCATCCCTGACCACCCTGCCCCGCCAATGCGGCTGAACGCACTCTCAGTGTCCCATCAAGCCTCAGGCTCTTCCAAGAGCTTCCTAAAAAAGCTGTTCAAGGAAGAAGGTCTCATTCTGAGCTGGTCTTGAGCCTTCATTGCATAACCCAGAGCACACACACGCCCCTCTTCATCTGTGCCGGGTTGAGCGCCAAGCAGAAAAGTGTCCCTGCTGCCACCAAGGGCCTGTGTGCCACCAAGGGTCCCTGCTGCTTTCTGTGACTGTCCTCCAGACATGAAGTGAGCTTTATTCGTTGCTGTTGATAGGTGTTGCTTGGGTTTTCTCTGCAGACATCCTTTCTTTGCAGAGAGAGTGGTGAGGGGCTGGAAGGGGCTGCCCAGAGGGGGTGGGTGCCCCATCCCTGGGGGTGTTGAAGGCCAGGTTGGCTGGGACCCTGGGCAACCTTGTGTAGCTCCAGGCCTGGAAGTTGGTGTTCCTGCCTGTGGCGGGTGGTTGGAGCTCTGTGCTCCCTTCCACCCCAGATCATTCTATGATTCTGTGATTCTATGATCCTTTCAAAGCCTGAGCACACATCTACATCCCCAAGAATTCTTCAGACAAGACCTCTGACTCCTCTGCTGCGTAAGCTACCATAACCCTACACAAAAGATACTCCCATGTGCAGCCGGACCTCTGAGGCCCAGTGATGGGTTGAATGCCAAAGATATGAATTGCTTCAAGCTCTTTAAGAGTTTACTGATTCATGCCTTTGCTCTGTGGGTCATGCAGCAGTGTGGTTAAGCCAGGGACTCTGTACCTTTTCAGTATCCACTGGCATCACCACGTGTGGCCAGCTGAAGGTGGAAAGGGGCTGCTGGACACCTTTGGTGGTGGTTTGGCCAATCAGGCAACCAAAGGAGCGTGGGTGCTTACATCTGCACGGGCCAGGGATGATGTGGTCACAGAGAGGGTGGACGCACACCCAGAGAGAAGCCGTGAAATCAGAAGGTCCAGGTGCACTGCCAAATAGCTCCATCCCCTCATCCATCCTTTCAGACTGACAGAGAAGCTCAAGCACCTCGAGGTCATTTGCCCATCTCCAGCAAAGGAAATCATTTTAATTCCTTAGCTTTTGAGTCAGTACAAAAATCGATACGAGTGGCCATGGGACGTGTCACAGTGATGGAGAAGTCGTGTGTCACAGACAGAATTTACAAGGATTGGCAGGCTTTGTACCTTCCCAGCAGAGCCAGGAGGTCTTATTCCCAGCTTAACGTGTAACCTGTGTTTTCCCACAGGCATCTGGATATCCAGAGGAACCGCTGAGATGTTCCGAGAAGCCTTTTTTTCCACTCTCCTTTGTGTGGCTCTGGTTCCTCTCCATGCTCAGTTGGATGTGGACTCTGGAGATGTCACTCCTACCTCCTGTGCAGGTACTAACTGGAGAATTTGGGTGTGTCTCTCATTTGTAGGCAGCAATTTCACCAAAAAAGCTAATGACCATGCTTGGTTGTAGAGCCTGCTCACGAGGAGCTGACAGTGGCACGTTCCACCTCTGCAGTGCCAGGCAGTGCCTTGGGGTAGCCAGGTGTCTGTTGGGAACGCTGCCCTCCTTCACAGTTCCCATTCCTGGGTTTGCATGGGAGTGTGGAGGGGTGGAGACCGAGATCTCAGCTTCCAGAGCTCAGCTCTGCATCCCACCCTGGAGAATAGTCCGAGTGATTTCAACGCTTTTCAGGTGCAGGTTTCTGGGGGGTGGTGAAGGGGGTGCAGCAGTAGGCAAAGTGCTCTGCAGGAACACTGTGCTGCCATTCAGAGAGACCTGGACAGGCTGGAGAGCTGGGCAGTAAGGAACTAGGAGAGGGTGGATAAAAGCAAGTGGAGAGTCTTGTACCTGGGAAGGAATAACTGCTGGAATCAGGACAGGCTGGGGGGAGCTGCTGGACAGGAGCTCTGTGGAGAAGGACCTGGGGGTCCTGGTGGGTGACAGGGTGGCCATGAGCCAGCAGTGTGTCCTGGGGCTGAGAGAGACAATGGGATCCTGGGGGCATCAGGAGGAGTGTGGGCAGCAGGTCACAGGAGGGGATCCTCCCCCTCTGCTCTGCCCTGCTCAGGCCCCTCCTGGAGTGTTGTGTCCAGTGCTGGGCTCCCTGGGATCAAACAGACAGGGATCTCCTGGAGAGAGTCCAGAGGAGGGACAGGGAGATGCTGAAGGGCCTGGAGCATCTCCCCTGTGAGGAAAGGCTGAGGGAGCTGGGGCTGTTCAGCCTGGAGAGAAGACTAAGGGGGGACCTGATTAATGTTTATCAGTATCTGAAGGATGGGATGCAGGGGGAAATGGCCAGCCCCTTCTCAGTGTCTGTGGGGACAGGACAAGGGGCAATGGCTGCAAGTTAGAGCATAGGAAGTTCCACACCAACCTGGGGAAGAACTTTTCCCCAGTGAGGGTGAGGGAGCCCCAGGACAGGCTGCCCAGGGGGTGTGGAGTCTCCTTCTCTGGAGAGATTCCAGTCTGGATGCCTATCTGTGCAATATGAGCTGGGGAGCTGCTTTGGCAGGGGGTTGGAGCCGATGATCTCTCGAGGTCCCTTCCAACCCCTGTGGTTCTGTGGTTCTGTGACCTGGTCTGACTAACTGCCTCCATGCAGAAAAGAGAAACTGCCCCATCAATGTCTACTTCATCATCGACACCTCGGAGAGCGTTGCTCTGCAGACTGTGCCCATCCAGAGCCTCGTGGATCAGATAAAGCGGTTCATCCCCGTCTTCATCGACAAGCTGGAGAACGAGCTCTACCAGGGCCAAGTCTACATCACCTGGCAGTTCGGTGGACTCCATTACTCGGATGTGGTGGAAATCTACAGCCCGCTAACGAGCAGCAAAGACATATACCTCCCCAGGCTGTACGCCATCAACTACCTGGGCCGGGGCACCTTCACGGACTGCGCCATCTCCAACATGACGGAGCAGATCCAGACCCAGATGGCCACGGGTGTGAACTTTGCCATAGTCATCACCGACGGCCACGTCACGGGCAGCCCCTGCGGCGGGATGAAGATGCAGGCGGAGAGGGCGCGAGACATGGGCATCAAGCTCTTCGCCGTGGCCCCCAGCGAGAACGTCTTCGAGCAGGGGCTGCGAGAGATCGCCAACCTGCCCTACGAGCTGTACCGCAACAACTACGCCATCACCAAGAGAGACACCCTGGACATCGACGTCAACACCATCGACAGGATCATCCAGGCTATGGTACGGGAGGCCGCCTGAGCTGCAGGGAATACAAGGGGGAGAACAGGGACACACACGCACCAGAAACACCACGGGTGGGGGTGGAGAGGGCGCTGCTTTCTGGGTTTTGCCAGGGCTCAGGAGCACACCTCTAGCAGGGTGGTGTCGTTTAGTCCATCCAGCAGCAAAAACGGCTGCACTGCCATTCCCTCAGCCTCCCCCCCACCCCCCACCACGGGATGGAGGGGGGAGAAGAGAAGGGGAAAGAAGGTGAAACTCCTGGGCTGAGCCACAGACAGTTTAATGGCACAGAAGAGAGCAATGCTGACAACAATCACCATTAAAAATGCCCCAATACACAAGCGATGCACAGCTCACAAGCTGCAATCGAGGCAGTTCCTGAGCCACAGCCCAACTCCCCCCAGCTTGTATATAGATAATGATGCTGTGTGCTATGGAATATCCCTGCTGCCAGCCTGGGCCAGCTGTCTGGGCTGTGCAACCCCCCCCCTCCCCGCCCCAGCTCTCTGTGCTCCCCTGGGAAGGCTTGTGGTGGGGCTGAGCCTGTGAGAGATGGGTACAGAGAGGTGGGCGCTGGTCTCTTCAGCCAGGGGACAGGAGATGGGACAAGGGGCAATGGGCTCAAGCTGGGCCAGGGCAGGCTCAGCTCAGCTGGGAGGGCAAAGTTCTTCCCTGGCAGAGTTGTCAGGGCCTGGCCCAGGCTGCCCAGGGAGGGGCTGAGTCCCTGCCCCTGGGGGTGTTGAACAGAGGGGAGATGAGGTGCTCAGGGCTCTGGGGCAGCACAGGGCAGGGACGGTTGGACTCCATGAGCTTAAAGGGCTTTTCCAACCTTGTGATTCTGTGTGGCACTGCTAACCAGGGGGACTTCTGCTGAGAACGTCCTCTCCCTTACCACCACAAACATCCAAAGGGGTGATGCTGTTTTTCTCTTGGGACCAACCACCATAACTGATTCTGTCCATCCTGTTTTCTCCTTTGCAGAAACACGAAGCCTACGCAGAGGTGAGTGAGCAGCATCTTTACGGCCATTGCAGCACGATGCGGGTTTAAGTTGCCTTGCTTAGAGAAGACCAGCTTGTACCCCCAGTTTTTGGTCTCTGCCCATCTGTGGACCAGCACAGAGGCTGGGGATCCATCCCCTTACCTAAATGTCATAGAGAAATCCTCACTTTCTGTCCCCACTGCAATGAATTCGGGTCTACAAGGATGCTCAGAGGGCTGGAGCTCCTCTCCTGCACAGACAAGCTGGGAGAGCCTGGCTGGTTCAGCCTGGAGAAGAGAAGGCTCAGGGAGACCTCCGAGCTCCTTCCAGTCCCTGAAGGACGTACAGGAAAGCTGGGCAGGGCTGTGTGTAAGGGCAGGGAGTGATGGGACGAGGGGAGATGGGTTAAACTAGAGCAGGGCAGGTTCAGGGGAGACATGAGGAAGAAGCTCTTCCCTCTGAGGGTGCTGAGACCCTGGCTCAGGGTGCCCAGAGAGGTGGGGGAGGCCCCATCCCTGGAGACATCCAAGGTCAGGGTGGATCAAGCTCTGAGCCACCTGCTCCAGTTAAAGGTGCCCCTGCTCAGTGCAGGGGTGGGACAGGGTGGCCTTTGAAGGTCCCAGCCAACCCAACATATCCTGTGAGTCAATGATTCTATTGGATAAACCCCTTCAGTCCCTTTGGGGGTTTTGTAGGCTCTCTGCAAGCAGAAGGTACTGCCATGGGCCACAGGCAGGGTTTGGCACACCGAGGGAGGGTTGTGCGGAGCGATGCTCCCAAGGCGTGCGCTTTCCCTGGTTGTCCCAGGCGAGCCAGCCCACACCACCTCCCCTGACCCATAGCAACCCTCTTCCTTCAGTCCGGGCCCGGAGCCAAGCTGGAATGAATGTGCTTGTGGCACATCTCTGCTCTTAACAGATGGGCAGCCTTTCCCTGCACGCTCGTGGCTGCCTCGACCCTGACCCAGCTGGAGCCGCCGTGGTTCTTAGCAGTCGTGTGGGGAGAGGTGTGTGGAGAGCTGTGGGGCAGAGCTGCGCCTCGGGTGCGCGGTGGCTCAGCGCGCGAAGCAGCCAGCACGTTGTGGCGCAGCGCTCACACCTCCCGCTCCCCTCGTTGTGTTTCAGTGCTACAAGATGAGCTGCCTGGAGATCGCGGGTCCGCCTGGTCCCAAGGGATATCGAGGGCAGAAGGTAAGTCGCCCTGGTGTCTGGGGAAAAAACCGATGCCAGCGCCTGCCACGGATGCGGCAGGATGCCCTCCATCCCACCTCCACGTGCACAGCGGGGAGTAACCCCTCGGCACCGGCCTTGGCCCCGAGGCACTGCGGTGCTGCAGTGGAGCCTGCAGCCAGCACCGGTCCCTCCTCAGCTCTGTGCCGAGGCGGACGCGTTGATGCCAGCGCTGAGAAGCATCTGAGCTTCAGCCATGCTGCCTGTGGCCGGGGCTCTCAGCACCCGAGGGCAGCGGGAGCGAGGCGGCAGTGTCTCCAGCTGTCCCCCCCCTCCGGAGCAGGGCCCTCACGTGTGCAGGGTGCCCCACTCTCTGCACGCTCCCCATCCCATACGGCGTCTCCCGGGAATAAGGGAGGTCCCGCTCCCTCGGCACGCTGTCGTGAGCCCGCTGCTCCCAGAAATCGCCCTTGTCTCACAGCCAGCACCGAGCCCGGACTCACGCTGGGTGTTTTTCCTTTCCTTAGGGTGCGAAGGGGAACATGGGTGAGCCAGGGTCCCCCGGGCTGAAGGGACGACAGGTGAGTTGTGGGAAGTCCCCTGCCATGTCCCTGGGCTAGCTGGGGCCACATCCCTGCCGCACTTGGGCTAACGGTCTGTGTCTTCTTCCCTTAAGGGTGACCCAGGTATCGAAGGTCCCATCGGATACCCTGGTCCCAAGGTAAGAACCCCACAGCTGGTGACTGAGCTCCTTGGGTTCAGTAAAGCAGGGGGAATGCTGCTTCTCCATCCAACCTGCCCATTTCCCACCCAAGATGCCCCAGCGCTCCGCAGCCTCTGCTCCTGCTGATCCCCCGGCACTAACACAGGAATGTTCTTCTTTTCATCTAGGGTCTCCCAGGGCTGAAAGGCGAGAAGGTAAGAAAGAAAGAGAACAAACATGTCTGGGCACTTGCAGGGGTGTTTGGGGGCACCCTCTTGTTGTAAAGAGGGCGAGTTTGTCTCTAAAGGTGAGGATAACAACCCTGTAAGCATGTAATTGTGGACCAGGGATGGGGTTTTCAGGGGCATCCTGAAGCCTGTCTCCATTTTCATGTTTTTTTGAAGCGGTGATGTTTTTGGGATGTAGGCAGGGCAGCTGACTCCTGTCCTCTTCTTCCCCTAGGGCGAGATTGGATCTGATGGACGGAGGGTAAGAAAGGACATTTTCTAACTTGCATGTTGCTCCAGCTACCAACCCTTGAGTCCACCTCAACAGATCACCAATCCTTCTCCTTTTTCCCCCTCTTGATCCCAGGGTGCAGCTGGTCTGGCAGGCAGGAACGGAACCGATGGACAGAAGGTAACACCACTTGGGAGCGCCTCGTAATGTCCCTGCTGCCCGTTCATTTCTTCACCCACAGGTTGTTTCTTTTCCTCCCATCCCACTCACCAGCTTCTTGTCCTGAGTGAGGTTTCTATGAACTGACTTGCACATTATACACACGTCCTCTAGAAACACGCGAGGTGGCTGGAGACCACCTACCTACACCGCCTACAGCTACCTGACAGGAGGGTTGTAGAGAGGTGGGCGCTGGTCTCTTCAGCCAGGGGACAGGAGATGGGACAAGGGGCAGTGGGCTCAAGCTGGGCCAGGACAGGGTCAGCTCAGCTGGGAGGGCAAAGCTCTTCCCTGGCAGAGTTGTCAGGTCCTGGCCCAGGCTGCCCAGGGAGTTGAACAGAGGGGAGATGAGGTGCTCAGGGATCTGGGGCAGCACAGGACAGGGACGGTTGGACTCCATATGCTTCAAGGGCTTTTCCAACCTGGTCATTCTGTGCCGACCAATTAATTAAGGTCTTTGTCAGCTCACCCTCTGATGTGTAACCTGGGCCATGCTCCTGCTGCAGGAGATGATAGAGCTGGATCATCTGGGCACAGACACCTCCTCTTGAGCGTCACTGGCCTCTCCAGGGCACATGCACTGGAAGCTGTGCAGAAATCTGGTTTCCAAAGCAGTTTGTCACCCAAACTGAAGTCTCATCTCTAAGCTACTGCTGGTTGCTGATGTGGGGTGACCACCAAGCCCAGCCTCCAGGGACATGCATATCACCCCGGAGCATGTGCACAGAATGAGCGTGCTTGAATCCCCACCAACACCCATGCTTATCACTTGGGGTGTTTCAGCTCCTTTCTCGTCCTCAGTCTGCCTCTTCACACCATGCTCCTACCTAAGGAGTAAACATTAATACTGCTTGAAAGAGGCACAGCACTCACTATTTATTCTCTAACTGGCCGTGGGAACAGTCAGCAGCTGGCGATAAAAATTAGTAACTTCCAACAGGAAAAAAGTTTTATTTTCCCTTCACACACCTACAGCTTCCCTGTCTTCTTCTTCCCAATGGTATCTCTCTAGGGCAAGCTGGGGAGAATCGGATCACCTGGCTGCAAGGGGGACCCCGGTGACAAGGTAGGAACGCTTTGGTGCCACTAGGCACGTCAGACGTACCACCCTGGCACCAGCTGCTGAGGGAGCTGCGCGGGCAGAGAAGCGTGGCCAGTGAAAGGTTACTGGCCCTTTTCCCAACCAATCGCGTGGTCTGATCCGGAGTAGGGAGCCTGAACTTTTTTGGCCTCCTCTCCTTTCCATGGCCAAGTAAGCTGGGATCCCCCAGTGTCCCTCCTCTCCACGTAGAGAGGAGGGGGCCGCTCCTTTCATCAAGACTAGCGGCCAGCAAAAGCTGGTTTAGTCTCTGGAGCAACTTTCTAAAGTGGGGAAAGCACATGCTGCCACCACTGCAGGGGTTCTTCATCCTTTCCCTCCCTAGGGCCCTGATGGCTACCCAGGAGATGCAGGAGACCAAGGTCCGAGAGGGGATGAAGGCATCAAGGTAGGCGCACTCTGAACAGCGAGCGGTGTGTGGGTTGAGGCCACCAGCGAGGACAGCTAAACACCACGGGCTGTATTGGTTCTCAAGTCCTTCACTCCCATGGAGCCCACGGGCTGCTCCATCTGCCCAGCATCTGGATCCCACCACCAGACGTGGGAGCTGAGGGAAGAGCAAGCCTTGCTGGCCCTGCTCCTTGGGCTCCTGATGATGTGGGCGATGACCACTGCTCTCTGGTTGTTTCAGGGAGATCCTGGCCGGCCTGGTCGCAGCGGACCCCCAGGACCTCCAGGAGAAAAAGGAAGCCCGGTAGGTTCATGCAGCATCAGACACTCTCCAGCGCCTTACTGGGGGTCTGATCCACCCAGCATGGATCCAGAGCGGTGTCAACCTGCTCGCCACGGGGCTGCTGGAGCACAGAGATGGCTTCTTGACAAGGCATCCTGGTGGTTCTGCCAATTCCCCCACCAGCATGGGGAACGTGTGAGCCCCTGGGTGGTCAGGTGAGCTGTCCCACCATGTGTGTCCCCACCAGTACAGTGGGAAATGTCACACTGGGGGACACAAGAGATGACTGGGGGACAGGAGAGGGGAATGTGTGACATCTGCTGCCCAGAGCAAAGCAAGAGTAGGCCTCTGGCTCTTGTCCCCAGCAGAGGCCAGCAGGCAGAAGAGACTTGCCTTTTTAGTCCAGAGACTTTGCCTTTCTAGTCCAGAGACTTTGCCTTTCTAGTCCAGAGACTTTGCCTTTCTAGTTTAGAGACTTTGCCTTTCTAGCTGGTCCGTTGCGCCGCATCCTCCCCTCTTCCCATCTGCTCCCGAGCAGACAGGCTCTGTTTGGCCATGGTTCCCCCTGCCACAGTCTCTTGGCTTCCTCAGTGTTTGTGGCAGTGCTGGTGCTTGCAGGCTGTGAGTAAACTTTAAGGACTGATTGCTCTGAGGCTTCGCTCCCCCTGCACTCGACCTTGTTGCCAAAGGCCTGGCTGTGCTGGCAGCCAGTTGCTTCAGACACAGAGGAGGCTGAAAGAGCACCCACACCCCCCCCAGCCCTGGGCAGGGCTGAACCCATGGCATAAGGAAGAGTTGACACATCTTTGCTCTGGTGGATGGAGAAAAGGCGACAGGGCATCATGCTGCTCCGAGGGTGGAGCCCTGTGCACGCTGCCTGGCCGGGAAGGCACGGCGGGAGTGCGGGAGCACAGGCTGTGCCCTCACATCTGCTCCAGGGTGGGCTGCTTGACAGAGGACAGGAGGAGGGGGGGGGTGTGGGTGGGTGCACTTTGACCTCTCTTCTGCTAAACCGTATTTCTTTACCTTCTCCAAGGGCCTCCCAGGCAATCCTGGACCTCAAGGGCCTGCTGGAAGAAAGGGAAGAAAAGGCGAAGTGGGACCTCCTGGACCCAAAGGAGAGGCTGTAAGTGCCTGAATAGCCCTCTGGACAGTGGGCACACCACGGGAACCTGACGCGGTTTCATGGCTGAGCCCTGAGAAACTGCCCTCCTTGCCCTGCCTGCCTGGCCTTCTGCATTCCCAAAAGATGCACAGACGCTGATCTCCTTGTTTACTCACCTTCACAGAGCAGCACTTCCATAATCCTAAGCCTAATATTAGCCATTTCACCTTAGAGAAGCCTCCCATATTCCCACATAACCACACATATCTCTGTGGATACTCTGTCTGTACTCCACCAAGCTCCTCAAACCTCAAGCTCCTCAAACCTCAAGCTCCTCAAACCAGGAGCTCCCAGAGTTGAGATCTGGTGGCTGTTGTGGTAGAGCTCTCTGAAAAGGGCAGCATGGAGTCACAGCCGTATCATTACATCGATGGTGCCATGCTGACCCCAGCTGATGCAGTGGGGCACTGCAAAATTTGGGGAGTGGGTTGGCGATGACATTCCCTGGAAGAATACAGCAGCATGGCTCCACCAGCACCACCGGAGCTCAGCTGGCTTGTGTCCCTATGTGTGAGCAACGCACCGCCGGAGGAGCTGGAAGCGGAGCATAGTCTTTAAGCCTGAGGGTATCAACCACCCTGAGGGTATCAGCCACCCTCCTGGAAGGGCAGTCTGGCCGTGGCTTCCCAAAAGCCAAAGGCAAGATCTCTCCTCACCAAGCAGTGCCGCCACGGCCATCCCTGTTTCCCTGCTACCAAGAACATGCTTGCTAAGAGGGCAAGGAGAGGTCCCAGGGGGCAAGGAGAGGTCCCTTGGGCCCGGAGGGAGAAGGCAGGGCAGCCAAGCACCTGCATTCAGGTAACATCCGCCTTTGCATCCCATTTATGTGACTTTCTGTGTCTGCCAAGGGTCGACGTGGAGATCCGGGGACGAAGGGCAGCAAAGGCACTCCTGGCTCCAAAGGAGAAAGGGTGAGTAAGGCAACCGCCCAGAGCGTTGCAAATGAGCCCAAGAACCACGGGGCTGTTGTCATGTCTGGGCAGCAGCACATCACATGTGTGTCCAGCTGCAGCACCAGGAACTGCAGATCCCAGCGGGCTCTCCATGTGTGCTCTGCTCCTGCCCTGGGGGCAGCCGGTCCAGCCTCTTCTTCCAGGGCTTGATCCAGAGAGCGGATGAAAGGCTCAGACTCATATTTGGAGAATGTGTTGCCCTGATGCCATTTCACTCCAAGAAACACCAGATATGAGAACAGCATCGTGCCTCCTGGCTCCAAGGAGCACTGCTGTTCACACCAACAGCATTGAAAACATCCCTAACTGGAAATATCTTTACCCTCCTCACAGGGAGATCCTGGTTCAGAGGGTCCTCGTGGCCTGCCTGGCGAGGTTGGAAGCAAAGGAGCGAGGGTAAGTGCTCAGCAGGCTGTTCTCCTGGCGCACACCCGCTTGTGCCTACCTCCACACATTCTTGTGTCTTGCTCTGCTTTGCAGGGAGACCAAGGACTGCCAGGACCCCGAGGCTCTCCAGGTCCTGTAGGAGAGCCAGGCAAGATAGTAAGTCATCCTGGGGCATCTGTGTGACTGCATCCTCCCTTTGCAGTGAGAGCTTACCCTACTGCACTGTCTGTCCTGAAGGGAGTGAGCCTGACCTCTTCTCAGGGAGCCTCAAAAATTATCCCAGGAGCCCCTGGCTCGCCCTTCTGGGGACAAGGAGAAGTTGCAGGACCCAGAGGTGCCTGCTTCTCCATCAGTCCCCATCCCAGGTGTTCCCATGATGATGTGGAAGGGGGTCACGGGGTGAGGAAAATTGGGTCTCCACGGGCACACATTTGTCTTGGGTCTGTGGTTAGTCCAGCACCCAGCTGCAGCAGAAGTGCTGTGACATCCATGTGGCTCCCCGGGATGCAGGAACCTAAGTGCTGAATCAGTTGCCATCACAGTAACCATGCTGGGAGCGGAGATGGTCTTGCAGCATCATCATCTCCAGAGCTGGTTCCTCCAGCATGGGTCCCTGTGCGGCTGGGGAGCTGCAGGGAACATCCTCACCCTCTCCCCTTGCTCTTCCCAACACTGTCCCGCAGGGATCGCGTGGGGACCCTGGTGACTTGGGCCCAAGAGGTGACGCCGGACCACCAGGACCAAAGGTAAAGGGTATTTTGGTTTGCTTTATTTATGTATTTTTTAATTTAAAAAAGGCTTCTGCTGCAGAAACTGGTGTGCCTGGGGAACTGAGCCTCCCCATGGGGCAGAGACGTAGGTCTTGCTCTGGCCAAGGCAGCTTTGGTTGCACCCCTCACCCCACCCAGATTCAGGGGTGTGCCTGGCACGTGATGCCCCCAAGACCTCTCCAAGCCTTGCTCCACACCGCCCTTCCCAGTGTTCAGCCGCGGAAGCCACAGCTCCTGGTGGCATCTCGCCCCAAGAGAAGATGGCAATGGCTCTGGCATCGCCAGGGCACAGGAGGCCGGGTTTGGTTTCTGATGGGTCGCTTTTATTCCTACCAAAGGGTGACAGAGGCAGACCTGGCTTCAGCTACCCCGGACCCAAAGGACCGCAGGTATGGGCGCCTCCTCCGGCGCCGACGCGCGTGCCGCGGGGCAGCCTGTTGCGGTGGAGGTCGCTGCTGGAGCTGAGCAGCCTGGGGAAAGAGGGAAGGAGGAAGAAAAGTGGTCGGGGTGACAAAAAGATGGAGCCCACAGAGGGGGCAAGGAGGCCGAGCGGCGGGACTGAACCTGGCCGCCGCTCCGTCGGCCTGGTGCTGTGGAGCAGACGGGTGCTGACCTCTCTCTCCTCTCCCTTCACAGGGTGACAAGGGTGAGAAGGGGCAGCCAGGACCCAAGGTGAGTGCGCTTGTCCCCATCACTTGGGGTTTTGTTGTACTGACTGAAATGCTGAGCAGGCATCACCCGATGCTCCGGACACATGGCCCAGGACCCTCTCCTGCCCTGCCAGCTGCCCTGGCTCTTCCAGGGTGCTGGTTTAGAGGGGTGCTGCTGGTTTAGAGGGGTGCTGCTGGTTTAGAGGGGTGCTGCTGGTTTAGAGGGGTGCTGCTGATTTAGAGGGTGCTGCTGGTTTAGAGGGGGGCGCTGGTTTAGAGGGTGCTGCTGGTTTAGAGGGGGGCGCTGGTTTAGAGGGGGGCGCTGGTTTAGAGGAGGGTGCTGGTTTAGAGGAGGGTGCTGCTGGTTTAGAGGGTGCTCCCCTGGGCCAGGCGGGTGTGTGGGTTTCTTGACAGGGTCGTAGCAGCAGTGCCTCTGCCTGAGCACATCCAGATGTGCTCCATGCCTGACCTGTTTCTCCTTCCTGCGAGCAGGGAATAAGAGGTGAGCCTGGACCAAAAGGATTGCAAGGGACCAAAGGAGTGAAGGGGGAACCGGTAAGCAGACTTCCCACACTGCCCGCGGTCCCGCTCCCTCACCCCTGCCAGATGTGCTGGGGATGGTGCTACCCGCTCCCCCCGCCTTGCCCTGTGCCCCCACAGCGTGGCAGTGCCCAGCTGCTCCTGGCAGGGCTGTGCCCGACAAAGGGGGTCAGGAGGAGCCCCGTACCACAATACCTGACCCTTCTTTGCTTCTTCCTCAGGGTGACCCTGGACCAGAAGGTGAGCCCGGATTCCGCGGTCCGACTGGTGAACCGGGCCCCGAGGTACGGTACCACGCGATGGCGCCTGAGCAGATGCTGCCGCTCCCTCCTCCCCTCCCCTCTTCTCCTCCACGGCTTAAAGCCCAGAGGACCCCGATGGGTCTCCCCACAGCAGGGCTTGCTGGGGGAGACACCGGCTGCCAGAGGTGCCGCTGGCTCCCGGAGAGGCTTCCCTCCCCTCCCCATGGCAGACTGGCGCAGAAAAGCCATGGGGTTTTTTTTTTGCTGTCTCTGACATCCTGTTCCCTAAAAGGGGCAAAGTGCCTGAAATCCCTGTGCCCTTCTTGCAGGGGACCCCTGGCCCACCTGGAGATCCTGGCCTGACTGTAAGTAGCACTGCTTGGCACCACCTGCCCACTCCTCCACCCCGATGCTCTTCCTCCTGAGGTTCCCAGGGCTTTGCTGCACACAGCTGGAGAGCCAAAGGGGGCATTGAGGTCCCGGCTGCTACATGGCAGAGGTGGCCTGGGGCCTCCCAGGCTGGCCCAGGGAAGAGGAGAGGGGGCTGTCTGGGTGGGAGGGGAAAGAAGGGAGCCTTTTCCTTAGAGGGGAGGGAGGTATTCACCCCGCACCCCTTTGCCGGCAGGACTGCGACGTGATGACCTACGTGCGAGAGACGTGCGGATGCTGTGGTGAGCAGACCATCGCCTCTCCCCGGGGCGGGGGAAGGATGACTCGGGGGGTGGGGAAAAGGGGCTTCACCAGAGCCTGCCTCCTTCTTGGTTAGCTCCCTGGGTGGAGCTCTACCCTGTGAGCTGCCTGCACGGTGGGCTCTTTGCCGCTCTGCACAGTGCTGCAGCCTGCAGAGGGGATGCCACGGGAAGTCCTTCCCTGCTCACCCTGACCCCAGCCCACCCCAGAGTGTGGTGGCACTGCCGGGGCAGCCTGGCTTACCTCCCAAAAGGGAGGTGTGCCATCACAGGGGCAGTGAGCTGTGACACCGAGCGGCACACTCCAGGTGATAGCATAGGGTGTGTAACACAGCAAGACATCCAAGGTCAGGCTGGATGGGGCTCTGAGCGACCTGCTCTAGTGAAGATGTCCCTGCTCACTGCAGGGGGTGGGACTAGATGGCCTTTGAGGGTCTCTCAAAGAGCTGTCTCTCAACACAGCCTGTGATTTGATGATTAAAAAGGTTTCTTCAGACAGATGCATGTGAAGCACCCCCTGCTGTCAGCTGCAGCCCCGTGGATGCTTGGTGTGATGCTAACTGACTCCATCTTCCCATTGACTGTCCCTTCTGCCCCGGCAGCTCCTGTTCCCACCATCGCTGACCTTTGTGCTTTCCTCCTCCCCAGACTGCGAGAAGCGCTGCGGTGCCCTGGACATCATGTTCGTCATAGACAGCTCGGAGAGTATTGGCTACACCAACTTCACCCTGGAGAAGAACTTTGTGGTCAACGTGGTCAGCCGGCTGGGCTCCATTGCCAAGGACCCCAAGTCACAGACAGGTCTGGGCGGTGTGGGGACACAGTGGGGCTTGGGGAAAAGAAAAGGGTCTTGGATCCCTCCAGCTTCCACATCTGCTCTGGGCTGCGGTCTGTGGTTCCAGCATTTCCTCTGCCCTCCCCAGCTCTTCTGGGCTGGCCGGGCATCTCCCTGAGGATATGAAAGCTTGCTGGCTTCCTCCACTTCTCCCTGAGGATGCAAAGCTGAGTAATGTGACTCTTCGTTGGCAGGTGCCCGTGTTGGGGTGGTGCAGTACAGTCACGAGGGGACCTTCGAAGCCATCAAGCTCGATGATGAGCGCATCGATTCCCTGTCGAGCTTCAAGGAAGCAGTGAAGCGCCTGGAGTGGATCGCTGGAGGCACGTGGACACCGTCTGCCCTTCAGTTTGCCTACAACAAGCTCATCAAGGAAAGCAGGCGAGAGAAAGCCCAAGTGTTTGCTGTGGTGATCACGGATGGGCGCTACGACCCCCGGGATGACGACCAGAACCTGGGGGCTCTCTGCGGGAGAGATGTGGTCGTCAACACCATCGGCATTGGAGACATGTTTGACCAGCCAGAACAGAGCGAGACCCTGGTCTCCATCGCCTGCAACGAGCCCCAGCGAGTCCAGAAGATGAGGCTCTTCTCAGACCTGGTGGCAGAGGAATTCATTGACAAAATGGAGGACGTGCTCTGCCCAGGTCTGTTCCTCTCCTTGCAGAGTTCCTACCTGGAAGTTGTCACAGACAGGTCTGGGCAGTGTGGGGACACAGTGGGACTGGAGTTGTCACCCCCAGGGTTTGGGGAGGTGGGGATGCCATATGTGGCACATTACGATGATCTGCTTGGTGACATGGTCTAGTGTTGGACCTAGTGGGGCTGGATAGGCTGAGGGGAGACCTTTTCCCCACCTGCCCTGCCCTGCCAGGAGGGTGCAGAGAGGTGGGCGCTGGTCTCTTCAGCCAGGGGACAGGAGCTGGGACAAGGGGCAATGGGCTCAAGCTGGGTCAGGGCAGGGTCAGCTCAGCTGGGAGGGCAAAGTTCTTCCCTGGCAGAGTTGTCAGGGCCTGGCCCAGGCTGCCCAGGGAGGGGCTGAGTCCCTGCCCCTGGGTGTGTTGAACAGAGGGGAGATGAGGTGCTCAGGGATCTGGGGCAGCACAGGACAGGGGCAGTTGGACTCCATGAGCTTCAAGGGCTTTTCCAACCCTGTGATTCTGTGATAGACGGTTGGACTCGATCTTGAAGGTCTTTTCCAACCAAAACCATTCTGTGATTCTATGACCTTGTAAGAGACCTCACCCTGCCTCCCTGGCTGTGCAAGCCATGAAGGAGGATGGCAGCACATCACTCAAGTTTCCCCCCTTTCTTTTCCTTCCAGATCCGCAGATCGTCTGCCCTGAGCTGCCCTGCCAGACAGGTAAACATGACAAGTGGCTTCATGCCACCTGCAGAGAGTGGGTAGGTCTGAGGCGGGGAGGGAGGGAGCCCACGAGGGTGAGGAGCAGGAGGGTGATGCGTGGCACTGCTCATTCCCTTTTGGGGGGGCAGGAATAGCCTTACTTTACATGAGGGGAGGCTCCAGAGTTCCACCTCCAGCTCTTTCCCTGTCTCTCTTGACTCCTCTGCACAGGTAGGTACGAGCACACTGCCTTGGTGCGCCAGTGTGGCTCAGTCCCAACGTTCCCCCCGCCCCCAGTCCCCATCCCGGTTTTGACTTCCAAAAGTTGGCAATTAATTTCTTACCTGTTGCATAAAATCAAGTCAAAACCCCCTTGAGGAACCCTCCCTCCACTGTGAAATGCAGCGCTGGGCAGGATGCTCCTCGGGCAGAGCAGGGGGTAGGGACCGTTCGGAAAAGGACACCGTAGCGGGCCCAAAGCTTTGGCTTCTCTAACGCTGGCTGTGTTTAATTAACAATTAACTCAGGGTGTTGGATTAAATGAAAAAAAAAAAAGGCTGTAAGAATCCTCTGGTAGAAGGGTGACAGCTGCTGCTCGCTGCAGGTAGCTTTACATTTTGCTTGTTACGGGGCAGATCTGCACCCTGAGTGCCTAGAGACCCTGCCTGGCTGAGTCTGCGTGCCTGTTTGAGAACGATAGATGCACCGTTTGCTGATGTGCATAAAGCTTCTAGGAGACAAAAGTTTTGCCAGTTCTTGGAATTCTTCCCTCTGCTCTCACCACAAATGTTTTTTGTGGAAGTCCCCAGCTTCAACTCAGTGTCCCACAGCATCTCAGAGTCCACCTTCCCTTGGGTCCCACGCGAAGCAAAGGGAAACCGCTCCCGGGATGCCCAGAAATCTGAAGACTGAGGAGTTATGAATATTCCCTCTCTAGTGCTTCTGGTATTTGCACCCGGCCATGCAGGGAGCAGAATGTGCAGCCGTGATGCTGAGCTTACCCACCCAGGCTCCTCTGCGGTGTGCTCTGAGGAGCTTTGTCCTGCGGATCCGTGCACAGGGAGGCAACTTCCCTGAGCCACACTGGTGACTGTTCCAGTGTCTTCAAAGGTGTTGGTCTTTGCAGCCTCCCCACTCTTGAGGAAGACCGTAGGAGAGAGACTGACCCAAGCAGTGGTGCAGTAATGTTCTTCTAGGCTTGGTCTATCCAAGCCCTCCAAAGCAAGGCGATGTCGGAGGTCCTTTCCCTGTAGTGCATTTGGGTGCTTCTCTTCCTGATGCAAGGTGAGAACAGTTGCATCTGAGTCCTGGGGACCAGAACAGAAGTGGCTTGAGAAGGCATCTGAGGGGGTGAACTCTTGGGTAAACTGCTCAAGTCGTGCCATAGGCAGGCCAGGTCAAGTGCAGGCCCTACGCCTGTGCCCCAGAGGACATGGGACGCGGAGTGGTGTACCTGGGAAGGTGTGGGCCTCCTGTAAAAGTGACCGTACACCCATCTCAGCAGGGACAGAAGTGGCCCTGGCGTGCAAGGATCTGTAGATGAAGTTTTAAGTAATGCCCTGGGCCCTTGGGCAAAGCACCTCCCACCCACCACGCTGGATGGTCCGTGATGCGCTGCTGTCGTCACTGAGAAGGATTTGCAATGATCACACTTGCCTGGTAGCAAGGGAACATGTTGGATGGGATGTGACTGAAGGTGCATGACAGAGCCTGGGGCTTCTCTGTTCAGCGCTCAGCCTCTCCTGGTTCTCTGGGAACATCTCAGGAGTGGGTGCCAATTCCCATGCAAGCCCTTCGGATGGAGCCGGTGCCCTTCGCAGGGAGCGTGAGCGAGACCTTTGTGCGCATCCAGTGCGAGTGTCCAGCTGGAGACAGGACAGACATCGGTCAGGTCAGGGAGGCAGCTACACCCAGCCCCGTTCTTGGCCCCGTGGTTGTTGGAGTGGCATTTTATGGAGCAACTGCTCATGCCAGGAACCCTGGCTCCAGCCTGGGTATCGAGCAGAGCACAGAGAGGGACACCCCTGCTTCCTCCAAAGCAGTGGCATGCCGCCGCTTTGGGTTCAGGTCAGTGGCTGAAGGTGTGCCTGCCTTGGCGCTCTGCCTGAGGAAATCCAGGTTTTCCCCTTCTCAGGGCAGGTGTCCCCAGTGCCACCCACGGATGCGGATGCCGGCGTGTTAAATGGGTTACACACCGGGCAGATCTGAGCCGACTGCTTGCTTCAAGAGAAACCGCATGACGCTCTGTGATGCCGCTTCTAACCTATGCAAAAGGCTTTGCTTTGAGCTTTGGGATGTTACGTGACTCTAAGTTCAGCACAGCCAGGTGGAGATGGTGGCCCTGCAGATCAGGACAAGCCCAGACACCACATTAGGAGCATTGCCTACCAGTGCCTTGCAGCCAAAGCACAGCAGGCCAAGTGCAAGGCATCCATGTAACGTTGGCCCTTAGATGTCTCCCTGGCTGTGCAGTGTCATGTGTAGAGTTTGCACATAGCAGAGTTCAGCTGTAGAATCATAGAATGTGCTGAGTTGGAAGGAACCCGTGAGGATCATGTGTGATGGCTGAGACCCACGGGCAGGAAGGAACTGGACCCCGTGGCCCTCTCCAGAGCGCTGCTCTACCCCCAGCACTGTGCCCATGCTGGAGGAATGGAAAGGAACCAGGTTGTTCAGGTTTCACAGCATTTTCAGAGCTCTCTCCATTGGTGGGTGATCAATTTTAGGGGGCAAAGCCCACGGCTGCTCAGGCACAGGAGCAGCAGAAAGGTTTAAAACCTGGCTTTAGCCTTTATTTCTCTGCCCCTCGTTAGGTCTGCTCTCTGGTGTGGCAGACGTAGGAAGGCCAGGTAGCATTCAGAGACACGGCCGTTGCTGGCGAGCCCTGAAAATATTCTTTTGGCACTCACTTGCAGATGACAGGAACCCTGGGAACGTAAACCCACTTATTTTCCGCCCCATGGAAGAGGGAGTCAACATAGATTTCCCCAGCACCATCCATTCGATCGCCCAGTTCCTAAACGCCACGCGGGAAACGCAGGACCCCAGCATGTACACCCAGCTGGTGGCCACTTTGGCCTTTACCGCCGAGAAAGCCAAGTTTGCCACTGGAAATGAGCGGCAGGAGTGGATGGACTTGTTCATTGACACCTTCAAAATGGTGCACAGCGAGATTGTGGGGGACCCAGAGACCGTGCTAGGGCTTTGCTGACGCCTCCCTTAGCGGTCTGGCGAGGCGGGTGGAGGCAGAGGTTGAGTGGAGGTGGTTGGTGATCGTCGTTCCTCGAGTGCCTGTTTGGCAGAGGGGCTGGGAACACCTGGGTAGATGCTTTTAGTTTAGGAGAAGCACCGGCAGCGCGACAGCTTGGTGGGGCTCAGCTAAGGATGTCACACAAGGGGACGTCCTCTCCGGCTTAACTGGCTGCTGGGCATGGTGGCTTTCCCCAGGGAAGTCAAGAGATGCTCTTGGTTTTCCCACTGCTTTTCTGCAGAGGAGCTGCATTGCCTGGGTCTCCAAGCCAGCCTCACTGCTCCTCCCTCTAGCACCCCGCGCTCTCCCCTTGCTCTGGCACGCTCAGACATCCCAGCCCTCAGCCATGCACCATCACCAGGCTCCACAGAGACGTGGATGTGCGTGGCTGAGGGCCGGAGCAAGCCCTTCGATTGCAGAGAGCCTAACGATGCGCTTTCCCCACGCCTTCCCACCTCCCTGCGTGCTGACCGCTCCTGAAGCATCTTCTGCATCCCCTTGCTGGGTGGAAGCTCGGACTCTCTCTGGGTCTGCTTGCATGGCCAGGCTGGCAAAGCTCTGCTGCAGTGAGCACCTCTGTGCAGCCGTTTGGGGGGCAACTGGGGGTACCAGAGAAAGAGCAGTACAGGAGCAGGGCGCAAGCCTGGCTTTCCAGTGAGAACCCTGAAACCCAGGGAGCGCTTCTCTCAGAAGCTGTATGGGCTCCCTCTGCCTCTCTCTCTGCTTGTCTGTTTGTGTTTCCTCTGCCTTAACTAGTGACGTGTCCCCGCTCGTGTCCAGGAGGCAGAGGTTGTGTAGGGCTGCGCAGTCCAAGACAGAGACCATGCGGTCAAACCTCTGCGATGCCTTACCTGAGCTATCCCAAAGCAAACCTGTAAACTCCCAGTATCACCCCCTCGATCCATGCCTGCTGCCAGCTTGGCTCAGGGCAGGGGCTGCAGCCCCGCCGCTGGCGCTGCGGGTGCATGCGTTGGGATGAGGAGGGGTCTTGCCCTCAGCTCAGCTGCCCGCGGCTCTCCCAAAATGTGAATGATGACTGCCATTCCTGCTCCCCCCTCCCCAGCGTAACTGCTGCCCTCTTACATCCCTCTTACTGGGATCTAAGAAGAGAAAAAAAGGCATTTTGCCTGCAGACACAAAAGCAGAAGCGTTACCAGCCCCCAAGAGCGGACTTTGCAGCCTCTCTGACATGTTATTAATGCAATAAAGTAAACTGAGCAAACGTCCTATTTCATGGGTAGAAGGGAGATGTGCAGGCTTCAAAAAAAAAACAACCCCAAAACAACCCCCCAAAAAAACCAAACCCATGGCTGGGCTGTAAAGTTTCCAGGTACGCAAAGCAGAGCCAAGCTCAGGCAAAGGGAACTGGAACCAGGGAGCTTGCCCAGTGGGAACATTGAGCTTCAATGCCCAGGGCCCATGGGCATGCCCGGGAGGTGCTTGTGTCGCTCAGCGCTGCGTGGAGAAAGTCTTTTCTGCCAAGGTTTCTGGCTGGTGGGAATTTTGCTCCCGGTCTGTAGGGCCGGGGAGCTCAGAGGGCTCAGCTGTGGGCGTGCACTGGAGGAAGAGTTGTTCTGAGAGTTTAAATGCCGCCTGCAGAAGGCAACAGGATGAGGATGTAATCCACACACGTGATCCAGCCAGTCCGTGCAAAGCCAAGCTCCCTACTCTGGATTTTTACCCTGGACGTAGCGTGCGACTCAGGCTGCTGGGATCCAAGTGAGGTGACTGAGCTCAGAGCAGTTACACCGCTCCAGCTAGTGATGCTAGAGGAAAAGCCCCAGAGAGACACGGACCTGAAGCAAACCGGGATGGCTGGGACGTCTTGCTGAACACAATGAGGATCCCTCAAGGCAAAGGGGGTTTAGACCTCATTGCACAGCGGCTCTTTATTTCATTTCCTTTGGGAGGGTTTCCTAGCGCAGCAGTGTGGCGTTGGAACCAGTGCTTTTCACCTCTTAAAAACCTTTCAGCTCATTTAGGGGAAGAAAATGTAAGGAATTGTGTCTTTGGCTGAGCAGTGCCCACATTTGCCCTTGTTAGACAGAGGCGCTGTGGTGTTTTGCTGGCATAATCCTGGCTCACCCCTCTGATAAAACCAGACATGTTTCATCACAGCCACAGTTATATAACAGTGGGGGTAATGGTGAAGCTCTTGGGTAAAGGAAGGGCAGGGATCAGGGGTTGGGGAAAGGACAGTCCACACCTCCTGGGAGGGGTTGGGAGGGGGCTGGGCTGTCAGTCCCCATCTTCAGCCTTGCTTTCACCTCCCTGTCAGTGCCGTGAGACAATAGAGGAAATACCAGCTACCCAGGTTTTGGAAGAGGAGGAACATGATCCAGTGGGTGAGGTTACTCCATAGTAACCAGCTGGGCTGCCAGGGGCAGGACAGTCTGTGGTATCTCTGCTTTTTGTGCCGTCTCTGTTAGACCTCCTGACCTGTGTCCTAGTGCAGGGGACGCAGCACGGAGAGCTGCGGGCGCTCTGCCTGGCTGTGAGCTGTGTGAGAAGGGCTGGTGCTCCGATTAAAAGCGTGACGGGAAGGTTTTAGTTGGGCTAATAGGTGGTGATGCCTCTGAGAGCTTTATAGAATCACAGACTGGTTGGAGTTGGCAGGGACCTCTGGAGATCCCCCAGTCCCACCCCCTCAGAGCAGGGTCCCCTCAAGCAGGCTGCACAGGACAGTGCCCAGGATCACAGGGTCTGAATGTCCCCAGAGATGGAGACTCCCCAACCTCCCTGGGCAGCCTGGCCCAGGGCTCTGCCACCCTCCCAGCAAAGAAGTTCCTCCTCAGGGTTAGGTGGGACTTCCTGTAGAACAGATTGCACCCATCACCTCTTATCCTGTCACTGGGCACCACTGAACACAGACTGACCCATCCTCCTGAGCCCACCCCTCAAGGGTTTATCAGCATTGATAAGACCCCCCCCTCATTCTTCTCCAGGCTGCACAGCCCCGAGTCCCTCAGCTTCTCTGTGTAAGAGAGGTGGTCTGCTCCCCTCAGCATCTCCGTAGCCCCCTTATCTGCCAGTTAAGGATGAGAATCTTGTTCCCTGCTGCAGGAAGGGGCACTCAGGTCCTCAGCCTCCCAGAAATGGGAACAAGCTGTGGCTGAAGCATCACACCAAACAGCTTTTGCTGTGCTGCCTTGCATCCACGGCGTTCCCATGGGATAACGCGTGTGCAGGAGCACCTTGTCGCCCAGCCCCAAGGCAGCCCTCTCCACCCATGAGGAGTCTCTCTGGCGAGCCCTCCTGCAGCATGAGAGCCAGCCCTGTGTCCCACTCTTGCTGAAGCCCCATGGAGCGATGCTCCTCTCAGCCACAGTGTGCTTAACTAGGAGCTCTTTAGGCTCGCTTCGGGTCCTGTGGGAGGTGGGTGGATCTTGCTTGCCTGGAGAAACATGCCCACGGGTGGGCAAGCCTCAGGGGAGAGAGGCTGGTAATGCTCCTTGCAGCCCTCACTCCCACCCGCTCGCTTCCCCCTGCTTCTGCAGACCCTTACCCGGATTTTGGGCTGTGGGGTTGTGAGGGGCATGCCGGCCTCCCTTCCCCTCTCCATGGCTGCACAGAGCACTGAGGACCAGGAGTGCGGGCACTGCCCAGGCGAAGCATCCTCGCGGCAGCAGCGCCCGCGCCCTGGGATCTGCAGCGCTGAGGCACCTTCAGACAACACTTGTGGAGGAAGGGTGGGCAGAGGTGAGTACGTGCCTCAGCTGCTTTAGAGGAGGGTCGTGGCTGAAGGCAGAACGCCGTGATCCAAAGGCGTCTCCGGGGGATTGACTCCCACCACAGCCGTCTCGGCACCGCAGGAGCCCGTGGTTTGCGGTAAGGGGATGTATGGCGAACACCATCCCCGGCATGCCGTGCCTGGAAGGGAAGGGAAGGGGTGTTCTCCTCCCCAAGGAGACACCCAGCCTTTAGCCGTGCCCCGCCACTTAAACCACAAGCACTGCCAAAACCTTCCTGCACCGGGCTTGGCTCCTGTCCTGGATGGAAGCAGAGCTCTACAGCGAGTGCCATCTTCTGCGTCACCGCCTGGTGCTGCTGGATCCACGCTGGGTTTGGAGCCCTGGGGGCTGCGGGTATCTGTCTTGCTTTGAATATAACACCACTGTTGGCTGAGGGCACACACAGTCCCGACTTACCGAGCAGCCATCCACTTCTTGCCACGGAACGCCGCCGGTTGGGCATCCCACCATGCCGAGCCCGGGCATGGTGGCGCCCAGCACCCAGGAAGAGCTTTGCCAAGCTGGATTAGCTCATGGGAGAGAAATCAGGACCTAATGCGATGCTCCTGCCCCAAACATTACCCCTCGCTGTCAGAGATGGAGGCTGAGGGCTGGGGGCTGCCTCCGAACCTCCCATTCCTTGCCAGTCATGCAGCGCAGCACGGCGTGGGCTCCGGGAATTTGGAGAAGTGGTCTTTGAGTGAAGCCTTTGAGAGTCACCGCTCTGAGAACCAGTCTTGGGAGCCACAGAGCTTCTTGACAGCCAGACGACCAGAGGCGGGAACTCCAAGGAAGGAGAAAGCTCAACCAGCGACACCTCAGAGCTGCCTCCAAGGGCTGCTCTTCCCTTCTCCCCTTTTCCCCGAGCTCCCTCACCGTGTGTGTCCACGTGCCACTTACTCCATGGAGAGGCTGAAGAACAATGTCCCACCGTGTTCCAACACAAACCTTGATCGGTTTCACATTACACAAGCTGCTTTACATCAACAAGGGTAGTCTTGTTCTCCAAACACATGACCCAACCCTCATAAGCTCTGCAGGAGTGAGTGACCCTGATTTCAGCTAATCTGGGTGAAAGGTATGAAAACAGCTTTTGTCCTGCTAATCTGGGTGTGAAGAGTAATTTCGTGAAAGGAAACCCCCCTCTAGAAGTAACTGAATGGTTTGTGGGTACTGCCTGCCCGTGTGGGTACTGCCTGCCCGTTAGTCTCCAGAGATCCCTAGGGTTACAGGTAAGGGCTGGGCACCGCCCTGGGGAAGGCACCTGTGTAATCTTGTGGATGCTTGCGGAGGTCTGTCTCGGGCCCCAGAATTAACATTCATTAAGACCTAGTGACCAGGGCCTGAGGGAACCAGAAGCGAAGCTCCTATGGTACCGAGGGCAAAGATGGGCTTTGGTGGCCGAGTGGGGCTCGTCCTTCTTGGGCCAAGAATGCACGGAGGCAACTCTATCCCCAGCTGCCCGAGGCAAGCCCCAGCCGTGTCCCGCAGGCTTCGTTACGCTCCCAACTTTTGTCTCCTTCTCTCTGCAGCAGAGCTTGCGGTGGCCCAGTGCACCCAGCGCCCCGTCGACGTCGTCTTCTTGCTGGATGGCTCTGAAAGGATCGGGGAGCAGAATTTCCACAGGGCCCACCGCTTTGTGGAGGAGGTGGCCCGACAGCTGACGCTGGCCAGGAGCAGCAGCGACAACATGAACGCCCGGATCGCGCTGCTGCAGTACGGCAGCGAGAGGGACCAGGATGTGGTCTTCCCACTGACCCACAACCTGACGGAAATCTCCAACGCCCTGGCACGGATCAAGTACCTGGACTCGTCCTCTAACATCGGCTCAGCCATCATACACGCTGTCAACAACATCGTGCTCAGCCCGGGAAACGGGAAGCGGCTGGCCCGGCGCAACGCTGAGCTCTCCTTCGTCTTCATCACCGACGGCATCACGGGAAGCAAGAACCTGGAGGAGGCCATCAACTCCATGAAGAAGCAAGACGTCATGCCCACGGTCGTGGCCCTGGGCAGCGATGTAGACATGGATGTCCTGCTGAAGCTTGGCCTCGGGGACCGCGCAGCCATCTTCCGGGAGAAGGACTATGACAGCCTCTCCCAGCCCAGCTTCTTTGACAGGTTCATCAGGTGGATATGTTAAGTGAAGGGGGGTGCGCCTGTGTCCCTCGCACCAGTATGCGCATCCCTGGTGCTACCCGTTTCATTTAATTCCCTCTGTATGGTTGCTAGCAACTCTGAGCTGGCCCAGGCCACCTGCCCCCCTGGGTCTGTCTTTCTACCCAAAATCCAGAGCTCTTTTTTTGGGTCTGTTTTCATGACGAAGTCATACGCTCTTACATTTATGGTGCTAATTAAAACCCAGATCAAAGCAGGACACAGAGCCATGCGACACGCTTCTGTAGAGCTTCACACACGCTAAGCCATGCCCCGGTGTGGTGGTTTCACCCAGGTACACCAGGACACCCAGGTAACCCCAGGAGGGCCCGCCGGAGAGGCCAGAAACCCTTCCAGCGCGGTAGGATGAACAATCATCTCCAGTTTTCAAACGCTCTCAGTATCCTTCAGCCTTCTGCGAGGGGCTTTACTCTTGTGACAACCCCCACCCCGCCCTGCTCTTCAGCAAACCCTTCTCCAGATTCTCTCACCTCTCTTCCTTCTCTTGGTGCTTCTGCCCCGGGAGAACAGGGTTGAGTTTATGACACGCCACGTGCTGCTTGAAACAGCCAGCGCCGTGCTTTCCTTCTGCACAGCCCTGGGTGGCTTGCTCCTCTTTCCCAGGAGGGATGGGGTGGCAAGATGCTTTGCTGCCTTCTGCAGATGCTCCTTTGGAGAGGTCCTAAATTTCACAGACCCTCCTTAAAAACCTTGGCTTTCCCACAGGCCATTGCTTTCTCCTGCTGTTCTGATCTTCATCAAATGAGTGGCTATTCATTTATTCCTGTACCCAAAATCCTGGCTGAGAGGGGCAGCATCCCTCCCAGCACCCCACAAAACACCAGGCAGCTGCTGGAGCTGCCTCCCTGTCATCCCAACGTGCCCAAAGCAACCACAGTGTTGTCTTCCCATCGGTATCTGCTGAGAGATGCCCAGATTTGAACTTGGATTGTGCTGTCTGCAAAAAAAAAAAACCCCAACCAAACCCAAAACCCAAATAAATACACAAACTCTTTCCACCCTATCCTGAAAAGGCCTCTTTATTCTGCAGTTGGTCTCCTCTTTGTTGTTTCCAAGATGCTGGTTCTCCTGGCAGCAGGTCCAGAGGAGTTTGTGTACTGCCTCTCCTCGCAAAATGCTGGAGCTGAGGACCAGAGGGACCACGGAATGCTGATGGGGGCCCCCCTGGCGCTCCCCACTGCCTCCATCCAGCTGTCCCCTTGCAGAACTGTTCCGCTGCCCCTGGCCCCACACACCACCCCCGCCTCCCCCAGCCCCAGCCCCCATCAAACTGCAGTCTCAGCATGACAAAGACCATGTCTTCTTCCCCCACCTGCCTCACGTCCCTCACCTCTTCACAGGTGAGCACAGGTGCCACTCAGCCTGTGGGGCTGTGTTCTTCCCCTACCACACATGCCCAAATCGCGTTCCCCCCCACCACGTGTTCTTCAGCCCCTCTTCCCTCCAACCCTTGTGTGTCTCAAGCCAGGAGAGTGGGGCAGGGGATCCCTCCAAGGATCAGGACACTTCTGTAAGGTCACATCCACGGTGGTGGCGGTGGCATGGGGAGAAGAGGCTGGGGAAGGCTCAGGGGACAGGCACGGGGTGCAGTGACAGGGCACGGTGACGGGGAGCCGTGCCCATGCCTGTGGCTGTGCCCCCCCCACCCCGTGATTTCCCTCCTTTGGGAAGCAGAGCCAGGGCACAAAGCACACCTGCACCCAGAGAGGGGCCACGGGAGTGAAATCCCACCTCCCCAGTGAGGGGGACCCCTCATCCCAGCGTCCCCCAGCCAGCCCCTCTGCTACAGCCTCATGTGGAACCTCGAAGCATGGGGAAGGGGGGTGTGGGCTACGCGCTGCCCCCAGCACTGCTGCAGAGGGAGAAGAACCACGCAGACACCAGCAGACTGCAAACCAGCACCTGATGCTCCCCATGCTGCTACCCGCAGCCTCAGGGAGGGAGGGGAGGGGAGTTGGGGGGTGCTTTCAGTGGGGCCTGGTGGAAGGCAGAGGATGGAGCCGCTGCCCGTCGTCTCCGCAGCGTTTCTGGGGCAGAGAGATGCTAAAAGGCAGGAAATCAGGCGGTGGGCAGAGCGATGCCCTGAGGGACAGGGAGCGCAGTGGGGCGCGGGTGGTTCCCGTGGGGGGGCGGTGGGGGGTCAGCTTGGTGCTCCATTGCCAGGCGGTGGGACATGTCCTCCCCTTCAGTCGGAGTCGGAGCTGCTGCTGGAGCTGCTGGAGCTGCCAGAGTGCTGGAGGAGACAAAACACCTTCAGAGGAGCACAGCAACTACCCCCCCTGCACCATTTTTGCCAGATGTCAGTGGTCCTGCCGTGGGTGGCCACTCCTGGCACCCCGCTGGGTCCAGGCTGAGCCTCAGGCAGTGGGGGCTACAGACCCTCCCCTCCCCAAGTGCCTTAGTGCCAGCACGTGTGGTGCCCTTGGGTCTGCACGCTGGCTGGGTCACAGGCTGAAAAGGCAGCTCAGCATCACAGCCCCAGCAGAGGCAGCTCAGCATCACAGCCCCAGCAGCAGAGGCAGCTCAGCATCACAGCCCCAGCAGCAGAGGCAGCTCAGCATCACAGCCCCAGCAGAGGCAGCTCAGCATCACAGCCCCAGCAGCAGAGGCAGCTCAGCATCACAGCCCCAGCAGCAGAGGCAGCTCAGCATCACAGCCCCAGCAGAGGCAGCTCAGCATCACAGCCCCAGCAGAGGCAGCTCAGCATCACAGCCCCAGCAGAGGCAGCTCAGCATCACAGCCCCAGCAGCGGCAGCTCAGCATCACAGCCCCAGCAGCAGAGGCAGCTCAGCATCACAGCCCCAGCAGAGGCAGCTGAGCATCACAGCCCCAGCAGAGGCAGCTCAGCATCACAGCCCCAGCAGAGGCAGCTCAGCATCACAGCCCCAGCAGCAGAGTCAGCTCAGTGCTGCTCTCTCTGGCGCTGGAGCTGGGGTTTCGTGGTCCCTCACTCAGCCCTGCTCCGGATGGTGCCCACCCCAGGAATGGCGTTGCCCACAGCGTGGGGAATTGCTTCTTGTTCTGCTCGTTTGGGGGTCTTTTGGCTTTGTTATTTTTAAGGGGGGGGAGTGGCTGGATGCGAGCATCCCTTCGGGAGGCACAGCTGGCACGGGGATGAGGAATGGGGACAAAGTCCTGGGGTTCAGCGGGCTGCCTGGCGCACCCTGGGCTGTGCCACTGGCTCAGGCAGCTCCAAGGTGTTCTGTGGATCGCTTGGCGTGAGTCACACTCGCCTGGTCATTAACCCAAGGGGTGTCTCCACGGCTAAAAATAAACCACGGGCCGGTCCAGCCGCCGCAGGGTGGGAGAGACGAGCCCCCCCCAGCTCCCAGGCTGGGTGCTGTGCCGCGTGAGGGGTTCTGAAGGCCCGCAGAGGGGATTGGGAGGGGTCACTGGCTCCTACCTTGCCCCCATGGTGCTTGGAGTGCTTCTTCTTGTGCTTCTTGTGGTGCTTCTGATGGCTGCCGGGGGGGCACGGCGTGCACCCTGGCATTCCCGGTGGTCCTACGTGGGGGTGCCCATGGGGGTGATGCCCATGGGGGTGATGCCCGTGGGGGTGCTGTCCCGGTGGGCAGGGGCCAGGCGGAGTGGGGCCACAGGGATAGCCAGGCTGAGGGGGGGCACAGGGATAGCCACCTGGGGGAGCTGGGGGGCAGGGGCCCGCGGTGCCAGGCAGCACTGGAGGGCAGCCAGGGTAGGAACCTCCTGGAGCATTGGGAAAAGGGTATCCTGGAGGGGCAGGAGGGCAGATTTGCAGTTGGGGTGGTGGCACCCCTCCGGGCACGCCTAGGAAGAAGAGGGGGGGCTGTTAGCGAGTAGAGCAGGGCTCTGCCAGACAGGGAGCTGGTGTTCCCGTGCACCCAAAGGACCCTCCCTGCCTCCCCCCACCCAAATGATGCCCCATTCCCTTTCAGCAGGCAGTTAACCCCCATCCCGGATGCACTGAGCCCCCCCTCCCTCCTACCCCCAAGCCTGGACGGCTGTGAGGTACCCACAGCCCTGTCCTCACCTGAGTTTGGGTTCCACATCCTCTGCAGCCCCTGAGCTGTAAGGGAAGGACAGGTGCCATCAGTGCTCCCTTGTGTCACCTCTCATCACGGGGACGTCTGTCATCGCCCTGCCAGCAGCTGGGACCCAGCTCCTCTGCCCTACCAGACCCCCCCGCCCCAGGCAGAGTCCGTGCTCGCTGCTTCCCAAGGTGTGCTGTCCCCCCACAGACCCCATGAGCCACCCTGTCTCTTTGGGTGACAGCCCACACCCACATCCTCGGGACCCACAAGGGGCTTGGAGCCACCGTGTGCACCCTGACAACCCCCCCCCCAGCGCCCATGGCCCCCAGTGCTCCCCAGCTGCCCTGCCCTGGGGACCCGCTTTCACTCACCGAACCCGCAGAAGAGCTGTGGGCAGAGGGGCTGCTGGCAGCGCCCTCCGAAAGCACCGGCAGCACCGTCCCAGGCACGGCTGTGCTGGGGCAGCAGGCACCCCGTTAAATAGCGGGGGCCCTGCCCAGGTGAGCAGGGGTGCGGCAGGCAGGGTGGCAGGGCCCAGCCCTGGAACTGGCTGTCACCATGGGCACAAGGAGGAATGTCAACACGCCACTCCCGGCGGCACAAAGGGCAGCACCGAGGAAGGACCGGGGTGTTTTCGTGTCCCAGTGTCAGGTGATGGGGTGAGTCAGGCGTCCCCACCGCCAGCCTTGGCTCGGTGTCACCCAGCACGGGGGTATCACCCACCCACAGGGGTGTCACCCCCCCCCACCGCGCTGCCAGGGGCACCCTCGGACACTGCTCGGAGCGGTGGGCAGCTGGAGGAGGTGGCATCTGCCATCAAGACATGGTCAACAGGGATGGATGTCCCAGCGCTGAGGCCTTCCTCTGGGCAGGGGTGGGGTATGAGGAGGGGGAAGAGCTCCTCTCACCCCCTCCCTAGCTAACCCCCCCCGACACTGCCCCATGTTTGGCAGGGGGGCCTTCCCAGGCCAGTGAGCAGCACCCCAGGCTGCCTCCCGTCATGCCAACAGGAGACCTCACAGAAAGGGGATGTGCCAGGACTCAGCGGTGGGGAAAAGGGGGTGTCTCAGGGGGGGAGGTTGTTCTGGGCACAGAAATACCCACAGTTCTGTGGGTCAGGAGGTGAGGAGGGGTCTCCTCCCAGGCAACGCCACAGGGTCCCTGCCATCCCCTCCCCTGTGTCACAGAATCATAGAATCCCAGAATCCCAGACTGGTCTGGGTTGGAAGGGAGCCCAAGGGTCACAGAGCTCCAACCCCCCTGCCACAGGCAGGGACACCAACCTCCAGGCCTGGAGCTACACAAGGTTGACCAGGGCCCCAGCAACCTGGCCTTGAACACCCCAGGGACAGGGCACCCACCCCCTCTCTGGGCAGCCCCTGACAGCCCCTCACCACTCTCTCTCTGCAAAGAACTTCCCCCTCAGATCTCCTCTAACCCTTCCCTCCTCCAGCTTCACTCCATCCCCCTTGTCCTGCCAGGCTCTGCCCTTGAACAAGCTGATTCCCCTCCTGTGTCTCTGCTCCCTTCAGCGACTGGCAGGCTGCAATGAGGTCCCCCCACAGCCTTCTCTTCTCCAGGCTGACCCAGCCCAGCTCCCTCAGCCTCTCTTCACAGGGGAGCTGCTCCAGCCCTCTGAGCATCTCCATGGCTCCTCTGACCCCTCTCCAACAGTCCCACATCTTCCTTGTGTTGGGCCCCAGCTCTGGACACAGGACTCCAGCTGGGGCCTCCCCAGGGCAGAGCAGAGAGGGACAATCCCCTCCCTGTCCCGGCTGCCACCCTGAGCACTACCAGCCTAGATGCCTCCTTCTGCCCCAGGGGTGGGGGGGATGGAGGCTGGAGTGAGAGCCCCGCATGGGCCAAACCCCGCCTTGGCCAGGGAAAGGCCAGCAGGGATGCTGGGATCTGCCCGAGCGGAGCAGCACCGGTACCAAAGGAGCCCAGGCAGGGATGAGCATGTTCCCCAGCTGTATTTGCCACTGCGGAGCCCCCCGCCCACCCCGCTCAGCCCCCTCAGCCCCCCCGCTTCTCCAGCAGCGCCAGCACAAGCGCCGAGCCTTGCTTCGCCTCCTCCAGCAGCACCGAGGCCTTCTGCGACATCTGCGTGAGGAGGGAGAAGGAGCATCACGGGCCACGCAGGACAATGAGCTGCCCCCCCACCCCACCCCGACCCGGGCATGCCGGGGGTGGTGTCCCCCCGCCCCAGGGACCGGGGGGCTCCGTCCTCACCCCCGCCCCGCTTACCGCCCGCTTGAACGGCTCGTCCTCGATGCCTTTGAGGTTGATCATGACGTTGAAGTAGGCCCCGAACGCAGCCGCCTCCAGCATTTTGGCCCCCACCTAAGGGAAAGGCTCTCCTGCCAAACCGGGCCCCCCCCACCGCGGCCTGTGCCCCATGGGGCAGTGCTCCCACCCAGCTGCACCCAGCGCCTCCCAAGCTGGGCTTCTCATGGCCTTGCCCCACAGGCAGGCTGGGGGGGCGGGGGTCAGTCCTCCTGCGAGGATCGTGAGCCCCACAGACAGACTGGTGGGAGTCAGCCTTCCTGTGAGGGTCATGAGCCCCACAGACGGACTGGTGGGGGGGGTTCATCCCTCCTGCAAGGGTTGTGAGCCCCACAGACAGGCTGGTGGGGGGGGCGGGCCCACAGGTGGGCTGGTGGGGGGGGTGGTCAGCCTTCCTGTGAGGGTTGTGAGCCCCACAGGGGATCTGGGGGATCCCACAGGTGGGCTGGGGGATGGGGGTCAGATCTTCTGTGAGGGTCGTGAGCCCCACAGATGGGCTGGGGGGGGGTCAGCCCTCCTGTGAGGGTCATGAGCCCCACAGATGGGCTGGGGTGGGGTCAGCCCTCCTGTGAGGGTCATGAGCCCCACAGATGGGCTGGGGGGGGGTCAGCCCTCGTAAGCTGCAGCAGAGCCAGGCGGGCTGAAAGCACTGGCCGCTCTGGGAAGCGCAGCCAGAGGGATGCATCCCGGGGCGGGGGGTGTGAGGACACCTTGCAGGGAGAAGCCGTGGGCCCAGCAGCACCCAGAGCCCCCCGCTGGGGCAGTGCCTGGTCCGGGGGTGGGGGGGGGAGGGCACCGTACCTGGATGTCGGACTTGCAGGCCAGGTTGCAGTGTCGTGCCAGCTCCTGAAGGGCCGGCCAGAGCCCGCTCACCTTCTCGGCCAGGGCGCAGGGCACCCCCACGGCTGCCTTCAGCCCCTGTTGCATGGCAGCCAGGCGCCTGGGGACGGGGGGGGACGGGGGGGGGACGACACAACAGCCCCGGGGTGAGCGCTGGGCGGCCGCGGCAGGCAGCCTGCAGGTCCCCAGCAGCCCAGCTCACCTCTCCCGCTCGGCTGGGGTGGTTTGGGGCAGCTTCAGAGCGTCCTGCGGGCAGAGAACAGCGGGTCAGCTGCTCCCGGCTCCAGGACCCCGGGGGACCCAGCAGCTCTCCCGCTCCCGGCAAAGCCCCTTTAGGTGGTGATGTCCCTTCCCTTGGGCTTGGGGCAAGGTCACAGCTCCCAAGGAGGCGGTGATGCTGGCCCTGCCGCCACTGGCACCTCACCATGTAGCCGCCGAAGGCGCGGGAGTCAGCATCCACCATGGCCACCAGCTCATCCATTGCCCGGTGGAAGGGGGGGATCAGCTTCCTCATGACGGGGTCCAGCTCCTCGAACTGCCGCTTCCCGTAGCTCATCAGCCCCCCCATGCAGCCCAGCGCCGCTCCCTGCCAGGGCACGGGGATGTGGGGGGGACCCCCCAAGGGAGCCTGCCGCTACCGCCATGTGACGGGGGGGGGGGGGGGGCAGGACGCCCAGAGGACCCCCCCACCCCATCTCCACCCCCACCCCCACCCCAAAAGGCAGCGACTCCCCTCCCGGTGCGGGGTGGGTACCAGGGCGGCCGCGGCGGCGGACACGGAGCCCTCCTCCCGGCGCTGCCGATCTCCCACCGACGGCTCGCACGAAGGCGCCCAGGGGCTTGGCCACGAGCCCCCCGTCCACCTCCCCTGCCTGCACCAGGTACCTGCGCCACAGCAGCCCCGTGGGCCAGAGCCCCCCTCCCCACCCTCCATCACCACGCAGCCCCTTCGCTGCCCTTCCCAACAGGTTTTCACCCCGCCCCCCCCCCTTGGTTCAACGGGTGGCTAGGGGAGGGGGGTAGCCCAAAAAACCCAGCGGGAGGGTCGGGGGAGGACATGGAGAGCCATGGGGATGGTTGGACAGCTGTGGAACTTTTGAGGGAGGGGTTGCTCAGCGTTAGATAGGGTGGGCTCCTGCCAATGGCATTTGGTGGGACAGAAGCATGCCTGAAGCCCCGTCCTGGGGGGAGGACAAGGACTTGAAGCACACCTCCCAATTTCATGGCAGTACGGGCGGATTTCCCTTCCTCTCCCCCCCCCACCCCCCCACCCCAGATGAGTGTCCTACACTGGGCTCTGCAGCACAGCGTGAAATTTGGGCTGGGGATGGGGTGGAGGATTTCCTGCTCACGTTTGGCCACGAAACCCCCTCCTGCTGCCTGCCTGAGTGACCTGGAGTCCCCCCTACCCCCCCACCACAACCATGGGCAGGTGGGAGCAGGGACCACCCCGTGCCAGTGCCGGGCAAGGTGCAGGCAGCGGCACCCCCCAGTCTGGGAGGGGGCAGGGACAGGCACCATGATGAGGAGCAGGACGGGCTGGGGGGGGTGTCCCTACTCGATGATGCGCTCCCGGGGGTGAAACGGAGAGAGGGAGTCCAGGCCCAGCCGGTTGACCACCTGCAAGGAGCAGCGCAGGCGCCTCAGCCCCATGGCGCCAGCCCCCTGGCACCCTCATTCCCTGCTGTTCATTAACCAGGGTGACCCAGCCCCAGGACTGACTGTCTGGGGACACCTCCCAGGGGAGAGGACAGCCCAGTGTCACCATCCCCGGGCAGAGGGCTGGAAACCCCACTGATCAATAATTAGCTTGCTCTTATCTAGCACGCTGCCCATAGGGTGGGAAGGTCCCTCCCTCCCGCCGCTGAGCCTGGCTCTGCGTTCCCAGCTGACGCCGTTCCCCACAACTCCCAGCTCTGTCCTTGAGCTCTGGGGGCATCTCCTTCCCCTCTTGACCTCCGTGCTGGGCCCACGCTGCCCTCACGGGATGGGGAGGGTCTCTGCTCCCTGAGCATCCTCGGGGCAATAAAGCATCCCCCCCTCACAGCTCGCCACACACCACCCCTGGAGAGGCGTCGTGCCTGCACCCCAGTCTCTGCACGGTGGTTCTGGGAGGCTGGAGGGATGCACGTGCCACCCTTGCCTTGGTAGCAGGAGGAGCCACGTTACCAGCCTGATCTTCTGTTCCTCCTCCAGGATGAAGAGGTTTTCCTTCTTGATGTAGAACTCGGCCGCGTCCAGCATGGCTTTCTTGGGGACAAGCCCCACCAGCTGGGACCCCACCACGGGCAGGTTCAGTGCCTGCAAAGGGCATCAAAAACACAACTGCCCCCAAAGCCGCCTCCTGCCACCGGTCCCTGGGACCACCCCAGCCTGGTGGGTGGTCCTCATCCCTTCCCAGGACCTGGGGAGCTCGCGGAGAAGCCTTCGATGGAGGAGCTGGGGGGGCTAGGCTTTGGGGATGGGGAGATGAGCTCGGAGGGAGACCTCCTCTGCACAGCCCCCCCACCCTTGAAACAAACAAGGGGTGCTGCCCCACGCCCCCCACCTGTGCGTCTCTGCAGACCTCCTCATAGACCGTGTGCAGCGGCGTGGTCTCGAAGTCCAGCAGGTTGGTGGAAACCTGGGCTATATTCTCCTCCTCCAAATACCAGCCAATGCCCTGCACCTTCTTCAAGCGCCCAGGCTGTGGAGACCCGCTGGGGTCAGGGTATGGCCCGGGAGGTGCCGGGGCTGTGCCCAGCCTGCCGCCGGCGTGGGGGTACCTGGTCAGCCCCACGGCCCTGCTCGCGGAGGTTGAGGGCGATGCGGTGGGCCAGCTCCTTGGTGCACAGCAGGTTGATGTTGTAGGCGATGAGGAAGGTCCGGGCACCCGTCACCGTGGCCCCCCACCGAGGAACAAAGGTCGGGGGCCCGAAATCAGGAGCCCACTCTGGTTTTGCAAGCTGGAGAGGAGGGAGGAGAGCGTGTGGACCCACACCACTGAGCAGCATGAGCCAGCCTCCAGCTTCCCCCCCACCGCAGCCAGCATCTGCCAGGGCCACCGCAGCGCTCAGCAGCACCCAAAGCCTGTCACCAGCTCCTCTTGGTGCCCAGGGGCTCTCAGCTCCTGGCTCCCTCAGCTGGTCCCTGGGGTGCTGCCCAGCCTCACCTTCTCAGGGAGCGCCTCGTACTCCCCAGCACGGATGGCTGGCAGGGCCTTGCGGCTCTCCTCCCGCGCCGCCGCGCCGTACAGGTACACTGCAAGGCAGAGCAGGGGGCTGGAGGGGAGGCTGTTTTGAGCAGGGGGCTGGAGGGGGGGGGGCTGGTTTGAGCACTGCTGGGGAAGGGCTGGCAGCCCCCCATCTCACAGCGCCTGCTTTCTCCCCTTTGGAAGCAAACCCCGTTTGTTTAGGGAATCGCAGCCAGGCGTGCTGTGTGGGCTGGGCTGGGACAGGCAGAGGTTCCTGGGCTCCACTCACCAGGGACCCCCAGCTCTGCTGCCAAGCGCTGCCCGAAGAGCTGGGCGCAGGCGACGCACTCCTCCATGGTGACGTTCATCACCGGCACGAAGGGGCAGACGTCCAGGGCCCCCATGCGAGGGTGCTCGCCTGGGGACAGGGTGGACATGAGCATGGGGAGAGCAAACACACCAGGAGGGGGGGACGGCCCTTTCCCAGATTCTTTTGCAGACTGGGAGCTGCTGCCGGGTGGGAGTTGAGTTTGACACAGTAACGTCTGCTCCAGGCCAGGGATGGGGCAAGGAGGGGGGCTCCAGCCTCTCCGGATGGCATGAGCAGAGCTTTGCATGGTGCCACCACGCTCCATCCCTCGCTGTGGGCGCCATGCCTGCCACCGACCACTCAGCTGGAGCTCCAGCCGGGGCGAGGGGCACCCAGCGCCCACCCAGTGCCCACCCAGTGCCCACACAGTGCCCACACAGCTCCCACCCAGCACCCACCCAGCATCGTGCCCCAAGGATGCTCAGTGCCTCAGGGATTCTCCATACCCTCGGGATGCTCCGAGCCCCAGGGATGCTCTGAGCCCCCAGGATGCTCAGTGCCCCCAGGATGCTCTGTGCCTCAGGGATGCTTCATACCCCTGGGATGCTCAGTGCCCCTGGGATGCTCAGCGCCCCCGGGATGCTCCATACCTCCAGGATGCTCAGTGCCCCCGGGATGCTCAGTGCCCCTGGGATGCTCCGTACCCCCGGGATGCTCTGTGCCTCAAGGATGCCCCGTACCCCTGGGATGCTCAGTGCCCCTGGGATGCTCAGTGACCCTGGGATGCTCCATAACCCCGGGATGCTCAGTGACCCCGGGATGCTCTGTGCCCCCAGAATGCTCCATACCCCCGGTGATGCTCCATGCCCCCGGGATGCTCCGCACCCCTGGGATGCTCTGTGCCCCCAGAATGCTCCATACCCCCGGTGATGCTCCGTACCCCCGGGATGCTCCGTGCCCCCAGGATGCTCCGTCCCCCCCCCGCCGCTGCCGCGCCGCCCAGCCTCACCCGTGTGCCGGCGCATGTCGATGAGCCGCCCGGCCGCGCGGGCTGCGCTCAGCGCCCCTTCCACCGCGGCCTCGGGAGAGCCCACGAAGGTGTACACGGTGCGGTTGGTAGAGGCGCCGGCGTCCACGTCCAGCAGCACGCAGCCTGGCGTGCTGGAGATGGCCTGCCCCAGCGCATCGATCACCTGCCGCACAGCAGAGCGGGGCGAGGCGGCTGAGCCCAGCCTGACCCAGCCTTGCAAGGTGAGTTGGGGGCTGGGGGGAAGGGGTGGGGGACGGGACACATGACACCTCCTCTCAGCTCGCTGGGTGTGAGGCTGAGCCCACCATCAGTGGGGGGATGCAGCCCTGAGCAGCGCTGCGGGTCCTGCAGAGGATGCGGGATGCGAAGGCGCGAGCATCCCACTGCTGCCCAGGGGCTGGGGACTCCCTGAGAGCCCCAGACGTGCTGGGGGCTGGGGGGGTGGGGGGGTGGGGAGGGCACCTGGCTTGCTGCTCCTTCTGCGCCTCAGACAGCTCCATCACAAACTGCTGCTCCTGAGGTCGCTGTTCCCTGCCAGCTCCAACCCCGACGTGGCTCTGCAGAGCCCGCTCCCCGGGGAAAGGGGGGTTTGCTGCAAGTTTGGGCTGCTGAGCTCCCCCCAGACCGGCCAAAGCTCAGCCTGGGGCTCACACCCAGCACCCAGCCCGTCAAACTGGGCGATGTGCAAGCTAGATGTCTCTGAGGGGCTGCGCCAGACCGCCCCAGCCCCCGGTGCTACAGCCAGCTGCAGGCAGTGGGGAGGGGGCTGTTCCGAGCCCCCCACTTCTTACCGAGGTGCCAGAAGGGAGTAGGGGCTGCTTGCACCTCAGAGGAGGCAGGGCAAGGTCCGGCAGCGGGTGCTGCCTGCGTGGCCCCTCCACAGCGGCACCCCGGCCACCCGCGCCCGCCCACCCACCCCGCAGCTGCTCCTCGCACCCCCTCACCTCCTTGTTAACCCCCTCGGAGAAGTTGGGGACGCATTCCACCAGCTTGGCCATGGTCCCAGGGCTGTGCCGCTCGGCTCCTGGCGCCCGGTGGGTTTTGCTGTCCCCCGGCAGAGCTCCCGTCCCACCCCCAGCGCCCAACCTGGCACCTCTCCCCCGGGTTTCTCATTAACCCCGCGGGTCTGCGGCCAGGGGGCAGCGAGGGGCTGGGATAAACAACCCAGGCAGAAGGGCACCGTGCGGTCATCCCGGGCAGCCTACCATGCTAATTAGCGCAAGCACTAATTATATTCCTAGGCCATGGTGATGCCGCGTGAGGAAAAACATCTGCTGTGCCCAGCACCGTAGTGTGGCGGCTGATGGCACGGGCTGCTCCTGCCCAGGGTGACCAGCACGTCGGGATGTTGGGAGACGGATGCTCCCTCCTCAGGACCCCCCGGGGGGGAGGGGAGGGCCGGGGGCGTGCGGTAAAAGCCGTCGCTGTGAGCAGGATTCGAACCTGCGCAGGGAGACCCTATTGGATTTCGAGTCCAACGCCTTCACCCCTCGGCCATCACAGCCCCGCCCCGGGCAGCCGGGGGCCACAGGCGCCCCCCGGTCCGGGCATGCCCGCTGCCGGCGGACGCCCCCTTCTCCCGAAGGGGGGGAAGGTGGAGGGGGGGGAGCGGCCCCAAGGGGACAGGACCCCTCCCCAAAGAAGCGGCCCCGGTGCCCCGGGCAGCACCGCCCCCCACCACCACCCCCCCCAGAGTTGCAGTGCTGGGGGGCCGGGGCGTCCCAGGGCCCGCAGGGAGCCCGCAGTGACCGGAGCCGGAGGGGCAGAGCCCCCCGGGGGTCCCGTCCCCGGCAGAGCGGGAGGGGCGGGGGGGCTGTCAGGGAGAGCGGGGCTGGGGGGCCGAGGGTCTCCGTCCGAGGCGTGAGCGGGGCCGGGACAGGCGGGGCCGGGGCAGAGGGCAGCCCCCCCCCCCGCAAGTCCCCAGGCCGGCAGAGGCTGGGGGTAGCCGGGCAGGCGCGGCTCGTTGGTCTAGGGGTATGATTCTCGCTTAGGGTGCGAGAGGTCCCGGGTTCAAATCCCGGACGAGCCCTTCTCTTTTGGGCACCCACGTTCCCCGTCCTGCTGCCTCCTGGCTGCCCCCCACTTCCCACCCCCGACATTCCCCCCAGAGACCCCGAGCCCGGCGCGAAGGGGCGCCAGGCGCCTCCACACCCCGCGGCGCCGGAGCCGGAGGAAAAGGGGAGATGGGCACAGCCCCGGGCAGCACCCCCAGCTTTTGGGGGCTGCTGGGGGCTCTGTCAGCCCCGCGGGCAGCGGTGGGGGGGCGCCGAGGGGAGGCAAAAGGGCATGGAGATGCTGGGGTTTGAACCCAGGGCCTCTTACATGCGAAGCAAGCGCTCTCCCGCTGAGCTACATCCCCACCCTGAGCCCCCCTTGGGCCCCAACAGCCGCCGCCGTGAGGCCGGAGCTGGGCTGCCTCCTCGCTTCGCACTCCGGGATGTTGCTCAGCTCCCTTCCCCCCAGGCTCGGGGTCTCCCTTGGGGAGAATCTCGCTGCCGGGTCGTGGGGAGGCGGGGGGAACAGCCTGTTGACATCTGGGCGGGATGTGCCCAAAAAAAACCCAGGGCTCGTCCGGGATTTGAACCCGGGACCTCTCGCACCCTAAGCGAGAATCATACCCCTAGACCAACGAGCCGCGCCTGCCCAGGCACCCCCAGCCTCTGCCCGCCCCGGGGCTTGCGGGGGGGGCTGCCCTCTGCCCCGCCGGTCCCGGCCCCGCTCACGCCTCGGACGGAGACCCTCGGCCCCACAGCCCCGCTCCCCCTGGCAGCCCCCCCGCCCCTCCCGCTCTGCCGGGGACGGGACCCCCGGGGGGCTCCGCCCCTCCCGCCCCGACCGCTGCGGGCTCCATGCGGGCTCCTGGACGCCCCCGACCCCGCACACACGCCCGGCCCCGCTCCGATCCGCTCCCAGGGGCTGGGGCAGGGACCCCCCTCCCCGAACAAACAGCCGGCACCGGCCAGCGCCGCCGCCACCGCCCCCAGGGCCCGCACAGGGCTTAGGGTTCCGGCCCGCCCCGCACGGCCCCGCGGGCAGGACGGAGCCCGGGGCTCTGGGGTTGAGGTGCCCCGCGGGTCTGGGGGTGCGGCCTTTCGGACAGGCCCCCGGCCTTGCCCATGCGGGGATGTAGCTCAGCGGGAGAGCGCTTGCTTTGCATGTAAGAGGCCCTGGGTTCAACCCCCAGCATCTCCATGCCCTTTTGCCTCCCCTCGGCCTCTCCTGCCGCCCGCGGGGCTGACAGAGCCCCCAGCAGCGCCCAAAAAAGCCCGGGGGGGGCAGGGCACAGGGACACTTTGTTTTCCGTCCCAGGGGCTCGGGGTGTCTCCGGGGGTCGGTGCCGGGGCAGCAGGCGGGCGGGAGCAGGGCTGGGGGTGCCCAAAAGGAGGCTGTGGCAGGAGCTGAGCCCGGGGCCTGTCGCAGCCTGAGGCGCCCCCGAGCCCTGGAGTGAGGAGCCGGGGTGCGCAGCCGGCCCCCGGCCCCGCTCCGGCCTCTGCCCTGGCCCGGCTCCGGCCCCCGGCCCCGTTCTGGCCCCAGCCCAGCTTTGGCCCCCCACAGCCCCCAGGGACCCTGACTGGGAGCTAGGGACACTCCCAGTGGGGTTCCCCTTGGCAGCTGGCCCGGCTGGAGGGTGCTGGGGGGCTGTGTTCCCCCTCGGCGGTTCAGTGCCCTTGAGGGGCAGCGATGGATGGCTGGTCCTTCCCCCATCCCCTTCCCTGTGCCGGGGTCAGGCCAGGCCCGGGTGAGCCCGGGGTGGCCCCAGCACCGGCTGCTGCACTGGGGAGCTGTTCCTGTGTCACCCCTCTCTGTGTCTTGTGCACCTCTAAAAACCTGGGGACTTTTGGGGTGCCTGAGCCCCCAGAGCCTGCAGCGAGCTGGGCAGGCGGGCGACGTCCTGGGGACACCCAGGACACAGAGGGAGAGAGAAGACAGGCGGTCGAGGGGCTGGGGGCAGCTGGCAGCCCCCTGCTTGGGGAGAGGGGAGGAAGGGGGACAGTATGTCCCCAGAGGGGCTGGGACCCTAAACCCCAGCCGCTGCCGGAGGCGTTGGGTTCCTGTGCAGGGGCTGCTCCTGGTGCAGAGAAGGGTTTGGGGTACCCTAGACCTGGGTGGTGATGTGGGGCACGGGGCGGGGGAAGCAAGCTGAGGGTCAGATGTGCTGTGGGGCACCCCTCAGCACTGGGGCACCCCCCCGCAGTGGGGCAGGTGGGCGCCATGGCTCAGCTGGTTAAAGCGCCTGTCTAGTAAACAGGAGATCCTGGGTTCGACTCCCAGTGGTGCCTGAGGCCGGGGGTTGTTTTTCCTCCCCGCCCCAAGCTGGGGGGGGGGGTCTCTGTCCTACCCCAAGCACTGGAGCCCCCCTCGCTCTCCGTCCCACCCTCCTGGGTGAGTTTTCTTCTGCCCCCTCTCCCTGGCAGAGCAGAAGGCAGCTCACAGTGGGGACATGGCTTGGGCTATCTCCTTTACCTGGGGAATTTGGGGTGCAAAGGAATTTGGGATGCAAAGAGGTATGTCCCATGCTGGCTGGACACTTCCCCCCCCCATCTTCCCCATTAATTTGCACAACTGATGCTGCGTCTGGGGGTGATGGAGACCTGCAGCGAGTAACTAAGCCTGGGGCACAGATTTTATGGCAATGCCACCTCTGCCACAGGGGGAGGGACAGTAAGGAGCCGCTCGCTGCCCTGCCTGGCTGCGGGGCTCCCCCTGCACAGACTCGCTCCCCGGGAACCCCCCAGACACCGGCCACCGGCTTTGCAGCCTTCAGTCCAAAAGGGGATGGAAAAATACCCCCCTCACCCCCCCCTTAAAGTGCCCAGAGCAGGGGACGAGGTGGCCGAGTGGTGAAGGCGATGGACTGCTAATCCATTGTGCTCTGCACGCGTGGGTTCGAATCCCACCCTCGTCGGGCTCTTGGGGATCCCCCCCTCAGGGATGCTTTTCACCCCTTCCCTCTCTGTTTTGCTCTGCCGCTGCCCCCGCGCCGACACCCCCTCTTCCTCCCGGTTGCTCAGGGACCTGCTTCGCCCTCCGGTGCTGACCCCCACGCTCCCAACTGCCCCCCCGAGCCCAACCCCCCCTCCCGATACCTTCCCCAGGAGGCTGAGCCACAAGCTGTGGGTACGGGAGGCCAGCAGCACCCCCTGCCCCGAGCCGGGGCACTGCCCGCCCCCCTCCTGCTCCGTGGGGTGGTTTCTTCCTTCCTGCACCGTAGGGGAATCCCAGCGGGGCAGCCCTGTCCCGACCCAAAGGCCAGGGGTGAGGATGCGGCCAAGCGGCTGGGAGCCCGGGCGAGATGCTCAGCCAGAGCTGCCCACGCCGCGGGCACTGCGCCGGCCTTTCCACCTTCCCCAGGGACACATTTCCTTCCCGTCACTTGGGGAGACACCCCTGCCAGGAGCTGCTTCCCTCCCACAGACTCTCCCAGCACTGCAGGAAAACGTCACCCCCATCCCAACCCGTCCCATCCCCATCCCATCTCATCCCACCCCATCCCCATCCCATCCCCAATCTCCATCCCCATCCCATCCCACCTCATCCCATCCCATTCCATCCCATCCCATCTCATCCCACCCCATCCCATCCTATCCCATCCCATCCCATCCCACCCCATCCCATCCTATCCCACCCCACCTCACCCCATCCCACCCCATCCCACCCCACCCCATCCCGCTGCTGCAGGATGCCAGTGCCCGGCCCCGGGGAAGGAGGGTGTCCATGGTCCTGGAGAGGGGTGTGGGTGTCCCCGTTCCTGGGGAGAAAGCATGGATTTTGGTGCGAGGGGGTTCCAGCCCCGGAACAACGAGAGGTGGTGAAAGGGGAAGGGGCGGCGGGCGCGGGCTCCTCCAAGGGGGCTGCTCCAGCCCGCTGGGATCTGGGGGCTCGTGGGGCAGAGGAGACACCCCCCCTGCCCCGCAGGCGGTGACTGGCCCCGGTGACTCCGGGGACCGCCAGCCCAGCCGGGCACCCCACAATGACAGGGGACGTGGAGCAGGATGGAAACCGGGTCACCCGCGGCCCCGGGGCGGCCCCCGGCAGCGGCAGCCCGGCTGTCCCACCGGCACGGGCCGGGCTCCGCTCCCCGGGGCTGCTCCCCCCGGCACCCCGAGTCTGCCCGGCGAGGATGCGGGCAGCCAGGGCCGTGTGGCGCCCGCCCCACCTCTCGGGGTGATGATGGGTGGGTGTCCCCCTCACTCATCACCTCCCGGCCGCGTCCCCGGGGAGAGGAGCGCGGGGTGCTCCTTGGAGAGGGGGCGCGGCGGGGCCCGCCTTTGGCTCTCGGGGGGAGTCTGGGGTCAGGGGCAAGCTGCTACCACCCCAACTCCAGCCCCCCCCCCCTCCCCCTTCCCCCGGCGGTCTCGGGGGTCGCGGCGTGGTTGGAGGTGGCACTGCAGAGCTGCGCAGCGGAGCAGCAGAGCGCGGCTGGGGCCGGCTCCCCGCGCCGCGGGCAGCCTGGAGGGTGCTGGTGTGGGGGGCAGGTTGTGGCTCGTACCCTTGGCTGCCGACGGCCACGCACCCCGGGAGGTGCAGAGGTGAAGGAAACGGGGTGTGATGCGGTAGATTTGGGGAAGTTTGTGGTTCCTCCAGACAAAGCCACGTCTGAAGTAGGAAGTACCTGTTCCCTGGAATGAGTATCCGGTGGATAAAACACTCGCGGGGTGGTTTGGGTTGGAAGGGAGCTGAAAGATCAACTAGTTCCAACCCCCTGCCACGGGCAGGGACACCCCACCCCCCCCCACCCCAGCCCAGGGTGCCCCAAGCCCCATCCAACCTGGCCTTGAACCCTGCCAGGGAGCCAGGGGCAGCCCCAGCTTCTCTGTGCAAGAAGCTTAAACCCATCGCCCCGTGTCCTTGCCCTTCTCCTGGGCATCTTCAGGAAGGGCTCTCCCCCCCTTGCTTCTCCTGTGTTTTATCCCGATTCCTTACACAAGCCTGATGACTCCAGCTTCCTGATGTGGACCTTTTATTCCCCCTGTCCCCTTCTCCAGCCAGAGGTGTTCCCTCAGCACACTGACAGGCACCGGGCTCTCCCCAGTTGCCCCCATGCCTTTGCCTCCATCCCTGGAGCAGCTGTGGATGTTCTTCTGGGACACCATGGGCCGAGGCAACTGGAACCTCAGGCACTTCATGGGGCTTGTGAAGCTGAAACACACAGTGGGGCCAGGAGGGAGTCATCCCCCACATCCCCCTCTCCCCCCCCAGTTTTCCCCTGGGAACCCTCCCAGGCACCTCTCAGGACAAGGATGCTGAGCACCCCCAGCACCAAATCCCCCCACATCCCCCCAGTTTTCCCCTGGGAACCCTCCCAGGCACCTCTCAGGACAGGGGTGCTGCAGGTCCCCAGCCCCAAATCCCCCCCAGACACCCCCGGATTTCCCCTGGGAACCCTCCCGGGCACCTCTCAGGACAGGGATGCTGAGGGCCCCCAGCCCCAAATCTGCCCCACACCCTCCCAGTTTTCCCCTGGGAACCCTCCCAGGCACCTCTCAGGACAAGGATGCTGAGCACCCCCAGCCCCAAATCCCCCCCCCACCCCCCAGTTCTCCCCTGGGAACCCTCACAGGCACCTCTCAGGACAGGGATGCTGAGCACCCCCAGCACCAAATCCCCCCACATCCCCCCGGATTTCCCCTGGGAACCCTCCCAGGCACCTCTCAGGACAGGGGTGCTGCAGGTCTCCAGCCCCAAATCCCCCCCAGACGCCCCCAGTTTTCCCCTGGGAACCCTCCCGGGCACCTCTCAGGACAGGGATGCTGAGGGCCCCCAGCCCCAAATCTGCCCCACACCCTCCCGGTTTTCCCCTGGGAACCCTCCCAGGCACCTCTCAGGACAAGGATGCTGAGCACCCCCAGCCCCAAATCCCCCCCCCACCCCCCAGTTCTCCCCTGGGAACCCTCACAGGCACCTCTCAGGACAGGGATGCTGAGGCCCCCCAGCACCAAATCCCCCCACATCCCCCCGGATTTCCCCTGGGAACCCTCCCAGGCACCTCTCAGGACAGGGGTGCTGCAGGTCTCCAGCCCCAAATCCCCCCCAGACGCCCCCAGTTTTCCCCTGGGAACCCTCCCAGGCACCTCTCAGGACAAGGATGCTGAGGGCCTCCAACCCCAAATCTCCCCTACACCCCCAATTTTCCCCTGGGAACTCTCCCAGGACAGGGGTGCTGCAGGTCCCTAGCCCCAAATCCCCCCACAACCCCCCAGTTTTCCCCTGGGAACCCTCCCAGGCATCTCTCAGGACAGGGATGTTGAGGGCCCCCCCAAATCTCCCAGTTTTCCCCTGGAACCCTCCCAGGACAGGGGTGCTGCAGGTGCCCAGCCCTGTGTGTGCACAGGGGACACGTGCCGTGGTGCTGCCGTGCTCTGTCCCAGGGCAGGTGGTGTCTGCCCTTGGCTGGGGTGAAATGAAAAGCCTCCCCCAACCCTCCCTGGGCCCTGGAGCCGGGCGGCTCGTCGCCCCGCCGGTGAGTCCCTGGCCCCGGCGTGCGGGTGACTCAGGGCTCAAGCGCCAGTCGGGATTTGGGGAGCAGAGAGGCTCTGGGCAGAGGGACTGGGGCGCCGGGCCGCAGCCTGTCATTAGAGAGGCCGGTGGCGATGTCACTGTGTCACACGGCAGCGTGGCCAGGCCCCCAACTTCTCCTGGCTCTCAGCTGGCGACGTGCGGGGCGGCGAGGGGCTCGGCCTCGGGATTAGCGTCCCTTGGTGGGCATCAGATTTGGGGGTGTGCCCCATGGCCCGCCACCCACCTTGGCTTTAAAATTTGGGTGCCTCCCAAGCAGGGTTCATACCCCAGACGTGAGGGATGAGGGCAAGGCACAACACAAAGGAGGAGAAGTCTTCTGAAAGCCCAACAGATCGGGGCTGGGGGGGAGCTCACACCCCCATGCCTGTGCCTTTAGCCCCCCACCCCGTGCAGCAAGAGTAATGCCCCGACAGCATTTCCCTCCTGGCCTTGGGGTGTGTGTTCCCCCCCCTAAACTCCCCGTCACTGTGGGGGGTTTACAAAAAACCACCCAAAGTCTGGTGTTGGGGGAGCTCTGGTTGCAGTGCGAGGAAGGTGGCGGGGTGCGGGGTTAGGGGGGGATGCACCAGGGATGTGCTTACCCTAAATTGGGCTGCATCCCCTGCCCCACCCCACGGCATTAGGACCTGAAGAGCACTGTGGCCCTAGGAACAGGGGTAATGAATGCCTGCAGCCGGCCTCATTTCAATCTTACTCAGCACTAAGTGGAAGCAAAACATGACAGATGAAAGAGGGAGCCGTTTAATCAGCTTTCCAGGAGAAAACTGCCAGTCACTGGGGAAGGTATGCGCCTGCTCTCCCCGGGGGGCCAGGGCACCCTATAAAACCCCACGCAGCACCCATCCTGGGCCACAATCTCCATCTCCAGCTGCCCCACCACCTCTGCCGCCCGGGTAAGTGCAGACGGGCTCCGGCTCTTCTCCCTGCCAAGCTGTTGCGTTCGCCGATGCCGCGTGCCCGGTCCTCTGCCAGAGCTCGAGGTTGGTTACCTGCCTCCATCCCACCTCTCTGAGGAGGCCAGGGAAGGGGTCATTTCTCCTCTGAAATGAGGAGAGTGAGGGGTTGGGGGGTGGGGGTGGGGTTTAGACAAAAGAACAGTGCCCAGGTTGTGGGAATCGACGTGTCCCTGTTTGCAGCAGGGCATCAGAGGGCCCTTATATTTTGGGGCGGGGGGGCGGTATGGCTCAGCTCACATTAAGCCCAGCTTACTGGTGCTGTACTGGTTTTGCTACAGGTAGGCACGCTGCAGGGTTCACCTTGCCGGCTCCGGCAGCAGGGCTGCTCCCAGTGCCATCCCATGCCTCCAGCTTCAAACCCAACTCCTCACACCCTGCCCGGGGGGGGATACGGGGTGAGGGGAGGGGGAAGCTGGTCTCCTGCCCCCTCAGGAATCCTTCCCTCCGGGTTTCTAAACCACCCGAACTCAGCCTCGGGCCAGCTCTCCCACACCTCTTGTTACCTGGCTCGGCAGGGAGGGATGGAGCAGCCTCTGCCCTGTGCTTACGCCCCAGCTCTGGCTTCCAGGTGTTCATCCTCGCCGAGCCATGTCCTGCTATGAGCTGTGCCTGCCCTCCTCCTGCGGCCCCCGGCCGCTGGCCACCAGCTGCAGCCAGCCCTGCGTCCGCCGCTGCGGGGACTCCACCACCATCATCCAGCCTCCCACCGTGGTGCTCACCCTGCCGGGACCCATCCTCAGCTCCTACCCGCAGCGCACGGCGCTGGGCTCCACGGCCTCGGCGGCGGTGGGCAGCTACCTGCGGCGCTGCGGGGTCCCCGTGGCGCCCGGTGGCCCCCGGGGCCTGGGCACGGCGGGGATGCTGTGCCTGGGTAGCGGGCTGTAGGGACACCCCCGGCCAGCGAAGCGTAGGACCAAGACCGGGGAAGGGGACTACGGGAACGCCCGTGGGTTGCCCAGCTCTGGGGGGACCCGCAGCCCCCTCCCCGGGAGGAGGGTAGCCACTCCAGCCCGTGCCTCTGTATAGCTTGCTCTCACTAGGCCTTACCTCTCGCTAGGCCTCACCTCTTGCTAGGCTTCACCTCTCATCCCCGCACAGGGGCCTGCTCCTGCCTGGCGAGGAGATGCTTCTAGCACTATGCTGCAGGGGGAAGATGATAGTCACTGGGCAGTGGGGAGGGGAACAAACACCTTGCAGGGCCCGGCTGCGCGGTGCATCCATCCCATCCTCTCCCCAGCGCTGGAAATGCACTTCTCATCCTCCAAGCTGATTTATTCTCCTTCTCATTAAAGTCATGCTACATCAGAGCCTGAGCTGTCTGGCGTTCCTTGTGCCTCTGGGAACCTGCTCTGGAGGGAAACCTCATGGTGGGGGGTGTGGGGGGTTGTCCTAGGTTTTTTTTAATTTTGGTCTGGAGTGGGGGCAGGGGGTGGAGGGTTCCTGCTCTGGGCTGCAGCGAGCACAGGCCTGTGGTTTGCTGTGCAAACCAGATTTTCCCAGCCTGGAAACCTCTGCTGCTGCCCTGCAGCAGGGACCTATTCCTGGAGGCCTTCCCATGGGAGCAGGCTTGCTGCCTGTTGCCTCGGGTGAGCTGGGGGGGCAAAGGTTTTTTTGGGTGAGCTCAGGAGGGTGGATGCTGTGTCAGGTGGTGGGGGGAAAAGGTAGAGATGCGCTTCTCTGGAGATGCTTCTCTGGATGGTCACCCTACAGCCAACCCACCCCATCTTTTATGGGTGGCAATGAAGGGTAAACAACTCCCCAGATGTACTGGGGCCAAACCAAGTGTTTGGGCTCCTCATTCCTGCCATTCACAACAGCATGTGGCAGAAGGAGCAGCGCTATAGCCTGGGGGAAGACTGGCTGGAGAGCTGTCAGGCAGAGAAGGACCTGGGGGTGTTGGGTGACTGCAGGCTGAACATGAGCCAGCAGTGTGCCCAGGTGGCCAGGAAAGCCAATGGCATCCTGGCTTGTGTCAGCAATAGTGTGGCCAGTAGGTCTGGGGAGGGGATTGTGCCCCTGGACTGGGCACTGGGGAGGCTGCACCTCGAGTGCTGGGTCCAGTTCTGGGCTCCTCAGCATCAGAAGGACATGGAGGGCCTGGAGTGAGTCCAGAGAAGGGCAACCAGGCTGGGGAAGGGGCTGGAGGGCAAATCCTCTGAGGAGCAGCTGAGGGAGCTGGGGGTGTTGAGGCTGGAGAAGAGGAGGCTGAGGGGAGACCTTCTCCCCACCTGCCCTGCCCTGCCAGGAGGGTGCAGAGAGGTGGGCGCTGGTCTCTTCAGCCAGGGGACAGGAGATGGGACAAGGGGCAATGGGCTCAAGCTGGGCCAGGGCAGGGTCAGCTCAGCTGGGAGGGCAAAGTTCTTCCCTGGCAGAGTTGTCAGGGCCTGGCCCAGGCTGCCCAGGGAGGGGCTGAGTCCCTGCCCCTGGGTATGTTGAACAGAGCGGAGATGAGGTGCTCAGGGGTTTGGGGCAACACAGGACAGGGACGGTTGGACTCCATGAGCTTAAAGGGCTTTTCCAACCTTGTGATGCTGTGACTCTGTGAAGGAGCCTCAGACAAATAATCTGGGTACCGACTCCATCCTGGGTGCCGGTGTGGCTACACCTGACCACGACTCCCAACAAAGACAGACATGGAAACGTGATAGTGAGGATGTGAAGGAGAAACCATCACTGCCCAGTGAAGTGAAGGCAACACCTGGACAGGTGCTCAGCGGGGAGCTTCTCCAAGTTGCTGTGTGGAGAAACCAGCAGGTCCCATCCTCGTGAGCTGGTGGGATAGAGGAGGACAAGGATACTGCCGTCCCTAGCCCCAGCCCCAGCCCAGCCAGCTCCACTGGGACCTGGGACCAAGACTGGAACCAAGACTCTGGTTGAATGCATCAGAGAACTGGGAACTAATGGTTTTACAGTTAGGGGATGCTGGTGTCCCTGGAAAAAGATGCCAGGCATTGAGCAAAGGCTCTTTTTAACATGCCACCTACCATCAAGCAGAACCTTCTCAGCGGGTGGGTGGGAGGAGGAGTAAGAGCCCTCCACGGGTATTGTTTCAATCTTCTTTCATACCTGAAGCGTTTTGGTAGTGTGGCAATTTGCATAAAGCTTATGAGTGTAATGAGGGATTACTCTGAGCTGGAAAGCACGCTGGGGCTTCAAAAGCCTTTGACCAAGCCCAACTGGTTTTATTGCTTGGGAGATCTTCACAGAGGTGCCCCCAGTTTGGAGAAGATGTGTGTGGCACTGAGAGCACCGGGAGGAAGAGAGGGGTGGTTTCCCCATCCCTCTTCCAAGAACTGCTCAGCTATTTTTACCCTGGCTCCAGGGACTGTCTGTGGAGATAGACTGCAGAGCCAGCGGAGGCCTGCTGAGAAACCTGTGGGCACCCGGGCCTGTGTCACCAAAAGAATGATGATATTTTTAGGTGGCTTCTCACTGAGTAACTCCACCGGTGAAGTTATGTGGACACCAGTGTCTCGAAGCAGGCTGAAATCCACACAGGCCCTTGCTTTGATGTGAAAATTGCCATGCCTTACTGCAGACAGAGGCAAGGACACGAGGGCCTCGGCGTGCCGCAGGCCTCCCTGGCCTAAGGGACCCGCACCCTGTCTCCTGTGGGTGCTGTGACTTGCAGCTGGGAGCCGTGCCACCTTGGCTCCCAGCTCAGGAACCATCCTGAGTTCCCTCTGACACGTACCTCACTCCCAGCCAGAGCCTGCCTGGGGCATCACCCTGCAGACCTGCTGAAACACGGGCTCCTGCGCGGCCCGGGGTGCTCGCGGGGAGCGGGGAGCCTCAGGCCGAGCCCAGAAATAAGCGTTTAGCAGGTGGAAGGCTGTCCTCAGAGGGAAGGAGCTGGGCCCTGGGGCCTGGTCCCAGCACTGACCACCTACGGCTTTCAAAGCAGTGGCAGCGCTTCTCAGGAGAGCCTGGGGCATGGCCCAGGGACGGCCCTTTGGCTGTGCCAGCATCCACCCTGTTGTGTCTTCTGCTTGCCTCCTGCGTGCCCTCCCTTGCCCATGTCCTTGGAGGAGACCGTCGTCTCCCTGCTGTCGCTCTGCACGCTCTGCCTCTGCTGCTTCCCAGAGACCCCAGGTTCCCTCCCTCTCCTTTCTCCTGTCCCTTGCTGTGGGGAAGTTGGCTGCACCAGCGGCAATGCCGGTGTGCTGATCCAGATCCCATAGAGGTACAGCAGCTCGACTGGGAGCAGCTGAAACGCACTGGCCTGGGATGGCGATGGGGCAATGGGCTCAAGCTGGGCCAGGGCAGGGTCAGCTCAGTTGGGAGGGCAAAGTTCTTCCCTGGCAGAGCTGTCAGGGCCTGGCCCAGGCTGCCCAGGGAGGGGCTGAGTCCCTGCCCCTGGGGGTGTTGAACAGAGGGGAGATGAGGTGCTCAGGGGTCTGGGGCAGCACAGGACAGGGACGGTTGGACTCCATGAGCTTAAAGGGCTTTTCCAGTCTGGTGACTCTGTGGGTGTCTCCCCACTGTGGGTTGTGGCCTTCAGGTCTTGTTTGGGGGGGTGGGGGGGGCTGTGCATGTAACCCCAGCGGCATCGCAGCCTGCACCGACCCTTGTGGCAAGGGACCTCGCTTGGGTCCCTCTGCACTCGCCTGCTCAGGGAAGGCATCAGGAGCGGCCTGCCAGTGTCTGGTGTGGCAGAGGGTCCCTTGCCACCCCAGGGATGGAGGAGGTGGGGAGGAGGGGTGAAGTCATGGTGTGAGTTGGATTGAGCAGAGAAGCACAGGGAGTTGTGGTGGAGGAGGGCAGACAGGTGCGAGTAGCAGGCGAGTGGGACCATTGGGAGGAGTGGAAGTCCCTGGCAGTGTGGAGCTGGGGGAGAGGGATGGAGGCCTTGGGTGGGGGCTGGAGGGTTGCTGTGTCAACAAGAACCCAGCACGTCAGCCCATGGCTTCTCTGTGCATCCAGACGAGAAGACACAAACCCCGGTGACTCACAGCAGTGGGACAGGATGAAGAGACACATCCACCCCCTGTGCCTCTGCCAGGTTGCCAAAGGTGCATCCCACCCCAGCACCCAAGCTGAGGGCAACGCCAGGAGGGAGGCCTGGCCTCAGCAGGCAGCATCATTCCCTCATCATCCTCGCTGGGGCAAGGACTCCCGGCCTGAGGGCTTGGGGACACGTGTCCTGGAGCCAGCCAGGTGGGGAGACAGAGCCCTGGAGCTGGGAGCCTGCAGGCACGGCAGGTGGAGACAGGACTTGTTTGCCCACACAACCTCCTTCCTCACCCACCAAAGCAGAGAGGATGCCTGCTGTTAGGCATAGGGATGGGGGGGAACATGGTTGCATGGGCGGGATAAGAGGGAGGAGGGGGGCAGCACCGAGGGGGCATCCCACCCTAGACACCCAGGGACCAGCCACAGGGCAGGGGTTCGCCCTGGTGTCTCCAGACGCCCTCCCTGCGCCAGCGTGGGGACCCAGACAAGGGCTCTGGCTCATGCCCAGGGCTGGAAATCCCGTAAAGCAGGAAAATAACAGGCCACCCACCCGTGTGAGTCACGGGGGAAGATGCATGCAAAGCACTGGCATCCCAGTCTGGCCCTCCTGGTGCTCCCCGTGGGAGTGGGGCTGCCGGGGCTCTCAGCCCAGCGAGCCTGGGTGGCTCCGCCAGCACCATGCCTCACCCCGAGCCCGAATCATCGCCAGACTCCGCTCCTGGCTGCCTGCACCCCCTTCTCCTTTGAGCTCCTCCCGCCCCGGGGAGGACAGCCCTTAGGGACACATGGGGGTGAGTGCAATAAAAGTAGAGCCCAAATCCCAATGGTTTGCAGGGTCCTGGGAGCCAGCGACTCAGGGAATGGACTTTCAGACCCAAGAATTGTTCACTTAACTATTCCAGTGCTGGTAATTCCCACTTGCCAAGAGCCAGGTGTCTGCAGGTTTCCCAGAGGAGAATCATTGACTCACAGGATGCGTTGGCTTGGCTGGGACCTTCAAAGGCCACCCAGTCCCACCCTGCACTGAGCAGGGACACCTTTAACTGGAGCAGGTGGCTCAGAGCTTGATCCACCCTGACCTTGGATGTCTCCAGGGATGGGGCCTCCTCTACCTCTCTGGGCACCCTGTGCCAGGGTCTCAGCACCCTCAGAGGGAAGAGCTTCTTCCTCATGTCTCCCCTGAACCTGCCCTGCTCTAGTTTAACCCATCTCCCCTCGTCCCATTGCTCCCTGCCCTTACACACAGCCCTGCCCAGCTTTCCTGTAGGTCCTTCAGGGACTGGAAGGGGCTCGGAGGTCTCCCTGAGCCTTCTCTTCTCCAGGCTGAGCCAGCCCAGCTCTCCCAGCCTGTCTGTGCAGGAGAGGAGCTCCATCCTCATGTCCTCCCCTGGAGCCGCTCTGAGAGGTCCATGTCCTTGTGCTGCATCCCCAGAGCTGGATGCAGCGCTGCAGGGGGGTCTCACCAGAGCAGGGCAGAAGGCCAAAATCCCCTACTTCTGGTGATGCAGCCCAGGATGCCATTGGCCTTCTGGGCTGTGAGTGCCCCTTGCTGGTCCATCAGGACCCAAATCCTTTCCCAGATGTCCTGTGTGGAGGGGACCCAGCAGCTCCGGTGCCCATCCCAGCAGCCAGCCCGACCCTTCGGGGGGCTGTGTCCAGGAGATAGCCCCCTGCCCTGCCCCGCAGCCTCCCTCCCCGTCTGTCCCCCATGGGAGCACCAGTGCAGGTTCCAAAGCTCCCATCCCTTGTCCCAAAGCCAGACCAGTTCCCGGGGGAGCGGGGGTTTGCTCTGGGACCATGTGAAACAGGCCCCGAGAGCAGTGATGGCCGGTGGGGGCACTGAGGCCCCCTCACCCCAAAGCCCAGCAGAGCCAGCCCAGGAGCTGAGGCCGGGGGTGTTGGCCCTGCCCTGGCTCGTTGGTCTAGGGGTATGATTCTCGCTTCGGGTGCGAGAGGTCCCGGGTTCAACTCCCGGACGAGCCCTTGTTTTTTTGGGGCACCCCCTTCCCCGGCACCAAAGGGCAGTGCCACAATATGGGTCTGCTGTGGGGATGTAGCTCAGCGGGAGAGCGCTTGCTTCGCATGTAAGAGGCCCTGGGTTCAAACCCCAGCATCTCCATGCCCTTTTGCTGCCCCCGCTGCCACCCGCTGGGCTGACAGAGCCCCCAGCAGCGCCCCAAAAAGCCCTGGGGGGCTGCAAGGCAGAGCTGGCCCGCGGCTGTTCCCAGAACCTTCAGGCTGTGGGTGTGCTGGGGGAAACCTCCTGAACTCCAAACGTGGAGGGTGGTGGGCTGACCTTGGCTAGGGATTTTGGGACTGACCCGAAAGCTGCTCCCTCACTGCGCCCCTCAGCTGGGCAGGGGAGAAAAGATGGAACAAAGTTCATGTCACTGGGGTCAGTCCATCGCATGTCTCTGCTGGTCCTTCCTGCTGAGGGGAGCATCCCTCCCCCCCTGACCCTGCTGCACCCTGGGGTCCCACCCACAGCAGACAGTCCTCCAGGAACTTCTCCAGCCTGAGTCCTTTCCCACGGGGCCTCAGCTCTTCCCCAGCTGCCCCAGCCTGGGTCACTGCTATGGGGGCAGGCATCAATCACAGGATGGCTCTCAGTCCCTCAGCCCAGACTGCTCCAGCCTGGTCCCCCATGGGGTCACAAATCCCCCCAGCATGACTTTCATCTCTCCACAGGCTGCATGTCCTGCCAGGAGCTTGCTCCAACGTGGGTCACAGCATCTCCTGTCTGTCTCCCCCTGCTCCAGCATCTCCCCACAGGCTGCAGGTGGGGTCTGGGCCTTGTCCCTGGGCTGGCAGGGGACACCCGCTCCACCATGGGTTTCTCCAGGGGCTGTGGGGAACTCTTTCTGCCTGGAGCACCTCCTGCCCTCCCTGCAGCCCTGACCTGGGGGGGACAGGGTTGTTCCTCTCACATCTTCTCTGCCCATTTAAATAAAACAAATGCACCTTGGGAGGGGGGGGGTTCCCCACATTAACTCAGTTCCCCAGAGGTACCATCACTGGTGGGCTCGGCCTTGGGCGGTGATGGGCCCATCCCTGACCTGGCTGGTGTTGGCTCTGTTGGCCCTGGGGGACGTTTCTCACAAGCTACCTCTGCAGACCCTCTTCTACCAAAACCTCTCCAGGCAAAGCCAAAACAGGGTGCAGAAGGGGTGCAGCACCCTGGCTCATTGTCCTGGCTCTTGGATTCCCATGCGGGATGTGCTGAGCTCAGTTCCAGGAGGAGCCCTCCTTTTGGGACAACCCCCCGTTTGGGGACAGTATCCCAGCTGCTCTCTGCAGACCCTGGCGGGCAGGGGACAGTCAGCACTGGCGTCCCTGCGCCCTGCTGCCGGCAAGCAGCCCCCCTGGGGTGCCCATCGGGTCTCTCCCTCAGCCCACAGGATTTTGAGTCGAGGGGACGCTGCGGTGCCAGGACAGGACGTTGGGACAGCCCCGGGCAGGGGGATGTAGCTCAGCGGGAGAGCGCTTGCTTCGCATGTAAGAGGCCCTGGGTTCAACCCCCAGCATCTCCAGCTTTTGCATCCCTGAAAACTCCCCCCGGCAAGCATCCCAAGGGAAACCTACCCCGGGAAGCATCCCCCCTCTTGCTGCACGGGACATGTCCAAAGCCCATCGCCCCCTTGCGCTGGGGTTGTTCCCGTTGCACCCCGAAATCCTGGTGACCTTTCCCTGTTCCAGCTGAGTGGCTCTGTCGCCGGGGACACGGAGGAGCGGGACTCCCCCCTCTGCCGTCCCCCCGCCCCCACAGCCGAGCGGGATGAGCTGTGTCCGTGCCCGGGGAAGTTCCCGGCGCTGGCGGCACCGTCCCGACGGGGAGGGGACGCCGCTGAACTGGGGCGGGGGGTGCCTATCCGCCCGGGACCGAGCAGCAGCGTCCGTGTCCCGAGGCTGCGGGGGCTGTTCCAGTGCTGGGTGCCCAAAAGAAGGGCTCGTCCGGGATTTGAACCCGGGACCTCTCGCACCCTAAGCGAGAATCATACCCCTAGACCAACGAGCCAGAGCACAAGCGTTTCCCCCTACCCCCACCCTCTCCCGGCACCGCCGGGGATGGAGGGGAGCAACGCTGCACCGGGAACCGGCGACGCTTCTTTGCGGAGGGGCCCTGTCCCCGACACCGGGAGCGGAGCGGGGACGGGCGTCTCTAAGGGGACGCCCCCACAACATCTTACCCCCCTTCGGGAAAACGGGGCGACCGCCGGCAGCGGGCATGCCCGCACCGGGGGGCGCCTGTGGCCCCCGACTGCCCGGGAACGGGCTGTGATGGCCGAGGGGTGAAGGCGTTGGACTCGAAATCCAATAGGGTCTCCCTGCGCAGGTTCGAATCCTGCTCACAGCGATGGATTTTACCGCACGCCCCCGGACCCTCCCCCGGGGATGCTGCGCTGGGGTCCCGCGGGGCTGAGCCGGGCTGGTGACGGTCCCGCGCCATCGCCCCCTCCTGCCGACCGCGGGGCGGCACGCCCAGAGCCCCCCGGGGGTCCCGGCCCCCGCAGAGCGGGAAGGCGCGGGGGGGGGGCTGTCAGGGGGAGCGGCCTGGGGGGCCCAGGGGTGTTTTGCCCAGGCCTGACCGGCTCCTGCCGCGTCCCGGGGCCGGGGGCAGCGCCGCGGATCCCCCATCAGCGCCCGGCACCGCTCGTGCCGTTCCGCGGCGGGGCCGGAGGCCGGAGCGGGGCCGGGGGCCGGCTGCGCACCCCGGCTCCTCGCTCCAGGGCTCGGGGCCGCCTCAGGCTGCGACAGGCCCCGGGCTCAGCTCCCGCCCCAGCCTCCTTTTGGGCACCCCCAGCCCTGCTCCCGCCCCGGCACCGAATCCCGGAGACACCCCGAGCCCCTGGGACGGAAAACAAAGTGTCCCCGTGCCCTGCCCCCCCCCCCCAGGGCTTTTTTGGGCGCTGCTGGGGGCTCTGTCAGCCCCGCGGGCGGCAGGAGAGGCCGAGGGGAGGCAAAAGGGCATGGAGATGCTGGGGGTTGAACCCAGGGCCTCTTACATGCAAAGCAAGCGCTCTCCCGCTGAGCTACATCCCCGCATGGGCAAGGCCGGGGGCCTGTCCGAAAGGCCGCACCCCCAGACCCGAGGGGCACCCGGCCAGCCGGTGCCGGCTGTTTGTTCGGGGAGGGGGGGTCCCTGCCCCAGCCCCTGGGAGCGGATCGGAGCGGGGCCGGGCGTGTGTGCGGGGCCGGGGGCGTCCCTGAGCCCGCAGGGAGCCCGCAGTGGCCGGGGCGGGAGGGGCAGAGCCTCCCGGGGGTCCCGTCCCCGGCAGAGCGGGAGGGGCGGGGGGGCTGTCAGGGAGAGCGGGGCTGGGGGGCCGAGGGTCTCCGTCCGAGGCGTGAGCGGGGCCGTGACAGGCGGGGCCGGGGCAGAGGGCAGCCCCCCCCCCCGCAAGTCCCCGGGCCGGCAGAGGCTGGGGGTAGCCGGGCAGGCGCGGCTCGTTGGTCTAGGGGTATGATTCTCGCTTAGGGTGCGAGAGGTCCCGGGTTCAAATCCCGGACGAGCCCTTCTCTTTTGGGCACCACGTTCCCCGTCCTGCTGCCTCCTGGCTGCCCCCCACTTCCCACCCCCGACATTCCCCCCAGAGACCCCGAGCCCGGCGCGAAGGGGCGCCAGGCGCCTCCACACCCCGCGGCGCCGGAGCCGGAGGAAAAGGGGAGATGGGCACAGCCCCGGGCAGCACCCCCAGCTTTTGGGGGCTGCTGGTGGCTCTGTCAGCCCCGCGGGCAGCGGTGGGGGGGCGCCGAGGGGAGGCAAAAGTGCATGGAGATGCTGGGGGTTGAACCCAGGGCCTCTTACATGCGAAGCAAGCGCTCTCCCCGCTGAGCTACATCCCCACACGGGATCTGGCCAAAACCCCGCACCCCCAGCGCTGCCCCCTCTGCCCGCACCTCTCCCTGCCCTGCCCCAGCCCCCAGAACACCCCGGGCCTCACTCCACTGCTGCTTCTAAGGGGATGCATCCCGGCCGCGGGGACGGCGGGCGACGACGGGCACCCAGCCCCCTTCCCCCCCCAGCATCAGGCAGCAGTGCCCCCAAAGCCCCCCCCCGGGCCCTACCCCCACCCCGGCCTGGGGTGCCCGCATGGCAGGAGGGAGGGGAAGGGGGTCCCCAAAAGGAGGGCTCGTCCGGGAGTTGAACCCGGGACCTCTCGCACCCGAAGCGAGAATCATACCCCTAGACCAACGAGCCAGGGTTCTGGGTAGGGTCAGGAGCCCCCAGATGAGCACCAGTGCTCAGGGGCTGTTTGGGGGATGTGATGGGGCCTGGGGAAGCTCCTGTGGCCCCCAAGGGATGCTCAGGGCTGCAGGGCCCCTGTGCTGGGGCTGGGGGCTGGGCATGGCCCCGGCTGTGGGGCCACGGGCCGAGGCAGCAACAGCAACCGGGCGGGGAGAGAGCCCCGTGCGGGGATGCAGCGCTTGCTTTGCGTGTGAGAGGCCCTGGGTTCAACCCCCAGCATCTCCACGGCATTTTGCCTCCCAGAACTGCCCCGTCCCCACAGAGCTGGCTGGGAAAGGCCTTTGAGATGATGGAGTCCCCACCAGAAACCCCTCCTCACCCCTGCAGCCCATGGCCAGCACCCAGCAGAGCTGCCCCTGGGTACACTGAGCCAGGGGAGGCCCGCTCTGCTGTGTCCCCCCAGCCCTAGCACCCTGGTACCAGCCAGAGGAACCAGCCATGGCCATGCCCCTGCCCGGGACAGCTCCCAGCACTGGTGGGGGGATGTGGCTGAGCTGGGGGGGACAGGCAGACCTCCTGTGCCGGGCAGCATCACTCCAGCTGTGCTCAGTGACCCCGGGGGGGCTGTGCCCAGCAGCTGGGGCCCAAAATAAGCTGACCCCAGGCCTGCCCGTGTCCTCCTCCATGTATCTCCACCCCTGGGACCATGACGGTGCCCTGGACACCAACCTGTGCCCAAAATAGGCCCCTCCATGTCTCCACCCTTGGGACAATGCCTGCTCCCCAGGCAGACCCTCATCAAAGCCACCAAGCCCCCCCCACCCTCCCCAATAAAAGCCATCGCTGTGAGCAGGATTCGAACCTGCGCAGGGAAACCCTATTGGATTTCAAGTCCAACGCCTTCACCCCTCGGCCATCACAGCCCCTAACAGCCCCCCTGAGAAGGGACACCCCCACCTTTGCTCTGGGATCTGTCTCTAGACAAAATGCCCCCCTTTCTCCCCCCAGCATGTGCAGAGCCACGGTGCCCATGGGCAGCCCCGCTGCCCGCAGCTGCCTCCATCGGGGGCCGCAGGAGCCAGGGAAAAGGGAACATCCAGAGCGGTTTCCATGTGGGTGGGGAAGGGCCCCAGGGCAGCAAAGGGAAGGGTCCTCCTGCTGTGAGGAGACAGCAGCTTTTGGGGGTGTGGGGCCCAGGGAGCGAGGCAAAAAGGGCATGGAGATGCTGGGGGTTGAACCCAGGGCCTCTTACATGCAAAGCAAGCGCTCTTCCGCTGAGCTACATCCCCGCACGGTCAGGCCTGGGGGCCTAGCCAAAAGGCCGCACCCCCAGACCCGCGGGGCACCCCAACCCCAGAGCCCTGGGGGCAGCGGGGACCCCAGAGCCCCGGGCTCCGTCCTGCCCGCGGGGCTGTGCGGGGCAGGCCGGGACCCCAGGCCCTGTGCGGGCCTGGCCTGACACCCACATCCCCAGCGCTCTCCCTCTGCCTGCCCCTCACCCTGCACTGCCCCAGCCCCCAGGGCACCCAGGGCCACACTCCACTGTTCCCACTGCTGCTTCTAAGGGGATGCATCCCGGCCGCGAGCACCTCGGGCACCACCCGGCCCCCCGCTCTGCCCCACAGCCCTGACTCCAAAAAGCAGACCCACAGGGACATGCCGGGTGGGACAGGACCCCGAGGCCGTGTGTGGGCAGCCAGGCCCTCGCTGTACCGCGGTAATGCCACCGCAGGGAAAGGGGATGCCCCAAAAGAAGGGCTCGTCCGGGATTTGAACCCGGGACCTCTCGCACCCTAAGCGAGAATCATACCCCTAGACCAACGAGCCGAAGTGCTGCAAGTTCCTGCACCGCCCTTCTCTGTGCCCCACAAGTTTTGGGGGTCGCAATGGAGGCTGATGCCCTTCGTCCCTGGTGTGGCCCGGAGCGGGGGGTTCCATCGAGCAGTGCGGGATGCGGGGGGCAGGACTAGGCACCGGTCTCTTGAGGGTCGAGGGGGCAGGGGAGCCCCTCATGCTCGGCCTTGCCCATGCGGGGATGTAGCTCAGCGGGAGAGCGCTTGCTTTGCATGTAAGAGGCCCTGGGTTCAACCCCCAGCATCTCCATGCCTTTTGCCTCCCCTCGGCCTCTCCTGCCGCCCGCGGGGCTGACAGAGCCCCCAGCAGCGCCCAAAAAAGCCCGGGGGGGGGGCAGGGCACGGGGACACTTTGTTTTCCGTCCCAGGGGCTCGGGGTGTCTCCGGGGGTCGGTGCCGGGGCAGCAGGCTGGCGGGAGCAGGGCTGGGGGTGCCCAAAAGGAGGCTGTGGCGGGAGCTGAGCCCGGGGCCTGTCGCAGCCTGAGGCGGCCCCGAGCCCTGGAGCGAGGAGCCGGGGTGCGCAGCCGGCCCCCGGGCCCGCTCCGGCCCCCGGCCCCGCCGCGGAACGGCACGAGCGGTGCCGGGCGCTGATGGGGGATCCGCGGCGCTGCCCCCGGCCCCGGGACGCAGCAGGAGCCGGTCAGGCCTGGGCAAAACACCCCTGGGCCCCCCAGGCCGCTCCCCCTGACAGCCCCCCCCCCCGCGCCTTCCCGCTCTGCGGGGGCCGGGACCCCCGGGGGGCTCTGGCCGTGCCGCCCCGCGGGCGGCAGGAGGGGGCGATGGCGCGGGACCGTCGCCAGCCCGGCTCAGCCCCGCGGGACCCCAGCGCAGCATCCCCGGGGGAGGGTCCGGGGGCATACGGTAAAAGCCGTCGCTGTGAGCAGGATTCGAACCTGCGTAGGGAGACCCTATTGGATTTCGAGTCCAACGCCTTCACCCCTCGGCCATCACAGCCCGTTCCCGGGCAGGCGGGGGCCACAGGCGCCCCCCGGTCCGGGCATGCCCGCTGCCGGCGGTCGCCCCGTTTTCCCGAAGGGGGGTAAGATGTTGTGGGGGCGTCCCCTTAGAGACGCCCGTCCCCGCTCCGCTCCCGGTGTCGGGGACAGGGCCCCTCCGCAAAGAAGCGTCGCCGGTTCCCGGTGCAGCGTTGCTCCCCTCCATCCCCGGCGGTGCCGGGAGAGGGTGGGGGTAGGGGTAGACGTTTGTGTTCCGGCTCGTTGGTCTAGGGGTATGATTCTCGCTTAGGGTGCGAGAGGTCCCGGGTTCAAATCCCGGACGAGCCCTTCTTTTTTGGGAACCCCCTCCCCTGGTTGTCCCACCATTCCACCCCCCTGTCGCGGACCACATTTGGAACCCAGTCCCTGAATCTCACCCCCCGGGGGTATACCCCGCAGTCCCCGGGGCTCTGAGCTCAGCATGACACATGGGGCCATCCCCATCCTAGAGCCTGCTGCAGGGTGACCACAGTGTCTTCCTTGCTCCCTTTCTTATCAATGGGAATGACATGACCCATTTTCCAGTCCCCGGGGACCTCTGCTGACAGCCACCACTTTTCAAATAGGAAGAGAACGCCTTGGCAACCCCATCAGCCAGCTCCTTCGGGAGCCTGGGATGCATGTCAGCCACCCCCATAGACCTGTAGACATTCAGTCTCATGAGGCGGCCGTGGACTTGCTCTGCCCTTACAGTGGGGAGGCCTTACTCCCCCCCTTCCCACCTAGAGGTCCAGGGATGCAATGACTCGGTCCCAGACAGGATTATAACCAAACCCAGCAATTTGTTAGAAGAATAAAAGCAAGCGAAGGGCTCTGTGGTGCACAGGCACCGTCGGGTGCGCAGAGAGTCTTCGCTCCACCAAAACGCACCCTGTACAGTCCCAGGCTCTGGCTTAGGTATTTGCACAGGGACAGCACCGCCCGCCAGCTTCAACTGACATGCTGGGGTGGCAGCCAGGCACCCCCCACAAGACAGCCTTTAGGTGAGCTTTAGCTTTTGTCTTGCTAACACAGTCAGGCAGCGGGTTCTGCAGACTTGAGGCGCCTTCTTCTTTTCTTCTTCCTCTTTCTCAGCTCCTCAGGGACAAGTTGTTTCTCTGGAGCTATCACAATGCCCTTAGGGTGCCAAACATTGCTGTCCTCCAGGCCAAGCTTTGCACATCTTTATAGAGTTTGTTGCTGCTTCAACACACCTCATTCAGTATATGCAAGAAAAACGACACCCTGTCCCTCCCAGGCCCCTGGTCGTACAGGGGTATGTCCTTACACCCCCAACATTATTCCACAGAACACACAGCAGATGGGCATATACACCACCACCCTCCTCAGCCCCACCATTCCCCCCAGCCTTTCCAGCCCTCTCAGCCTCCCCCAGTCCTCCTCAGCTCCCCCAGAAACCTCAGGCCTGTTGCTCCCCTCAGCCGCCCCCAGTCCCCCCCTCTGCCTGAAGCCTGCTGCTTGGCATGGCCCCGCCACCAGCCGGAGGTGTCCCCAGGGGAGGCAGCAGGCCCCTGAGCCAGCGTGGAGGCCCCTGAGCCAGCGTGGAGGCCCCATAGCCAGCGTGGAGGCCCCATAGCCAGCGTGGAGGCCCCTGAGCCAGCATGGAGGCCCCAGCAGTGGCCTTCCTCATGGAAGCAGGTTAGGGAGGTGGCAGAGGAGCAGAGCCTGTCCCCCTCGGCCCAAGGCCCCTGATAAAATAAAATGGAGACAAGTGTAACACAGAACAGAGATTCTTTATTTGCCTAACCTACAAAACACACGTTTCAATATTAACTCTAAATTCCTAAACAAACTAATCTGGGTCTGGGGAGGAAGGAGAGCAGGCTTTGCCAGGTGGACACAGGAGGGAAGAAACATTCAGACGTCACATGCCGGGATACACAGAAGGGTGGGCAGGGTGGTGATGGGCTTTGGGAGCGTTCGGGAACTTGCAGAGCTGCGTGCGTGACCTGCGCCGGGGTTAACTGGAAAGGCAGAAAGACAAAGGGTTTATGTGGGAAGCCTGCGGAAGCCGCCTTCCCTGGAAGAAACACAGAGACTTGGGACCAACCTAAACGGGTTGTGGGTAAAGTTCCAGCGCTGTGGCATGACGCTGGCACAAGGAGCCATGGAACCCCCTCGGGTAGGGCTGATGGAACTGTCCTCCAGGCGCCGGTCCTGCAGTGGGGACAAAACAAAGTAAAAGACCTGTTAGGGAAAGGGCTTTTCCCAGGCAGCAAAAGGCGACACAAGGAGCCAAGGCCCTGCAACGGGATTTGGGAAGACATACAGTCCCTGTTCTGCACGTTCATACTCAGCCACTAAGAATCAATCAAGAAATGCTCCCTGGCCCTGACAGGTTGGTCAGAGTTACTGTTCAGGCCTGTTTCTTTCCTGCTCCGTGTTTTTGTCGTAGAGACCCAGAGGCTGGAGACAGGGACGAGCCTCCCTTTGGCGCTGTTTTCCCTCTGGAGAAGCAACCTGAGATCCTCTAGTTTGACCGCCTCACCAAGAGCCCGCAGGATGCCCAGTTGTGAAGCACCAGGTGCTCGATGGGAATTGTCCCAGGGCGTTTCAGGCAGTTGCGAGAGACCGGGGACAAGCCTGTTCCTAGCCCAGGTGCACTGAGTGCCCAGCAGGCAGGATGGCCTCCGTCCTGCTGCAGGACCGAGGGAACAGCCCCTGGCACAGCCCCTGGCACAGCCCCTGCTCCCCAGCCCCAGTACCTTGAGGAAGCCGCGGAGGTTGAGCCGGCAGATGAAGCTCAGTGCACGCTGGAGGAGATGGAGCAGGACGAGGAGCAGGGCAGGGATCAGGCCACGGAGTAGGACATGGAGCAGGGCGGGAAGCAGGACACGCAGCAGGCCACGCAGCAGGGCGGGAAGCAGGACACGGGTCAGGAGACGCAGCAGGGCGGGAAGCAGGACACGGGTGAGGCCACGGATCAGCGAAGGGAGCAGGATGAGGAGCAGGATGAGGAGCAGGACGGGAAGCAGGACGTGGAGCAGGAGATGGGTCAGCACACGGAGCAGGGGGGCCAGCAGGACACGGACGAAGACACGGAGCAGGATCCGGCACAGGATGCGGAGCAGGGTGGGAAGCAGGTCCGGGAGCAGGATGCGGAGCAGGATGAGGAGCAGCAAGGGGAGCATCTCTGGGGCGGTCAAGGGGCGACACCAAGCGGGACAGCAACCAGGAGAGGGAACGGGCCACCGAGCGGGACGCCGACTGCGACACCGAGTGGGACGCGGAGCTGTCGCCAAGGTAACGGCCGCTGACCGACGGCTCCGCACGCGCAAAGCCCCGCCCACCCCATCGGCCAGCACGTGCCCGGCTCGCGAGGCACCGCCCGGCAGCGCGGGGCCCTGTCCCCTCAGCAGCGCTGCCATTGCTCCTCGGCACCGCAGGCCCCTCAGCGCCCTGTCCCCTCGGCTCCCTGTCCCCTTCCGCGCCGCTCTCCCCTCAGCGCCGCCGTTCCCCTCAGCCCCCCGTGCCCTCAGCCCCCCGTTCCCCTCAGCCCCCCGTCCCCTCAGCCCCCCGTTCCCCTCAGCCCCCCGTGCCCTCAGCCCCCCGTGCCCTCAGCCCCCCGTTCCCCTCAGCCCCCCATCCCCTCAGCCCCCCGTTCCCCTCAGCCCCCCGTTCCCCTCAGCCCCCCGTCCCCTCAGCCCCCCCGTTCCCCTCAGCCCCCCGTTCCCCTCAGCCTTTCCAGTCCCTTCAGCTCGGCTCACGAGGCGCTGTCCGCCGGCGCGGGGCCCCGTCCCGTCAGCAGCGCCGCTGTCCCCCAGCACCGCCCGTCCCTCAGCGCCGCCATTCCCATCAGTTCCCCGTCCCCTCAGCTCCCCGTCCCCTCAGCCCTCTCCCTGCCATGCCCTCAGTTCCCACTGTGAGAAATGACTTGGTCCCAAACAGGATTATGATGAAATCAAACAATTTTTTAAAGAAATAAACACAAGCAAAGTACTCTGCAGTCATGGGCACCCCCCAGCACTGGGGCACCCCCAGCAGTGAGGCACCCCCAGCAGTGGGGCAGGTGGGTGCCATGGCTCAGCTGGTTAAAGCGCCTGTCTAGTAAACAGGAGATCCTGGGTTCGACTCCCAGTGGTGCCTGGGCCCAGGGGCTGTTTTTCCTCCCCGCCTCAAGCTGGGGGCACTGTTGGGGGGTCTCTGCCCTGAGCCAGGTGGGGGACCAACTGCAGCCCATCGGGATTTCCTCCCATTCTCCCTGGAATGTCCAGGCTGGGACCCCCCCCTTGGGCTGGTGGACATGTCCTGGCAGCAGCCCCCCATTCCTCTGCCCAACCAGCCCAATTTGCCCCCTCCTGAAGACACAGTCTGGGCACACGTTTTTATTCAAGCTCATTTTGGGGTAGGAGAGTGCAGTCCAGAGGTGCTGGGGGATATTTGGAAGCGTGGGGGGGAGGGGAGGGGCAGGGAGGCAGCAAGGGCTTTGGAGCATCACTGAGAAGCATGGCACGGGTTGGGAGGGCGGCAGCACCTTCCAGGTAGGGGGCACCTTCCCCTCATCCCCACGGGCTCTCTACGATGAGGGGAAGGTGCTCCCCCACCCTGCAGTGGGTACCAGCATAAAGCGTCGCCCAGGGGATGTGGGGCCCTGGGAGCAGGGATGCTGGGCACAGGCTCTGCTGTGGGGCGGTGTCCCAGGATTGGGGACCCTTCTGGTGGGTTCCAGGGCTCGTTAGGGCCAGCAGAAGAGGCGCAGATCATTCAGGGCCGTGTCGTCCCCCCTCAGCCCCCGCGTTGGCTCCTGCCACATCTGGATGCCACACACCCCCCCATGGCACCAGGGGCTCCAGTCACCCCACTGGCCCCAGGGGGACCCCGGCCCCTCCAGGACGTGCCCACCGGAGCAGGTGAAGCAGGCACTGGTGGCAGCCACCTCATCGCTCAGGAGCCCGTGCTGGAGCACCTGCACCCGCAGCGCGAAGCCCAGGAGCCGCCCCCGGCGCGGGCACCAGCGGGGCTCCGACCAGCGGCCCCACCTAGGCAGGGGAGAGGGGAGATCACAGAGTCACTGAATCATAGAATCACAGAATCTCAGACTGGTTTAAGTTGGAAGGGACCCCAAGGATCACAGAGCTCCAACCCCCTGCCACAGGCAGGGACACCAACCTCCAGGCCTGGAGCTACACAAGGGTGCCCAGGGCCCCAGCCAACCTGGCCTGGAACACCCCCAGGGACGGGGCACCCACCCCCTCTCTGGGCAGCTGGAGGAGAGCACCCACATCCCTCAGCGCTGGGGAGGGGATGGGGTGAGGGGTGCTGGGGGCTCACCTGCCGCTCTGGGACTGGGCCGTGTAGCTGCCGCCGCTGTCCCCGCCGTGGGAGCAATGCAGCCGAACCCCGTTGAGCGCCGTGTCATCCCCCGTGGCTCCCTGGGGTGCCTCCCCCTGCGAAGGAATGCAGGTGTGGGATAGAGGGGGGGATAACCGGCCCTCTGCGGGGCCCCTGGGGCTGGCCGCAGGCACCGGTGCAGAGGCTGCACCTTGAAGCTGACACCGCTGGCGTAGGAGCCCTGAGGACACATGTCTGGCCAGGCCCAGTCCCCCCATGGTGCCCCCGTTGGACACGGCGATGAGCGAGGCCTGGCTCTGCCCTGCCGCCCCGGCCAGCCCCCCGAGCAGCAGCAGCAGCAGCAGCACCTGGCCCCACAGCATGGCTGCTGCCTGCTGCTGAGCCCGGCCGGCCAGGAGGGATTTGGCAGCACCCCAGACACCCTCCCAGTGCGCCTGGGCCTGGCAGACAGCCAGGATGAGCAGCAGGAGGAGTGTTAGAAATCACAGAACCACAGGGCCCCCCAGAGCCCATGGGGTCCAACCCCCTGCCAAAGCAGGGTCCCTAGCACAGGGCACACAGGGCGGTGTCCAGACGGGGCTGGAATCTCTCCAGAGAAGGAGACTCCACACCCCCTGGGCAGCCTGGCCCAGGGCTCCCTCACCCTCACTGGGGAAAAGTTCTTCCCCACATTGGGGGGGAACTCCCTGTGCTCCAACTTGAGCCCATCGCCCCTTGTCCTGTCCCCACAGACACTGAAAAGGGGCTGCCCATTTCCCCTGCATCCCACCCTTCAGATACTGATAAACATTAATCAGGTCCCCCCTGAGTCTTCTTCTCTCCAGGCTGAACAGCCCCAGCTCCCTCAGCCTTTCCTCAGAGGGGAGATGCTCCAGGCCCTTCAGCATCTCCCTGTCCCTCCTCTGGCCTCTCTCCAGGAGATCCCTGTCTGTTTGATCCCAGGGAGCCCAGCACTGGACACAACACTGCAGGTGGGGCCTGAGCAGGGCAGAGCAGAGGGGGAGGATCCCCTCCTGTGACCTGCTGCCCACACTCCTCCTGATGCCCCCAGGATCCCATTGTCTCTCTCAGCCCCCAGGACACACAGCTGGCTCATGGCCACCCTGTCACCCACCAGGACCCCCAGGTCCTTCTCCACAGAGCTCCTCTCCAGCAGCTCCCCCCAGCCTGTCCTGAAACAAAATGCCCAATAGTCCTAAGAAAGGACTCGAGGTCGACACATTAGTGAAGCAGTAATTCATTTATTATACATTCTTGCAAGAGCAGGTGACCTAATCAAAGCAGGCACGATTTTGGTCAGAGTTTGTAGCATTTTTATACCATATTCCCATTCAAAATCACCCCCTCCCCTCCCCCATTTAACTATGGATTGGATATTTCAAAGGTTTAGTCAACCAAGGCTCCTTATTCACACTAGTACATAATACACACTGCCTGTCTGGCAGGTTCCTGTTTCCTTGCTGAGGAAAATCAATACCTATGAGCTTATATCACACCTTTTTGTCTGGGACAATTGCTCACTGGCAAGTACTGGCCTTTATCTTAACTCTTCAGCCCAGGGCTGAAGGAACTCACAGCTCACACAGGTTTCAGATTGCCCATGTTAATTCTGTAGTCTTTCATCAATCAGCCTGTTTGCTGAGCCCCCTTTCCTTGGGTTCCAACCCATGACCTCAGTCAGGTTTTAACTCCTTCCAGGCTCATCTTTTAGCAGAGCTAGGTGTTTGAACTGAACCCTTACTTGAGAGAGAGACTTTGCCATAATTCTTTTAGCACAACCACCAGCAAACCTGTATTAACAGAATAGCACATAAAGTAAGAGGGAATACTAAATTCCCCACAAAGGATTTCTGATGAGGCAGCCTTAATTCACAAGTCAGTAAAAGAATACACCATACAGAATTTCAGTTTGCAAAAGCAACGATTCAGCATTTTCCACAGGGGGCTGACCCCCAGCTCCCAACCCCAGCCCCAACCCTCAGCTCTCAGCCCCCAGCTCCAGCCCCAGCTCCCAGCCCCCAGCTCCCAACCCCAACCCTCAGCTCTCAGCCCCCAGCCCCAACCCCCAACCCAAATCCTCAGCTCTCAGCCCCCAGCCCCAACCCCAGCTCCCAACCCCCAGCCCTCAGCTCCCAACCCCAGCTCCCAGCCCCAACCCTCAGCTCTCAGCACCCAGCCCCAACCCTCAGCTCTCAGCACCCAGCCCCAACCCTCAGCTCTCAGCTCTCAGCACCCAGCCCCAACCCTCAGCCTCCAACCCCAGCCCTCAGCTCCCAACCCCACCTCCCAGCCCCCAACCCTCAGCCCCCCCACCCCAGCCCACAGCTCCCAACCCCAGCTCCCAGCCCCCAACCCTCAGCCCCCCCACCCCAGCTCACAGCTCCCAACCCCAGCTCCCAGCCGCCAGCCCCCAACCCTCAGCTCCCAGCATCAACCCCAGCCCTCAGTTCCCAGCCCCCAGCATCAACCCCAGACCTCAGCTCCCAGCCCCAGGCCTCAGGTCCCAGCCCGGCCGGGGGCAGGTGGGGTTTGTGCTCTGCACTTTGCTCGTTCATCAGCTGCTTAACGTTAACGGCACCCGTGCCAGCCCGGGGCCAGCACAGGTACCCCCGCCCCCTTTTTGGGAGCCGCCAGCCAACTGCCCAGCCGCCCTGGCTCTCAGAGGGACTTCGGATTGCGGGAAGGAAGGGGGTGTGTGTGTGTGTGTCTCGCTCGTGACGTCACACAACGTGACGTCACACCCCCCTCCCGCTGCGGAGAACTCGAGCCCCCGCGGGGACAAAACAAGCCCCAACCCCCCCCCCCCCCCCCCAAAACCCGACGAGGGTGGGATTCGAACCCACGCGTGCAGAGCACAATGGATTAGCAGTCCATCGCCTTCACCACTCGGCCACCTCGTCCTGCCGCGCGCCGCCCGCCGCCCCGCCCCTCGCTAACCGACCGCGGGGGGCTGGCGGGGTCCCGCTGCCGGCGGGGCGGAGCCGAGCCGGACCGGGCCGGGCCAGGCCGCTCTCCCCCTGCCGCTTCCCTGCCCGGCCTCGCCACGGCGGGGCTGCCAGCTCACCAGCCCGCCCGCTGGAGGCCCGGGCCTGGCCCCGGCTGCCACCGCCCTCTTAGCGCAGCAGGCAGCGCGTCAGTCTCATAATCTGAAGGTCCTGAGTTCGAGCCTCAGAGAGGGCATGGCTTTTGCTCCCGCGCCGCCATTTTACTGCCCCCCCCACCCCGCAGCGGCGTGACGAGGAAGGCCAAGTCGGGCCCTGGCTCCGCGCCGCTCACCTTTCCCCCCGCAAAGACAAAAGCAAGCCCCACCGTCCGGGCGCCGCCGCCCGCTTCGCCCTGCTCGTCGGGGCAGCAAAAGGGCGGCTCTGCCCTCTCTGAGGCTCGAACTCAGGACCTTCAGATTATGAGACTGACGCGCTGCCTGCTGCGCTAAGAGGGCGACGCAAGGCGCCGCCGGGCCGGCCCCTCTGCCGCGCGGGACTGCGCGCGCCGGGCCGCAGCCGCGCGGCGCGGGGGGAGGGAGCGAGCGAGGGGCGGGGCGGCGGGCGGCGCGCGGCAGGACGAGGTGGCCGAGTGGTGAAGGCGATGGACTGCTAATCCATTGTGCTCTGCACGCGTGGGTTCGAATCCCACCCTCGTCGGGTTTTGGGGGGGGGGGGACGTTGGGGCTTGTTTTGTCCCCGCGGGGGCTCGAGTTCTCCGCAGCGGGGACGTGACATCATGGGGCGGGGCGTGACGACACGAGGTGCCTCCCAACCCCTGCAGACTCGGGGCCTCGTGCGCTGGCGACTCGGCTCTGTGTAAGGATGCTGAGTCCATGGATGTGGCCTCAGAGCCGATTAATTAACACTCTAATAGATTCCTCTGTCAGGGGGAGGCCCGCGGCTTCAGCACAGGCAGCATTCGTGTGGGTTGGCGTGGCTGTACCCCGTGAGCTGCCTCCTGAGGGCAGCTCCCTGCTCTGCCCCAACTGGGGAGCACATGGGAGAGCAGGAGCTGAAGATGGGGAGTGACAAATAATGAGACCAGGGACCGACTAAGAGCAAGAGTGTCTCTCTCTTTCAGTTAATGGGGTTCCAGGCTGGTTGGGGCAGGGATGGGGTTCTGAAACTCTGGAGAAAACCAGAAAGAGCATGAACTGAGGAGAGGGAGACATCCCGCCTCCATCCCTGAGGAGCATGGGAAGAGCCCCAGGCTCCCTCAGCATGCTGTCTGGGATGAGGGAGTGGAATTGGCTTCCTGGGGTTAATTTACATAGCCACACCTTTCAGAGGTTCCAGGTCTGGTCAATCTGTGTCAAGATGAGAAAGGGGGCTTCAACCAGCACAGAGAGCAGGAGGAGGGACTGCTGTTTGCCTGCCCAGCGTGGCCATGGAGAACCCCTGCTCATTGTGTCAGGGGTTGCAGCTGGGCTGGAGGAGCCCCAGGCATGGATACAGGCTGGGAGAAGAGCTCCTGGAGAGCAGCCCTGAGGAGAAGGACCTGGGGGTTCTGGTGGGTGAGAAACTTCCCCTGAGCCAGCAGTGGCTCTGGCAGCTGGGAAGGGCGATGGGATCCTGGGCTCCATCAGCAGAGGGGTGGCAGCAGGGACAGGGAGGGGATTGTCCCTCTCTGCTCTGCCCTGTGAGGCCCCAGCTGGAGTCCTGTGTCCAGAGCTGGGGCCCCAGGACAAGGAAGATGTGGGGCTGTTGGAGAGGGGTCTGTGACCCTTGGGGTCCCTTCTAACCCATGCCATTCTGTGATTCTGTGATTTCTCACAGTGGGAACTGAGGGCATGGCAGGGAGAGGGCTGAGGGGACAGGGGGGTGCTGAGGGACCGGCGGCACTGAAAGGCCGAGGAGCTGAAGGGAATGGCGGGGCTGAGGGGATGGGGGGGTGAGGGGACGGGGAGCTGAAGGGAATGGTGGCTCTGAGAGGCCGGGGGCTGAGGGGACGGGGAGCAAAAGGGGACGGGACGCTGAAGAGGGCGGGGAGCTGAAGGGACGGGGAGAGCTGAAAGGGAATGGCGGCGCTGAGGGACGGGCGGTGCTGGGGGACAGCGGCGCTGCTGACGGGACGGGGCCCCGCGCCGGCGGACAGCGCCTCGTGAGCCGAGCTGAAGGGACTGGAAAGGCTGAGGGGAACGGGGGGCTGAGGGGAACGGGGGGCTGAGGGGAACGGGGGGCTGAGGGGAACGGGGGGCTGAGGGGAACGGGGGGCTGAGGGGAACGGGGGGCTGAGGGGACGGGGGGCTGAGGGGAACGGCGGCGCTGAGGGGGAGAGCGGCGCGGAAGGGGACAGGGAGCCGAGGGGACAGGGCGCTGAGGGGCCTGCGGTGCCGAGGAGCAATGGCAGCGCTGCTGAGGGGACAGGGCCCCGCGCTGCCGGGCGGTGCCTCGCGAGCCGGGCACGTGCTGGCCGATGGGGTGGGCGGGGCTTTGCGCGTGCGGAGCCGTCGGTCAGCGGCCGTTACCTTGGCGACAGCTCCGCGTCCCACTCGGTGTCGCAGTCGGCGTCCCGCTCGGTGGCCCGTTCCCTCTCCTGGTTGCTGTCCCGCTTGGTGTCGCCCCTTGACCGCCCCAGAGATGCTCCCCTTGCTGCTCCTCATCCTGCTCCGCATCCTGCTCCCGGACCTGCTTCCCACCCTGCTCCGCATCCTGTGCCGGATCCTGCTCCGTGTCTTCGTCCGTGTCCTGCTGGCCCCCCTGCTCCGTGTGCTGACCCATCTCCTGCTCCACGTCCTGCTTCCCGTCCTGCTCCTCATCCTGCTCCTCATCCTGCTCCCTTCGCTGATCCGTGGCCTCACCCGTGTCCTGCTTCCCGCCCTGCTGCGTGGCCTGCTGCGTGTCCTGCTTCCCGCCCTGCTGCGTGGCCTGCTGCGTGTCCTGCTTCCCGCCCTGCTCCATGTCCTACTCCGTGGCCTGATCCCTGCCCTGCTCCTCCTCCTGCTCCATCTCCTCCAGCGTGCGCTGAGCTTCATCTGCCGGCTCAACCTCCGCGGCTTCCTCAAGGTACTGGGGCTGGGGAGCAGGGGCTGTGCCAGGGGCTGTGCCAGGGGCTGTTCCCTCGGTCCTGCAGCAGGAGGGAGGCCCTCCTGGCTGCTGGGCACTCAGTGCACCTGGGCTAGGAACAGGCTTGTTCCCGGTCTCTCGCAACTGCCTGAAACGCCCTGGGACAATTCCCATCGAGCACCTGGTGCTTCACAACTGGGCATCCTGCGGGCTCTTGGTGAGGCGGTCAAACTAGAGGATCTCAGGTTGCTTCTCCAGAGGGAAAACAGCGCCTAAGGGAGGCTCGTCCCTGTCTCCAGCCTCTGGGTCTCTACGACAAAAATACGGAGCAGGAAAGAAACAGGCCTGAACAGTAACTCTGACCAACCTGTCAGGGCCAGGGAGCATTTCTTGATTGATTCTTAGTGACTGAGTATGAACGTGCAGAACAGGGACTGTATGTCTTCCCAAATCCCGTTGCAGGGCCTTGGCTCCTTGTGTCGCCTTTTGCTGCCTGGGAAAAGCCCTTTCCCCAACAGGTCTTTCACTTTGTTTTGTCCCCACTGCAGGACCGGCGCCTGGAGGACAGTTCCATCAGCCCTACCCGAGGGGGTTCCATGGCTCCTTGTGCCAGCGTCATGCCACAGCGCTGGAACTTTACCCACAACCCGTTTAGGTTGGTCCCAAGTCTCTGTGTTTCTTCCAGGGAAGGCGGCTTCCGCAGGCTTCCCACATAAACCCTTTGTCTTTCTGCCTTTCCAGTTAACCCCGGCGCAGGTCACGCACGCAGCTCTGCAAGTTCCCGAACGCTCCCAAAGCCCATCTCCACCCTGCCCACCCTTCTGTGTATCCCGGCATGTGACGTCTGAATGTTTCTTCCCTCCTGTGTCCACCTGGCAAAGCCTGCTCTCCTTCCTCCCCAGACCCAGATTAGTTTGTTTAGGAATTTACAGTTAATATTGAAACGTGTGTTTTGTAGGTTAGGCAAATAAAGAATCTCTGTTCTGTGTTACACTTGTCTCCATTTTATTTTATCAGGGGCCTTGGGCCGAGGGGGACAGGCTCTGCTCCTCTGCCACCTCCCTAACCTGCTTCCACGAGGAAGGCCACTGCTGGGGCCTCCAGTCTGGCTCAGGGGCCTCCACACTACCTCAGGGGCCTCCACGCTGGTTCAGGGGCCTCCACGCTGACTATGGGGCCTCCACGCTGGCTATGGGGCCTCCACGCTGGCTATGGGGGCTCCACGCTGGCTATGGTCCCAGGTCACCTCCAGGAGCAGAGTCATCTCCAGGAGGACAGACACTGTGAAGACCTTGATTCCTGTTGGCCTCCCAGAGGCAAACCCAACCCAGGAGTCCCTGCCCACTCCCACCATGGCACCCTCCAGCCCAGAGGGGACCCTCAGGCAGCACGGCCTGTCCCAGCAGCAGCACTGCAGAGATCCCCCACCAGACACGAGTGCTCCTGCCACCTGCACCCAGCCCAGGAGGACCAGGGGTCTGGCACCACCCTCCGCTCCCTCCTGGAGAAGATGATGTGCCAGCAGCAGAGGAACCTGTCACCATCCCCACAGAGCTCTGACTCTCAGCACTGTGACCATGTTGGGCAGGGACAGGGCTGCTCCGACTCCAGCTCTAAATAAACCATCTCGTTCATCCTCAGGGGAGCTGTGTGAGGTTTCCTAGCTCGCTGGGTTGGGTGGGCTGGGGATGGGAGAGGGAGGGTCAGCTCAGGGACAACTGGGAAGCTGCGCTGTCCTGGCAGCAGGCCCAGCCGCTGCAGGTAAGCCCGCAGGAGCCGGCTGCTTTTCTGGGGCTCCTTCTCTGCGCGGCCCTGGCCGAGGCAGGGGCTGAGGCTCACCCCAGAGCCTGCACTCCTCCATGCCCAGAGAGGACACCTGCATCAAAGGCTCCCCATGGCAGTGCAGCAGTCCATAGAAACGCTGCATCAGTTCCTGCCTACACTGGGCTGGGCCCAGGGCCACGCAGTGCTGAAGCTGAAGGACCTCAAGACAGACCAGGACACAGAGCAGCAGCTTGGGGCATCCCTCACCTGCCCCGTGGTCTCCATGAAGCTGCCTGGCAGTAGTCTGCCTGCGAGCCCATGCACAGGGAGGAGGGAGGCCAGGCATCCCTGCAGGGCAGCAGCGGCTGAGGCCTGAGGTTGGTGTCCCTGCCTGTGGCAGGGGGGTTGGAGCTCTGTGACCCTTGGGGTCCCTTCTAACCCATGCCATTCTGTGATTCTGTGATTTCTCACAGTGGGAACTGAGGGCATGGCAGGGAGAGGGCTGAGGGGACAGGGGGGTGCTGAGGGACCGGCGGCACTGAAAGGCCGAGGAGCTGAAGGGAATGGCGGGGCTGAGGGGATGGGGGGGTGAGGGGACGGGGAGCTGAAGGGAATGGTGGCTCTGAGGGGCCGGGGGTTGAGGGGACGGGGAGCAAAAGGGGACGGGACGCTGAAGAGGGCGGGGAGCTGAAGGGACGGGGAGAGCTGAAAGGGAATGGCGGCGCTGAGGGACGGGCGGTGCTGGGGGACAGCGGCGCTGCTGACGGGACGGGGCCCCGCGCCGGCGGACAGCGCCTCGTGAGCCGAGCTGAAGGGACTGGAAAGGCTGAGGGGAACGGGGGGCTGAGGGGAACGGGGGGCTGAGGGGAACGGGGGGCTGAGGGCACGGGGGGCTGAGGGGAACGGGGGGCTGAGGGGAACGGGGGGCTGAGGGCACGGGGGGCTGAGGGGAACGGGGGGCTGAGGGGAACGGGGGGCTGAGGGGAACGGGGGGCTGAGGGCACGGGGGGCTGAGGGGAACGGGGGGCTGAGGGGAACGGGGGGCTGAGGGCACGGGGGGCTGAGGGGAACGGGGGGCTGAGGGGAACGGGGGGCTGAGGGGAACGGGGGGCTGAGGGCACGGGGGGCTGAGGGGAACGGGGGGCTGAGGGGCACGGGGGGCTGAGGGGAACGGGGGGCTGAGGGGACGGGGGGCTGAGGGGAACGGCGGCGCTGAGGGGAGAGGGGCGCGGAAGGGGACAGGGAGCCGAGGGGACAGGGCGCTGAGGGGCCTGCGGTGCCGAGGAGCAATGGCAGCGCTGCTGAGGGGACAGGGCCCCGCGCTGCCGGGCGGTGCCTCGCGAGCCGGGCACGTGCTGGCCGATGGGGTGGGCGGGGCTTTGCGCGTGCGGAGCCGTCGGTCAGCGGCCGTTACCTTGGCGACAGCTCCGCGTCCCACTCGGTGTCGCAGTCGGCGTCCCGCTCGGTGGCCCGTTCCCTCTCCTGGTTGCTGTCCCGCTTGGTGTCGCCCCTTGACCGCCCCAGAGATGCTCCCCTTGCTGCTCCTCATCCTGCTCCGCATCCTGCTCCCGGACCTGCTTCCCACCCTGCTCCGCATCCTGTGCCGGATCCTGCTCCGTGTCTTCGTCCGTGTCCTGCTGGCCCCCCTGCTCCGTGTGCTGACCCATCTCCTGCTCCACGTCCTGCTTCCCGTCCTGCTCCTCATCCTGCTCCTCATCCTGCTCCCTTCGCTGATCCGTGGCCTCACCCGTGTCCTGCTTCCCGCCCTGCTGCGTGGCCTGCTGCGTGTCCTGCTTCCCGCCCTGCTGCGTGTCCTGACCCGTGTCCTGCTTCCCGCCCTGCTGCGTGGCCTGCTGCGTGTCCTGCTTCCCGCCCTGCTCCATGTCCTACTCCGTGGCCTGATCCCTGCCCTGCTCCTCGTCCTGCTCCATCTCCTCCAGCGTGCACTGAGCTTCATCTGCCGGCTCAACCTCCGCGGCTTCCTCAAGGTACTGGGGCTGGGGAGCAGGGGCTGTGCCAGGGGCTGTGCCAGGGGCTGTTCCCTCGGTCCTGCAGCAGGAGGGAGGCCGTCCTGGCTGCTGGGCACTCAGTGCACCTGGGCTAGGAACAGGCTTGTTCCCGGTCTCTCGCAACTGCCTGAAACGCCCTGGGACAATTCCCATCGAGCACCTGGTGCTTCACAACTGGGCATCCTGTGGGCTCTTGGTGAGGCGGTCAAACTAGAGGATCTCAGGTTGCTTCTCCAGAGGGAAAACAGCGCCAAAGGGAGGCTCGTCCCTGTCTCCAGCCTCTGGGTCTCTACGACAAAAATACGGAGCAGGAAAGAAACAGTCCTGAACAGTAACTCTGACCAACCTGTCAGGGCCAGGGAGCATTTCTTGATTGATTCTTAGTGGCTGAGTATGAACGTGCAGAACAGGGACTGTATGTCTTCCCAAATCCCGTTGCAGGGCCTTGGCTCCTTGTGTCGCTTTTTGCTGCCTGGGAAAAGCCCTTTCCCTAACAGGTCTTTCACTTTGTTTTGTCCCCACTGCAGGACCGGCGCCTGGAGGACAGTTCCATCAGCCCTACCCGAGGGGGTTCCATGGCTCCTTGTGCCAGCGTCATGCCACAGCGCTGGAACTTTACCCACAACCCGTTCAGGTTGGTCCCAAGTCTCTGTGTTTCTTCCAGGGAAGGCGGCTTCCGCAGGCTTCCCACATAAACCCTTTGTCTTTCTGCCTTTCCAGTTAACCCCGGCGCAGGTCACGCACGCAGCTCTGCAAGTTCCCGAACGCTCCCAAAGCCCATCACCACCCTGCCCACCCTTCTGTGTATCCCGGCATGTGACGTCTGAATGTTTCTTCCCTCCTGTGTCCACCTGGCAAAGCCTGCTCTCCTTCCTCCCCAGACCCAGATTAGTTTATTAAGGAATTTACAGTTAATATTGAAACGTGTGTTTTGTAGGTTAGGCAAATAAAGAATCTCTGTTCTGTGTTACACTTGTCTCCATTTTATTTTATCAGGGGCCTTGGGTCGAGGGGGACAGGCTCTGCTCCTCTGCCACCTCCCTAACCTGCTTCCACGAGGAAGGCCACTGCTGGGGCCTCCATGCTGGCTCAGGGGCCTCCACGCTGGCTATGGGGCCTCCACGCTGGCTATGGGGCCTCCACGATGGCTCAGGGGCCTCCACGCTGGCTCAGGGGCCTGCTGCCTCCCCTGGGGACACCTCTGGCTGGTGGCGGGGCCATGCCAAGCAGCAGGCTTCAGGCAGAGGTGGGGACTGGGGGCAGCTGAGGGGAGCAACAGGCCTGAGGTTTCTGGGGGAGCTGAGGAGGACTGGGGGAGGCTGAGAGGGCTGGAAAGGCTGGGGGGAATGGTGGGGCTGAGGAGGGTGGTGGTGTATATGCCCATCTGTTGTGTGTTCTGTGGAATAATGTCAGGGTGTAATGACATACCCCTGTACGACCAGGGGCCTGGGAGGGACAGGGTGGCGTTTTTCTTGCATATACTGAATGAGGTGTGTTGAAGCAGCAACAAACTCTATAAAGATGTGCAAAGCCTGGCCTAGAGGACAGCAATGTTTGGCACCCTAAGGGCATTGTGATAGCTCCAGAGAAACAACTTGTCCCTGAGGAGCTGAGAAAGAGGAAGAAGAAAAGAAGAAGGCGCCTCAAGTCTGCAGAACCCGCTGCCTGACTGTGTTAGCAAGACAAAAGCTAAAGCTCACCTAAAGGCTGTCTTGTGGGGGGTGCCTGGCTGCCACCCCAGCATGTCAGTTGAAGCTGGCGGGCGGTGCTGTCCCTGTGCAAATACCTAAGCCAGAGCCTGGGACTGTACAGGGTGCGTTTTGGTGGAGCGAAGACTCTGCGCACCCGACGGTGCCTGTGCACCACAGAGCCCTTCGCTTGCTTTTATTCTTCTAATAAATTGCTGGATTTGGTTATAATCCTGTCTGGGACCAAGTCATTGCATCCCTGGACCTCTAGGTGGGAAGGGGGGGAGTAAGGCCTCCCCACTGTAAGGGCAGAGCAAGTCCACGGCCGCCTCATGAGACTGAATGTCTACAGGTCTATGGGGGTGGCTGACATGCATCCCAGGCTCCCGAAGGAGCTGGCTGATGGGGTTGCCAAGGCATTCTCTTCCTATTTGAAAAGTGATGGCTGTCAGCAGAGGTCCCCGGGGACTGGAAAATGGGTCATGTCATTCCCATTGATAAGAAAGGGAGCAAGGAAGACCCAGGGAATGACAGGCCGGTGAGCCTCACCTCTGTGCCTGGGAAGATCATGGAATAGATCCACCTGGACGACATGTTTGAGCACATGAGGGATGAGCGCCTGATCCGGGACAGCCAGCACGGCTTCACCAAGGGAAGGTCATTTAGTTAAGATTTAGTTAAACAAGGACTTATGGTTTTGTTAGTTATTTTTACCTTAGTGCTATTTTTGCCCTGTATGTCCCATTGTTTCTCTTGCAGGGTAAATAATGCCTTTCACAAAAGCTGGCTGGTCCAAAAACAAGGAGGAGTTGTAGCAATATATGAGAGGAGCAGGTTCTGTGGCCCACCCAGATTAATTTCTGACCCCCATATAATCAGGCCTGGGGAAGCTAGCAGAGCTACATGGGGCATAAATGCAGCTAACTGGCACCTAACATCACAAATCTTTGGCCCCCTTTTAACCAAAATGTTTATGATGGAAACGGGATTTTAGTGAAAAACAGCTTCTTCCTTGAAGTGCTCCTGGCAACACCACATTGCACAGACGACTGGGGATCAAGGAACTGTATACAGTACCAAAAGACCCCCCCCAAAAAAACAAACTTAGAGTAACATGTTGAAAGGACACCGTTTTTGCCAAGTTGCCCTGCAATGATTTAATAACAAACAAAAAAAAAAAATCCCACCCCAAAATCAGAAGTACATAAAAAGCCTCTTCCTGTTTGCAGTGGAGAACGTGGAGGTGCTCTCAACGCAGCTGTAAAGGCACCCAGGATTTGGAAAAGGCAAACTTCGATTTTTCTACCTGACAATATGGGCAGCAGGGTAGACTGCATGCTCGGCAAGCCTGCAGACCCCGCCACTCTGGGCCGGGGGAGGATGTGGTACTGAGCGGAGCTGCTTCTCAAAGGCTGGGGGTGGTGGTTTGGCCCTGGCTGGAGGCCAGATGCCCACCAAAGATGCTCCATCAGTCCCCCCTACTTGCAGAAGGCAGCCCTGCAGACCCCCTTCTCCACCAGAACTCAGACATGCTGGGGAAATGGCTGAACAGAAAGGTCTATCTTTCCTTATTGGACACAGGGGGAACATTAGTGACAAGGGATGAGGACAAGGCTGAGGTCCTTCATTCCTTCTTTACCTCAGTCTTTAACAGTACAGTTGGAAATTCCTTGAGTACTCATCCTCAGGAACTGGCTGACAGGGAGGGGAAGAATAACAAAGCTCCCATGGTTCAGGTGGCAGAGAGGTGGGTGCTGGTCTCTTCAGCCAGGGGACAGGAGTTGGGACAAGGGGCAATGGGCTCAAGCTGGGCCAGGGCAGGGTCAGCTCAGCTGGGAGGGCAAAGTTCTTCCCTGGCAGAGCTGTCAGGGCCTGGCCCAGGCTGCCCAGGGAGGGGCTGAGTCCCTGCCCCTGAGGGTGTTGAACAGAGGGGAGATGAGGTGCTCAGGGGTCTGGGGCAGCACAGGACAGGGGCAGTTGGACTCCATGAGCTTAAAGGGCTTTTCCAACCTGGTGATTGTGCGTGATTCTGCGTCTATGGTTCTATGAAGTTAGAGCCCAGCAAATACAGCTTTTTGCCCACAGGATGCAATCATCCCATGCCATGGCACAGGCTGGCCCCCTGGCTGGCCAAGAGCTTTGCAGGAAAATGGACTGGGGGTCCTGGTAGGCAACGAGTTCAAGAGAGCGCAGCCATCGGCCCACCTGGCTATTCGGGTGGGTACAAGCATCAGGTGGAGGGAAGTGATCGCTCCCTCAGCAGCAGGCAGCTGCTTCCTTGATGACATTCTTCTAGGGCCAAAGGCATTAGAAGAGGGCAAAGCAGTTGCAGGCTCCAAGCCTGGCTTGCTTGTTGGTGGAGATGGTGACTGTACCGGTGAGGACCGGTGACCCAAGCCCGGTTACAGCATGCTGCCGTGCAAGCGATGTGGGGCACACACCAGGGCAGTTTCCAGGGACACCAACACACAGTCAAGTTCCACTTGCAACACTGTCAGCAATTTATTAACCCACCAGTCCTCACAACTTCCAGCTGACACCGAAATGAGAGATGCCCAGCTGCCCCATAGCCGGAGCCTCAGAGGCAGCCTGCTGCACTGGGAGAAGGTCAAAGCTCAAGGGATCCAGGCTGCACCCTGATACTCGCTGCCTCGGGGCTTTCTGCTTCAGTTTCTCCTTTTTCAAGGTGGGAACCATGCTGGTTACTTCACCTGTGAGGCTCTGGGAAGCTGGGTGCCACCAGCTGGGGAACAGGATGGTAAGAAACCTGAGTAAAGTGCTCCTCTCCCACCTGTGGGGGAGGACGGGTGCCCTTCTCCTCCTGTCCAGAGCAGACAGCACTTCAGAGGCGATCAGTTGCTGGCACTCACAGCACAGAGGCCAGCTCAGCAGGGATTGGACAGTGCACCCCTCATGATGCTGGGTACAGGCTAGGCCCCAAATCCCACACTCTTGCCCCAGGCAGCCAAGCTGAATAGCACCAGAGGAAGATACAGGCAGCCTTGCTCTACCCAGGATGAGGAAGAGTCTGTCTAGCTGTGTAACACACCACAGCTTGGCAGCTTCCTCTTCTCAGATCACCAAACTGGTCAGAAAAGGCACTTCACTCCCTGCCCCAGGAGAGAAGAATACACCTGGGGAAAAACCTGTTGTGGTTTTGTGTGGCTGAGTTCTGGTGGAGCAGGAGGGGAGCTGCAGAGCTGCAGGAAGCAGCCAGAAGCTCTCTGCAGCCCCACAGAGCAAACACCAGCCGGCTCAAGGCCGGAGTCGCTGCTGACCAAGGCCCAGCCCATCAGCGATGGTCACAGCCCCTCTGGGACTCACAGTGAGGAGAGAAAAACCTGCCTGCAGCTGCTTTGTGCACCAGAGAAGGGAGAGAGAAGGTGTGAGGAGCTGTGCAGGCACCAAGGCCAGGGAAAAGGAGGGGAGGAGGCACCCCAGGTGCCAGAAAGATGCCCCTGCAGCCCCTGGAGAAACCCGTGGTGGAGCGGGTGTCCCCCCCCCAACCCAGGGACAAGGCCCAGACCCCACCTGCAGCCCATGGAGAGGCCCCAGACTGGAGCAGGGGGAGACAGACAGGAGATGCTGTGACCCGTACTGGAGCAAGCTCCTGGCAGCACTTGCAGCTCATGGAGAGAGAGAGAGAGAGAGAGAGAGGAGAGATATGAAAGACAGAGAGAGGGGTATCCAGGCAGGAGCAGGTTGGCTGGGGGCGATGACTTGTGGCTCCATGGCTGAAGCAGCAGCTGGTCTCTGAGACCAGCCAGAGGCCAAGGGCTGAGGTTCAAGCAGAGGAGGCCTCCTGCAGAGTCTTCCCCACCCCAGCTGAGGATGTGGATTGCAGCTGGCTGGAAAGACGGCTGTTGGGATGCAGCCGGCAGAAACGTCCTAGTGTCCAGATGGGGAAGACGTTGCGGTACGCGGTGTAACTGATGGCACACGACTTGTTGAATACCCCGGCGATGTTCTCCTGAGAGAGACACACAGACAGCAAGGTGGTATGGGGGACAGGACAGGATGTGGTGCTGAGCTCATTGCCTTCCTGAAGCTCGAAAGCCACAGGTGGCTGCCTCTCCTGGCAATGGAAAGCACGCCATTGGAATGGCTGCACAATGCCCAGGGCACCTGCCACACCAGGGAACCCCTTGGAAAGACCAGAGGAAAGATGTACCTGAGGCCAGTCCCCGTTGGGCAGTTGCTTATCAATTAAGACTTTGATGCCCCTTTCCAGCACATCGATGCCAGGGTACCTGCAAAGTACGAGGGAGATGTGAGCGCTCTTCTTCAAACCATCTGCAGATCCCCATCCATGTCCCTAGGGAACACAACCACCTCTAGGCTGCTCCCAGCTTGTCCCAGGCATCCTGAGTGCTTTGGAAAGGCCCCTCGCGACCCCAGGACATTAGACATGACAAACACAACAAGCTTTTCCCAGGCTGGACCCCTGCAGTTGTGACCCAGAGAGACCTTTGCTTTGTACTGGTGGTACGAGCCTCGCTGGCCCACGAAGCAGGGTGCAGGCCAGTCCCTCATTGCAGGAGGCTTCTGATCCACAACACGGTCACCAGCAAACATGGTTGGGTGCATGGCCCACCACCAGCCAGGCCAGGGGCTGTGGCAGCCCTGCCACATAACCTGCCGCTTCCCACCTCACCAAGCACGCAGGGACAACCGGTGCCTGAAAGGGGTGAGGGCTGCTCCTACCTGACAGCCATGAGCCCCAGCAGGGCCCAGCACGTGTTGTGGATCTGCGACGCGGCGCTCTGCACGTACGTGCGCTGCTCGCATGATTCAAAGTCCTCTCCCCACCCGCCATCTGCCATCTGCTTGGAGACGAGGAACTGGCAGGCCCGGGCCACCTCTGGGCATGCAGTCCTGCATGGCCAGGACAGAGAATCAGACAGGGCTGGGGCGAGGGGGCACCTGCACGCCCACATTTCCCAGCCACACACAGGAGCTGTGCTCTGCTCTGCCCTCAGCTTGAGGCTCAGGCGGGGAGTGGCCCCGTTGTATGGCAGGTATGGGATCTGTGAAGGTGCAGGGAGCCCATGTGCCACCAGGACATCCACCCAGCCCCACCACGGACTCTTGCCCCGGCCCAAGAAGTAGGTAGGGGCAGGGGAACCAAACAGCCCCTTCTCACCCGTTGTGGTATGTGTGCTGCATACTGGCGAACGCCTCCAGACCAAACCAGGTGCCATAAGTGAAACAAACCCCCCAGCTCCTAGGAAGAAGGGGACAGCAGTACTGTCACAGGGGCAAGGCCCCAGGTAGAGGCAGGCTGCGATGTGGCCATGTTCACACCAAGAGCAGAGTCAGGCAGAGGGCTGCAGCCTGCCTTCCCCTACAGCACCCCCACCACCGTCTATTCCCAGCTCACTCAGGTATTAGCACATCACCAGGGGACCAGGGGAGCTGGAGCCACCCTAGACTCCAGGGTTTGAATGGGTCTCGTGCAATGCACAAGGTGCTTGCTCTGACTGGGCTGGAGGGAGAAGAAAAGGGAGCAAAGAACAGGAGCTAGAGGAGGGATCAGCCCGTACTTGCCCTTCCCACAGATCCTGCCAGCCAGGAATGCTGGCCATCAGGGTCCCTGTCACACCGGGGCAGAAGGGGAAAAGCTGGGCACTGGGAACACTGCTTACCCTTCCCATGACCCATCAGCTCGCTGCTGCTTACGACAGAAGTCCAGGCCCTTCTGCAGAGTCTCCCTGGTCAGGAAAAGACACCCACTTCAAAAGCAGATCAGACTCAGTGCCTGCTTCATCGTGGGCATCCATGAGCCTCTCCGGGGCTGTGATGGATCCCATTATTAGAGGGTTCCAGACAGGCAGCCACATTGTTAGGAACTGGGAGTCATGTCAAGCACCAGTTGGGTGCTTTTCTGCCTCGTACCAGCATGCAAAGCAGAGGACCCAGCCTACAGCCGGCTGCAAGATCAAGGCAACTGCAAAGTCAAGAGGCAGGCAGATCTCCAGTAATTTCCCCTGCCTGGTCCCAAACAGCCTATGACCTGTTCCCTGAGGGAGGCTGGGTTGCAGCCTCTCGTGCAGGGCTCTGCTTAGCAGAAGCTTCCAGCATCCCAGCTGTGCACACCCCAGGGGCCACTGCAGGGGCTGCTCCATGACAATGCAGAGGTCCAGGCAAGACCCCCAATGATGCTCAGCATGGGCTGTGCCAACAGAGGCCGTGGCAGGCACCATGGGACATTGCAGCCCTACCCACTTCTGACTGCAGTGCCTCACCTGATCTCCGGGGCTCTGTGCTCAGGAAACTTGTCGTGGAAGTGTCTCAGTGCCTGCATGACAGCCGACGTGCACTCCACATAGGTGTAGTCAATCATGATGTCACCTGCCAGTAGGTGAAGGGCATCAGTGCAAGAGCCCTTCTGCTGGCAAGGGCCTCGGAGCCACACGCTGCCAACCTCTCCCTTGGGCACACTTTTCCCACAAAGGGACCTGGGGCAAAGCCAGGCACCCGCTGGGCACACAGCAAGGCCACTCCCTGTGCCCCTCCCAGGGCTGAGCCAGCCCCACGCAGTTCCCCTTACCAAACACCTCTGAGGGGTTCAGCAGCTCCAGTAAGTGGCCTCCTCGTTTGGTTTCGTATGTGGCAAAGCCTCCATCCGAGTTCCTCATGCTCAGCAACTGCCCAGACAAGCAGAGGTTGGGGGGTGGGGATGGTGGGACTGGCTCACAGGCAGTACCACCCCAGTCCGGCGCCAAATCCGGAGTGAGGACAAAGTCAGACCCAGGTCCCAAACAGCACTGACAGGCAGCCACAACCTGGAGCATCACATATGTAGCTTTCTATCACAGTAAACACGGTGTTGCCAGACCAGGCCGTGGGCCTTGTGCTAGCTTAGTAATACCAGATCTAACAACTCCTCAGGTGCTGGCTTCTCTCACGTCAGCTTGGGTTAGCTGCCCGTATTTGTGCAGCACTCACCACATTCACAGCATCAAAGAGGCGCTCGGGTGGGACACGCTTGTCTATGAAGGGGCATTTCTCCTGCAGCAGCATAACTGACTTCAGCCCCTCTGCTGTGCAGTCTGCCACGATCCAGCCACAGTCTCGGGTACTGAAGGGGAAGCCACCCTGGAAAGGGGTCAGGAGGGCTCAGCACCTTCCCCTGACCCGTTCTGTTCTTCTGAGGGGGAGAGATGCAGTCCTGTGCACGTGTCCCTCAGAGGACACGGGTGTGCAGATGCTCCAGCCATCGTACCTTATTCATATGGCGGTAGTATTTCTCGTAGTCAGGTGGGTTCTCTGGGATCTGCAGGAGACAAGAAACGAGTGAGGGCAGGCACGAGGTGCCTGGCTGCAAGAACCATGGGCTGAAACCACTGCACATGCAGAACTGTGTGGGGCTGAGCACCACCTGTCTTCTAGTGAGGCAGGTGGACAGGGAAGGGGGTCAGCTCTGGAGCAGGGAGCGCTGAAGAGACACCGCAGCTCGGTCTGGTTCCAGCATAGTGCTGCTCAAGTCCCCTCTCTGAGCACCCTCCTGCCAGGGAGCCACCCGCTTTCAGCACTCCCACTGGCAGCAGGACCAATGACTGCATCTGCCCCACGATGCTGGTGGTGGCAATCGCCACCCTGACCTGGCCAGCAGGAACTGAGCTCACACGGTCACTAACCGAGGACGCTGGGTTTCCCAGAAGCCTGCCTCAAATGTGTGGGCACCAGAGAGGATGAAAGGCAAAGAAGCCTAAGCCCTTGGTGTTCCGGCCTCTCCTAGCCCAGGCAGCCCACCCAAACCCCCCCCGGGCCTGGCCAAGGCCCTCTCCCAAGCTGCACGCATGGCTTCTAGCGGCAGAGAGCAGAAAGCAGGAGGCAGTTCCTAGGAGTTTTCTAGTCCAGCCCTTCAGAAGGCACCAGACGCATCCAAGAGGGTTCTAAGAAGCAGCCAAGTCTGCCTAGCCAGCACACAACAGGCCCTGCTCACCTGGGTGAACCGGAGGAACTCGTAGGCGTTTTGCAGGCAGGAGGTGAACTCAGGCATCTCCTGGGCTTCTGCCTAGAAACAGAGGAGCTTGGTCAGCTGTCAGCAAGGAGTTGTGGCCACCAATCATGCCCCCCCAGGGAGAGCTGGATGTGCTGGCACCTTGCTGACCTGCTGATCTAGGTGCCATTCATGTCTGTCCCTTGTGCAGCCCTTTCTGTAGGTTTGCATTCATGCTTCATGTACTGTTTCCACTAACACAACTGGACAGCGAGAACTGAAGCAACGACTGTTGCTGGCATCACCGAGAGATACTTGTATGACCACATTAGGGGCTTACATGGGCAGTCACCCTCCACAAAGCATGCCCACCATAGTTGTCTCTGCCCCAATGCGGGAGAAACCTGCACACTGTCCCTGCCAAATGCCAATGCTCTGAGGCCAAGCAGAGCAAGGAGGAAGGGTCAGGGTTTTACCACAAGACACTGGGAAGCCTAAATTGACCCCCTCAGCTGGCACCGTGGCCTCCTACTTCAAAAACTGCAGGCAGAGATGCACCAGCTGTGCTGGGCACCCTGCCTTTCCATGGCTGAGGCAGGCTCTGAGAAGGAAGTGTGCTAGCCTGGTTCAGCCACACAGTCAGTGCCAGAACTGGCACAGCAGAGGCCTGAAGCACAGCAGGAGCTGCTGGTACTCAGGGACATGCCAGGAGAGACCGTTTTCCCAAGGCAGCACGTAGCACTGAGGGGTACATTACCTCCAGGAAGGCTTGGATGGCAAAGGCAGTGTCCCAGAGCTGGGATCCATTTGTGCCCTGGAACAGAGAAAGTCAGTAGTGAGGGGCAGGTGCTGGCAGTAGCCTGACCCAGCTGTGGGTGCCTATGGGACAGTGTTTTCCTCCCTGCATTACTCCTACTGACTCACTCCACCCTGCATCTCAGTTTTATGTGCTGGCTGATGTGCTGCCATAAAGGGGACGGTTGCAAGAGCTGCAGAACAGCAAGGGAAGAAGGAACAGGACAGCTGCTTCGCCCTGCTCTGTGCCCAGCCGAGACAGGAGAGGTGGCTATCAATAAGGAGCTGGAGGGGTGGCTATGAGAGAAGTGCAGCTCAGACCACATGCAGTATCAGAGGCCTGTTTTTCTCACCCCCTTTCCCCAGGACCCATGAGGTTGAAGTGGACGGAGGCCTAGAGCCACCCCCTCAGCTCACGGCCACAGAGAGGCAAACTAGCAGGAGGGACACTACTCACTCCTGGCACAGCCAGGGTAGGTGGCAGAGACAGCAAGGCCACCAGGCACCAAAGGCAAGATGATGGAGCTCAGGCCCAGAGTGACACCAAGCTATCCCATTACTCCATGGGCTGCCCCAGCATGCCAGGGTCCCTCTGAGTCACAGCTGAACTCCTACAGCACTTCACCTGCATCTTCATGCCGTCAAGGCCCAGCCTGTGGGAGAAGAGAGCAGAGTGCTGCAGCGCAGGCACAGCCAGAGTGCCAGGAAGCGGGCTGGGAGCCACAACCTGCTCACTGGACAGGGATCAGAGCCCTACACTGTCCCATGCGGGTGGTGCTCAGCCCTTACCAGAGGTAGTCAGGGATCCTGGAAACATGCTCTTGAAAAGCTGAGGAGTCCTCCCCATCCACAAACCAGCGAACCAGCATGTTGATCGTCTTGGAAATCTGCCGAGAGCAGCACTGGTCACTGCTTTGGATACAGCTCCCTCCAGTCCCAGGGACTCATCTCTGTCCCTTCCAGCATTAAGCCATGCAGAAGTGGTCCCAGGCTTGACCCCAACAGCTCCATCTGCGGCATCACTCAGCGTAGCTGAGTTAATGGGGCAGGTGCCATGAGATTATTCCAGAGCTTCACCTCAGATATTTCCCTGGACCACAAGAAGTACCCCTCACCAGGGCCACAGCTATCTGCATGCCTTCTGCATCCTCTACGCCCAGTTAGCATTAAGCTCTTGAGCATTAGGAGCAGCAGGAGCTGTGCCTGAGCAAGATGAGGTGATGACAGGTACGTGCTACAGTTGCAAAGGTCTGGGGGAGGGGCGGGGGGGGGGGGGGTACAAGCTGATCCCTAAAGAGCAAAGTGAAAGATCTTTAGCAGATCACCAGCAAGTGTCCTACCGGCCCAATGCTGATGCACTTGGTGAACCTGTCATCAGCTTTGATGTGGTCGTACAGCTCGGTGACGGCTCGCTGCCGCAGGTGAGTGCTGTGGTGGGCCTCATACACATTCATGATGCCTACAGGAGAAGAAAGGGACCAGATTCACCTGCTGCGGCAGGGTGCACCACCGCTCACGTGATGACCAGTGAGGAAAGCATGGGAACTGCTCTTGTTACACACAGGGCCACAAGGCCCTGCTGCCCTCAAGGAGGAAGAAGCCCAAGTTTCATGCAATCCATGGGCCCATCCCAGCTCCAGGATGCACACTGGTATTTGGCAGTAGATCCTAAAGAGCCCCCACAACACAAGGCAGCTTCAGTCCTAGCAGCACCAGCTCACATGGCAAGGGCCCTGCCACCCCTGTCAACATCATTCTCACCATAGGCAATGCCCAGCAGCCAGCTGTGCGGGGTGTACACATCACAGGCAGCAACGTTGTTCCTCTGGGCTGGCCAGTCTATGCTGGCATAGTCTTGCACGTACAGCTCCTGGCGTAAGGCAACAATGGGCGTCAGCCTGGCAAGCCGCGAGCAAGCACCCACAGGCAGCTTCCTGCTGGAAGCTGGCTCCACTGCCTGGACAGAGGGACTGTGCAGGTATAGAGAGCTGTCACTTCACAGTGACTGGCCCACAAGGACATGGCTGGCAGAGCAGGTGGCCGGGGAGCCCCACCAGGGTCAGCTCCTCACCTGCCGCAAGCTCCGTATGAGCTCGTCCTCTTCTGCCGACAGACGCCTGGCGTAACAGTAGCTCATGGGGAGGTAGACCTGGCGGCAGTGACACCAGAGCCGGGACGGGTGGGCTGGGAACCAGGTGGGAAGAAGCCTGTTTGGACAGAGGAGGTGCTACTGTGATGAACAAGGAGGGGAGAGATGATGTGCTGACAGGGCGATGCCTGGAGCAGGGCATGCCTTTCCCTATCCCCTTGTACAGCTGCAGGAGAAAAGAAAGGAAGAGTCTCCCCAACAGGGCTGCTCCCTCCTGACCAGGACCAGCAGACACCGCTCCCAGCTCAGCTGACACAGAGCAGGGAAGACCCCAGACTCAAAGGAGGGAGGAGGGAAGTCAGTTCAGGCGACTTCTCTTTTCCCCATGGGACTTTGAAGGCCCAGACTGATGGTTAAGTGCATCTGATGACAAAGAAACAGCAGCCCTTGGTACTGTACAGCCCAATTTCCCACAGGGAAAGTGTCATACGCTTTTTCCCTCTCTGACATCCATCAGGCTTCTGAGTAATGGGAGAGGATATGAGTGAGTGTTAGAGCTAGCAGCCGTATGTGTGGCTGTCTGGTCCTACTAGGGCCAATTCTGGCTGGCCACAAGAACAGAAGGTACTGGTGGCAGGCACAGAGCACACAGATGTGTGGGGGAGCCCATGGGTAAAGCTAACAGGGCTGAGCTCTGGCACCTCCCTTTGGCACAGTGCTTGGTGCTGGCTAGCCTTGCTCTGGTCTCCCAGCTGACAAGCAACCCCAGCACCCTCAGTTCTAGACCACAGCTGGAGTCAACTCAGCAAACACCAGTGCCTGGGACAGCTTTGGGTTGAGGCTGGTGGCAGGACTGACAACACCCCTACCTCCACATCGAGGGCAGTACGCACCACATCTCTGGGAGAAGCGTGTTCATTCCTTCCCAGCTGTAAACGTTCAAGACAGCCAGCCAAAACTTCCCCCAGGAAGGGATTCCCACAGCACCGCCTGCAGAGAGCAGTATCAGCTTTCAGGGTTAATGCAACCATGTCAACTCCCGGCTTTCTTCCTCACTGCAGGGTCCACTTCTCCTCGTGTCTGGGGACACACTGCTCAGGCCGGGACACGCACCCCAAAAGAGGGCAAGCCGGCCACGGTACAAGAAAACACCACACCTCTCATCAGTAATTGAAAAGGCAGGTGGGCTAACAGGCAAGGAAGAACAACAGTCCCTCCACCACCTGGCAGCCCCCCATGCTCCACACCGCCCTCAGGTCTGGCCAGACCTCTCTCACCAGCATACCAGCCCCACAGCTGCCGCGTGGGTACAACAGAGCTGACCTTTGCTGTGCAGGTTGACACGGGCCCGCACAACATCAGGGTCATCTGGTCCGACTCCCAGGATCCTCAGGGCTACGTAGTTGAGTGCTGTCCCAAACACCGTCGATTTGTCTTCCACATGCCTGGCCACGTGCATACAGAGACAGCGTAGCTGTGAGACACAACCCACTGAGCCAGACACAACCCACTGCACAGGACTGTCTGCGCTGGGGGGCAGCGTGATGCCGGGGATGACTGTGGATATGGAAAGACCCAAGTAACACAGGAAGAAACCTGACCACCTGGTCACACACGATGTCTGGGGATACCACACCACAGACGAGGTGCAGCCAGACTTGATGCTCCAGCTGCCTCTGTGACAAAAGGTGTCCCTGGAGTGCTACGCAAGCAAGTCCAACTACTCAAGAGGTATCCCAGCTGCCAAGCCCAGGCAGATCTGACAGCAGCTCCAAGTGCTATGCTGTGGAGGTGCTATTACTAAAAGCAGTGTGTGTACAGTACTGTGTCCAGAGCTGGGGCCCCAATACAAGAAAGATGTGGGGCTGTTGGAGAGGGGTCAGAGGAGCCCCGGAGATGCTCAGAGGGCTGGAGCAGCTCCCCTGTGGAGAGAGGCTGAGGGAGCTGGGCTGGGTCAGCCTGGAGAAGAGAAGGCTGTGGGGGGACCTCATTGCAGCCTGCCAGTCCCTGAAGGGAGCAGAGACACAGGAGGGGAATCAGCTTGTTCAAGGGCAGAGCCTGGCAGGACAAGGGGGATGGAGTGAAGCTGAAGGAGGGAAGGTTTAGAGTGGATCTTAGGGGGAAGTTCTTTGCAGAGAGAGTGGTGAGGGGCTGGCAGGGGCTGCCCAGAGAGGGGGTGGGTGCCCCGTCCCTGGGGGTGTTGAAGGCCAGGTTGGCTGGGGCCCTGGGCAACCTTGTGTAGCTCCAGGCCTGGAGGTTGGTGTCCCTGCCTGTGGCAGGGGGTTGGAGCTCTGTGCTCCTTGGGGTCCCTCCCAACCCATGCCATTCTGGGATTCTGGGATCTCGGGTACTCACAAGCCCCAGCCGCCGTCCGGGAGCTGCACAGAGCGCAGGTAGCGCACCATCTCCTTCCGAACCCCCTCGGGCATGCGGATCTTGGCAGTGTGGCAGGTGATGAGGAGACCTGGGCGATCAGACAGGCCGGCTCCAGTCAGACGCCGGAGGCGGCACGCTCACCCCTCTCGGGGAAGGAGCCCCAGCCTACCTGGCAGGAGGAAGAGCGGCCCACCGTAGTCGCCCGCCCAGTGCCCGTCCTCGGCCTGCAGAGCGGCGTAGAACCGCATGCCTTCCCTGGCAGCCTCCCGGGCCCCGCCGGCCGCCGGAGAGGGCCGCTGCGCCTCGCCCTGCGGGGACGCGGCGCCTCAGACGGGGGTCTCACACCCCCCCCCCCGGGCCCCGCCGCCCGCCCGCTCCCCGCCACGCACCGCGCCCAGTCCCAGGCTGTGCCGCTCCAGCGCCGTCTGCGCCCGCCGCTCGCCGCCTTCCCCTTCGCCACCGCCGTCGCCCAGGTAGCGCCAGCGCTGCCGGCCGCCCTCGCAGAGCAGCCGCCAGGCGGGCAGCTCCGTGGCCGGCTCCGAGCGCCACGGGCCTCCGCGCCGCCGCACCGCCCTGCGGGAGACCCAGCGCCGTCAGTCCCGACCGCCGCCGCCGCCGCCACCGCCGCCCTGCCCTGCTCCGCTCCGCTCCGCCGCGCCGGTACCCACCCGCCGGCCGCCGCCATCGCCGTGGCCGCCGCCGCAGTCCTCAGTGCACCCGAACCTCGCCGCCCTGGGCCGACATCGCCTCACGGGCGGCAGCCAATGAGGCTGCGGAGCCGGGGCCCCGGCCCCGCCCCCGGCCCCGCCCCCGCCCCGCCCCTTGCACAGCCCCCTGCCCAGGGGAGGGGTGCGCAGCGAGCCCTCCCGCGCGGGCTGCCGCGCCCCGCAGCTGCGGGGTTCGGAGCGCGCATCCTCAGTGCGGGTGGATTCCCCCTTCCCTCCCCAGCCGCGGACGTGCGGAAAATAGACTCTATAACTGGGTAAAACCGTGTTTGCGGGGGATCGCTCCGCCGCAGACACGCACACCCCCCGCAGCAAGCCGCCCGTCTATTTGTACCACATGAGAATGAATATTCATTTTACGCCTAGACGTATTAATTACCTGTACCCGCCTACTCTCGCCTTGTGTGCTAATTACCTGATCGTCCTTCCCGTTTATGCAGATCCTGCCAGGAATTGCGGGCGAGGGTCAACTTTTCCTCTGGAATCCGAGGGTCTTTGCAAGCTTGCACTGTTCTTATCAGTTTGGGTTAACTGATAAGGAGGCCTATGGATGTATTCCGGCCATTTGTTCCTTCATTGACATCTCTATGATGGGTATCATCTGGTTTCGTCCTGTTTCCGCAGCCACCAGCCCCTGTCCAGGCACCCTCGGGGGGGGGGGGGCCCAGGGACCAAAGGGATGTGGCACCCGCCAGCACCCCAAGACTGACACATGCCTGTGAATTAACACTCACCCTATTCGCTCAAGTTCAACTCGAAATGCTCCCCTGCTGAGCAAGCAGCTCTCCGCTTGAGCCCAGCGTGATCTCGGGGTACGTGGAGAGGAAGCAGAGAACTGTGGAGTTAATTTGGTGTTTATTTATAAACTAGCCTTAGGTCACACACAGTTTCAGCCCCGGCTGTGCTCAGTAACAGCAAGATTTTGTCTGAATAACTAACGGCGCTGGAGTCCTCCCAGGGGCTGTCACAGCATGAGAAGAGCCCTTGGCCAGTGCCTCACGCCTCTGGCTCTCACTAGAGAGAGCTGTGTTGCTTCTCTCACACAGTTTAAGTAGACAAAGGGAGCTCCAGAAGTTTGCTCATACGAGTGTTGTATTTGGAGCTTAACAGCCTGCCCCTTATTTTTGGTTTATAGAATCCTAGAATCTCCTGAGCTGGAAGGGATTCTGTGCCATGGAGTCACAGAATCACAGAATCCTGAGTTTGGAAAAGCCCTTTAAGCTCATGGAGTCCAACTGCCCCTGTCCTGTGCTGCCCCAGACCCCTGAGCACCTCATCTCCCCTCTGTTCTACACACCCAGGGGCAGGGACTCAGCCCCTCCCTGGGCAGCCTGGGCCAGGCCCTGACAACTCTGCCAGGGAAGAACTTTGCCCTCCCAGCTGAGCTGACCCTGCCCTGGCCCAGCTTGAGCCCAGTGCCCCTTGTCCCAGCTCCTGTCCCCTGGCTGAAGAGACCAGCGCCCACCTCTCTGCACCCTCCTGGCAGGGCAGGGGAGGTGGGGAGAAGGTCTCCCCTCAGCCTCCTCTTCTCCAGGCTCAACACCCCCAGCTCCCTCAGCTGCTCCTCACAGGATTTGCCCTCCAGCCCCTTCCCCAGCCTGGTTGCCCTCTGGACACTCTCCAGTGTTTTTATTCCATCTTGTGCTGTGGTGCCCAAACCCACACCCAGTAAGTATTCAAGAAAACCAATTTTTCATAATCCATCTGCCTGAGACGGGCTCCATGTAAGTATTTCTGATTCCTTGTGGATGCCAAAATCCTCAGATAATTTCTGGTAATGACTGCCTCAGGGCAGTGATGGAAGATGAACTGCCTGATTTTATTTTTCTGGCTTCACCCTGCCTGCCTGCCTTAGAATTTGGCTTTAGCTATGAAACTTTTGTTTTTAAATAGCTGTCAAACTCCAGTTACCCAGGCATGGATTTCACTGTTTGTATGCCTGAGGTCCGGGCCATAGCTGAACCTCAGGAATGGCAACAGGGCAACTTGTGGGCGCTCTGCTCGCTGCAGACATCCTCTGAACAAAGGGATCCTCTCGGTTCCTGGAAGCAACTGCCACGAAGAAAAACTGTGAAGGCACTTTAAAGCCATGGGGCATCATCTTGCTTGTTCTAAAAGGGATTTTACCAGACAGCCATCACTGCCTGGAGAGAAGATACACCTGAAATGATCACCATTTTAGCAGAGAGATTTTGAGCAAAGCCACAGCTGGTTTTGAACCATCTCAACCCCATCATGGTCTCTTCTGTCCCTTAATGGGGCAGTCTGGCTCCAGGCAGCGAAGGGCAGGAGCCTCCAGCACCCTGCTCTGCCAGTGCTTGGGATCAATGCTGTAATGATGCCTTCTCTTGGTGCAGTTTTGATGGAGAAGATGTTTGTGTGGGTTTTTGTTTTTTTTATGCTGGCTCTTGTTTCAGCTGAATTCAGCCAGGAGCTGACGTCAGCTCAAGGCCAATGTTTCAGACAAGGTAAGAGCATCCCAGCATTTTCAAGCTCAGAGAGTTTGTCGCAGGGGCAGCACCACTGCTGGGTGGTTTCTTAAGGGATCACGAAACCTGTCAAGATGACAGCACCTGATGGGCCAGCAACGAGGCCCAGAGCTGCTCCTCTGCAACCCTTGTGAAAGGTTGTGCTGGGACAAAGGTGGGGACACGAAGGGACTGGGGGAAATTTAGCCAGAGCCACAGAGCCTGGGGCTTATACTATGAAGGTGGACATAAGGGAACCTCTAATCATGCTTTCTGAGAACCTCTCATTGTGCTTCCTGGAAGGGAGACACCATCTTAACCTTGCAAGTCTGTTCTATTGGGGTAAAAAGGACCCACCCATCCCATGAAGCCTGCCCCATCTCTCCTCATCCTCAGGCAAAGGCAGGGGCGACATCTGCACAGGGCTCCAGAGATGGTGTTCCTGCTTCTCAGCATCATTTGAAGCTTCTCACAGTTCATCTCTGTTGTCTCAGTTACTGGGTAAGCTGCTCCCTGCAATGCTGCCCTGTGTGCTGGGACTGTAAGCACAGCCCTGCGGAGGCAGAAGCAGCTGCTTCTCCCTCCCACCCAAATTCCTCTGCTTTCATTGCTTTTTTTCCATCAGAGTTCAATGACCACCAGCCTTTGTCTCGTGGTCTGGCAGAGCCTGGTGCCCCACACACACTACTGAGACAAATACACTGGCTTTTCTCCCTGCGCCTCCTATGAAAAGCCTGCATTGTGCCTTCCTGGGGAGGAGACAGGCAGAGCGGCTGAAGTGTTTTGCCCAGCCTTGAGCTCTGTAAGACCCTCTGTTTCTTTAAACACATCCACCCAAAGCTCTGGCAAGGAAGTGGAGACCCCAGGGAAAGCAGCCCAAAGTTACAGCCTCCTGTTCAAAGATCAGGACCGTGAATTTTATCATAGCAGGAGCAGCTCTCTGTGCAGCACTAAAAACACGCCTGTTTTCCTGGAGCCCCATGGTTGCAGCACCCATAAAGCACCACAACACGTCCTGTGGGGGCCACCCTGACAGCTGCACCCCTCCTCACCTGGGCAAGGGGCTGCTATTTAATGGTGCCTGCCAGCCCAGGGGAGCCGTGCCGAGGACGGTGCTGCTGGCAGCAGTGCTTTCAGAGGATGCCGCCAGCATCGCCTCTGCTGCTGGGAGCAATTCGGTGGGCATGGGGGCAGTGGGAGCGTGGGTACCAGGGCTCAGGCTGCACCGTCCCCGTGACTGGAGTCCCCAGCCCCTCGTAATACTCAGCACCAGCAGACAGCTTCAGCTCTGGCTCGTGCCGCCCCACTCCTGGAAAAACAGCACGGCCTGGCAACAAAGCTCAGTGACAACCTGCACCCTTCAGCGTGTTCTCTGCGTCTGTCACAGCTGTTTGTGCTGCAGCAGGAGCCTGGGCAAGCGATGGCGCTTGGCTGCTCTTGCTGCTTATTGCCTGCTCCCCCCCAGGGCCCTCCCTTCCCTGCGGGGCTGCCCGCCAGCCCCCACAAAGCATCACTGCTGTGGGGGGCTGCGCGCCAGCCTGCGAGGGGCTCTGGCGCAAAGGGGAGCTCAGAGCTCCTGGGCTGACATGAAAGGGTGTTCAGCGCCCGTGGTGGGTGCTGGGGCTGGCAGAGGACCCATGAGCACTGCTGCCCGCATGCCGTGCCACCACCAGGCACGTGAAGGTAGAAGGTTCCCAGTGTCCCCCAGGGAGAGACACTTTCCAACCCAGCAGCACTCAACGCCGCTTGTCCTGAGGCTACAGCAAGGCTCACCCCAGTGTCCGCGTCTGGGGGATGCTGCGTGGCCAGCGCCGGCCTCCAACCATCTGCAGCTGCCGCGTGAAGGTTCCCACTGTCCCCGGGACTGACCGGGTGGCTGAGGAGTGGCAGCCAGACCCATCCCAGAGCTGCTCAGTGGAGGCACAAGGGCCTGCCGACACAAGCTGCCATGGCCGACGTTCCTGTCACAAGCAAAGACAACCCTCTGCCCCAGGGGGTGCTGCAGCCCCGGGATGGGACCCCTGGGAGTGGGGGGGAAGGAAGGGGGGTGGTCTCCATCGTTCCCACGCGCTTGGCCCTGGTTGTGGGGTGCTTTGGGGCGGGTGCTGGGGTGCCCAGCCCTGAGCGCCTCACAAGTCACTGCCTTCCCCTCAGACAGCGCGAGCGATGCTGCCAGGCCAGCTCCCCGGCTGACGGCCCTGTTGTTGTCTGTCCCACAAGGGCGGCTTTCTCTGCAGCGGCTCCCACACCCGTGGCTGTGGGCTGGCAGCGAGTCAATGCGTCTCTGTGTGCATCCCTGTGCGGTGTGGGCCCGGTGCCCGGCTCTGGACGTCCCTGCCTCCAGCTGCCATTGGTGCTGCGGGCGCTGCAGCAGGGCTGGGGGCTCTCCGCCCCCAGGCATAAGAAGGGAGCGAGTCCCAGGGCGCCCGGCCGCACTGCACTGCTGTGCACAGCCTGTCAGCAGCAAGGTGAGAGGGGCTGGGGGATGCCGGGGCAGGCGGGCTGCTGCCAGGGAGGGATGGCGGGGGGGCGCCAGGGGAGGGATGGTGTGGGGGATACCAAGGGAGGGATGGTGTGGGGGCATCAAGGGAGGGATGGTGTGGGGGCACCATGGGAGGGATGGCATGGGGGGCACCATGGGAGGGATGGTGTGGGGGAACCAAGGGAGGGATGGTGTGAGGGGCGCCATGGGAGGGGTGGCGCGGGGGGTGCCATGGGAGGGATGGTGTGGGGGGCACCATGGGAGGGATGGTGTGGGGGCACCATGGGAGGGATGGCGCGGGGGGGGTACCAAGGGAGGGATGGTGTGGGGGGGTACCAAGGGAGGGATGGCGCGGGTGCACCATGGCAGCCCTGAGCTCTGCCGCTGCAGCAGGGTGCCAGTGGGGAGCTGAGCCGTGTGGATGGGCAGCCGGCAGCGCTGCTGGCAGCTAGCTCGGCCTGGCCTGGGCAGGTCCCAGGCATGCACAGAGCTGTCAGGACACCCCCTGAAGTGCTTTGGGAACATTTCTACCTGACTGCAGACAGTTCTGCGGTTTGGATGCCGACTGCTGTGTGGGAGAGGGTGAGAGCTTGGGAGTCAGGCAGAGATGAGTGCCTTCAGCTTTGGGCCTTGGAGTAGTGGGACAGGCTGCAGGGCAAGAGACGTAGATCCATGAAATAGGAAGTAAGGGAGTGCCAGGCACGCAGGCCTCCCCGCAGCACCAGTGCACAAACAGCTTTTGGGAAGGTGGTTCCGCATCTCTCCCTTTTGACCAGAGCCTTTTGGTTTGTCCGTCTGTGAGACAGGCGGGGAACGCTACAATCCCAACTGTTAATGGTCCCAAGAGCGTCCCCAGACCAAGAGTGGCAGGAGGGAGGTTAGAGTTCTGCTTACTTTGTCCCAGTGGCACTCATCAAAACTGGTTCATGGCTGGGTTCCCCTGCCCGCTCAGCTGGAGGCAGGTGTGCAGGCGTGGTGTGGCTGGAGGGGACAACAAAATCCTCCTGATGCTCCATGCACAGAAATGAACCTGCCCTCCACCCCAAAGCAATGGGTTAAAGCAGCGGGAACCAAAGAAGAGGTGAAGTGAGTGCCAGGTTGGCACATAAGGAAGAGGCAGGAGCACCCTGTTGGAAGCCACCAGAGCTTTGCAGCCTCTCCTTGTTTTCTCTGTGCCTGCACAGGGATCCAAGGTGCCAAACTCAGGTCCATCCCAGGGGATGTGCCTGTCCTGTTCTGGGCATTCCTTGTGCTGCAGCTCTGCTCTCATCCTGGAGACAGGGCTAAAGTCTCTGGGGATCTTCCTCTCTGAAGTGAGAGCAGCTAGTGGTGCTGTTCAGCAGTGTGTTTTGAGCGTGGGGTCTGATGGTGGTGGGGGCGAGACACAGGGCGGCTGTGCCTGCAAAGCAGAAGGCATCACTGGAGCTCGTCGTGGCTAACAGACCCACCCCTCCTCCGACCTCAGGGCCACACTGTGACCATGTCTGAGCTGGAGAAGGCCATGATTGCCATCATTGATGCCTTCCACCAGTACTCAGGGAAGGAGGGAGACAAGCACAAGCTGAAGAAATCGGAGCTGAAGGAGCTCATTAACAACGAGCTGACCCACTTCCTCGGTGTAAGTATCGCTCCCCATGCAGCAGGCTGAGCTGGGCTCGGGGAGCCACGCAGAGCAGCTGCTGGGCTCCAGTAACTCTGCCTCACTTGGGAAGCGAGGGCAGGCCAAGGGGTATAGCCATGCACCAATGGGTCAGACACTTTGCTCTGGCTCTGCAGGAGCTGCAGATGGGGCAGTTGCCGCTGGGGATTCAGGTTGATACCAGAGGAACATCCTTCCTGGTGGGGGAAGGGGTCAGCGTTGACCCAAGGGGCTGAGGATGGCCCTTCCCAGCAGGACAGCCGCTGCCCCAGTTCCCGCTTCGGGAGGGCTGCTGCTGCAGGCACAAGGCAGCGCCCTAACAGACAGGAAGCAGCAGCAAGCTGCTCGGGATGTGTCTGGACAGAGAAGCAGGGACACGTTACTCCAATCCCCTCCAGCCTTGCCTGCCTGTTTTTATCCCTCCAGGAGATCAAAGACCAGGAGACTGTGGACAAAGTCATGGAGGCCCTGGACAGCGATGGGGACGCAGAGTGCGACTTCCAGGAGTTTGTGGCCTTCATTGCAATGGTCACTGCTGCTTGCCATGAGTTCTTCGAGCATGAGTGAGCTGGCAGGAAGCGGGCGAGTGCCTCATGCTGGAGATCCTCCGGGAAAAGACTGGGTGCCAAATAGGGGCTCCTTGGAGTTAAGCTTGTGCTAGACTTAAGCAGCTTATTAAGTTCTGTGGCTTTGTGAACAAGAAACCCCCACACGGCTCAGGAAAGCCTATCAGCCAGCACCCACCTGGCTGGATGCGGCCTGCGCCTGCCCTGTCTCAAGCTCCTTCCCCACTGCTGTCTGCAAGGGACAAGCATGGGGCTGGAGGCGGGTGGACGCTGCGATCCAAGCTTGCTTACAGAGGGCAGTTCAAGGGCTGAAGTAGGAGGTGATGCAGAGGGGCTGGTTCCTGAAGCCTGGTTCTGAGCACGCTGGCCTGACTGGAAAGGCTCCTGTTGATTCCTGTGGGCTCTGACCACCTTGTGCATGGTACTAACCCAGGCAGTACGGCCCCCATACTGTCTCAGGGGCTCAGCAGAGCCCGTGCATTTCTTGGCAAATTGAGACACCCCTGGCTTGAAAGGCAAAGCATAACCATCTAACAGCCCAGGCTTTTCTCATCAATGAATCCTCCTGCAGTACTGGAAGTGAAAGCACACGAAGCTCCTGGGCTGGAGGAGTGCCTCTGGGCCTGCTGGGACATGACTTGGCAAGGTCTCCAGGCTCAGGCAGAAGGGAAGGGGGGAGGATCAGCTCAGCGTGACCACCGTGCTTTAATGTAGGCCAGGAGCAGCCTCCAGCGGGTGTGAAAGCTGCAAGAATAAAACGCTGGTTTGGTTTGTGGGCCACAATTGGTCTCTGGTGAAAAACACATCCTTTCGTCCTGGGCTGTGTGCTGCTCCCCAGCTGCCCTGCCCTGCAAGGAGCACTGTGACAGCTCACACCCCCAGGTTTCTTGTTGGGCATAGACCCAGCATCTCCCTGGCACCACAGCTCAAGGCTGTTGCCGCCACCAGGCTCTTCCTGGCTCTCCCAACTGGCAGGTGTACCTGTGAGGCCAAAGGAGCACAATGCACCTCTGCGGGGCTGCTGCTGTTCAGGATGCACTGACTGCTGCCAGGGTCATCCAAGAGCTTGCACTGGGCTTCTGCAAAGCCAAAACTAAACCTAGAACCATATCCCTGAAGCCTACGCTCCTGCCTTTCCCAGTCTGCTCCTGCCATCCAGCTCAGCGGTACTCCTGGTTAGGCACTGATGGATCAGCAACATCCATAGTGACAAACTCACAGCAGATATGCCCACAGATGTTGTTTGGTTTGCTTCATTCCATGCTCCATAATGATTTCATGTGATGTGTCTCTGGACAGGGACCATCTTGCGATTCTCCATTGCATCCCCCAGACTGTGTCAGGGGACACTCAAGCAGATGCACACATAAGACAGACAACATAGAGTCATGGAATGTGTTAGGTCAGAAGGGGCCTCCAAAGGCCACCCCGTCCCACCCTGCACTGAGCAGGGACACCTTTAACTGGAGCAGGTGGCTCAGAGCCTCATCCACCCTGACCTTGGATGTCTCCAGGGATGGGGCCTCCCCCGCCTCTCTGGGCACCCTGTGCCAGGGTCTCAGCACCCTCATCTGAGTCATTTTTTCCTAATACCCAACTTACATCTCCCTTTTTCTAGTTTAAAACTCTCATCCCTCATACTACTGCTCCCTGCCCTCAGGAACAGCTCTTCCCCAGCTCCCTACAGGCACCTTTCAGGGGCTGGAAGGGGCTATAAGGTCCCCCAGAGCCTTCTCTTCTCCAGGCTGAACCAGCCCAACTCTCAGCCTGTCTCCATAGGAGAGGGGCTGCAGCCCTCTGATCATTTTTGTGGCCTCCTCTGGGAGTACATCTTGTACTCCACCTAGAATTCAAAAAGCAGTTTTGCCATCCCAGGGCAGTGCTCAGCAGAGCCCGAGCATTTTTTGGCAGATAGAGCCCCCCTTGGTTTGAAAGGCAAAGTACAACTTGTTTAGCATCCAAATTACTTCCACCACATTTTTAACACCCTCATCAGTTGCTGGTTCAGCGTTTCCAACGCTTTTTACAGACCTGAAGCAGCATGTGAGGACAACGAGTGGGGATACCGTCTGCCCCCAAGGTTAAGCAAGGTAGATGGAACTCTCACAACTGTCTCTTCAGCCTGAACCTGAGTTCAGCAGAGACACCTGATGCTTCAGCACGAGGATCTGCAGGCGAGGCTGCCTTTGCCCCACTGCACCAGCGGTGCTCCCACAGGACAGGAATCCTTCCCAGCAGCTCTGTGACCACGCAGACATTTCAAGGATGTTAATCAGCTGAATATAAACATCAGTTCAACAGTAACAGGTTTGTTCTTGCTACACCCAGCATCAAGTAAATCACAGAATCAGGGGGGTTGGAAGGGCCCCCCAGAGCCCATGGGGTCCAACCCCCTGCCAAAGCAGGGTCCCTAGGACAGGGCACACAGGGCGGTGTCCAGACAGGGCTGGAATCTCTCCAGAGAAGGAGACTCCACACCCCCTGGGCAGCCTGGCCCAGGGCTCCCTCACCCTCACTGGGAAGAAGTTCTTCCCCACATTGGGGGGGAACTCCCTGTGCTCCAACTTGAGGCCATCGCCCCTTGTCCTGTCCCCACAGACACTGAGCAGAGGCTGCCCATGGCCCCTGTGTCCCACCCTTCAGCTATTGATCCCCATTGATCAGATCCCCTCTCAGGCTGCTTCTCTCAGTACAGAGAAGAGCATAGGAAGTTCTGTAATAACATGGGGAAGAACTTCTTCCCAGTGAGGGTGAGGGAGCCCTGGGCCAGGCTGCCCAGGGGGTGTGGAGTCTCCTTCTCTGGAGAGATTCCAGCCCCGTCTGGACACTGCCCTGTGTGCCCTGTCCTAGGGACCCTGCTTTGGCAGGGGGTTGGACCCCATGGGCTCTGGGGGGCCCTTCTGACCCCTACAGCTCTGTGATCCTGTGATATTTAAGTCACAAGTGGTATGGAAAAAGCACGTGGAGAAGAGTCCTACGTATTTCACATAACAAATGAGATTTCCAGTGAACTTTCAGCAATCTAGATTTAGACCAGTCTAAATGGAATCCTTTTTTTTTGCCTAGCTCTATACTTACCCAGTGACTTGCATAACTAGGATTATGTTTAAGTTGAACACAACTAGGAAACTCCTTGTCAGACGTTGTTGCAGCCGCTCAAAGGAGGAAGGGATCAAAGATGTTGGGGTTTTAAAGCACAAAACTGTGCACAGAGCCATTCCTGGGAAAAGTGCTGGCAGGTGAGGGGGTTTTCCTTTCTTGTGAGCCCTGCCAAAGAAAGCTGAGCCCCCTCTCTGCCACAGCACAGCTATTTTTAGGATCCTCGCATCTCGGTTTCTGTATCCTCTCCAGTGGCCACCAGCCTGTGTATTTCTGGGGACAGATTGCACACACAAGCTGTGTGGGTCACAGCTGGAGGAGGTGACGGTGCAGCTCCCACACACTTACCTACATGCACCTATCATGCTGCTCCAGCTGCCAGCAGTGGCTCAGCTGCAGCTCGCTGCCCCCTTCGAGTCAGGAATGGTTTGAACTCCGCTCTCCCAGGAGCAGGATGGGCTTGAGATAGGAGACTGGCAAGGAGCCTCTATTACCTGGCTGCTTTCTCCTGCCCTGTGTTGATGGTATGGATGTCACTGGTAACTGTTGCCCTGGTTTGTATGCTGGCAGGGCTTTGCTGGGAGAGGCAGAGACCCTACACATCACTTGGGCATCTGGGGAAGTTTAGGTTGGCTATTAGGGAAAAAATCATTTACTGAAAGGACTGTCAGGCATTGGCCCAGGCTGCCCAGGGAGGGGGTTGAGTCACCATCCCTGGAGGGGTTTAACAGTGTAGGTGTTGTACTTGGTGACACGGTCCAGCATTGGACCCAGTGGGGCTGGACAGACAGTTGGACTTGAAGGTCTTTTCCAACCAAAGCCATTCTGTGATTCTGTGATAACCAGAAGGCCATTATACAACGGCATCTTTGCTCTTTTACTCGTCTGGGGACGAGGTCCAGCCGTGCTACTGAAGTGTTTGAGGTTTCAGTTACTGTCTGATGATGGACACTCATATGAAGGGCTGTGTCATAAGTGTGTGGGCACCTTACACCGGGCTCACATTGCCAGCAGGCACCAATCAGCAAGATCATACCCCCGCCCCTGGCAGCAGGAGTGTGTTAAACCACCACTGGCTTTCAACTGTCTTGTCTTCTTCCCCACTCACAGGTTGAGCCTTACAAAAGCTAAGGAAGTTCCTGCACCTGGAGATTGAATTGTTTGTGCTGTGGGCTGGCACTACAGACTTAGCAACAGGGTTACAGGCACACCACGCTGAGCTACTCAGGAGATACTCACAGCACAGAGGGGCAGGTGAAGTGCCACGGCCAGGGGAAGGCCAGCACCCACTCAGGACAGGCAGAGACTCACCCCACAGCCATCACAACCCTCAGCACGGAGAGAAGCATCAGGAACAAGCTGCAGCCGAGGCCTCGCGGTGAACATCTGTGGTCACTCCTCCCCTGGAGCCAGACAAGCTTCTCCCTTCTTCCCTCCCAACTGCTCACCAGTCTTACAGGGTTGGGTTCCCCCCCCCCCCCCCCATGGAATTACTCTTCTATGAAGATCATGAAGAGGAAAACCACGACCCCTGCAAAGCCAGGTACATTCACTCAGCTCTCTAACCTGTTCCCTCCTGCCTGCTCTTCCAGGAGACTGCTGCAATGGCAGACCCTTGGGTGCTGGATCACCTGACACGACTGAAACTCCAGCTCCTAGGAAAGGTAAGGGAACAAGCTTGCTCTGCTTTTTGCATGTTGAAGCATCAACGTTGCATTTCAAATAAAGGTATTTCTACTGAGACACCAAGAGGATCTGCAGCCACTTGAGAACCTCTTTCTTTGTGCGAGCAGAGGCCACGGCCACTGTCCTGTCCTTAAAGAGCACTGTGCAAGCCCACACACACCTGTGGTAAACAAAAATAGAGCTAAAGCCACTTTGCTCTTAGGTGATATGTCCCCAGTTAGCTCAAAACCACTTTGAAATGTGACAGGCAAGCTTCTGGGTAAGTTCTGGGTAAAGATGGCCTCGGATTCCCTCAAGGCAGGCTCGTGTCATCTGTCTGCTTTCACAAGTAGAGCTGTGGGATTTGCTGCCTGACTCATAACCACTGTTGTGGTTCTACCAACAGAGACTAGAAAACGAGCAGGAGAACCAGGAGAAGATGGAGTCAACTATCCCAGCTGCAAGTAAGAGAGAAGCATTTCTTGTAGGTATGGACATAAGAGATGGAAAGGGCTTCGTGATGCTCTCAGGCATGAATCCCTCAGAAGGTCACACCAGACGATCGTATCTCCTCCCTAAAAGCTGCATGCTCAGTGGTTGGGCATCTGGGGAGTCAGAGCTTGCTCTGTCTTGGCTTCTGTGACAGGGACATTGCCTGGGGGGCAGGAGGGAGACTCCGAACTTGAGGTCGTGCTGCCCCAGCTCAGGCTGCTTACCCAGCTCTGCATGGAGCACGGGAATTGGGAGTGGCAAAATGCGAGTTCCAGAGACGCTCTCAGAGATATGCCAGGCTGGGTTCTTGTCCTGGTCCTGCCCAAGCCAGTGACCCTCAGTGGCTGTGATGCAAGGAGAACTGGGCAGCAATCTACACTTGATCTTTTGTTTTTTCTTCTTCTTTTTTGGCAAAGGGAAATGTTCAGCCAGCTGAACACTGACATGAGAACGACCTCCTGCCCAGGTGGCCTCTGCAGCCTCACAGCTGTGGATGCTGGCTCAGTTGGAGCAAAATACTGATGGTCCTATTTGTCCCAGCTCCTGTATGTAGGAGTGAGCCCCTGTGTGAGCTCAGTGATCTTGAAAAGGCATCCTTAGGCCAACTGCATGACTCAGGGATCCAGGCAGGAGCAACACCCCTCTACCAATGCTGCTTTGTGCCTGCAAACTGACCAACACAGCCTGGTGCAGAGCAGAACATGGTTTCTGCATCAAAAATATGGCTCAGCTTGTGAAACAAAGCATTCTACTGAACAGGCTGCTCTTGGGGGCTGTGCTAGTAAGAGCCAGGAGAACATCTGACCAGGAAAGGATGCATGTGCAATCACATCCTGGCTTTGGTTTGGGAATCCCAGCATGCACCAACCTGGGGAAGAACTTCCCAGTGAGGGGGAGGGAGCCCTGGGACAGGCTGCCCAGGGGGTGTGGACTCTCCTTCTCTGGAGACATTCCAGCTCCATCTGGACATCAACCTGTCCCAGGGACCCTGCTTTAGCAGGGGGTTGGACCCCATGGTCTCTCAAGGTCCCTTCCAACCCCTGTAGATGTGATGCTTACAAAACTCCCAGAATTTCAACAGTCCCCTAGAACTCTAGTTCTCTAGTGAACCAGCTAGAAGTCAATTCATGAGTTTAAAATAACTTGCCTTTTTACCAAACCCTTTCAGAGCCTGCTGTGATGCTCCACAGACAAGTAGTGTGCTCCTGTCAACAGTGGCCCCATGGGAGCTACACCTGCCATGCATTAATGTCTTTGCATGGCACACACAGTCTTTACAATTGCATTACCTAGGGATTAAAGGCCACCAACACAATTCTATTACCTAGGGATTAAAGGCCACCAACACAATTCTATTACCTTGGGATTAAAGGCCACCAGTAGAAGACCAGGAATATTCCTAGACTGCACTCTGGGCTCATATCCTTTGAGCTGATGCACAAACACTACAGCCAGCAACTCCCTTTAACATCTCAACGCTTTCCAGAGTTAGTGTGATAACCCAGCTGCTGTGACAGCTCTGTCATGCAATCCTTGGAGAAGGTAATGGTCTCCTTCCCCAGGGAACCTACCTGAGGACATGCTCCAAAGTGCCCTACGGCGAAGGAAAGGCCTTCTGCAGGAGCTGAGGGTAAGAGCCCCTCCTTCCCATCCCATAAGGGAGCAGGGACACAGCAGGGAATCAGCTTGTTCAAGGGCAGAGCCTGGCAGGACAAGGGGGATGGAGTGAAGCTGAAGGAGGGAAGGGTTAAATTGGATATTAGGGGGAAGTTCTTTGCAGAGAGAGTGGTGAGGGGCTGGAAGGGGCTGCCCAGAGAGGGGGTGGTTGCTCCATCCCTGGGGGTGTTGAAGGCCAGGTTGGCTGGGGCCCTGGGCAACCTTGTGTAGCTCCAGGCCTGGAGGTTGGTGTCCCTGCCTGTGGCAGGGGGTTGGAGCTCTGTGCTCCTTGGGGTCCCTCCCAACCCAGACCAGGCTGGAATTCTATGACAGCAACAACAGAAAGGGCCAAGTTACCTGCACATCCAGTGCTGATGCACATTCAGATTTTTCCTGCCCTTCACTTCTTCAGCTGGGCAATATTTGGTCTTCTGCTGGCTGGGGTGCAGAGGCTTGGGCAACTCATCAGGGAGAAGGGCTGGAGAGTTCTAAGTCTTCCCCTTGTTACAGCTAACAACGTTTGCACACAAGCTTCAGTTATTCAGTGGTTTGGTTGTGTTTGTCCCAGACTGCTGCACCATAAGCTGTCCATCATCATGAGCTGCCTGGGGTCATGCCAAAGGGCACTGTAAATGCTGCCTAAACAGGGACAATAGAAACTTGTTCCTTATTCCTAGTTGGAGCAGGGCCCCAACCATTCATGAAACGTTTCCACAACCTTTTGCAAGTTTGTTCTGCACTTTTTTTTTTATCCCTTTTTTTTTTAAACATTCCTCTTAGCTTGTGCTGATAGCTGCATGGCTTTGAGGTAGATGGGATGAAAAGCTCTCCTGATGCTTGTGCAGGCACTGGTTGAGTTCTTCCCTTCACGTGGTGGTCACTTGTGGTCTACCTGTCAGAAGCTGCAGTGCTGGGCACTTCTGCTTCGATGCTTTGGCAATCATGGCTGCTCCCTGCTGTGGGTTCCCAAGGGCTAATCCCCTTTAGTCCAGAGAGCAATGCCATCTGCTTTTCTGTGACCAGGTTTTCTTTAAGGAGATACTTGATTTTGCAGGAGCAGCACCTTCTGGAAGAGCTTTCACAGCCCATTGCACCAACTGGAGGACAGGGTTATAGCCACAGAGATGCCTCCCCACACGTCTACCAAATACCTTTCCCAGCCTCCCAAGCAGAGCCACCAAGAATCATCCAGCAGACGGTGAGGATTCTCCTCCTAGGAAATGCCACTAGTGCTGTGTCGACCTTGGGTGGACGGGCCTGGGGGCTGTGTGGGAATGTTCATCCCACTGGAAGGGAAGCTCTGCCTCTTGCTGTTGGACGGGACCCTTACTGCCCTCGGCGGAATCGAGGGGAAACAGTCTTACAAGTGAGGCACACGAGTAACGGTGTGAAGGGCTCCCTGCAAGGATGAGGGGCAGGATACCTGCCCACGCCCTGGCCTGGCCATTCAGCCCGTGCCCAGCACACATCCCTGTCTGCTCACACAGCCCCAACAGCTTCTCCACGAGGATTCAAAGCCTCACTGAAGACCAGGCAGATGATACCCGCTCCTCCCCCCTCCCAAAGATGAGGCAGCTGCTAAAACAACCCAGTTTTCCCCAGTTTCCTTTCTTTTGCAGATGCCAGCTCAGCCTGCCACCATCATCCAGCAGTTACCTCAGCTGCCCCCCCTGATCACACAGATCCCCCCTGCCCAGCCCCTGGCAGCACCCCGCTCTGGAAGCATTAAAGAAGGTAACGTACCCTCCCTCCAGCAGCCAGCTGCCATCAGCAGGGCTGAAAGGCAAGGCTCCAGGGCAAGTGGAAGGAGGCACGGGACAGCATCCAAGCTAGTCAGTGACATGCTGTTTCATGACCAGGGACTGCATTCCATAGCTGAACCAGATACCTTTTCAGGGGGGCTTCCAGGGAAGCCCTTACTGCTGAAGCTAAAGGGAATATAAAGTCAGCAAAGCCAAGTTAAGCTGCTAGGGAAGCTTGGGGAAGTAAACCAGCTCGACCCAAGGCACTCAGTGGCCTTAACAAGGTCGAACTCCTGCATATGGATGATCCCGAAATTAACAGCCTGGCTTCCAAGGTCTGGCTTTTGTTCTTTCAGCCTCTCAGCCTGCAGGTCAGTCTCCTCAGGACAATACAGGCTCTTCCCATGCCCCGCATCTGGCAACAGACAGAACAGCTGACAGGGCAGTTCTACATACAGCCTGATGCCATCAGGGCTGTTCCTGAACACAGGCAGATGCTGCTGTCGAGCGGCACACGGACCAAAGCGTGGGGTGGCTGCCCCGGCTGAGCCTTCAGCCCAAGGTTCCTGCATCGTCCCCGGGAACCCTCAGTCACGCTGTGGCACTAATCGCTTTGCTGCTGCTCCTCCTCCCCCCGCCCCCCTTCTCCTTCTCCCCCCGCAAAGCGGCGCCACGCACGGGCCCCTCGTGGTCAGAGCCCGGAGGTGCCTCCCCGGCTCTGCCGGGCGCTCTCTCCTTGGAGAGGCAGATCCGAGCTGCAGCGGGGAGAGGCTGTCAGGAGCCAGCCCGGGCTGCAGCACGGGAGGGAGCGCTGGGGCCCAGCCCTCCTCCAGCCTGCACGTCAGCAGAGCCTGGGGTGGGCTTGTGGGGACCCCAACAGACAGAAGATGCTCAAAGGCAGCTTTCTTCTAGAGGGAATCAACACAGAAGAGCTGGTCTGAGCAGACCCCAGACTGGCTTGGGTGGGAAGACAACCCAAAGACACCCCCCCCCCCCCCCAGTGTCCCCCTGCCACGGGCAGGGACACCCCTCCAGCACAGGGTGCCCCAAGCCCCATCCAGCCCAGCCTTGAACCCTGCCAGGGAGACAGGGGCAGCCCCAGCTTCTCTGGGCACCCTGGGCCAGGGCCTCCCCAGGCAGGATTTATGCCTCCCAGCCCCTCTCCATCCCCCTCCTGCAGCTGAAGGCCGTTCCCCTGGCCCTGGCTCTCCCTGCCCTGGGCACCAGCCCCTCTCCAGCTCTCCTGGAGCCCCTGGAGGGATGGGAAGGGGCTGGGAGCTTTCCCCAGCAGCAGCCTTCTCTTCTCTGGGCTGAGCCAGCCCAGCTCTCCCAGCCTGTTTTCATAGCAGAGGGGCTCCAGCCCTCACATCATCTCCGTGGCTCCTCTGGACTCACTCCAACAGCTCCGTGTCCTTCTTGTCCTGGGGACCCCTGAGCAGGATGCAGCACTTCAGGGTGGGCTCCCCAGAGCAGAGGGGCAGAATCCCCTTCCTCAGCCTGCCAGTCATGCTACACTCACAGACATTAACTTTGCACAGCCTGCCCCAATGATGCTGATACCCTGCAAGTGCTCATGTTCAGCTGCTTTGCCTTGGTTGCAGTGACCAGTGTGTGTGGTGGAGGGCACTTTCTTGGGGCAATGCCTCTGCTGCTGGTCAGGTGCTGATAAAGCTCTTACTTTCTTCCTTGGGGGTGACCTCTTCCAAGATATGGTGGAGATGATGCTGATGCAGAACGCACAGATGCACCAGATCATCATGCAGAACATGATGCTGAAGGCTCTGCCACCGGTGTCCTTCACACAGCCAGCTGCAGCCAGCTCTCCCCTGCTTCCACGGGCACAGCAGGTAATGGGGGCACAGTGCAAAGGGCATCCTTGATCACAGGAGGCTGATCTCCCCCAGACCACCGTGCAGGAAGGCTCACAGCACAAAGTGCAGCTGGAGAAAGGGTCTCTCCTCTACCAGTGCAAACTGGGTGCCCAGGAAACAGACACCAGCCGCTGCAGCGTGGTGGTTCAGCCCCAGACAGCAGCTGAGCACCACACTCCCACAGGACAGACAGAGCCTCCATGGGTGGGGATAAGGACAGTCACTGACCAAAATCACCCTGAATGTAGAACAATAATGGCCAGTTACACTCACCCCCAGTGCTAACACAGAGTACCTGACTGACCTGATCATTACAGAGTGCTGCCCAGTGGCAAGGAAGGAAGGAAGAACAGACAGACAGACAGACAGACAGACTGACTGACTGACCTAACATCCCAGCCACGCTCAGACTGTCCCAGAGGCAGCAAGCCCAGGCCCTTCCCCACCCAGCCCCTTTATGGGGCAGTGATGTCAGGGGCGTGGAAACAGCCCAGGCTAAGCCAGCTCACCTGCGCTGGCTGCCTGGGGAGGTTGGCTCTGGCCTGGGCAGGACCAGGCTGTGCAGGTCCGCTTGAGCACACGGCAGGGCGCTATTTACGTTGCTAATCCTGCAACTGGTAAAACTTGACCAGGCAGCTGCTGCTGGGCTGAGGCACAAGAGCTTGCGACTGTGCTTGGAGCCCCTCTGCTCACTGCTCCTGTCTCACTGCAAATCGGTGGCTGCTGAGCCCCGGCAGGACAGACCTTCCAGACACTCTGACCGGGCAGCTCCCCGCAGGGATTTTCCCAAAGCACATCCAGTGCCTGATGAGAAGGATGCAGTCAGGAGCATGTGATTTTGCCCGATCCCTAAGCTTTCCTTAACAAGGTGATACAGTCCCTTAGTGTTCTTAATAAAACACATCCCGAGTGTCCAACCTGCAGCATTGCTTCCTGGAGCAGCAAGGACAGCTGATCTCTGGGGAGGAGGGGGTGTCCCAGTGCTGCAAAAGCTTCCCCTAACGCTCCCTCCTCCCTCTCCCTTTTTGGGCTGGCCATGCCTTTCCCCTGTGCTGTAGGAAAGATCTGCTTGCTTTGTCTCACATGTAAAGGCTGAGAAAGTAACTCCCAGGCTTCTGCAGTCCTCTCCCAGCTCATTCACACCTTTCCTACCTGCTGCTTCCAAAAACAACCAGCCTCTTAGAAGCTGCTGAGCCCCAGGTTCAGGGGCAGGGTAGGAAATGCCACCCTCCTCTGCAGCCCACCCAGTGCCCTGGGAGTTACCCAAAGAAACCCTCCAACAGCAGCTGCTAGCTCTCACGTTTGGGGCATGGACATCTCACATTTGGGGGGGGCATCTCACATCTCGGGGGGGACATCTCACATCTGGGGGGGACATCTCACATCTGGTGGGGAACATCTCACATCTGGGGGGGACATCTCACATCTGGGGGGGACATCTCTTTAGTTTGAGAATTTCTGGGGGAGTGGGGTCTGAGTGCCTCTGGATATCAGGTGAAATCTGGAGTCACCAAGTGTTTGCTGGACCTGCTGTGCTGGAGCCTGCAAACCCCTATCTCCAGACACATGCTGCTGAAGGGGCGGCCGAGTGGGAACCCAGTCCCTCAGCCAGGGCCTCTTCCTCTGGGGGCACCGGCTTCACAAATTGCCCTTTGTCTCTCTCCAACAAGGCCCTGCAGCCTGCTGCTCCCCTGGCCATGAAAGCAGACAGGCCCAGACCGCCTGCAGTGCACCACCACCACCACTACCCTCCCCCAGGCCTGCTCCCGGTGCCCCAGGGGGGCTTCCCATCCTCACCCACGGTGAACCCCTGGACTGGCAGCGCACACCCCACCCTGCCTACGTAAGTAAACAGGCAGCCACGATGCAAACTTTTGGCTCTTCTTCCTGCACAGGTGAGGTAGCAAGGTAGACTGGATGACCCCATGCCTTCATGGTTCCTCACCCATACCAGTCCTGCATATTTTCTTTAACACAAGGATGGGACTGAGGTGGATTGAGTCATGACGTGATAGAATCAATCTTAGAGCTTGAGTAATTAACCCTTGCTTACTGTGGAATAAACACGAGGGTCAGACAAGTTCTGCAGATGATACCAAGCGGTGCCCCTGCAGCACAGAGCCACCACCCGGCAAGAGGTTCTTACCCTGTGTTTTGGGTCTCCTCCTGGCTAAAGAAGGGTTACATCTGTTTTACATTCAAGATAAGGTTTTCTGTGGGATCTATAGTCTTACAACACTGCTGAGACATTCGCTAATCAGAAATTCCTGGAAAAAAAAACAAACCCTCGTGCCACCTCTCTAAGAACAACAGTACAAAGGGAGGGGAGTACTTGGAAGTAAAGCTGAGCCTTTGCAATAAGCCTGTGCTGTAGCTGAGGTGTTTTTTTTTTCAAGTGTGAAAATGGATGGGCATCTCCCCAGGCTGCTCCTGGTTCCAGAGAGCCCTTGGCAGAGGTCAGCAGCTGGCTTCTCCAGCAGCAGACTTGCCTGGGCCTTCCCTGCTGCTCCTGAGCGTGTCCTGGTTGGCTTTCTAGGGGTGAGCAGATCACAGCCAGGACTTGTGTTCCAATTAATCTATTCACACAAATGCCAGTGGCAGGAGGGGCCTCAGGCAAGGATGTGAGCCAAGAAAGCTGTGGTCACGGCTAGTATGTCAGGAGGGGATAGCAAGAAGGCTGGTGTAGAAGCAGCAGAGCTCCAAGGCTCTTACATGCTGAGGCTCATAAAGGAATGCATGTAGCTGGAGCCTGGTGGACTTTGAGATGGGGACTCTCATTGTGTCCATCAGAGCACAGCTTTTACTTCAAAGCCTTGATGAATGGAAGGCCAGAATGGAGGCGGCCTGCTGGCAGGGGTGGGTGTCTGTATGGCCCTCTTCATGGGATTTGAATTCCTGACCAGATTTACCTAATGGGATTAGAAGGGATAAAGATTTCTACCCTTTTCACTTCTATATGGATTTGTAACTGTGCCAGTAAAGACCTCTTGGCTCCTTCCAGAATTGCTGCAATTAGCTGTTTGCAGAAATCAACACAGGAAGATCTCACCATGGCTTTTAAGCTGTTTTCTTCCTCTTCTGCCACCTTCCACCATGACTCACGAGACCTGGCTTTGTGCAGCTGCAGCCTGCACTGTTGGCCATCCCTAACGACAGCAAAGCCATTTCTCTCCTTGCAGGTGGCCTGCGTACTGACTGTATGCCTTCCTCTGCTGAGGCCAGCCTGTTTTTGAACCACTCCAACACAGTCTGTCTGATGAGTGACAGCCTAACGTCTCTACGACTGCCTTGCCACAAGAAGTGAGCAGGAGAAAGACTGCAGGTGTTCAGAACAAGCATACTGTGGACCTGCGGTCTGCTCACCTGCTTCTGCTAGTTCAGCTGCTCCCTCTCATCGCCCAAGCCCAGCCCAGCCACAAGCAAGAACCATTTTTATTGCGTTCTCTTCACAGAACCAAGGAAACCCACCCCAGAGTGTCTTAGAGGCTCAGCCAGCAGTCCCTGGGTATGAAATAATCTTACCACCAGTGTTACCCAAGTCCTTGCAGAGGAGTATAACCCAGATCCAGGGCTGAGAGTCCCCTGAGGAACTCCGGGGACTCCCAGGCTTCTGCAGTCCTCTCCCAGCTCATTCACACCTTTCCTACCTGCTGCTTCCAAAAAACAACCAGCCTCTTAGAAGCTGCTGAGCCCCAGGTTCAGGGGCAGGGTAGGAAATGCCACCCTCCTCCGCAGCCCACCCAGTGCCCTGGGAGTTACCCACTTGCAAAGAGGGCTGCTGCCCTCCCGGGGGATGACACAAACTAACCCGGGGCTTTGGCACCAGACTTCATCAGCTTGAAATGTTCCTCCCTCAGTGTTTTTTGTTTGACTCACTCATGGACATACTTTTCCAACGGTAATTTCTGACCTGGGGGAACTACAGATGAGCAGGAGCAATCTTTTCCCAAAGACCACCGCTCTTCTCTACCTGTGTGAGCTGGCTTCGGACAATTTCTTTGCCCTTTATTGGATAAATTGCCCTATTATTGGATAAATCATTCTCAGTGGAGCAGAACAGAAAGAGACGTGCTGCTGCGGTCAGCGGGGCTGGGCGCTGGCGTGCCACGCTCACCGCAGCGCCCCGGGAGCGCTCTGACTGCCAGTGCCTCCAGACCCTCACCTGTACAAAGCTACCCATGGTCTTCTTCTCAAGAGAGCTATTAGAAGGCGATTTAAGAAGCTTGGAATTGTGTACATTGGTTTAATTGCTTCTCTACTATTCTTTCATATATTAGACTTGATTTGAAAATAAAGAAATAAAGACGACCCCGAGGTGCTTCCTTGGACACTGGCATGCCTTGTTCTTCAGACAGTAAATCAAACACTTTACCTGTCTTTACTTTTCCCACCGTGTTTCAGAGGTCAGACTTTAATCTGAGCCCATGCTCCCCTATTCTTTTTGTTTCCATTTAGGACTTCTTGGAAGGTCCACTTAGAGCATTAATCAAGCGATGCTTTTGGATGCGTTTAATACAGATCAATGCCCTTTATCCATGTCTTCCCTCTTTCTCCTGTTTTTTAAGGTGGAGAACATCTTTCTGTAGGCCTTGCCCAGGTGCAATTCGTGAGCAAATCTGTTGAAGATGACTCAGGGACCTCAGGGTTGCTTGCAATGGTTACACAGAGGACACAGGAGCTGAGCAATTACTTGGTGTGGCTTAAAGTGCTGCTATTGAGCTTGTAAGGCAGGGCAGGGGAGCAGCCTGTAAAGTCTACCAGCTGTGTGTGTGATGGGTGCTGTGAGAGGTAGTTCCAAATAATCAGTCACTGCTGGAAGCTAATGGCATGCTGTCTGGGCTCTCAAAACAATCAACAAATAATTAATTTACTATGCAAATCTTGCCTTGCTCTTTGCACACCCCCCCTTGCTCTGTTTTCTTACTCTGTGTGTGTGAGTCAGCCTGTGTGGATCAGTTCCACTGCTGAGCCCAGTGGAAAAACCCATGGAAGGTCTCCAGTGGCCACTAGTTCAGTGCCAGGGCTGGGACACTGCTAGCCCAGCTCCACTGGGATGCCTGCTCACCAGAAGGCCAGTAGTCCCATTAAAAGTGGGACCTGGGGCTGCTGGTGTGTTCTCTTGACCCCCCATCCTGCATGTCCTTTCCTTGCACAGTGCTACAGGTTGGGACCATGGCATGGTGCTTGCTCCCTGTTCCCTCTGGAGCCACTGGCCCTTCAGCACCAAGAGCTGGGACACGCCATGGAGAAGGGTGTTGTGCTGGCATGGGGATTTGATCTCGCTCCTTTCATAGAATCACAGAATCCCAGACTGGGCTGGGCTGGAGGGACCCCAAGGGTCACACAGCTCCAACCCCCTGCCACAGGCAGGGACACCAACCTCCAGGCCTGGAGCTACACAAGGTTGCCCAGGGCCCCAGCCAACCTGGCCTTCAACACCCCCAGGGACGGGGCACCCACCCCCTCTCTGGGCAGCCCCTGCCAGCCCCTCACCACTCAAAAGAGGCATTTTAGTCAGTCCCAGATGGGTAACACTGCATGCACCCCTCTTCACCTTCTGCTCCACTGCCCAGCTGATTGACAGTCCCCGGGCTGCGAGTTAAACTTTAATCTGAACCAGGGGAGAAGAACCCAGACGTGACTCAGCTGCCCACGTCCATCCCCTTCTCCTCCCCGCTGGCCAGGGCAGCACAGGGGGTAGAGGGTGAGGACGCAGCAGGAAGAACCTGCTCCCCAGGGGCTGCCCCAGCAATGGAGCCTGGTGACCCACGGGGGAAGAGAGTGGCTATTGTCGGCGGTGGTCTGGTAGGAAACACGGTTTGGCTGCATTTGCCAGGGAGCTGGGGCTGTGAAGGCATCGCTGGGGTGTGGGGTGAATGTTTTGGTTAAAATGGTTTGTCCTCCAGATGATGGGATGTTAGGGTTGTGTTCCTGGCTTATTTAGAGCGGCTGGGACTTTGTTGGAGGAGGACAGCTCTTTCCTTCGAGGGAGAGTCCCAGAGAATCCCTGCGTGTCTGTGGTGTGGGCACTCACCTCAAGGGGTGTGTGCAAATGAACCCCGCTGCCAAGAGCCCCCGTGCCAGAGGAGGGGGTTTGGGAGGTGGAGCCCCCCGTTACGTGAGGACTGGGACTTGGTGTCGGTGCTTTGTCACCGGCTGGGAGCTGAGCCCCACGCACCCACTGACTGTGGGGGAACCTCGTGGGTTGGGATGAGGACAGCTTGCTGGGTCAGCAGGGAGAGAAATAACAGTACCAGGACTTTATGGCAAAACACACAAAACTGGTGAGGCGCCACGCAGTTTCTCAGCAAACTGCGCAGCTCAGGCTGTACAACTCAGAGCTGCCCTGGAGCTGGACTGTCCCCAAACCAACCCCTGTGTCCTGGAGCTGTGTGCCTCTCCCCCCACCAGCCCCCTTTATGCTGAGCATGATGTCATTGGCATGGAATACCCTCGTCGTCCAGTTCAGGTCACCTGTCCCAGCTGTGTCCCCTCCCAGCTACCTTGGTGCCCCCACCTTCTCCTTAGCAGGGAAATACGAACAACTGAGAAGCCCCTGAGTGCTGGGCAGCAACTAGAAACATCCCTGCGTTACCAGCACTGCTCCCATCCCAGCTCCCAAACAGGACATTCCCTGCTGCTGGAAAGACAGTTAACTTGGTGAGAAACCACTCTGCGTATCACCAGTTTTGTATATTTTGCTATAAAGTCCTGGCATTATTATGCAGGGGACTTCCCTCCAGGATGGTCTTCTCTAAGGCTCTTGATCAAAGGGTCTTGCAGTAAAGGCTGAGCTGCATCCCCTGGCTGCTGCTTTCCCTTGCTGCGCCTTGGGGCGACCCTGCTGCCCGTGAAACGCTCCATCCACTGCTCCTCGTGCTTCTCTTGTAGGTGGGTGCACTAAACGCCTGTTTCTTTGCTAGACGAGGCTTCCATGTTGACGTTTACGAAGCCAGAGAGGGTAAGTAAGCCCAGCCTGGTTGTTGCTGCTTTGTGACTATGTGGGTGTCCCTGTGCTGGTAACAGCTCTTGAAGAAGCAAGAAGGAAGGTGCATGAACTTAGTGAAACTGCAGCAAGAAAGTGAAATCTGAAAGCATGACACTCCAGGGATGCTTTCCCTTTTCCCTGGGCAGGGGTGGGGGAGCATTTATGTGAAATATTCTGTCTTCTATGGAGGCAACCCACCCTTCAGCTTGTAAAATGATGGCCTTCTTTGTGCTGTGGGCTTAATCATAGAATCACAGACTGGGCTGGGTTGGAAGGGACCCAGCTCTACCCACCGGCCATATTTACACCACCAGAGGGTTGTCTGGAAATTACTGTTAAAGTTCTAATTCCATAGAATCACAGAATCCCAGACTGGTCTGGGTTGGGAGGGACCCCAAGGAGCACAGAGCTCCAACCCCCTGCCACAGGCAGGGACACCAACCTCCAGGCCTGGAGCTACACAAGGTTGCCCGGGGCCCCAGCCAATCTGGCCTAAGTACCAATTCAAATCCTCTCTCTCTTGAAACTGGTCTCTGCATGAAGAGTTGACCTCTGTTAAGCCGGGCTGGGTCAGAAGCTTGGAGGCAGCAGGTGTTGTGAATGCTGCAGCATCTCTGCCAGGGTTAACAGCATTGACTTGATCATAACCACTGCCATGGGTGGTGAGGAGCGCTGGTGGGGAGGGGAAGGGGGGCAGAAGGATGGATGGATGGAGCTTTGCAGGGCACTGCAGCAGAGAAGAGATGATTTAGAGCCTAGGGCGCTGGCTGAGAGGCAGAGGAATCTGGTGTGCATCCGCTGCCAAATAAAACCTGGGCAGAGAGGACAAGCCACGTGGCAGCTAAGAATGGCACCATGGAAGTGAAACTCAGCTAGAAGGGGAAGGAGAAGCCCTATCTGACCCCTCAATCTCTGTGGTAACTGTTCCTACTCGGGCAGGCATCGGGACCAGCAGGTCTGTGGCATGACTCTGGGCTGCACCTCACCCAAGCCCTGAGCTCAGCTCTGGATCCCTGCTGCAGAAACAGGGGTGCACAGCCCGAAAGGATGCCAGTGGGCTGCAGGCTCAGAGCAAGAGCAAACGGCTTCTCCCTGAGGTTTCTTGCTGGTGACGTTTCACTGGTTCAGAAAGCCTCTGGTTGCTCTGACCCGCCTTCTGAGCCAGAGGGATCTTGCAGCTCTGCTCCAGTTTTCGGCCCATTTCTTGTGCTGGGATGCGACCCTGAAAGCTGTGGGGATGCAGCTCTGCCACAGGGCCTGGCTGGCCAGCCTGGGAAGCCTGAGGCCTTCAGAGAAGGAATGGGCTAGCAGCGGGACACTTCCATCTAGACTGCGGTGGAAAAGGTGAAAGCCCCCGTCTGTGGGCCGGAGCAGAAGCTGCCAGGCATTCAGGTCTCAGCTCAGAGGGGGAATGGTTCTTAGTGGTAAGGAGCCCTCCGGTGCCGTGCAGAGCTGTCGGGATCCAGTGCTCCCTGCGCAGCGCTTGGCTGCAGCTGTTGCTTCCAGGCTCGAGGCCGCATGGAGGCAGCAGCCCTGGAAGGTGCTCAGCTGCCTCCCCAGCAGCCAAACATGCCCCCTGACACCTGCGCTCTGCGCACGCAGCGGGGTGACGGGGAGTCCCCACCGGCCTGCCCACTGCAACTACAGGGATTTTGGGAGATGCCGCCCACCCCGGGCTGTGGTGTTGGCATCTCCATAACCACCCACTCTGCCCACACAGATATCCGGGTGGCCAACCTTGCCCGTGGCAGAAGCATTAACCTGGCCCTGTCACACAGAGGACGACAAGCCCTCCAGGCAGTGGGGATGGAAAAACAGGTACCCCCGGCAGCTTTCGTTGGTGGTGGGGTCTCTGTGGTTAAAATGCTGCTGACTTCAGCTGGGGATGGACAGGCTCTTTCCTGCTCCCCAAGCACACAGGAGCCACTGCTCTGCTTCATGGGCGGGGGGGGGTAGACCTCTCCCACTCCATGCCCGCAGCCTGGCTCTCCACTGCTTCAAGGCGCAGATGCCAACGGAGACTTCCCCCAGCACCCAACCCCGGGCAGGTGGGCTCTGATGGTCCTTTCCTGGGAGACCAACACCCACTCAGCACCTTCCAGGGTTTCCCTCCCTACTTGTGCTCTTCTCTCTCCCAAAGGGTGAGAGCAAATGGGGCAGGAGTAGGTGGTCTCCTGAAAGAACTGGAGTACCAGCAGTGTTTGTATGGTGGGGGCTGATTTCCTCGGGGATGTGCTCAGATTTGTATTTTCCCCCAAAACCTTGAGCTTTGAGCTGACCCCTGAAATCCACACACACTGACCCCTGCGCAGCACGCCTGGCCCAGCAGCAGCACGGCTGCAGGAAGCTCACAGCTGTTTGGCATCCAGCGTTGGGCAGCAGTGGGATCTCCTGGCCCTGGCTCCTGCGGAGAAGGAGCCCAGGCTTCAACAGGTTGCACCCCAGCACCGGGATGTAATTCGGCTGCCTCGCCCTGCCCTGTCCAGCCCTCTGGGGCTTTTTGTGTCACTTCTATTTCCCCCTCCCCAGCTTGGATAGTTGTGCAAAAATGTGTGAGCAGAGAGCATCCCATTCTGCCCGGAGCACAGCAGGCAGCAGCACTTGGCAGCGTGTGCCCTGCTCCTCAGGCAGCCTGGCTTTGGCTGGGTCGTGTCCCCTTCTGTTTCAGATTGTGTCCCAGGGCATTCCCATGCGGGCAAGGAGGATACACACACCTTCAGGGAAGAAGTACTCTATCCCCTACGGGAAGAAGAACCAGGTACTGGTCTTGTGCTGACACTTGGAGACACTTCACTGCTCTTTGGTGGTGCTTGTAGCTCCGAGTGATGGACATGCTGGGGCTCACACCCCTTAGAAAGGATGCCTGGAGTGGGAAAGGGGATTTCGTGATGCCCCCCTGGGTTTGGCGGGGCTCTTTTTTTGAGGGCAATTGTTTTTTCTCTCCTGGCCGTGCAGAGCATCCTTCAGCCGTGCCCCCTGAACCCCGTCTCTGTTTGCCTTGCAGTACATTCTCTCTGTGGACAGAGCAAACTTAAACAGAGAGCTGCTCACCGGTAGGTTGCCAGTTCTGTTTGTGAACTCTTCTACACCCCGTGCACTGAGGATTTTAGGGTCTGCCCTACACACAGGAGACTTTGGCCTCCGGGCTCTCTTTATGCAGCGTAGTGCTGCATAACCTGGCTCCCTGAAGGAGAGCTAACTAGCCGTGTTTTTGAGAAGGAAATCTGTGCTGTCTCCCTGCTGCTTGTCCAACACAAAAGGATATTTAAACAAATCCCCCTGAGGCCTTTCTGCATGTGCAGAAACCCCTGAGGAGCAGCTCTCCCTCCTTCACCCCTCAGCTCCCAGGCTTCAGACCAGCCAAAGCAGGAGATACCTCATCTCAGGGAATTTTCTGCACCCCCTGATTGCACAGAGGGAGAGAAATCGGAACAAAAAGTGTGTACTTTTGTTCTGGCTGAGCCAGATCTCTCTGAAGTTTCCCACCGACCACAGGCACCGCATCCCATCCTGAAGTGTGAAGTAGTGGTGGTGGCAAGAGGTCAGTGACTCATGTCAATGACTCATGTCCTTGTGTGGAAGAACCAGGTCTTGCTGGGGTTCCTTGTACTTCTGATGGTTCCCAGCAGAGTTGACTGAACGCAGGCCCAGAGTGCCCTGCCTGCTGGCAATCTCATGCGCCGTGGTGGTGGATGTCTCTGTAACTCGGGCATCCCTTGGAGATGTTTTCAGGGTCACAGTACAAGCCTCCACGTTTCGATGTCTTTGTCTTTTCACAGCTGCTGAGAAGTACTCCAACACTAGAGTGTACTTTGGACACAAGCTCCTGGGGTGCGACGCGGAGTCGGGGATGTTAACCATAAAAAGGTAATCCCCGCTCAGGCCTGGGAGCCAAGCCCCGTGCTCGGTTGTTTTCTGCTTAATCATTCATAAAACCTCAAACAATTGAGAAACCTCCAGTTTGAAGCTACTGCCTTGCTCCTGAGTGGGCAAGGCTTGGAAAGGAGAGACGCCAAAGCAAAGTTCATGGGGAGGCTGAAAGAAACCCAGAAGTGGAAGCGGCTCTGTAGGCCCCATCAGCCTGGCAGCGGGGTAGGCCGCTGCCTGCTCGCCTGCACGGGGAATCAACGGGCCCATCTCCACAGCGCTGATCTTCAGGGATAGATTGCTCCTCAGGGAGGGCAGCTAAACGGCCTGTTTCATTGTTGTGTCAAGTTCTGGTTGTGACCCCCCGCCCCGTGCAGCCGAGGATGCAAGCTCTCTGAAACCCATTACCCCAGCGGTGCCTGCTGCATTTTGATAACCTCTTGATAACCCACAGGGTAATAATTTATCCTAACTCTGAGCCTCACAGCCAATGAAAACCAACCTTCTCTCACCCTCGGGAATGAATAACGCTGGAGGCCACCCCGGAGGCATTTTTCAAACGGCAGAACTTGCTACGGCCAGTGGTGCTGAGCTAGCCCAGAGTTACAGCAGGATTGGTCCAAGGGTCTCTCTTGCTTTCAGATCTGACCAGCAGCCCTTGGAAGTCACCTATGACCTCATCGTGGGATGCGATGGAGCCTTCTCAACAGTCAGAAAGCAGTTCATGAGGCAAACACGCTTCAACTACAGCCACGAGTATATTCCTCATGGCTATATGGAGCTGACCATTCCTCCCAAGGGTGGAGATGTAAGTCAGCCTGTCCTGGGGGCTGCTGCCAGCTTTGCCAGGGAGACACCCTGCTCTCCTCTCATGGTGGCTCTGCTACTGGAGCTCCAGAGACAATAAGTTCTCACCTGGGGCTCTGCCAAGGGATTACAACTTTCCCAGGAGAAGGCAGGCACCTCTACCTCTTCCAGCAGTGGGGCCAATGTCTCGGTACCCGGATGCAAAAATCCTAGAGACCCTGCTCCAGAGTAGTGGGGTTAACTGTAGCTCTGAGAGGTCCTGGGGAAGGGGTATGTGGGGACATCAGCCACTGCAAACCAGCACACATTTTTGCCTGTTTTTCCTACCCTTTCCTTTTGCCCTTGCTCTGTGTCAGCCTGAAGCATGGAGTACCAGAAAGGGGCCCTGCAGTCACCTCTCACGCTATGAAGGCTGGGAACTGGTGTGGAGGGGAACTGGGCTGAGGAAGTGGAGCAGGCCATGGAGGCAAGGCAATTTTGCTTCTCTTTCAGTTTGCCATGGAACCAAACTACCTCCATATCTGGCCAAGAAACACCTTCATGATGATTGCACTGCCCAACATGGTGAGAACCCATGGCCTGGTCCCTTGGGGCAGGGGATGGAGCTTGCAGGGGTGACCTGGCTATGGTGGCAGGCACATGGCAGGGGCTGGGAGGGCTAATAAGGTGTGAGGAGGGATCCTGAGCACCCTGGGAAACAGCTCTCTGCATCTGGATGTTACAAAGCAGACTCAGGGGTACCAGGACAGCATGCCGGGCAGATGACACACTGCCTGCTTCTGCTTCCCTGCTGCCTGCCCCCAGCACATGCAAGCCCACCGTGGGATACGGAGCTGGCCAGGCGTTTGTCCCTGCAGTGCAGACAGGTCACCGTGATTGCTGGGTGACGGGGTGGGCACCACGCCACTGTGCAGGCTCTGGGTGCTCTCTGTGCTGCTGGGCTTCTTTCTGACCTTCCTCCCTGGCAGGACAAATCCTTCACCTGCACGCTCTTCATGCCCTTTGAGGAATTTGAGAAGCTCACGACAGGCGAGCAAGTGCTAGGTTTTTTCCAGACCTACTTTCCAGATGCCATCCCCCTCATCGGAGAGTAAGTGTTCCCACCTCCCCTTCCCACCAGCGTGGGGCCACAAAATCAGGGGAAACATCCCCACCCAGACTTGGGGGCCTGGTGACGGAGACCCAGCTGGAGCATTGTGAATACCATTGGGGCAGATCCCCATGGTGTGCAGGTCTGAAGGATGGGGCTGCGGGGAAGCCAACAGACCGAGGTCCTCATGGCCCCCATGCTGGGATAGCAGGCTCAGCAGTGGGATGCTGCCCCATCCTGCTGCAGTTTCTGATGGAGTCACACTTCCCTGTCCCTCCAAGACGCAGCCCTGCCGCTGCGGGAGGAAAGGGCAGGTCACCTCCCACTCCTCATCAATCTGTTAAGGGTCACAGAGTTGAAGGGGTTGGAAGGGGAGTCCAACCTCCAAGTGTTCTGAGCTCAAGGGTGGAGTAGCTGTTCATAAGCTGTGTGGTTCTGACATTAGAGGAGGGTGAGCAAAGCTGACGTGAGGGTAAGGCTTGCACAGGGAGGCTGGCAGCGCTGCTGAGGACAGCTCAGTTCTGAAAAAGTCGAGATTTTAGCTGACAAACCAAGAAAAGCTGTGCTTGGCAAAGCCCACCCCCCCAACCACCCTGCTGACTGAGCACATTCTGGCACTCATCCATTGCATGGCTAAAACAAATAGCAGGGCTGAGAGGCACAGGAGGAAGCACTTCCCAGTGGCGTGCTGCTCCCCAGGGCCCTCTTGCTGCTGGGAGAACAGCACACGGGCAGCAAGGTAGGGCCACAGCATCCCTGGGGTCCAGGTGGAAGAGGGGATGGCACCAGCCTTCCCAGCACACATCCTGGTGGTCAGCTTGTCCTCACTTTTCTGAAAAAAAAAAAAAAAAAAAAGGGGAGATCCCCAGCTGGTGGGAGCTCCAGCCCACCCTACTAATGCTGCTTCTTTAATGTAGTTACCTGTTATGGGCTCTTTTTTTAGCCAATACAAAGGCTCCGAGGTGCACTAGACAGTCTGCTTGTCTCTTAAGGACACTCCTCTGGTGTAGCGTTCCTACAGCAACCACCGTCCACTGCTGCTCATGGTAAAAGAGCTGAGATGTTGATGACACTCTTACAGTCCAGTGCAGAGCTTAAAACCTGCAAACAAAGTATTTGGTCCTTGGGAGAAGTTAATGAACTAGAGTGCCTGGCTTCCACTTTTTTCCCAGTACAAATCACAGAATCACAGAATCACAGAATCACAGAATCTTAGGGGTTGGAAGGGACCTCAAGAGATCATCGGGTCCAACCCCCCTGCCAAAGCAGGCTCCCTATCTCATACTACATAGATAGGCGTCCAGACGAGACTTGAATATCTCCAGAGAAGGAGACTCCACCACCTCCCTGGGCAGCCTATTCCACTGCTCCGTCACCCTCACTGTGAAAAAGTTCTTCCGCATGTTGGTGCGGAACTTCCTATGCTCTAGCTTACAGCCATTGCCCCTAGTCCTGTCCCCACAGACCACTGAAAAGGGGCTGTCCAATTCCCCCTGCAACCCATGTCTAAGATATTTATAGACATTAATTAGGTCCCCCCTAAGTCTTCTTTTTTCCAGGCTGAACAGCCCCAGCTCACTCAGCCTTTCCTCGTAGGGTAGATGTTCCAGGCCCCTAATCAACTTTGTCGCCCTTCTCTGGACTCTCTCCAGAAGGTCCCTGTCTTTTTTATACCAGGGGGCCCAGAACTGGACCCTGGTTTTATGCACCCCAACACTGACAGGGCCCGTGGCCCTTGCTTCCTGAGCATGGACGGAGCGTGACTTGCTCTTCTTGTCTTTCCTGGTCCCACAAGTGACGTTTCTGTTGTTCTGGTTGAAGGCGAGAGCTGAAGCGCGATTACTTTCTGCTGCCAGCCCAGGCCATGATCTCTGTGAAGTGCTCCTCCTACCACATCGCCTCCCGGTGCGTGCTGATGGGAGATGCCGCGCACGCCGTCGTGCCCTTCTACGGACAGGGCATGAACGCAGTGAGTTCGCGGGCTGTGTCAGTTGGGTCCCTGCTCTTCTCACCCAAAAATGACTGGCTTTGGAGAGTAGCTCCCTAGAGTTCATGGGCTGGCCCATCTCACGCTCTGATGTCCTCAGCCTTGGCAGGTCTGAACTCCCCTCGGGCACCTGGTTGCTCACTGGGACTTGCTGTACTTGGGGAGGAGAAGGGATGGGGTGGTAGTGCCACTGTCCCATGGGGCAGAGGACTGTGTGGGAGGAGGGTCCATCAGGGCAGCCCCAGGCTGCGGAAGAGGCAGACCCCTGGGTATCTCTGCAAGACACTTGGCAGGGTGGTCTGGCCATGGTCAGCAGGACCTTGCATGCGCAAACAGCTACCCTAGCTGTGCACCCATGAGAGCACTTCTTGAGAACACCATGGCTTCTTCTGCCTATTTACCTGCTAATTTTCCTCCCAGGGCTTTGAGGATTGTCTGGTCTTTGATGAATTGATGGAGCAGTTCCACAATGATCTTGGTGAGTGAGGTGGCTGAGGAGGAGCGAAAGAAGAGGAGGATCCAAAAGCAGCTGGATACCTTGCTGGGGAGCTGCCCACGAGTTGATGCTTTCTTCTCCCAGGTGCCTGCCTCCCTGAGTTCTCCAGGCTGAGGGTGCCAGATGACCACGCGATCTCGGATTTAGCTATGTACAACTACGTAGAGGTAGGTGAGCTGCACACAGAACCATAGACTGATCAGGGTTGGCAGGACCTCTGGAGATCCCCCAGTCCCACCCCTGCCAGAGCAGAGTCCCCTCAAGCAGGCTGCACAGGGCAGTGTCCAGATGGGGTTTGAATGTCTCCAGAGATGGAGCCATCCCAACCTCTCTGGGCTGGGCCGTGCACACAGCAGCACTCTGCTGGGACACACGCAGTGGAGAGGGTCTCTGACGAGACTCGGGTTGGGCTCTCGCCCCAGCAGACTTTAGTCTGAGAGTCCCCTGGGTATGCCACCGGGGCTGGGAGGCTCTGCTCCCTGTGGTGACCCCCCAGGTCAGGCAGCGAGAGAGCTACAAACACAGGGGAGCTCTGCCAAGATGCCCTGCAGAGGGGTGATGATTGCTCTGTCACAGATGCGCCAGCACGTGAATTCAACGTGGTTCATTTTCCGGAAGCATGTAGACAACTTCCTCCACACCCTGATGCCTTCCACCATCGTCCCACTGTACACCATGGTAAGGCCAGTGCCTTGGTCCCCACTGCTTGAGTCACCACGAGCTCCTCCTGCCTGGGCTTTGAGGTGGTGACGTGCTCCTGCAACCCTCCCAGGTGACCTTCACCAGAATTCGCTACCACGAGGCACTTCAGCGCTGGAAATGGCAGCAGAAGGTTGGTTGCCCATCCTCCCCATGCCGTGAGCCTCGCAAGCATCCTGCACGCCAGGACTGCTCAGCTGTAGGGGTGGGAGCTTTGGTGGTGGGTGCAGATGGGAAGACTTTGCTTGGTGCCACGGGACCACACCTCTGATGATGCTGGGGCTTCTTCTTGCACTGGCAGATAATCAATCGAGGGCTCTTTGTCTTGGGGGCGGCGGGACTGGGCGGAACGTGCCTGCTCCTAAAGCGGCTAGCACGGGATACGGACTTCTGCATGGAAACCTTGCGTGGCTGGTCCCACTATCTGAAGAGCATTGGAAACCTTCCCTTTGGAAAACAAGTGGCTTAAGTGCAAGGGGAGCCCCTGGTTGAATTAAAAGTGAAGGGAGGAGCTGTTGGCTTGGCTGGATGACGTCGTTTCTCTTGGGACGTGGCCGGGCAGTTCCTGCAGCCCCTCTGCCTGCTGCCCCTCAGGAGCAGTGGTGGTCCCAGGAGAGAGGGGCCCACTGAGGCACAGAGTGCCCAGATTGCTTCTGCAGATACCTCTGCCTCATGTCTGCAGCCTTGTGCCAAGTGATGTGGTGTGTCACGGGCTGGGCTTGCGTTTTGGGTGCAGTGTCTGGGAGAGTGCAGCCCCTCCCAGCCAGCAGTTCGGCCACCCGCACTGGTCAGGGTGTCCCAGCTTGTACTGCTGACTTCTGCTCTGCAAAAATCAGCATCTTGACTGGAAAACAAGCCAGCTTCCTCCCCACCCTGAGTCTAAAAAAAAAATATGGTTCAATTCTCTTTGGTGGATGTGGAATGACTTTAAGAAGGGATGCCCTCAGGCAGGGCTTGAAGCCTGCAGACAGCTTCCTCGCCTGGCTGAGAAATACTTCTGACTTTTGCAAGCAGGTCTCCACAGAGGGACCACCAAGCCTTTGGGCTATAGCAAGACCCGGGGCCCACAAGACCTTCCTAGCTCACTGTTCTCCCGCTGGGCTTTTGTATGTGCCCTAGCAATGCCACGGGCAGAGTCCTGCCCGTGGGACAGAACAACCCTGAGCAGCGCTACAGGCTGGGGCAGAGCGGCTGGAGAGCTGCCAGGCAGAGAAGGACCTGGGGGTGTTGGGTGGCTTTGACTGCCCCAGGCCGAACTAAAACTAGCTGCAGACTGGGACAGCCTGTGGGGAGTCCCAGACACACCTCCCTTCCTCCGGCCTTGTCCTAGACCTCGCAGTTACTGTTGCAGAACAGTGAATTGGCCCAAATTCTGCCCCCTGATCTGCTGTGGCATGGCCACTTCTGTTTAAGGGGGTTTGTATTACACATCCCAGCACGTGGGCAGGTTTGCATCTTTACTGAGTCCTTTTTGGCTTGCAGGGAAGCACTTTTCAGGATGCAGGTGGGAAATCAAGTGCTGTTCGTTCCTCTGAGCAGCACATCTCTCCCAGGCACTGGACCCATGGTCAGCGTGGGCAGCAAGGACAGGGTTTTGCTGTTGTTTCTCTTATAAATGCTTCAGCTGCTGCCCTCACACCTGGTTCTTAGCAGGACAGATGCATTTGCTTTAAATATTAACTTTTATTAACATCAAACCCCTTCAAAGAGCGAATGTCTGTATGACATGGTAACAGCTGTATTGAAATTGTTCAGGGGCTCAAAGCAAATATGGAACTGTACCGCGACTGTACCGCAGGCATGACCTCACAGGGTAAGAGCAGTTAGCTGCCGTGCATGGTGTGGAGAAGTGCTGAGCTGGAGACGGTCTGGGCACTGCCAGGGCTTTTGTGTGCCCGGCTCTGATGTGCTCGCAGAGCAGGGAGAGGGTCTGGCCCCTGGGGTGGGGTGGCAGATGCTGTGGCCAAGATCTGAGCTGCAGGCGATGTTACAGGTGCTCGGTGTCGATGTGTCATAGTCCAAGCCATTACTCCTTTGCCTCTTCCTCGTGCAGAGGGCTCAGGGCCTGGGGAGATACACCAAGCTTGCAGGAGCCTGAGCAGAACCTTTGCCTGAGGTAGATTGAGGAGCGGCACTAGGGAGCAGATGATGTTTTGGAAGATGTCTTGGTGCCCCAGCTGCTCTTCATCTCCAGGTGCAGGTGCTCAGTAGCCCTTAGGGCCTGTCACCTCACTGCGAGGTCTGGAGCAAACTGCCAGCCTTGGAGGACCTTCTCCAACTCAGCAGCAAGTGCTTCAGTGCAAACAGGCTGGTGGAGACCAGTGCAGCAGGGGGAAGGCGCAGGGCAGCCTGCAAGCAGATCCCACTACAGCAGGAGGGGAACAGTAGTTTTGAAATCCCAACTTCACATCAAAGCTGGAAACGTTCTGGGGTTTTGGGGCTTGATGTCTGGGACTTGTGACTGTGAGGGCAGAATTAGGGTCAAGAGCTGGTACAGTCCATAGCCGGTACCAGAGCCATTGCATGTGCCTGCTGGTGATACCTGCTTTGCAGCCCCATCCCCTGCAAAGCTGTGGCTGTTCCCTTTTTCCAGCTCCACTGATCCAACTGTCCTGCACTGCACCTGGTGTGGCCTCTGACACACGGTGGCGTCTTGGAAGAAGGGAACAAACTAGTAGGATAAAGAAGAGGAGGTGGGAGCCTTAGTCTGAGATTTCCTTATCTTGGCATTTCCTAATTTCAAAGTGGGTCCCAGCGCTGCCGGGCATTGCTCCGCTTCATTGTTCACTGAACCTGGGGTTCACGACCGTGGTGGTGGCACTCTTGAAGAGGGGGTTATCAGCCTGGAGGGACAGAGGTGAGAGGCTCACATTGATGTGCTGTACCTGATTTTCGGTGGAGTATTGCCCACCCCAGCCCTCCCAGTGTCATCGGTGGAGGTGGTATTGGCAGAAGAGCCCACCAGCTGCTTTAGCCCCCAGCAAAATCGAGCTGCAAAACCAGCCAGCTGGGAGAGCTCAGGCCCTCCATGGCTGCCCTGGAGAGGATGTTCCCTCCAGGCGTCCCCACCCCATGTACACCGGCATCTCAGAACACGCCAGCACTGCAGTCAGGCTCTCTTACCTCATTCCACTTGGCCTTGGACTTCTCCTTCTCAAACCGGCGGTATTCCCGTCGGTCAAACAGCTCCGTCAGGAGTCGCCAGATCAGCAGGAGCACCAGCCCAATGAGGGCCACGCCAGCAACGGTGCCCCCCACGATCAGTGCAACGTTGGGAGGCTTTGGGCACTCTGTGGGACAGAGGGACAGACAGCATCCAGCCACCACCCTCTGCACCCTGCCTGTAGAGGGGCAGGAGGACCAGGGCTGGGGTACCTTTTTCTTTATCGACGGCCACGCTGTATATCTCCTCGCCATCCTCCTGGACCATGCGGAAGGAGATCCAGCAGTTCTGGGAGTCCTTCTCCTTGCAATGCCTGATTGTTCCCTTCAACTCTTCGCCCACCTTGATGTTGGAGCAGGCCTGAGAGCAGTTCTTCTCGAAGGGGCCGCTCATGAAGGCCTTGCACTCCACGCAGGAGCTACAAAACACGCAGCCACAGCTCGCCTCTGCAGGCAGAAGCCCTCTGCCCTGGCACCCTGGCTCTGCCTAAGCGCAGGCAGGGCTTCCCCTCACCTAGCTGGGATGTGGGAGTGACCCCCACCACCGCCCCACTCCGGTGCTGTGTCCGCACGCATCACTCACATGTATCTGCCGCAGGGCGAAGGGCAGCCGGGGCAGTCCTGGCAGAAGGGGGGCTGGTATCCCCCCCGGCACTGGCAGTGGTTGCAGTGGCAGGTCCCGCGGAGGCTGCACTCGTTGCCGTGGATGTTCAAGCACCCGTCTGTTGACTTCTTGCACTGGCAGGCGCTGCCCTGGTACCCGGCCAAGCACTTGCACTCCCCGCAGTCACAATGCCCGCGCTCTGCAGGGAAAGGCCTCTCAGAGCAGGACCCGACAGAGAGCTGCCACCCCCTGCCCGCACGCAGAGAGCATCGCCCACCCTGTGCCCTCCTCGCCACCCTCCGTGGGATGGTCCAGGAGGTCCTGCACGCTGCTGCGGTGGGACCCAGGATCCCCCAAACTCAGCCATGTGGGTTTTGGCAGGGAAAGGCCCAGTCACCTCAGGGATTTAACCTCTTTAAGCGGTGCACAGGTGGAGAACCCATCCCGCAGATGCATCACCTTTTCCCCCGCAGGGGAAGCCGTTGTAGAACTCGCAGTTCACATTGTCACACTCGCAGTAGGTGCCGTAGATCTGCTTGTCGGGCACGTCGCTGGCGTGGCAGATGCACTGCCCACACACGCAGTCCCCCAGCCCCGAGCAGATGACTGAGCTGTTGTCCTTCCGGCAGCTGCCCTCCAGCTCCTTGCTGGTCTTGCCTTTGGTTTCGCACTCGCAGCTCTTCCCCGTGTAGCCCGGGTCACAGCTGCCGCCAGAGGAGAGGAGCGAGCCTGGGTCAGCAGGCACGAGAAGCGCCGTGGGGCCCAGACCTTGGTCAAAGCAGAGCACAGCTGGGACAGCCTTGCCAAAACCCAACCAAGGGGCATCGGGGCTACTTCTGCGCTGGAGCAGGGCGGCCGATCGGGCAGAAACCTCAGAAATGCAGCTCTACCCATCAGCCATATTTACACCACCAGAGGTTTGTCTGGAAATTACTGTTAAAGTTCTAATTCCATAGAATCACAGAATCCCAGCCTGGTCTGGGTTGTGAGGGACCCCAAGGGTCACAGAGCTCCAACCCCCTGCCACAGGCAGGGACACCAACCTCCAGGCCTGGAGCTACACAAGGGTGCCCAGGGCCCCAGCCAACCTGGCCTTCAACACCCCCAGGGACGGGGCACCCACCCCCTCTCTGGGCAGCCCCTGCCAGCCCCTCACCACTCTCTCTGCAAAGAACTTCCCCCTAAGATCCACTCTAAACCTTCCCTCCTTCAGCTTCACTCCATCCCCCTTGTCCTGCCAGGCTCTGCCCTTGAACAAGCTGATTCCCCTCCTGTGTCTCTGCTCCCTTCAGGGACTGGCAGGCTGCAATGAGGTCCCCCCACAGCCTTCTCTTCTCCAGGCTGACCCAGCCCAGCTCCCTCAGCCTCTCTCCAGAGGGGAGCTGCTCCAGCCCTCTGAGCATCTCCGTGGCTCCTCTGACCCCTCTCCAGCAGCCCCACATCTTCCTTGTCCTGGGGCCCCAGCTCTGGACACAGGACTCCAGCTGGGGCCTCACAGGGCAGAGCAGAGAGGGACAATGGCTTCCTGTCCTTCTGTGGTGTCACCCACACCACTCAGCTTGGTGTCACCCACACTCTGGCTGAGGCTGCACTCAATCCCATCATCCATGTCACTGATCAAGATGTTAAAGAGCCCTGGTCCCAAGACAGACCCCTGAGGGACCCCGCTTGTCAACAGCCTCCACCTGGACAGAGACCCGTTGACCACCACCCTTTGTCTACGTTCTATTTCCAAACTCTTGCCAAGGAGATCAGAGTGTTTCCTGAGGAAACCCAGTCTTTCCCTCTACCTGCCACTGACAGGCCATGAAGCCGTAATTGCACTTGGAGATCTGCATGAACTACAGTCCCAAAGAGGGATTTTAAGGGATTTCTAGGGAAATGTCTGTCTGCTCAGCGGGTGGGTTGGTGGGTGGTTGGATAGATGGATGGACAGGCAGGTGGATGCTGTTAGGGAAACAGCAGGGACTCCACGAACAGAAGAGACAACTCATTGTGTCTCTGCCTCCATGAGCATAAACTGCCTCTCTGAATAAAGGAAATTGGTAACAAGCTGCAGAGTCAGGCTGTGACTGAACACCATGTGCAGACCCCTCTGCTGAGCCCTCGCCCGGCCCCACATTCTCCAGGCTCAGAGGTGCTTGGACGATCCAAGTCCAATGGCCCAATAGGTGGAGGGACTAAGCCAAGGGCCCAGCAGCCCCTTCTCAGCAGCTCCCCAGTTCTGGCAGCATGTGAAATAGCATTTTCAGAGAATCGTAGGGGTAAGAAGGGCCCCCCAGAGCCCATGGGGTCCAACCCCCTGCCAAAGCAGGGTCCCTAGGACAGGGCACACAGGGCGGTGTCCAGACAGGGCTGGAATCTCTCCAGAGAAGGAGACTCCACACCCCTTGGGCAGCCTGGCCCAGGGCTCCCTCACCCTCACCAGGAAGAAGTTCTTCCCCAGACTGGGGGGGAACTCCCTGTGCTCCAACTTGAGGCCATCTTGGGGGGCATGGCACGTACCTGCAGATCCCACAGACGATGTTGCCTTTCCCGTTGCAGGAGGTTGGGTCGGGCTGCTCACTGCAGTTGCAGTTGCAGTTGCTGTCCAGATGGACAGTGAGGGTGTCTGTGAAGCCCAGCGGCCGGATGGTGATGGACTGGCTCTTGATGCACTCCTTGGCTGTGATCCTCACCGTGAAGATGACCTAGAAAGTGCAGGGAAAGGGCCAGAGGCCATTAGGTTGCTTCAGTCCCAGGTTGTGCACACACACACACATCCAGTACAATGGAGGATTCTCCCATCATGCATCAGCTTGAACACTCTCAGCATTAAATTTGTGTAAGTGGAGAGCCTGGAGCGGCTGGGTCCTTAACCAGGAAGGGTATCAGGAGCCTCGTGAGCTGCGGGGCGTCCCCAGTACAGCAGAACACCCACCTCATCGTTGATCTTGACGTTGTCGCACTGCCCTCTTGCTTCATTTGAGACAACCTTGTCCTTACCACACTTGGAGTCGTATCTGACATCCAGGGTGTCTGGCAGGCTGGAGTGATCCAGGATGATCCGTGAGGAGAGGTTCTGCGGAGAAACGGTGGAGACAGTGCCACTAGGACAGGAGGAGACCCAAGCAAGGGGGCGTGTGGTTGCCCCCCAGCCCAGCCTGGGCTCTCCTCTGCCTGGAGCGGTTCTGGGAAGGCAGCTGATAGCACTGGAGAGGTGGGAACCTCTTGTCTGCTGCGGACAGGGAGATACAGCGTGTCCTGTCCTCAAAGCCCTGGTCCCACCTGCGCTCTGAGGACACACAGTGGGAACGTTTCCCTGCCCTGAGCCCTGTGAGACAGGAGAAGCTCAGCCTCCTCCAGCACTTACATTGTAGGCCACCTGGATGAGTTCAATGATGTTGCTGGAGTCCTCATTCAGCTCTCCCACTGCCGATTTTGGGATCATCTCACTGAGTTTCTGCCAAGGGAGAGCAAAGGTAAGCAGAGCAGCAGGCAGCAGCAGGAGGACAGGTGCGGCTGTTTCTGTCTCCCTGGGGAGGGATGGGAGGCAGCCGGACCATCTGAGGTCCCCTTACCTTGTAAACATCCACCACCTTACTGGTGACAGCAAAAATGGGCTGAATGTTGTTTTCAGCAAGTTTCTGGACCAGCTGGCCAACAGACGGGTAGTCCTGGATGGGGAGAAGGATGCCACGCTCAGCATGATCTCCCCCACCAGCAGAAGGTTGGACAGTTTGGGGTTTTATGACTCAAATGATGATGATTATTGTGACCTTGTGTTCTTGCAACACTCTTTTTATTTTTTTAATATGACATATTTTTCCTGCCTGGGGGAATGAGGTGGGGGGTGCAGAGCTGTTGAGCTCTGGGTACTTACAAACTCGTTACTCTTTTTGTACATGTTGTCCTCCAAGTGGCAGTTGCCATCGTTGGGGGTCAGGATGGCCCCGAGCTTGCCGTCGCCAGCGAAGTGGAAGCCATCATCAGTAGCATACACCAGCAAGCGGGTCACGTTGCGCCAGCCGATCAAGTCCTGCACAGAGATCCGTCCCTGAGCGGGGCTGGGAGGGCAGGATGGCACGGCACGGCCTTTCCCAAAGCGTGGCAAGGCTCATGTCAGCAGCGGTGCGGGGTGGGGGGGCGTGGAAGAGGCAAGGCATAGGAGACAGGGTCAGGGGCTGGGGGTAAGACGTCCCCCGGAGTGACCTGCCCCGCTGCCGAACGGGACACACACCCGACCGGCTGCCAGAGCGCCCCTGGGGAGGGGCAGGGCCACCTCCAGAGGGGCTGTGTGTGAGTGGGGGGTCCCAGCCCCTTGTGCCTGCCCACAACTGCCATCAGCAGGGCAGGACCCAAGACTCACCCCACACACCGCTGCCTGCATCATGGCATCCAGCCCCCCCTCCGGGGCATCCAGGTTGCCCGAGATGAACTGCTTCCCCACTTCGCTCTCAAACTTCTTGGCGTTGTCGGTCAACGAGAGGATGTGCTTGAAGGCAAAGGGAGGCTGGCACTGCTCGTCCTTGTTGGGGCAGGGGTTCTGCAGCTTCTCAGGGTGCGTGTTCACGAAGGGCAGCACTGTCTTGTCCACAAAGGAGCCGAAGCCTAGGGCACGCAGGACGGCGGTGTCAGTGGCAGGGGTGGGCAGGGACCAGCAGACATCCCTGTGGCACAGGGCATGGACGGTCTGCTGGCCCCCATGGACGTGTCTGCATCCCTTGCCCTGTCACACACCCAGCCTGGCAGAGGACAGGACGTGCTGCCCTCTGCCTGCATCCCGCTCCAGCCCCGTGGCTCTCAGCATCAGCAAACAGGGCTTCCCGGCTGGAAACAGGCTCACCTATGCGGCGAGAAGGGGTGGTGCTCTCCAGTGCCCGGAGCAGCTCCCCTCCCAGCTTCTTCACCTTCTCCAGGTCATCCAGCATGGAGTAGGAGAGGTCCATGAGGTAGTAGAGGTCAATGGGGTACCCCATGGCGCGGCGAAACTTCACCTGGAATTCAGCAGGCTGGCCTGCAGGATGGGAACGCATGGATCAGCCACCGTGCTGCGGGTCATATCTTGCCCTGCTTGCCCACCCCTGGCTGGGGCCCTCCTCTCTTTGGGAAGAGAAGGGGAGGGAGTGCAGATGTGAGGTGCCGCAGCTTGCCGGCTGGGCCTGGGGTGGGGGGAAGTGTGCTGGGAACACCAGGCATCCCGTACCTATCCTCAGTTTCAGGTGCACCTCCTGGGGTGTCAGCTGGATGTCGTTGCTTAGGGGACTGTCCTGTGTGTTCTGTATGATGTTGACTGGAAACTCAATCTGTTCTTGTGGGCATCCCCTCTGCCGCAGCTGCTCAGTGGTGTCACAGCGGATGGAGTCCGGCTCGCCGGCTTTGGTGAAACTCTGCGTGTGGCAACACCAGCAGGAAAAGGTCAGAGGAGCAGGAGGTGAATGGGCTCAGTACAGGATGACCCAGCTCCCAAACCAGGTCTCCAGGGTGTTGACAGAGAAGGGAAGGTTGAAGGGTCCTGTCCGTCAGATCCCTCCTGGCCCCATCCACCAGGTCGGATGCGAAACACTCCCATGACACGGCACCCACCCCCCCCACACACCACAGGCAGGGCCAGGGTGACCGTCCCACTGACTGCTGGGGACTGACGGTGCGAGGGGCTATGTGGACCTACCGGATCCTTGCACCAGGCGCAGCCAGGGCCAGACTGGATGCAATCCTTGCACGTCCCCACCTTGATCTTGGGGCACTCCATGGTAAAGGCTGAAAAGGAGAGAAGGCAGGGTTGGCGTGGGAGTGGCGGGCTCAAGGGAGGCTGGTGTGCAGTGGCGGCGGCTGTGGGTGCTCTGACACCCAGCACTGGGCACCTGTGCTGTCCTCAGCCCCCCCTCCCCGCCTATAAAACCACACTGGGGGCACTGGCAGGCCTCGCCATCCCTCGGCTGGGCTGACTCGAGTTAACTCCAGGCCCCAGAAAGGCTGGATCTGGCCCTGGCACATCTCAGCAACAAGTTTGGGCACCCCTGGGGTCCCCCCCAGCAGGAGGTGTCGGCGGGATGGCAGCGAGGAAGGGCAGGTCGGGCTCACCTGTGGTCACCAGCAGCAGCACCCACGTCCCCGCTGGTAGCCGGTGGCAGCAGGCACGCAGCATTTTCTGCAAGACAAAAAAGCATCCCTGTGACCTCCTGGCACCTGGGAGCCGCAGGGAAGGGGGCCCATGGACCCTACAGGGTGTCCCCAGGGTGGGGGGAAAGCCCTACCCTTCTTGTAGCCATCCTGCTGCAGCCACAGGTGTCGGGAAGCCGGGACCAGGGCAGCTGCCCCAGGTGCCTGGGCTGACTCGGGATGGGTGCTGGCGTGCTCTTACAACACCGGGCTGGTTCCAAACAGGCACTGCCCTTGGACTAAATGTGGGAGTCAGAGCAGAGCGGGACTCATTTGCTGAGCTGCTGCAAAGCTTCATGTCGTGCCCGGCTCCTGGGCTTATGACTGCAGCTATGAAGCGATGGAGAACCTCAAACTCTGTGTTTGGTTTTTACTAGACATGAGTTTTTTCAGCTTCTGTGTTTGAGCTGGAGATTGGAGTCAAGTCTATTAATCAGCTAGCGAGGCGTGCTAGATACATGGGGCAAGGGGGGGAATCCATTACTGCTTGCTGTACATTTAACTGATTCGTGGAGGAAATTCAGCATTTCATGTGGAGAACTAGCACTGGCTTCTCTGCCGAGGGTTTCCAACACAGGAAGGTGTCCAACACCACAGGATGGCTGACTGACATCCTAGGAGAGCTGCAGTCCCATCACCAAGGGCAGCAGAGCAGCTGGCTTGCGCAGCGTGGTGTGGTCCAGCCCACTGATGTGGCAACCACCCCGCTGGCTCTTGGCATGGCCAGGGAGAAGGACAGGGCGCTGGAGCGAGACCCGCATGGGGAAGGGACCCATGATGGGATGCCATGGGTGGGGCTGTGAAGGGAAGTGTGGGCAGCAGGGCAGGGCCGTTCTCCTGCCCCTCTGCTCTGCCCTGGGGAGGCCTCATCCAGAACAGTGTGCACGGGGCTGGGCTCCCTGGGGCAGGAAGGACAGGGAGATCCTGGAAAGGGGACAGCAAAGGGCTGTGGGGTTGCTGAGAGCACCAGAACATCTCTCTGGCCCAGAGAGGCTGAGGGACGTGGGACTTTGTAACCTGGAGAAGACTGAGGGGGGATCTTATCAATGCTGATAAACCCTTGAGGGGTGGGCTCAGGAGGATGGGTCAGTCTGTGTTCAGGGGTGCCCAGGGACAGGACAAGAGGTGATGGGCACAAACTGGAGCAGAGGAAGTCCCACCTAACCCTGAGGAGGAACTTCTTTGCTGGGAGGGTGGCAGAGCCCTGGGCCAGGCTGCCCAGAGAGGTTGGGGAGTCTCCATCTCTGGGGACATTCAGACCCTGCGATCCTGGGCACTGTCCTGTGCAGCCTGCTCGAGGGGACCCTGCTCTGAGGGGGTGGGACTGAGGGATCTCCAAGGGTCCCTGCCAGCCCTGATCAGCCTGTGAGTCGGTGACCCCCCCCTTCATGAGCACATTCTCACAGTTCTTACTCTACCTGCCCACACTACTCACTTCTTGCCCCAAAGCACCTCTCCTGATCCCAGAAATTTATGCTGTCCATGAGGCCGGCAGAACCACGCTCAGGGAGTGAGCCTTCAGCGCTGTCAAAGAGATCGTGCTCGCTAAGGATGCCTTCTCCCCAGCACAGCCCTGGAGTAGGACCCAATGGAGCAGTGTCCTCACAACACGGGGAAGTGCTGGGTGGCACAGCAGCTCCTCCACGGCTGCATTTGCTGCATCCCCACTGGTCGCTTGCCATCGATCCCTGCTTGCAGCTGCTTTGCCAAGGTCATTAGTAGCGCCCTGGGGATGCTGCAAGCAGCGCCAGCTCCTATCTCTGCAAACACTCCCACAGATGAGGGCCAGGGCACAGGCTCTTGCCTTGCAAGGGCAGCCAACTGCTGATAGAAGGAAGAGCTGCTCCCGCCCTCAGTTCCTGTAGCACGCAGTCGATGACACCACAAACGTACCTAAGCAGGGTCACGCTCTCCTGTGAGCTCAGCCTTCCCACGCAGGCTGCAGGGACCGAGCCCACGGGCTTCCTCAGTCCCTGCCATCCCACCCGGCAATGTTCCCGTTAACCAGGAGGTTAAGCCCCGCTGCCGTGCCAAAGTGTGGGGCAGCAATGGGGTGATGGAGGCTTTGAGAGCTCCTCATCCTCACCGGCTGTCAGAGGGTCCCGCCAAAATGCTCACCTCATAAAACAGAGCCAGTCTTTCCAGTTAAAACTGGACTTTAGGAAGTTGCCAAACGAAATGGGAACCGTAAGTCCTTGCCCAGCCCTGACTCCTGCTGCGTTTTGCAATGTAGTGCTGTTCATTTTGTGGGCTGGGTTTATAATGATTCTCTATCTCTAACCCCCTGTGTCATTTCTGTCCCCTGTCGCAAGAGCTTGAAGCGCGCCCTGACACTGGGGGAGAGCAGAAGCAGCCACTTCTGCAGTGAATGGAAAGTATTCACTGGCAGGTGACGTAAGGTGACTTTCAAAGAGAACCCACGGGGCTTCTGCTTTTGCCTGCCCCCTGACAGCGCTCAGGGAAGAGGCAGTGTGCTCGTCTCAGTCTGACTGGGCCTTCTCTGGCACTGCCTGGGCAGCGTTTCCTCCACTCCCCAGGGCTCGGGCCCAGACTCACACTGACACTGCCAGCCCTGGCTGCTCCTCTGGGAGAGCCCTGCCTGGGATGTTGGGGTTTTGCCCCCTTTTTCATCACTTAAGGAGAGCAGAGGGATGCACCCTGAGGTTCCATCCTCAAGCCCTGGTGGGAAGGAGCAGAACTGGAGAGCTTCACAACCGCCTTCATCCCAGGATGGGGAGTGGGGCGCTGAGACTGAGCTTCCTGGCTAAGGGCAGGACGTGTGCCACCAGGCTCTGCTCCCTGACCAGGGACGTATGGTGGCATCAGGGGGAGAAGGCTGCACCCCAGGACCCAGGGTCCTCCTCGGCCCTGAGCCGAGCCACGTGGCTCGGGCAGCTCCGGATGGGGCTCTGCTTCACCAGGAGCCCTCTGCAGAAGCCACCAGGGCTCCATCCATGGAGCATCTCCCACTTGCTGGGTGTTGCATACCTCACATGGCTCAGGCAGGGTAAGATGCTCCTGAAGGGTCTAAGAGCCAGAAGATGTGAGGGTGGCCTTGGAGAAGGTGCAGGAGAAGAGAATCATAGAATCATTGAACCACCAACTCATAGATTGCGTTGGGTTGGCAGGGACCTTTAAAGGCCATCTGCTTCAAGCTCCTGCAGTGAGCAGGGACACCTTTAACTGGAGCAAGGTTTCTGGAATGGTTGCTATTCATCCACCCTGACCTTGGATGTCTCCAGGGATGGGGCCTCCCCCACCTCTCTGGGCACCCTGTGCCAGGGTCTCAGCACCCTCAGAGGGAAGAGCTTCTTCCTCATGTCTCCCCTGAACCTGCCCTGCTCTAGTTTAACCCATCTCCCCTCGTCCCATCGCTCCCTGCCCTTACACACAGCCCTGCCCAGCTTTCCTGTAGGTCCTGAAGGGGCTGGAAGGGGCTCGGAGGTCTCCCTGAGCCTTCTCTTCTCCAGGCTGAACCAGCCCAACCCTATCAGCCCTGAGAGGGCTGGATGCTGCCCTGCGTGCGGGCAGGTTGCTGGGCTGGGCCACACCAGCCTCTCAGGGCACTGGGCATGCTGGGGATGCTGGTGGGAGGGAGCTGGCTGCAGTGCAGCGCAGAGGAACGAGTTGGGATTTACAGACGAAGTGGAAGTGTTGATGCTAGCGGCTATCTCGCTGCTATAAATAAGACAAGCAGACGCCAGCAGAGACGGGTCTTGCAGTCTGTTAGCCACAAGTCCCCTCCAGTGCTCTGCTAAACATCTGTTTTTCTGCACAGAAGGAGGACGTGCTCTCGTGGCTCTCACCTTGCAACAGTGAGGTCTCACTAGAATCATGCAATCACCAACTTTGGAAAAGACCTTCAAGATCATCACGGCCAACTGCCAGCCCTGCCCCACCGAGCCACTAAACCATCTCCTGAAGCACCACGTCTACCTGTTTTTTGAACACCCCCAGGGACTGCGACTCCCCCAGCTCCATGGACAGCCCATTCCAATGTTTCACTGCTCATTGAGGGAATTTTTCCTAATCTCCACTGTGAACCTCCCTGGTGCACCTTGAGACTGTCTCAGAGCCAGCACTTGTGCCTCGCTGTCCCTGGGTGCTTTCTCCACACTCCTGAGCATCCCTGATGCCACATCACCATCACGCCGTGACAGAGATGCCAGGTATCATGCCCAGGAGCACGGCTCCTTCTCCCCTGCCCTACTCCTGGCAGCCCCAGACCCCAGTCCGATGAGTACAGCAAAGATGTGAGAGTGGATGTCACTTGGTTTGTGGCCATCACCACCATCACTTGGTTGTGTGATGTGGAGGGTTCCCATCAAGGCACACCCAGGGCTTCCCACTGGCTGAGACCCCCTCTGCATGCCTGTATGTATTGTTAGATAGATTTGGGGGTGTCTGTACAGAAATATATATAAATACACATATAAGAAAGCATTTTTATACATCTATGTATATAAAGAATACATATATGCCTATGTCCTGTTAAAAGAAATACATATATATTTGGTCCATATCTCCTTCCAGCAGCCTCCAGTGCTGGCTGGGGATGGGCGTGTGGGATGAGCCCTGTCCCAGTGCACCAAGTGCCTGGCCCGTGGCATCCCTTGGCTCCCAGGTCCCCAGCTGGCTGTGGGACCCTTGCCCTGCCCTGGGAGGGACTCCCTGGGTCTGCACCCTGCTTGGGTGGGAGGGGGCTGCCTGCCAGCTCTTGTGCCTGGGGTGTTTGGGGATGTTCAGGAGTAGGGAAGCCGTTTCTTGTGTCTGGTCTCCAGGCACAGCAGGGATGCTGTGGCAGCTGCTGCGTGTGTAGAGACACAGGATGGAGTCCTGAGGGTCAGCAGGGACCCCAGGACCTGCCTGAGAGGACAGCCCGTCCCTGGGACTGGCAGAGCTTTGTGTGAGCAAAGGCAGGATTCCCCACTGCCACCAGTGCCGTGGCCACTCGGGTATGTCTGAGAAAATAAAGCCCCCTGCACCAAACACTCCAGCAGGCTGAAACTGCTTGAGCTTGAAACACACCGGGACCAGGGCACTGAGAAGAAGTGCAAAACCGCCGTGTGAAGCAGGATGTGACAGCCATGACAGCAGAGCATATCTTGTAAAGCCTTCCCACGCCTCGCAGGCGCAGCGTACCCGCATCCATGCCAGCGGCGCGGCGCGACGCCCCAGCCAGTCTTCACACATTTGCTTTCCACCTGCCTGGGAGGCAGGAAAAAAGCACTTAGAGCAGAGGCCAGCCTGTTATCCCTGACACCTGGGGTGTGCCCCGCGTTCTGGCCGTGCCCAAGAGCCAGGGAGGTTGTGGGAAGGAGGTGATCTCCGTGGGGCAGCCCCCGCTGCCTTCCCTGCCGCGCTCAACGGGTGTCGGCAGCGTGCTTGATGCATACAGCACACAGGGAGACGGGGGAGAACTGCCAAGGTCTCACCCTCTCTTTTCTCCCAGGCCCACGGGGTGAAGGGACCTCCAGGCCCTCCAGCCCCTGTGCTGGCGGCGCCATGTCGAGCCCCCCTTCGGCAGCCATCCCTGCCGCCCTCGCGCCATGCTGCCGCGCTGGTTCCTTCTTCCCCTCTGAGCCACAGCCGGTGCTGGGTGCTTGTACGGGATCCCACAAGGACTTCGGGGGACAGGGGGGTCTGGGAGGGGAGCCATCACAGCCCCCCACCCCGGTGCTTGCCCGGTGCCGCCAATGGGGCAGGCAGCCAGCGCCGCTCTCCCCAGCACCCAGCCTGTGGGCGCCGAGGGAGCGTGCTGCACCCTCTCCACTCTGCTTTCCAAGCCGGCGGGGCAGCAAGGAAGGGGTCTGATGCTCTCCCTTGCCCCCGCAACCCAATAACCACCTGCAGTACCAGGCTTAATGTTGCCTCCAAAAGCCAAGGCATGACAGAGCAGGCAAGCTGCCTCCACAAAGGCTGTGGGGACTGACCGCCACGCGGCTCACAGCAAGGGACGCTGTGCCGCGCTCCCTCGAGTCCGTCCAAGGACTCGAGTGGTGGGAGGTTGGAATGGGGATAATAAAACAAATCAGTGGGAATCACCAGAGCCATGAAAACGCCTTTTCATCTGTCTGCCTCCCCCCTCCACGAGCAAAAGGAGGGACAGAAGCAAAGCAAACGAGAGATGCTGTACTCACCTCGCATCAAGCCTCTCCTCCGTCCCGTGCTGGGGCTGGATGGGGATGTTCTCAGCTTCTTGGGCTTGGCTGGGAAAAGCAGCTGAGCATCAGGAGCTTTGCAACGTACCCCAATCCTTCCTTCCTATTTCTGTCTTGCAGACTGGCTAGAGCAGAAAGGAGGAAGTCTGTGGGAGGGAGCAGTTCCCCCCCCCTAAAACTAACCAGCTCCACTTGTACTGCCCAAAGCCCTGGCAAAGCATCCCCATCCTGTGGGGCTGGGCTCCTCCCTGGGCTGTGCTGGAGGTCTGCAGCCCTCCCGCTGTCCCTGGGAAAGGCACCCTGCCCAAAAAACGCCCTTTTTGCCCCATCTTTAACCTTTCACAGCACCGTCGGGCAACAGCCCTTTGCCCCAGCAGACAAACAGAGCTGCACACTGGTTCCTCTGGGATCTACCTGTAGCCCCTGGGTGTGAAGATGGGGAGGCAGCTCCCCCCAGGCTCCGGTCTGGCCTGGGTGCCGGGGTAGTGAGGCCTCCCCGCGTGCCGGAGGATGTCGGCGCTGCGTGGGGTTTCTTCAGCAGCCTTCAAATGTTGCTGCGCAGGTTGCACTAACCCCCACCAAGGCACCTGCAACGGTGCTTCCTGGGGCAGAGAGGAGCCAGCTCCTGGCAACTAGTTCTCAACCTCTTTAGGGCACTGAAACACATAAATAAAGGCAATTCAGAAACTGTAGAGAACGGCAGATTTTATTTTTTTAAAATAAAGATAATTAATTAACGTGAAGCTTCTGTGAGTGGCTTTGCAGGTTCCCCTTCCAGCAGGCTGATGCTGAGCGGCTGCGACGCGTTAGGATGCTGTTCACCCTCAGTTATGGAGCTGGGTGTGTTTTCGCGGCGATCAGGGAGAAGGGCAGTGCTAGCATCAGCATCCCCAGCCCTGGCGAACCCTCCGTGGGTCTGTGGTTTTATTACAGGAGCCAGCAGAGCCCTGGGCAGGTTTCAGGGCGGCTGGGTGCGGGGTGCAGCGAGAGAGCACTGGAGCCATGCTCGCCAGCGGGACGGGCGCGCCGGAGCAGCCGGCACAGGGTACGGTTGGGGTGGTGCTGGGAAAGGCCGCAGCTGGGTGCTGCGGGGCACCCTCAGCCCGGCAGCGGGTGAGGCTGGGAAGGCTGGTGGGGCTTCCTGCCAGTGCCGCCGGTTGCAGCTTCGGGGAAGGAAGTGTGCTCGAGTCAGATGGGCTGTTGTAATATTTTCTTTTCTGAATTGCCCAAGGCCCGGCCTGGGCTCCCCTCGGGTTATTTCAGTGGGATTGCCCAAAACCGCTGTGCTCCCACTGAGCAAAGGCTGAGGGAAAGGGCAGTGGAGCTGGGACCCTCCCAGGCTGGAGCTGCGGGACCAGAGCAGGTCTGCTGTGGGGCCTTGTGGGGTACTTGTCCTTCCAGAGCTGTTCCTCACACACCTTGAGTAGACATCCACAGCAAAACACTGTCTGTAGTGATTCCCGGGGGACCCCTAACGTGTGCTCCCCCTCAGCTTATCAGCGCTTAGCCTGGCAGCTCGTTAGCCTTGGCTATTTACTACATATATTAGCCAACAAGTAGCTACTCTTAAGTTGTGTCTGTGCTTTCACAAGAGCCCATGGGACAAGATGTCCGTGCAGAAGCGAGCCAGGGCCAGAGCAAGCAGCGTTAGGATGCTGCTGCCCAAGCTTTCCTGCTCACTCCCTGGGCGCAGGTTTCACCTCCCTCAGGTTTTTACCTTTGACACTTCCTGGTTTGGGAACAGTCTCCATTTTTGGTTTCTGCCCTTTCATTCCTCCTGCTGTGGGTGAGGGGGGAGGCATCCTTCAGAGACGTACGCCCGCAGCTGTCATACTGTTGGGTGCTCCCCAGCCCATCTGTAAACACTTCAAGTGGTGAAACATCCCTTTTCCTATTTTATTTCAGCCACCTTTATTAGTTCTGCTTTTAAATCTTGTTTTTACTCGAGTGGATTGGGCTCCCTGCCCCGACTGCAGGGCTGTTGTGGTTCCTGCAGGATGCCCTTGGGTCAGCTGTGGCAGGGTGCGGGGCAGCCAGCGGTGCATCCCACGGGGCGCTCTCGGAGCCACTGCTTCCTGGAATTGTTCCTTCTGGTGTTTTGCTCCTAAATGGTGCTCACCCAGCCTGCAGCAGGGTAAGGGAAGTGTTCCCAGTGGTAATTTTTATCCCCAGTGATGGAAGCTCAGTCTTCCCTGGCACATCCAAGTGGCCAGCAGGTCACAGGAGGGGATCGTCCCCCTCTGCTCTGCCCTGCTCAGGCCCCACCTGCAGTGTTGTGTCCAGTGCTGGGCTCCCTGGGATCAAACAGACAGGGATCTCCTGGAGAGAGGCCAGAGGAGGGACAGGGAGATGCTGAAGGGCCTGGAGCATCTCCCCTGTGAGGAAAGGCTGAGGGAGCTGGGGCTGCTCAGCCTGGAGAGAAGAAGACTAAGGGGGGACCTGATTAATGTTTATCAGTATCTGAAGGGTGGGATGCAGGGGGACATGGGCAGCCTCTGCTCAGTGTCTGTGGGGACAGGACAAGGAGCAATGGCTGCAAGTTAGAGCATAGGAAGTTCCACACCAACCTGGGGAAGAACTTTTCCCCAGTGAGGGTGAGGGAGCCCTGGGCCAAGCTGCCCAGGGGGTGTGGAGTCTCCTTCTCTGGAGAGATTCCAGCCCTGTCTGGACACTGACCTGTGCAATATGAGCTGGGGAGCTGCTTTGGCAGGGGGGTTGGACCCCATGAGCTCTGAGGTCCCTTCCAACCCCTGTGATCCTGTGATTCTGTGATCCCAGCTGCTGCTGTGGTCTGGCTGAATGAGTGGTGCAAGGGAGCAGGGCTTTGTGTCAGCCACATGATCTCCATCCTTGAGGACAGTTCTTATTTTCAACCTTCTCCTATTTGTACAGGAGTACACTGGACCACGGGCAGATGCCTAAACTGGACGTGACATCTTCCAAGCAGCACTGCCCTCCCAGGGACCTCTCCCCACATTTGCCTGTGCCCCTGGTACCCACAGAATCACAGAACGTTAGGGCTTGGAAGGGACCTTGAAAGATCATCTCGTCCAACCCCCACGGGGAGGGCCACAGCAGTGGCACAGCTTGCCTTGCACTCCCATGCTGCCCACGCCAACCCACACTCAATAACTGGGTGGGAGCAGCTGCTGCCCAGGAGATGGGACTCATCCATGCCAGTCTTCTCCCGGGGAGCAGCTCGGCTTCCCCCAGCTTCTCATCCTCTGGCACCTTCCTGCCCATCAGTCCGCAAGCCTGGGCTGAACAAGGGACCTGGGGAGACAGAAAAGGAACTTCAGCTGGTGTAGAGAAGTATGCAGCAAGAGGTTTGCATGGCTTTAAGAAACCGGTTACCAGTGAACACATTTGTCATCATGGTTTTGCAATTTAAACAAAAAAAAAACAAACCCCAAAACACCCAACTTTTTAAGGCTAAAAAAAAAAAGTAGAAAAATGCTCTCCAGGGTACCCCCAAAGAGAGGGGGGGATGTGGGTCCCTGGGGCTGCTCCCCAACAGCAGGCTCAGAGGGGCAAGAGCATGGGCAGAGAAAAGCCGGCTGGAAAACACAGGATGCCTTAACCATGGAGCTACCCAGCTGGGCTTTTTAGGGGCAAACCCACCGTGGTTCCCAAAACTGGAGCTCTTTATTCCCGGGAGGGAGAAGCGGCTTTGCGTGTCACCCCCTCGCAGGCGTGGAAGGGAGCAGTGAGGGCCACGGGGAGCAGTGAGGGCCACGGCCGCTGTCGGGGGTCTCTACCTGGGCCCACGGCTGCACGGACAAACAGCTGGAGCCGTGCTCGGGCTCCACGGGCATTTCCTGCCAGTGTAACTATGGAGATGGTGTCCAGAGCCTGGCTCTCCTACCGCAGCATCCCTGTCCCCAGATACAGCAGCTGAAGTCCTCCCAGGGCTCTGGTTAACCAGGCACAGCGACCGCACACCCAAGGTGAGCCGAGGTTAACCCAGGCACACCACACACCCTCCGGCCCTTTCCAGAGCCACCGCCGGCCCGGCCCTTAACCCCCTTATCAGCGTTCGGAGAGCCACCATTAGGCTCCAGAGTTAACGGCGGCGGAGCTGGGCGAGGCGGGGCGGGAGGCTGCGGCCGCCGCGGCGAAGGCGCTTCCCCGACCCTGCCCGTCGCCGGGAGCCAACCGGCGGGGCCCGTGCGGGCGGGGGCGGCCCCGGGCGGGGGGGTGTGTGTGGGAGACACGCGGCACAGGCGGAACCGCCCCCTTCCGCCGCGCAGGGCAGCCCGCCATGGTGGGGAAAGCCAAGCGCCCGCGGCTCCACCGCGCCGCCCCCCGGCCCTGGCCCGCCCGGGATCCGCCACCGCTGCTCCCGGAGCCCGGCCCCGCCGGCTGGAGCGCGGCGGCCGGCAAGGTAGCTGTGGCGGGGGGAGGTTGGGCGGGCAGGGCTCCGCCTCCCGCGGTCATGGGGAGGCAGTGGCGGCGGCTGAGGCGGCCGCGGCCGTCACCCGCGCCGGCCGCGCACGGGGTCGCCCCTCGACCCCGGCTCCGCCCGGTCCGTCCGAGCTCCCGGGGAGCCTCCCCGCCACGCACCGCCCGCCCGCCCGTGTGCGGGGACCCCTGCGGGCAGCCGAGGCCGGGCTGAGCCGGCGCCGCACGCTGCCCTGGCGCCGCCGCGGTTCTGGCCGGGCGGCCGCTGCGCCTCGCTCGGGCCGCCTAGCGCCCCGTCAGGCGGGCGGGGAAGGGAGCCGAGGGAGCGGGGGGAGCTTCGGGGCTCCGGCCGCGGCGGTGGGGCGGCCGTGGCAGCCGCCACGGCGTCCCCGGGCCGTCGGGCTGCGGGAGGCCTTGCTCTGCCGGCGGTGGGGGTGGTACCGGCAAGCGCTGGGAGCGGAGGGGTCCGGGGCTGCCGCCTCGGTTCGCAGCGGGTCTCTCTGGCGCCCGGTTCGGGCAGGTGCAGAGGAGCTGTTGGATCACAGGCAATCCTTGAGGAGATTCAGATTGTTTCTGGTTGTATAGAAGCCCAGGCTGGTGTGGGTGGGAAGGGCTCCTAGAGCCCCCCTAGTGCCACCCCTGCCACGGGCAGGGATACCCCTACCAGCTCAGGGTGCCCCAAGCCCCATCCAGCCCAGCCTTGAACCCTGCCAGGGAGCCAGGGGCAGCCCCAGCTTCTCTGGGCACCCTGGGCCAGGGCCTCCCCCCTCCCCGGGAAGGATTTCTGCCTCCCAGCCCCTCTCCATCCCCCTCCTGCAGCTGAAAGCCGTTCCCCTGGGCCTGGCCCTCCAAGCCCTGAGCACCAGCCCCTCTCCAGCTCTCCTGGAGGGATGGGAAGGGGCTGGGAGCTCTCCCCAGCAGCAGCCTTCTCTTTTCCGGGCCTAGCCAGCCCGGCTCTCAGCCTGCCTTCCCGAGCTTGTTTCACCAGCTGTGCTATTAATCTGCAGCGCAGGTGAAAGCTGGCTGCTGCCCCCTCACAGCAAGGACACAGAACAGTAAATGGTTTTTATGCACCTGCAGCTGCCCTGGTGAGGAGGAGGAGGAGGGAACAGGCTGTGCCACAGACAGCTGGTTTTACACACTATAACGTGCCTCAGTGCTGGGAGATACTGCTGGCTAAAACAGTAAGAGAAGCTACTGTAAAGCTTGGGACTTAGGGAGGTAGTGTGTGCTTCAAGGACCTAGATGCTGAAGGTTTTTAAGCTGCTAGTACATCTGCCTGATGCCCATCAATGTAGGACCTTATCTGTACTGTTACATACCTAGGTACCTGTAATAAATCCAGCTTTCCCTAAGGATGCTGTTCAGCAGCTTTCCCTGCATTCACTTGAGTGAGGCAAGAGCTCCATCCACTTGAGCTGAGTGCAGGTAGAAATCTGTCAGAACGGTCCAAAGCATGACTTTGAGAAACCCCCTTCTGTCTGGGGTGACTGGGGGGGGTGTCGGCAGGCCAGCGGGGCCACTTGCCTGCCTGGGAGAGACACCCACACCTACTGCCAGGCCCTGCGGCCTGCCTGGTGGTGCTGGGTGTCAGCTGGTGCTGACTCGCTGCTGCCTGGTGGTGGCTGTACTGACTGCATGTTTCTTTTGGGCAAGGGCTGGGACCTCACATCTTCTGGTGTCTTCTCCGGGCTGAAGATTGACCCCGATACTCTAGTAAAGAAGCTTGACTTGGACTCCAGGAGCGTCGTCTCCACCAGAACAGGTTTGTCGTTTGCTTTGAACGGGCACCACCTTAGGTTGTGAGCAAAGACACTGGGGACTGTATCTGCAGAACAAGCATGGGGACTTGAGCCCAACCAGCTTACTGGGTGCCTGCAGGGGCTTTGAAAAGTGCCTTTTGTTTCTGGTTGGAGGCAGCAGAAAGGCATGTGCGTGCTTAGTGCCCCCTTGGTGGGGAACTAGCTTCAGGCTTCTGCCAGGTGGGCTGGAGCTCACACCTGAGGGACGTCCTCACGTGTGTGGGGTGGTGTTCCAGGCAGTGGCATGGGGCATGGGGTGTGTTTCTAGCCAGCTGCTGGTTGCTTCTACCATCATAAGCACGTATCGCTTGCCTTGGCATGTCTGTGGGAGAGTTATGGAGAGACTTGGCAGCTCATACCTTCCCATACACGATGCTGCCCCTGACCCTTCAGGCCCAGGGAAGATCTCTTGGTAATATTCTTGAAACTGTTGTTGATAACATGTAAGGCTTGAAAGACATCCAGGAGAATGAGCAAGAGCCATACACTGGTGTGAAAATCCCAGGGATAGTCAAAGCTCTTAAAAGATGCTGTATCAGGCCTAAAGGAAAAAGTGGGGGAGAAAGCATCCCCCTTGCCTTCCTCATACATTGAGTGTGACTATTAAATAAGCTATGTTGCCCAATAGATGGAAATGACTGAAATGCCATGTATAAATACCTTCTGAGGCTCCCAAACACAGATAATATCATAAATCAATATCACACAGTATAACAGAATTAGAAACCTGACTGCCCTCCCTGAGGTGACAAACAAGCTAGCAGGGATTGCATAAAGGGGGTGTGGGTTCATATACCAGAGCCAGGTGATGAAACAAAACGTTGTAGTTGCCATCACCTCTTTGAACGACACAATAAAATTTTATCTTAGCTTTTTAACACAACTGGGTCATATCTTACCCTTATCCCAACCCTTTGGGCCCCATGTTGGGCACCAAAAAGGGCTGTGGTGGTTCAGCCCCAGGCAGTGACTGAGCACCACATGCTGCTTGCTCAGTCCCTGAGGACAGACAGACAGACAGACAGAGCCTGTGGGTTGGGATAAGGACAGTTACTGACAAAAGCACTGTGAAAAGGGGAACAATAGTAGCCCCTGGCAAATTAATGCTCACACCCAGTGATAACACAGAGCACCTTACACAACACAACCACCCAACACCCCAGCCACAGGCTGCCCTGGAGGCACCCAGGAGCACCCCTCTCTGACCAGCCCCTTTATGGGGCAGTGATGTCAGGGGGTGTGGAAACAGGCCAGGGTAACTCAGCTCCCCCTGGGCTGGCTGCTTGGGGAGGTTGACTCTTGCCTGGCCAGAACCAGGACAGATGTCCTCACGCAGCCAGAGGTGTGTGGGATGTCCACACACCTGTAGAACATCCTCACACAGCCAGAGGTGTGTGGGATGTCCTCGTGTGGCCAGAGGCTCCTGGTCCCCAGTGGCTGAGGGGAACAGCAGAGCCCCTGCACTGACCTGATCTCTGGGTTTCCTCTGTGAAGCTTTTGCCTCACCAGCAGCTGCCACCTCTGCCAGATGTTTTGTCAGCAGGTTGCTTGTTGGGTCTCAGCAGTGCTTTGCTCGTTCTCTCCTCCTGTCCTTGGCTCTTGCTGGGTCCCTGGGCAGGAGAGCCCTGCTCACCAGGGAATACCAGCAGTGACAGTTTGAAAAGGGGGGACGTGGGGAAGGCTCTTTTTTTCAGCACTCCCTCTAGCTACTCAGTGGCAGACAGGGCTTCCTATCTGAAAACCGGGTTTCACCTCACTGCTGATGGCACAGCAATCTGCCCTGGCGCAGAAGATGTGGTGACACCCAGATAGACCTTCTCTGGAAACTTAAGTGAGTTTCTTCTTGCCTGCAGTGACTTGGTTTTGTACGTTCAGGGCTTCAAACACACCCAGTAACCACCAGTCTGGTTTAATCGTGCAGGCTGCTGCCCCCCGCCCCTGTGGGATGGGGGGGAGAAGCGAAAGCAAAGTAAAGCTTGTGGGTTGAGATAAAAACAGCTTAATAGGGCAGAAAAAGGAGAGGAAAATAACAATGATAGAAGGCCATGCAGAGCAAGCAGTGCAACAGCACAGTTGCTCACGAACTGCTGACCAATGCCCAGGTAGTTCCTGAGCTGCAGCCCTCCCAGCCCAACTCCCCCCAGCTTGTATATAGATAATGATGCTGTGTGCTATGGAATGTCCCTGCTGCCAGCCTGGGCCAGCTGTCTGGGCTGTGCAACCCCCCCCTCCCCACCCCAGCTCTCTGTGCTCCCCTGGGAAGGCTCACACCCCCTCAGCAGGGCTTAGGGAAGCTGAAAAGTCCTTGACTCTATTGTAAGCACTGCTTAGCAACAGCTAAACATCAGCGTGTTATCAGCAGTATTGTCATACCAGATCCACAGCACTGTGCTGGGTGGCACCCCCAGAACTGAGGAGAGACTGTCTGGCTGGAACCGGGCTACCAGCCACGGGGCAGTGGTTGCCCTGAGCTCTGGTGAGCTGTAGCAGCCATAGCTCGTCAGTTGTGCCTGGTCACTGAGGGAGGGGATGGGAAGGTTGTCTGAGGACACATCTGCTGGAGATGCCTTCTGCACAGGAACCTTGTTCTGAGCAGGCTGAGCTCCTTGTGGGTGCCTCTCCTGGGAAGGGGACATGCGTGTGTGTGTGTGTGTGCGTGCGAGCACGGCCGCCTGGCTAATGAAATCAGGCAGCCCGTTCCTGAAGGCTGACAGCCTGCAACCCGCGCCGGCTGCAGCTGCGCAGGCTGGGTTATAAATAGAGCCGCGCTGCTGGTCTGCGTGTGGTGCTGATGATGCAGATGTGTGGTGCCTGACTCTGTGTAGCCCTCTCTGGGGGCAGCGGGCTGGCTTCCTGCAGGCACCCATGCTGACCCTGGTGCTTTGTGCTCCCTGCATGCTTTCAGAGCCATCAGCTAAAAATAGCTGCTCGTTTGGGGGGGGGGGCTTGAAGCTGCGATTCAATGAGGCAAAAAAGGGATTTCATTTATTTATTTTTATAACCTTCCCAAGCTGCTGGGCCTTTTCTTCTTTTCATTATGGAAATCAACTCATTTTTTGGAGTTAATTCAGGGAACTGTAACTAGGCTGTGCGTACAGGGTCAGATACCCCGCTGCTAGAAGAGAGAGTCGAGGCGGACAAGGGCGAATGGGTTTCAATTGGAATATTAAATCGGATATTAGGAAAAAATTCCTCACTCTGAGGGTGGTGAGACATTGGCACAGAGTGCCCAGGGAAGTAGCAGATGCCTCCTCCCTGGAGGTGTTCAAGGCTGGGTTGGATGGGGTGTTGAGCAGCCTGGTCTAGTTGGGACTTGATGATCTTCAAGATCCCCTTCCAGCCCAGACCATTCTGTGGTTCTGTGATTCTGTGCTTTGTCTCCTGGGATCTCTGGCCAGCTGAGAGCTTGTTCAGTAGGAAATTCAGCTTGATTCCTTCCTCCCACCCCTCCTTAGCTCGGCACACAGGGCAGGAGGGGAGGATTCTCCTACACACTGTTATTTTAAGATTTAGTAGCAAGACAAAAAAAGTGTTTCTCTCCCACTTGCTTTCCAAGCTCCAAGAAGGTCAAGTTGGCAGACTGTCAGTAGGCTTGCTCTCTTTCTCTCTCTCTCCTGTGCCTTTTGCAGCTGAAGATATTTGTTTTCTGCCAGGGATGCTGCGTGGCAGTTGCAGAGGCTCAGTACACTTGTCCTCCCTGTATGTGCGTGTGTGCCTCCTGCTACCCAAGGATGCTTCACATGATCTAAGATTGCTGGTGTCTCTGTGTTTTGTGTTACAATCTGGCCCTGTGAAAGCCAGGAAGTGTGGGCTGAAAGGGACCTGCAGGGCATGAGGGAGGGCTTACAGGGCTTGAACCTGGCAGGAAGCTCTGCTGGGCTTTGGCACCATTATTTTTAGACCCTGCATCCCTAAGCTTTTGGAGGTGAGGTTCCCAGAAAGCCAGCCTCAGACTCCATGGCTGTGCTTCCATGGTCAAAGGTATCTACACAAGGTGTTTCTGGGTAAAGCATTTGATCTTCTTACTACTATTCTGCCTCTGTTACTTTCTCCTCTTGGGCTTTCACTTTTTGGCTTTGGGCTTGAAGTAGAGGACCCAGCTTTTGTCTTGTCAGAGCCCAAGCACTGAAGCTGTGTGAGCTCCGGAAGCGGAGCTGGCCCAGAAGGATACATGGGATTGAGAGGTTGCTTGTTGCTAGAAAAGTAAGGAAGAAGAGGTGGGGATGCTGGCTTGTGGTTCCACCTATCAGCACCCCCCTCACTGTCAAAGAGAGGATAGTGGCTGCCTGGATCAGCAGAAGAGACCTGGAAATCCTGGTCTCCTCGTAGCAGATGCTCCTGGACCAGTTTGAGTGGTGTTGTGTAGGGGGAAGAGCCATCAGGCCTGCTCTGGTGGGGCTGTCTGGAAGACTTGGAGGGTTTTGGAGCTCCCTTCTGTTCTGCTCAAACTGGGATGAGTAGGTGACTGTGATGCTGCATCTTCAGCTGGCTACTTCCCTCACGTTCCTTGGCCTCCCTCTCTGATTTCTATGCCTAGGATGTATTTTCTGGCTCCTCACTTTCTCTCTGTCCATCCTCTGCCTATTTGACATGCTTGTGTGACTCCTTCCTCTCACCCAGTGGCCTGGGCACTCAGGGCAGTGTTCTTTACCTTTGTCCAGCTCTAAAGGTACCTGTGCTTGTGAGAAAATACTCTGCTTTATGTTCTGTGGAGAAGGTGAGGTGATGTTTGGTTCCTGCCATTTTTTCATTGTAGCAGCAGGAGTTTAGAGAGGTAAATGTTAATCCAGCAGCTGGAGCAAAGGTGTTTCATACCACTCTTAGGTTCCTGTGCCCTGCCATATGCCAGCTCTCCTGAGTGCTGTAGATTTGGGAGGTAATGGAGAGCTGAAGATGCAAGCTGCAGAGAGAGGCAAGTGCTCCTTTAACGCCTCAGATGCTGTTGGTTGTTGGGGCTAACATCTGTAGTGAGGATCATCTCTCCCAGCCTGCCCTGGACAGGGTTTTTTGTCAGGGTTTGTCTTCAGCTTTGCTGTCAGGGAGGATGATTGCTGTCTTCTCATGTTCCTGGTTCCAAAGGCAGGTTTCAAGTAGCCTTGTCTTCATTCAGAGCATCCTGCAGAAGGATGGGAGTGTGGGGAGATGGCTAAAGTCTGGGCCTTGGGTGTGGCAGGGGGAAAGGCTGCCTGAACTGTGGGGCTCTAACAAAGGCAGGCAGCTTGGCATGGGCAGGAGGTGATGCTTTAAATGCACTGAATTATTTGCAGTACTCATAAAATCAGCTCATAGAGGCAAATTAAAGATAGCCCTTGTGGACTGAGTTTTCACACCGTGCTTCATCCCCTGGGTCTGGTCTCTTCCAATTCAAATCTGTTTTGAGGAAGAGCTTGGATTTGAGTTATAGTTTAGAAGTTGTCAGCTTGGAGCTTAACACTGGGCCAAAAAAAACCAAACCACCAAACTTTCCTGATCTGCATAGGAAGAAAAGAGAGTGACCCAGAGAGCCTCTCCATAAAACAGTCCTTGGTGCAGGCAGCTGTCTGATACTACTGCTCTCATCTCAGAAAAGACAGAGCAGCCCAGCAGAGATTCAGAGGAGGGCAGCAAGGTTGCTCAGGGACCTGGGATGCCCGTGGAGTTGTTCCTAAAGTAAAACCCTGGGCTCTTCAGTGGGGGGAAGTCAGCAGGGCGGGTGTGATGGAAGCCTGGATCTGCGTGTGGCCATCCACTGTCTCTTCCACCTGGGAGAAGCAATGGCAATAAATGGTAGAGACACTCCAACAAGGCATTTTGTGTCTCAACGTGGTGAATTCGGTTCTGGGCTCTGTGTCTGTGTGTGATGTGGATGCCAGACACCTCTGTGAGTTCAGCAAGGAGCAGTGCAGATGGAGGGAGGGGGCTGACAGGGTTTCTTCATGCAAGGGCTCGTTGGGTTCGGGATACGCAGGTGAAGTGTGGGGGTTGTGCTCTTGGCAGGTCTTAGGTGGGAAAAGGGAGGAATATCAGGGCTTGGAAATGGGTGGTAGTGTTGCAGCAGGACTGGAGGCAGGCTTCTGCCACCTCTGGGTGGTGGTCCTAAATCCAAGGAGGTCCTTGTGTGTGGTGCAGAGGCGTGGGACTGTGTGGTGGCTCAGGCCACCAAGATGTGCAGGGAGGGCACACGGGCTGTCACCAGGACTGTGTGGGACAGCTGGGGCAAGAGGATGGCCTGGACTGTGGCCATGGGGCTGTGTGATCTGCTAGGGGCTAACAAAACAGCAGAGCATGGTGACATCCATGTGATGAAAAGCTTCATCTGAAGACCTGCTTTGATGTGCTGGATCCAGCGGGATGCAATCCTACGGGAAACAAGCCACCACCCTGCTGAGGTGTGGGGGCTGTTGTCTGTAGACCCCCCAACTAGAGAGGACACCTCTCTCTCCACTGTCCCTGCCCCTTAGTTTTCTTCGATGCATTAAGTGACCAGCTTCTGCTGCTTTTTGGCTGTGGTTATTCTGAGGGGATGGGGAGGAGCATGGTACATAAACCAACGAGGCCAGCATCGACAGCAGGGCTGGCGGCTCGGTTAACACAGGCAGTCATGTGTGCCTTCACAGGAGGCTGCTGGGGCGCACAGGGGATGGGAAGAGGGCTTTTTTTGGAAGAAGCAGCTCGTGGTGGTGGTGGTGGTGGTTCTTGCTAACTGAAGGCCCTGTTTTTCTGGTGCATCTGGTGGAGACAGGGTGCCTGGGCAGAGCATCTGCTGCTCGCTGGTGATGGCCTCGTTGCTTCCCGTACATAGAAAGCTGATTTGGTATGCTGCTTGTGATTGGCTTGAGGTACCAGCTTAGGCTGCTCTGGTATCTTGCAGCATGAGAAGGAAAGGGTGGAACTAATGAAAAATGTCACCACAATGGAATTGGCATGAGATGAGTCTTGCATGGGTGACTGTAGGAAGCCAGTGGTCTAAAACGTAAAGTATTTTAATAGAGGGAGCTCTGAGCCATGGTGTATGGTGAAGCAGACCTGCTGCAACTACTTTCTCCTGTTCTGCTTCTTGTCTTTAATCATTGGCTCATCTTAACACCGGATTCCAGATGATTTCCACATGCTCATAGGTGACAAAAGCCAGCAACATCACCCTGAGTTCTGGAGTAAAGTCCGTGAGTTAGTTGCTTGCTGAGTAATTGTTTCCTATCTGTGCTGTTAACTCAGCCACTGACATCATGTAAATCAAATGCTTTGCCATAATCTGATCCATGCAAGGACCTCTGTTACTGGTGTCACTGGATAAACCTCATCTGGGTGAGCCTCTGTAGCAGGGTCAGGAATAATCCCCCGTGTTGTACGGGGGGATAGGGTTGCTGCTGCTTTGGGGTTTTGGGGGTTGGTTGTTTTTTGCTTTAGCTTTCCCTCCTCAGAGTTTGCTCCTTAAGGTAAGGGCCCATTCAAGAGTGGCTCTGCCAAACCAGTTGCCTGGGACTGTCTTTTTTTTTTTTTTTTGGAATGGATGATGAAACAGCTGTGGAACGCTAGAGACAACTGGACTGGCAACTTCCCACTTGTCCTGGTTCCAGCCAGGCTAGAGTCACCCTCCCCAAGCTGCCAGCCCTGGGGAGCTGAGTTACCCCAGGCTGTTTCCACCCCACCTGACATCACTGCCCCATAAAGGGGCTGGTCAGAGAGGGGTGATTCGGGTGCCTCCAGGGCAGCCTGACTTGGGTCAGAGCATCGGGTTCATCCTCCTGTGGGGGCAGTACTCTGTTACTGGTGGGTCAGTAAGATACTCTGCGCTACCACTGGGTGTAAGGGGAATTTGCCAGGTGCTGCTGCTGTTCTCCTTTCACTGTCCTTAACCCAACCCATGGAGGCTCTGGCTGTTTCTCCCCTGCGAGTGAGCGAATGGCATGTGGTGCTCAGCCACTGCTTGGGGCTGAACCACCACACTGCTTTATTTTAAACTGCTCCTGAAGGGAGCTGGGACAAGGTGTGTTGTTGAGCTGGGCCTTGCTGAAGCCTGGCTCTGTACAGTGCAATGCAGAGCTACAGGGGAGTTTGGGGCACGTGTGCTGCGGTATCTCTGACTTTCCCTTTGTATCTCCAGAGCTTTCACCCTCTGGTGAACAAGTCTGTCTTGCAACATGTGTTTCTGTGAGCACCTGACAAAGTCCCTTTTCCTCCTGAAGAAACGTGGGTAAAGCAGTGAATAAAGTCAGGCCAAGCAGCAGTGTGATCTGCTCTGATGTTCTGGACTTGCTTTGTCTGGCACATATCTGCTTCCTTCTCCTTGGGCTCTTTGCAATCCGATGCTGTTCTCCTCTTGTAGCCTCAAAGGAGAAGCAGAAAAGCAATGGTTACTTATCATCACCCTGCCATGGCACCACACGCTGGCGTCGGGTGACGTGATTTGCTTTCCTCTTGGGGTTTTTTTAATGGGCGGTGTGCCAGCATCCTTGTAAGACAGATCACAGAAAACCAATCACAGGACGTTAGGAATTGGAAAGGACCTTGAAAGATCATCTAGTCCAACCCCCCTGCCAGAGCAGGATCACCCAGACTGCATCACACCGGAGCACATCCAGGTGGGGTTTGAGTGTCTCCAGAGAAGGAGACTCCCCAGCCTCTCTGGGCAGCCTGTCCCAGGGCTCAGTCACCCTCACAGTGACAAAGTTCCTCCTGACATTCCCACGGAGCTTCCTCTGCTCCAGCTTGCACCCATTGTCCCTTGTCCTGTCACTGCCAGCCCTGAGCAGAGCCTGGCTCTGGGCTCCTGACTCTGTCCCTTTACATATTGATAAACATTAGTGAGGTCACCCCTCAGTCCCCTCTGCTCCAGGCCCAGCTCCCTCAGCCTCTCCTCATGAGGAAGCTGTTCCATTCCCTTAATCACCTTGGTGGCCCTGCGCTGGGCTCTTTGTGTCCTTCTGGAGCTGAGGGGCCCAGAACTGGACACAGCGTTCCAAGTGTGGTCTCACCAGGGCAGAGCAGAGGGGGAGAAGGACCTCTCTAGACCTACTAACCACACCACTTCTCATACACCCCCGGATGCCATCGGCCTTCTTGGCCATGAGGGCACATTGCTGGTCACCCTGCTGTCCCCCAGGTCCTTCTCACCTAATAATAATAATAATAAACCCATACAGAAACTGTTTAAAATCAGCTTCTCAAAACACATGTTCTGCTCTATGTGACTCCCTTACTGAAAGGTATTCCTGTCATCATCATTAGCAGCAGCAGCACTGTCCCTGCAGCAGCTGGGGTCCTGGTCACCACGGCAGTGGATCCACTGCTGTGTTGTGCACAGAATTACAGCCATGGCCAGTTGCCTGTCACCCTTCAGGAGCTCTGACAGGATGTAAGTCTTTGTGTCCCATAATTTATTCCTGGCTGTTTGTTGAATTTCTGCCTGCTTGTGGCCTTTAAATATTATGACAGGATGGTTTGAGCTGGAAGGGACCTTAAAGATCACTGAGTTCCAACCCCCTGCCATGGGCAGGGACACTCTCCACTAGACCCAGGAATAGAAACCATAGATCATGTCAAACTCACAAACTTTGTTTGATGTAATTTCTTGCTTCAGAACAAACCATAGGTCTAATGGAGAACTCCAAGATTAAGTACCTGGGTATTCTGGTGAACAACAGACTAGTCTGCAGCAGAAATTACAAATGTTTTACATCAGATCTTGGAGGCATCAGAAGCAATGACTGTTCTGTAAATCATAAGATCATAAACTAATTATTCCATTGAGAATGGTTGTATCAGTACTGCAAATGTTTCCTTCCCTGTCCTTCTATCCCCTGCAGATATCCATCATCTTTCAAAGGCTGTTTAACAAAAAAAAAACCCCAAACCAAACAAATAAAAGGAGAGCAGATCATCTGAGGAGCGGCTGAGGGAGCTGGGGGTGTTGAGCCTGGAGAAGACGAGGCTGAGGGGAGCCCTTCTCCCCACCTCCCCTGCCCTGCCAGGAGGGTGCAGAGAGGTGGGCGCTGGTCTCTTCAGCCAGGGGACAGGAGCTGGGACAAGGGGCAATGGGCTCAAGCTGGGCCAGGGCAGGGTCAGCTCAGCTGGGAGGGCAAAGTTCTTCCCTGGCAGAGTTGTCAGGGCCTGGCCCAGGCTGCCCAGGGAGGGGCTGAGTCCCTGCCCCTGGGTGTGTAGAACAGAGGGGAGATGAGGTGCTCAGGGATCTGGGGCAGCACAGGGCAGGGAGGGTTGGACTCCAGGAGCTTCAAGGGCTTTTCCAGCCTTGTGATTCTGTGAAAAAACAGAGCATGGTTATGGTTCTTCCTCTTCTGTCCTCACCTCTGAGGACATTTCTTTGTGAAATGCTTCAGTGTGAATCTTAGAGCTGTGCTGCTGGTAGGGGCAGGTTGCTTCTGATGTGAACATGTTTTTTTTGTGTTGCTCTGCAGAGCAGGGTGTGAGTCCTGCTGTGCCTAATCCTAGCAGTGTGCCTTCTTTAGGCAACCAGTTGGTTCCCTGGTTGGGTAAGAAGAGGCCTGAGATGTCACAGCCTTCCCACTGCATACAATTCAGGCCATTCCTTCCCCTCAGGTATGGTGTTGTGTAGTCCCCTTTGGCTGTGCTGTCCTGGGTGTTGTGCTCTGCCTGGCCTCATGCAGCTGGAGGTTCCCATTTGTGGGTTTTGGGGTGGGGTTTTTTTTTTCCCTTTTCTGGCACGTTGGAGTGTTTAGCAACTGAAGGGTTTCAAACAAATAAAATAATCCTGCTTGTTGTGATGAATGCATCCTTTCTGAATAGCAGCTTTTCTTGATGAGAGCTTGGGATATTTTTGTATCTTCTGCTTGTGTTGGTCATTTGCCATGTCCCTGGCATGGAAACCTGCTGGTCCTTCGTGATTCTGCTGCTGTGGCATGTCTGCAGTATTGAACTGTGTGCTGGCAGCTGTCGGGCCTGTCTTGTGTTTGTTTTGTGCCTTCCTCAAGCTGTTCCTCGCCCTAACACTCCTCAGATGGAAATGGGGTGAAAACAGTTTGCTCTGCACGCTGAGGATGGCTGCAAGGATGCCTGTGAGGAGCGGCTGTAGCATCTCCAGCGTGTGTAAAGCATGACATGCTGTGCTAGTCCAAAATGACAAGATGTTCCTGCTCCATCTGGCTGTGTTACTAGCCGCCCAGGCTTTGGTCTGTGTGAATTTTGGGAGCGTTGAAATGCTCTCTCTCCAGCTGGGGTCAGAGGTAGCCTGTTGCCAGTGCCCTTGGTGGGGTTGCACTGAAATATTTGAATGTCTTGTCTTTGAAACTCTCTGCTGGCATGTGGATGCTGCCCCAGGAGGATCCTGAAATAGCATTTGAGCTGGGATTTCTCGCTTTCATGGCTGGGGACAGGATGTCAGCGTGGCTTTAAGAGAGAACACCCAAGCTCCATTAAAGGAGCTATTCCTTCATCACTCGGCTGTTGCCCCACTCGCCTGTCCTGGAGGTGGGTGGCAGCTGCTTTCTGTGCAGGGATGGACACTGTAGCTCTGTGGTATCCACGCCTCTTGCCCCATCAGACAGGAAGCAATGCTTGCCCATGGGCATCCAGCCCTGGGTAGAGACCAGCTCCCCTCACCTGTGCAGGCTGGAGGGATGTGGGGAGAAGGGCAGCTCAGGAGAGCTCTCTCCCAGGGCAGATAGGGGCTGCACACCTCTCCTTTGCGTGCCTGTCTCCTTCTGCAGGGTGTGCGTGTCCTTTGTGTAAGCGGCACGGGTCAGGAGTGAGCCCCAGAGCCACCGCGTGCAGGTCGAACAGCAGCCTTCCCCCCATCAGCTCTTTTACCTGACATTGTGCAAAGAATTGCTTGAAACCTCCAAGAAAAGAACTTGCAAACAAGCAACAACCCCCAGGAAAGGGGAAATACTGGTCAGGGATTAAACTGGCTGCTTCTCCCCCAGCCCCAAGGTGAACAGAACGACTTGGTCCTTGTTCCAGTAACTGCGGGAGCTGTTCCTCTGCCTGTCTGCAGAAGCACAGTCTGGAAAGCATTGCTTGCTTCCATGCCTTGAGCTGAGCTGTAGCTGCCTGTGTGACACCTCAGCAAGAGCTGAACTGGTGCTGCTGAGCAGGAGACCCCCAGTGCTGTCCTCGGTCTGGGCTGAGCACTGCCTGGTGTGGAGCGTAGCAGTGAACAAACTAGTGAACCTCTGGGAGAAGGAGTGCTGTTCACTTTTGATAACCCAGAATGACATTTACAGACGTGATCAGAGCTGAAAACACTTTTATTTCAGGCTTAGGGCTACTGTCAGGCTGCTTTTGACTGTGAACAAGAGCTCGCCCCATAAGGTGACTGTGCCGTGGCTTGAAGGAGAAAGGAGAGAGCAGGTGAAGAGCTTGAAATCACACAGACCCCCAGGCTGGCAGGCGTTGGAAGGACCTCTGGAGATTGTCTACTCAAAGACCCTGCCAAAGCAGAACCACCTCTAGCAGGTTGCAGAGGATCATGTTCCAGACCATGGGTTTGGGATCTCCCCAGAGAAGGAGTCTCCCCAGCCTCTCTGGGCAGCCTGGCCCAGGGCTTGAGCACCCACAGAGTGAGGATGATGTTCCTCATGTTGGGATGGACCTTCCCGTGTTCCAGTCTGTGCCCATCACCCCTTGTCCTGTCCATGGGCACCACTGAAAACAGTCTGGCCTGTCCTCTGGACACCCCCCTTTAGATACTGATAAGTATTGATCAGATCCCCTCTCAGTCTTCTCTTCTCCAGGCCCAACAGCCCCAGCTCTCTCAGCCTTCCCTCCCACCAGAGATGCTCCATGCCCCTCATCATCCTCATACCCTCCCCTGGCCTCTCTCCAGCAGCTCCCTGTCTGTCCTGAACTGGGGAGCCCAGCACTGCACCCCCAACTCCAGCCGTGGCCTGACCAGGGCAGAGCAGAGGGGAGGAGAACAGAACCCTCCCCAACCCCCTGGCCACGCTCTTCCCAAGGCCCCAGGTGCCATCGGCCTCTTGGCCACGAGGACACGCTGCAGGGCACGGAGAGCTGCTTGTCACCAGGACTCCCAGCTCCTTCCCCGCAGCGCTGCTCCCCAGCAGGGCTCCCCTAACTGTACTGGTGCCTGGGGTTCTTCCTCCTGAGGTGCAGGACCCTGCACTTGTTGAATTTACTGGGTTCCTCTCTGCCCACCTCTCCAGCCTGCCCAGATCAGGAAGAAGGTTATGTGCAGCTGAAGGCTGCGTCCAGTTTAGCTGCCTGGGTAGTTTGATGGGTGACTTGGGGTAGCAGTTTACCATGAGTTCCTTCTTCCTTGAATTTTGGTGGAAGTTTATTTGGGTTTTTTTCCAGCATCATTAGGAGCTGCTCCCACCTTGATACATCAGACACTTTTTAAGGTCGTTGTGGTGTCTGAGAGCTTCATAACAGGCTGTTACAAAACCGCCTGGTGTTTGAGAGGAGCTCTGGTAGCACTTGTGATGTGGAGAAGCTTCTCCAGTGAGGGTGGATGACCTCAGTCTGCAGGACGCTTCCAACAGGAGAGACTGTAGGTTGTGACAGCTCGCCTCAAAGCCTGAGGGCTCTTCTGCTGCTTCTGCCCAAAGGATGGAGAAAAGTCAAATTGGCTGTGTTCTCCAGCAATGGTGGACAGCTTGAAATGGAGCTCAGTGACCCGCTGTGGATAGCTTCTGGGAGGATTTGGAGTGGGAAGCCTGCTGAAGGCTAAAAGGCACTGGCACCTTCAGTAGGGGTTTTTTTTCCAGTTTGTTAAATAAGAGGAAAAATAATACCCACACCGCTTAAAATCAGCGCTCCGTTGTCTGTGCGGCGCGGTGCCAGCTGCGAGAGCAGATGTGGGGAGCTCCACCTGAAGTCCAGTCAGTGCAGCTACAGAGCTAAATGGGTGTCTGAAACTTGCACTGCTTCAAGCCCCTTGACATCCTTTCTGGAGAGGGCCCGTTGCCATGGTGGGAGTGCCTTCTGCCGGCTCACGGGAATCAGTTGCGTTCATATTTATGGGAGTAAACCACTTTTTTCATCCCCTCCTTCTAGCTGGGGCTAAGTCATTGTTCTTAAAATTAATGTTTTTTATCTAAAAAAAAAATCCCCAGAAATCCTCCAGTTAGCTGGTGCTCATGGATACGGAGTGCTACACACACACAGGAGCATTTTCCAGAGCGCCTGAAAGCTGCCAAGTTGTTTGCAACCCGCTCCAGGGAGAGGAGGCTGTCGGTAGTGGGGAAAAGCTCAAAGTGAGTCTGAAGAGCTTGAACAATGTGTCACATCCCTGCAGTTCCTTCTCCTGGTTGGTTGCTGTGGCCGTGCCAGCTGCGGGAGGCTCTACATGCCGCTTTGCGGGCTGTGTTGGAGCCGGGTGGCTGCAGAGGGGAGGGTAGGGTAGGGCTCAGCGAGGGATTTGGGATGCTTTTGGTGAGGCTCCTGGGGCACTGCTCGGTGCTTTTGCAAGAAGCTGGGTGCTCACGTATGTGCTGTTGAGGTCAAATGTGTCGGTCCCCTTGTGCTGCTGAAAGGCTCGCCCAGTTTTGGGGCCGGCATGCCTACTTGCCTTCCTGGTCAGATGGGATGGGGTTGGAGCTGGCGTATCACACCACGTCTCACCCTGTGTGACTACAGTTCCCTGAGCTTCAAAAGGAAACTAATCTAGCCTGGTATTCCACTAAATCAGTTTAAAGTGGTCAGACGTCCTTCCTTACACAAAAATAGATCATCCCTGCTTAGGAGGCTGGAGATGCCGCCAAGGGGGTTGGTTATGAACCCAAATCCATGTCCTGGCTGTGGCAGTGTCACAGCTTTGGTGTAACGGAGTTAGAAAATTATAAATGCTGCAAAGAGAGAGGAGGCAAGAGCTGTGTCCGGTAGCAGAGATACCGCCCAGCGTGAAGCACCAGTAATGAAACACTCTCCTGGGGAAGGAGAGGAACAGTTCAGTGCTGTGTGCATCGGGGATCTGACTCCCCAGAGGGATGGGGAAGCACTGGCGGAGGGGGCAGATTGACAGCTCGGTAAGTCAGAGCCCTTCCCTTGTCACCAGCATCGGTACGGAGTTCTGTCAAGCTGTCACCTGTATTTCTGAAAGTTTAATATTTAATAGATGCTCTCTCTAGAAATTTGGAAGCGGCTGGTAAAGGGTGGATGAGGAGAGGGGTCTCCTTGATATGCACCTTTGGGGCACAAGAGTTAAGTCATCCTCTCTTTCTCCTGCCCCCTGGGGAGTGTCTGCGTGAGGAACGCTGGTCTGCTTGGGTGTTCTTTCCAAGGGCTTCCACGCCAAGACTGTCACCTACGTAAACCAGATTTCTGATGTGCTGAGAGGTAGATCTCTGCCCTGATGATGGTGGTCTTACCCAAATTACAGGCCCCGTATGTAATAGGAGGAGCAGCTGAGGGAGCTGGGGGTGTTGAGCCTGGAGAAGAGGAGGCTGAGGGGAGCCCTTCTCCCCACCTGCCCTGCCCTGCCAGGAGGGTGTAGAGAGGTGGGCGCTGGTCTCTTCAGCCAGGGGACAGGAGCTGGGACAAGGGGCAATGGGCTCAAGCTGGGCCAGGGCAGGGTCAGCTCAGCTGGGAGGGCAAAGTTCTTCCCTGGCAGAGTTGTCAGGGCCTGGCCCAGGCTGCCCAGGGAGGGGCTGAGTCCCTGCCCCTGGGGGTGTTGAACAGAGGGGAGATGAGGTGCTCAGGGGTCTGGGGCAGCACAGGGCAGGGACGGTTGGACTCCATGAGCTTCAAGGGCTTTTCCAGCCTTGTGATTCTGTAATAGTATCTCTCTCAAGGGTTGGCATCTCTGATTCAGACAAAGTGGGATCGATGGTATAATTCTGTGCAAGTTCTACTTTATTGAGTAGCAGCAGGTCTGGCTTGGCTGAGGTTTTGTTGGGGTTTTTTAAACTATAGCCTTTTAACAGGTGCACTCACTCCCAGATAATCTGTGGTCCCTCAGCTGTGGTATTAATGGCCCATAAGTTATAGTTATGGAAAAACATGATACTGTCCTGGAGCCGTCTCCTTCTGTCAGGTCACCACTGATCGCGCTGCATGTGTAGGAGGTGGTGTGTAGCGCTCACTCCTGTGCTGAGAGCTGTTCTGCTCGGGGATCTGTGGGACACAGAGGGACTCCAAGAGTCTTTGGGAGCAATTTAGGGACAGGGGGTTTCTTTACAGTTGGGTAAAAATCTGTGCACCAGATGAAGGTCAGTTTTCCCACCTGGGTGCTTCAAAAGTGGTGTTACTGTGGCTCCTACGTGGTGTAGCCACCACGTAACTTGGGAGTAGCTTTTTAGACAAAAGGCTTATAGAATGGAAGTGTGGGGTGTTGGTTGGTTGGTTTTTAATGGCACTGTAAACCTTGGTGGATTTTATATAGGGAACAAGACAAGGATTAAACGGAGTGGGTACTGAAATATTCTGGGTTTTTGGAAATCGTAGTCGGGATGAATTAAGATCACTGCTGCAAGGATGCCGTGAACCTAGCCACAGAAAACGGATCCTGCAGGAGAAGAATAGGCTGTGCAAGCAGATGTGCAAGCAAGGAGTGACTCACAGCTGGAAGGTGCTCTCAAAAGCATTGTTCTTAGTGATACTGTTAACCAGCTCCAATGAAACTTGCTGTTTCAGCCAGTCCCTGGCAGGATATCTAAGGGAAAATGGGGCGCACAAACTTGTTTCCCTGGGTTGATTTGCTTTTGTGGCATTTCCTAGCTATGTGGCTTTCTAAATTTGGTTTTACTTCTGTCTGTCTTCCCCTCTTTCCTTCCAAAATAAAGATGATTTGTAAATTCAGGTCACTGAGTGTTCTTACGTAAGTGGGAACGGGCTCCTCTCGCAGGGGTAGGACATGCCCAGCTGCCACGGGTACAGGCTGTGTTGGTACATGCAGCAGTTGCTTTGGTTGAACTAACCTGGTGTGCCTGTCAGCAGCAAGGTAGGGGAAGGGTGTTCCACACTGCAGGAATTCTACTGGCAGAAATCCTGATTTTTTGATTTCTTTTGTTCATCAGCACTTGCATCTATTTCTCAGTGAAGCTTCTGGCGATTGCTTTTGATTCATGGCAGTGATTTGTGGCCCTTGGGCTGCACTATGTGTGCTCCTCTGTAGCCACAGGCTGGCCTGGGGCTTTGGTGCCTCTGCCTGGGCTGCTTTTATTTATGGAAATAGCGTGCAAATGTGCAGATGCTGGTTATATGGGGTGGTTGTAACTTCTTCATGCCTTTTCTCGCCCCACAATAGAGGGTGTTGCCTGTTTGCCTGTATTGGGTGTAAGGGGCAAGGTGTGGGTAGCAGGGGGAGAGCCTGGGAATGTCCCAAGCTGTTTTGCCACAGCGATGGTGCCTCAACATATAGTTAAGAAGGAGTAAAAATGCTGGGCAGGCAGAGGAGTAGGGGAAAAAAAACCCCTGAGGAGCAGCCCTGTGAGCACCAGCGTGAGAGGTGCTCGGGTCTCCAGAGGAGCCTGTGGAGAGGATGGTGGTGGGTAGGCGTGAGGAGCAGTGATGGACTGGCTGTGATGCCATTCCCTGTCCCCACACACCTCTCCAGGGAGGAGGTGGAGTGTTGTGAAGCTGAACTTGGGGAGAGGGAAAGGGGGGGAGGGAGGGGGGGAAGGGGTTTGTGTCTGTTTTTTTTGCTCACCACCCAAATCTATTTTAATTGACAATTCATTAAATTAATGTTCCTCCAGCCAAGTCTGTTGTATCCCATGGTGGTAACTGGTAAGTGATCTCCCTGTCGCTCACATCAGCCCACAAACTTTCCATCTTATTTTCTCCCCCTGTCCTGTGGAGGAGGGAATGTAAGTGAGCAGCTGGGTGGGTGTCTGTACAAAGTTGGCCCACCACACTGTCGTGGCTTGGTACAAGCTGAGATTAAACTTGGTGCCACGTAGAACTGTTGCTGTGTGACTGTTCCTCTGCCTTCCTCAGCTGGATGTCTTCTGAGCAGGGTGCAGACCCACAGACACCCTTGCATGAGAACTGAATACCTCTGCCTTTCATTAGGACTCAGAGGTGTAAGCAAGTCCTTCCTCCCTGTTTCTCCTGTCCCCTGTAAGAACATCATGGCCTGCTGTGCTGCTGAAGCCTGCGGCCTACCTCTGTATCGCCAGGATATGGTACTACTTTTGCTAGGTTGAACAAAGAGATCTCAGGTGTGAATAGCATCCAGCCAGATCTGAGGAAGGGACGCAGCAGGTGAATACAGTGAACATGCTTTGGAGGTAACTTTAGAGGGAGGATGGTCCTCCTGGAAGCTACAGACCTGAGCTGGTGTACTTGTTTGTGTCCTGAAGGTCAGAATCAGGAAGGAACCTTTCCTCTCCTCCCTCTATTCATGGATGGAAAAGGACCAGAACAGGACACATCTATATTCCCAAATCTAAGTTCATAAAATCACAGAACAGGTCTTGTATCCATCCAGATGTTTCTGCTGCATGTCTTCGCTGTGTGGGAGGTACTGCCTTGCTCCAGCCGTGCCTTTGCTGCTGGCAGCTCTGCCAGGAGGAGACGTGCCTGCGGCAGAGCAGAGCTCTCAGAGTGCTCTTTTTCAGCTCTTAGATGTGCTCATTAGAGGGCAGCAGAAGAACTCTTCCTTTTTCTAGGTCAGTTCTATATTCCTGAATGATATTTTTCTGCTCCATAGGACAGAGAAGAACATCTAGCTCCTCCTTGGGTTTTGCCTAGTGTGGTGAGTTTATAAAGCAGTGATGCTCATATGAAAATATCAGCTGGGATAGAGAAACACAGAGCAATTACCTTAAAAACTTGCTGCTTGGAAGCTTCTGGGTGTTGAGGGTTCAAAGGAGACAGAGCTTCTCTGAGATTAAACCACAGGCGGCTAGCACCGTGTGTGGAAAACCAGCCTGAGCAACGCTAACTCAGCCTGATTCTTATCTGACCTATATGTCCCCCTGCATCTCTTGATTTGTTTGCTGTACCCCAGCTGCCACCACCACCTTTTTCTGCTCAAAGAAAATGTTAAAGACCCGGACTTGCTTCATCTGAAAGTAATCTTTAAATGAGATCTGATAGTTCCGCCCCCATCCTCTGTAATAGAAATACTATAAATCCTGATGGCACTGTCTTTAAAGGCTAAGTGGGGCTGGGATTTGGAGCCCAACATCACAATGCTTCAATGCATTATTTATTACATAACGTTCATAGAAGGCGGCTGCGACGCTGTCTGCCTTTGCAGCTCCTCTGTTTCTGGCTTCAGAAGGAGCTCCGTGGAAATCCTGGCTAGGAGAGAAGGTCTCTGGTGTACATCTTATTAGCAATATTGGCCTCTCTGGGGGCCCTGAGCTGGTTCAGGGCAGCTGGAATCGCAGGAAAAATGGATTTTTCAGTTTTCGCAGCATCAGCTGTTGGTTTCCAACAGATGGCTCGGGTTTTGCAAGGTGTCCTCAGTGCAAGCAAAACTCCATGGACTAGAAGAAAACAAGTACTTCAGGAGAGGTGCAGATAGGTTTTGAATCTTGAACCTTTGCTAAACCTTCCTCTTCCTGAAGCTCTGGAGCTTCCTGAAGGCTAGTGTGGAGGAGTGTGTGTGAGGGCTGGCAGGGGAGGACACAACACCTTCCTCTCTTTCCCAGAACGATCGGGTTGTTTTTACATTACATCCTACAGATTTCCTGATCTCCCTGCCCCCTATCCAGTGGGGCACATGTCTACCCAAAGGGACATGGACCTGCAGGTTCCTTGGGACTCCAAGTAGTAGGTGCCACCCGTTCCTCACATGAGCAGGGGCTCTAGCACAACAGGGGGTGCTTGTCTGCTGCTTTCTGTCCTGCCTTATTTTTTAGGGTGGCCATATCCTAGTCCACAAAGCGCTCAAGTGGAACAGCCTTCTTGATAATGGCAAATGTCATTCACAGAATCACAGAATCACAGAATCACAGAATCACAGAATCTTAGGGGTTGGAAGGGACCTCAAGAGATCATCGGGTCCAACCCCCCTGCCAAAGCAGGCTCCCTATCTCATACTACATAGATAGGCGTCCAGACGAGACTTGAATATCTCCAGAGAAGGAGACTCCACCACCTCCCTGGGCAGCCTATTCCACTGCTCCCTCACCCTCACTGGGGAAAAGTTCTTCCGCATGTTGGTGCGGAACTTCCTATGCTCTAGCTTACAGCCATTGCCCCTTGTCCTGTCCCCACAGACCACTGAAAAGGGGCTGTCCAATTCCCCCTGCAACCCATGTCTAAGATATTTATAGACATTAATTAGGTCCCCCCTAAGTCTTCTTTTTTCCAGGCTGAACAGCCCCAGCTCACTCAGCCTTTCCTCGTAGGGTAGATGTTCCAGGCCCCTAATCAACTTTGTCGCCCTTCTCTGGACTCTCTCCAGAAGGTCCCTGTCTTTTTTATACCAGGGGGCCCAGAACTGGACACAGTACTCCAGGTGGGGCCTGACCAACGCAGAGTAGAGGGGGAGGATCACCTCCTTCGACCTGCTGGACACACTCTTCCTGATGCACCCCAGGATCCCATTGGCTCTCTTGGCCACCAGGGCACACTGCTTGCTCATAGCCAACCTGTCATCAACCAGGACCCCCAGGTCCTTCTCCTCAGAGCTCTTTTCCAACAGGTCATCCCCCAGCCTGTACTGATACAGTCGGTTGTTCCTCCCCAGGTGCAAGACTTTACACTTGCTTTTGTTGAATTTCATTTGGTTTCTCCCAGCCCAGCTCTCCAGCCTGTCCAGGTCTCGCTGAATGGCAGCGCAGTGTCCTGCGTGTCAGCCACTCCTCCCAGCTTTGTGTCATCAGCGTACTTGCTGAGGGTGGATGTTATTCCCTCATCAAGGTCGTTGATGAAGATATTAAACAGGACTGGACGCAACACCGAGCCCTGGTGCATTCGGTTGGATCAGTCCCACCTCCTGGAGAAGTCCAGATTGTGCTTTGCACTCTTGGTTTGGGATCAGCCAGGAAGCTGGCATCTGTTCCCATCTTTGCCGCGACACCTCAGTGAAGGCAGGACCGATGGCAAGGTCCTCATCAGGAAAGAGGAAAGCTGAGCAGAGCCAGAGAAATGTGAAAAATGCCTCATGGTGCTTGGCAGCTCTTGGTCCATTAGGTAAAAATTAATATCCTGTCAGTAGGGTAAAAAGATTAAACTCAGCCTTCCACCTAGTGACACCCCGGCGATGAGTCTGCAGGCGCGCGGTGTGTGGATCCAAACCCCTTGCACTGTTGGGCCCATATTAGGAAATTTGCAGGCATGGTGCTCATGCCAGCAGCCCTCTCCACCGCAGAGGAGTGCTCTTCTTGCCAGCATCTTCTGTGCAATATGGAAAGAAATTCTGCTGGCCTTCCTTTTGCAGTGAAAGTGCCTCTTCTGAGATTTAATGCGGTATTTTGTTGGGGATGCGGGTGTTCCCTGGCCACGCTGAGCCCAAGGATTGCAAGGCGACTGCCTGGGGAGGGGTTTTATTTACAGGAGCAACACCAGACTGTGTTCCCCTATGTCCTGCATTTGGCTGAGATGGAGTTAAAGGCACTTGTCGTGGTTTTGCCCCGGTTGGGTGCTGAGCGCCATGCAGCTGCTTGCTCGCTCCCTCTGGTGGGGTGGGAGGGAAAGAGTGGGAAAACTTGTGAGTTAAGACAAAAGCGGTTTAAGAAGTAAAGCAAAAGCCACACACACAAGCAAAGCAAGGAATTCATCCCCACTTCCCATGGCAGTTCAGCCATCTCCAGGAGAGCGGGGCTCCATCATGCCTGACGGGGATTTGGGAGGACACATGCCATCGCTCAGGCTAAGCCTTGGCTTTGCTTGCTTGAAAGGAGATGCTACTAGCAGAATATTGTTCAGAGTGGGTGACTATCCTGTCCTGCCAGCTTTCAAATAGAGAAAGAGGTGATGGGATGGAGAACAAACCCACTTCTGCCTGGATCTTGATTTTTTTTCTCTTTTATTTCTCTTGCAAACGCATGGGCCCATGGGAGTAGTGTGTTTTGAGAGAAGGAGATTGTCTTGTATGAGGATTGTTGTGGGAAAGAGGAAGGTTGGAAATGAGTTTATAGGACGAGGGGAATGGCCTCAAGCTATGCCAGGACAGGTTCAGATTAGACATTAGGAAAAAGTTCTTCGCTGAAAGGGTCATTGGGCACTGGCACAGGCTGCCCAGGGAGGGGCTGAGTCCCTGCCCCTGGGTGCCCCTGGGTGTGTTTTAACAGGGGAGATGAGTGCTCAGGGATCTGGTTTAGTAGAGGACAGGTACAGTTGGACTCGATGACCTTAAAGGGCTTTTTCAACCTTTTCCAACCTTATGATTGTGTGGTCCCAGGCAGAGTGGTCTAGCTCAGCTTTGGCAGGAGACCAAGAGTGCCACAGGAGGTCTGTGGGGGGTGATGGCCATAATGCCCTGTCAGGGGGCTTGGCAAAGCTGCAGGATGCGTGTCCCCTGGAGCCAGGCAGAAGAGGAGCAGGGAGGAGGATGTAGGGGTATCCAGGAGGAAGGATGCTGTGGGAATGTTGTGTGTTCCTTAAGATGGCAGGGCCTGGGATCGTGTTAGTGCCGTGGGGCTTCTGGGAGCAGCACATTGTTCGCTGAAGCAGAAGAGTAGTTGTGATAGCAGAAAAGCTGCAGCTGCCAGAAACGTGGGAGGCTGGTAGAGGTACTGAGCCCACTTCTGGGCCAGTGTGTGCACCCATGAAGAAGGAAAGGAGATTTGGGGTGCTTGGGCACCCCCTGGAATGAGTGGGTTGGGATTGCTGGACTGTGGAACCACCACCACAGGGAAAGAGGTAGTTCCCTGTGTCACATTCTGAGTGCTGGGATTAGTGAGACCTTTCCAAGGTGAAACGCCCGTTGTGATCATAGGGGTTTTGTGCAGGCACCAGGTAACCCCTGTCTCTGCTTTAGGGGCTTCAGCTTGGCATCTCCAGTCTTGATCTTGTGGTGAAGCATTTACTTAGCACAGGCAGCTTTAGAGTGCTGCGAAGACAAAAGTCAGCTTGTTTCTGGTCCGGACATAGCGTGGCAGGAGCCAAGGGCATACCTGGAACAGGAGGTGCTAATGCAGTGGGTGCTTTAGGTGGGGATCAGGTTATCTCCCCCCTCTCCAATCCTAGACCACAGTGGCATGGATTTCATGCCCTGTCTTCTCCAGATGATTATTTGCCTAGCTCCATTCTTCAAATGCTTTCCAGGTTTAAAATCTGCTGTATGTGCTCCAAAAACACAGAAGGGGGAAGAGCAGGCACCGGGCTCCAGCAGCATTACCTATCACCCGTGCTGCGTGCCGGTTGTTGCCCAGCTGCCTGTCAGCGGAGCTGGGCAGTGAGGTAGAGCTGCAGGTCTGACAATTTGGGAAGCTTCCCTGGGTATTCTTACCCTCCTCCTTAACTTTGACTGTCCCTGTGCCTTGCAGCCCTCAGCACATGCGGCAGTTTATAAAGCCACTCACAGGGTGAGTGGTGTTGGAACTGACCCATCGAAGTGGGACTGGGATCAAGCTAATAATTCCTGGATTGTGTAAATATTAGTCTCCCTGCCTTACACAGCCAGAGCTGTTGAGCCCTTTTCTGTGTCTAAATCTAAAATTATCTTGTATGTGTTGACTAAGGGAGCTGTTGGGCAAAAGGAATTGCTCTGATGCCATGTAATACATAGCTGCTCAGTGGTAAGGAGGTGAGGTTGGACTTTCTGTGCTCCCAGGCCGTTAGGTGTTGGGCTTTCCTGGCGTGCAGGAGCTCGGGCAGCTGCAGATGGTGGGATGAACTCCTCGACGTACGGTTGTGCAATAGATAGGACAGCGCGGGGAGGGCGATGCGCTGCGTTAATCTGCTACAGAGACTTAAAAATCACAGGCAAGCTCTGACATGTGATTACTTTTTTTCATTTCAATGCAGGGAGTGTTGGGAGTGGGGTAACGAGCCTGAGACCAGACGTGTTAAAGAATCCAAGGAGATCTGCCAGGAAAAGAGAATTAATCGATGGTTAAAATAACCTAGTGGAAATTCTGCTCTGGTCTTAATGAGCTCTGGGTAAGATTCAGAGTAATTGCTTAGTGAAGCCTCAGTTCAGAGCGGTAAGGAAACGGCTCTAGAAACTCAGCTCTTGCTTTCCTTTCCACTGGCGTTGCCCCAGTGCTTGTGGCTGGGGATGTGTAGAGGCGATGCCGGGGTTCTCCGAGCTGCCTTGGCACAGGGTTAGGAAAAGCACAGGTGCCTCACCCTGGAGGGAAACCCCGTTGGCCACCCTGGCTATGTGAGCTCGTAACAGCGTCCGCAGTCAAACGCAGTCCTTCCCAAGTGTTCGTTTTATCTGTAGGTCAGCTCTTCAGCATTGATGCTAAGGGTGTGGAATATGAGCAGTGATTCAATGGATTGGAGCGCTTCTGCCTGGAAAAAGTGACTGCCTGGGAAAAGAAGAGCTGTTGAAGTTTAGTAAAATGCGCTTACCAGAGGTGAGGAGAGATGAGACCTGTTCCCAGTCTCTTCCAGGGAGATAAGTGGAAGAAATCAAATTAACCGAGAAGGTGCTGGGTTTGGGATGGGCTGAGATCCCTCAGGGAAATTGTGGTTAAGTTGTAGGACTCCTTGCACATATGTGCTCTTGATTTCTGGTACCGCCTGGGCTTCAGAGCATCTGGTAGAAATACCCTGGGAGTACGGAGTGTGCCCGCTTTGTGCGTTGGTGTTCCCCAGGGCCCTGCCGACGTGGTACTGGCATGCATGAAGCTGTTGTCAGGCCTGGGAACTTCCTTGCCCTGTGGTACTGTTTACTGGTGGTAGAGCTGGTCACCAAGGCCCAAATTCATGTCCTCAAAGTGCCTTCTGGTAAAGCCCTGTGTGGTTTTAGTGTGCAGCTCCTGCTGATGGGCTTAGTGGATGGCAAGGGGGGCTGATGGCAGCTGCTCCCAGTGTGTGGTGTGTTGGCTGGCGGCGTCGCTCATGTGTGACAGGACTTGGGGTTGCCATCGCTTCTGAGACCCTGGCTTGCAACTGCAGGTGATGTCGTATCTCCTAATTTGTGCAGATGCCTTAGTCTCATCTACTGTGTGAGCAGGCACTACGGGGGGGGGGGGGGGGAGGGGGTGTTACACCGAGACACGTAAGCTGCTAGTTGTGACTTACTCAAACGCGGGTCAGTAGTGCCTGTGGTACATCTCTGGGGAGCCTGGCCAAGAAGAGGCATTCAGATGGAAACCACCAGAAGGACAGGGGCAGTGGAGGCAGCAGCGCCTTCCTGGGAACATGGGAGAGGGATGCTGGAGACTTTCCTTCTGTTCAGCTGCTCCGCTTAGCGAGGCTGTGCCCCAGGCACAGCATCTGTCCTTGCAGCAGCAGCAGGTCCATAGCCAGGCGCTTCCCAGCGGCGATGCTCCCGTTCCCCTCTGTGCACCAAACAGAGCCTGCGAGGATGCTGGGCGCTCCCTCCAACCCGCAGTCTCCATGGCTGTTGTGTCTCCCGAAGCTACAGCTGCCGGCAGTGGGATGGGGCCGAGGGGATGCCAGGGGTGCAGCTAAGCCCCGCCAAAGTGGGATTTGTTTGGGTATCTGTCCTGGCCCCAGTTAAGTTCGTGCAGTGGTTCTGCCATTGGTCTGTACCGAGTCGTCACTGTATTTCTAGTGCGATTTAAGAACTGAAAGGAAAGCCATCCAGAGGGATGCTGACAGGCTGGAAAGCTGGGCCTGGGTGAACCTAATGAGCTTCAGCACTACCAAGTGTCAGGGGTTGCACTTGGGCTGGAGGAGCCCCAGGCATGGATACAGGCTGGGAGAAGAGCTCCTGGAGAGCAGCCCTGAGGAGAAGGACCTGGGGGTTCTGGTGGGTGAGAAGCTTCCCCTGATCCAGCAGTGGCTCTGGCAGCTGGGAAGGGCGATGGGATCCTGGGCTCCATCAGCAGAGGGGTGGCAGCAGGGACAGGGAGGGGATTGTCCCTCTCTGCTCTGCCCTGTGAGGCCCCAGCTGGAGTCCTGTGTCCAGAGCTGGGGCCCCAGGACAAGAGAGATGTGGGGCTGTTGGAGAGGGGTCAGAGGAGCCACGGAGATGCTCAAGAGGGCTGGAGCAGCTCCCTTGTGGAGAGAGGCTGAGGGAGCTGGGCTGGGTCAGCCTGGAGAAGAGAAGGCTGTGGGGGGACCTCATTGCAGCCTGCCAGTCCCTGAAGGGAGCAGAGACACAGGAGGGGAATCAGCTTGTTCAAGGGCAGAGCCTGGCAGGACAAGGGGGATGGAGTGAAGCTGGAGGAAGGAAGGTTTAAATTGGATATTAGGGGGAAGTTCTTTGCAGAGAGAGTGGTGAGGGGCTGTCAGGGGCTGCCCAGAGAGGGGGTGGGTGCCCCATCCCTGGGGGTGTTGAAGGCCAGGTTGGCTGGGGCCCTGGGCAACCTTGTGTAGCTCCAGGCCTGGAGGTTGGTGTCCCTGCCTGTGGCAGGGGGTTGGAGCTCTGTGACCCTTGGGGTCCCTTCCAACCCAGACCAGTCTGGGATTCTGTGATTCTATGAAAGTGTTAGGAACCTGACCTTGTGTGGTTGCCTTTAATGCAGCTCAGTGGCAGGCCTGCCAGCACTGAGACCAGCTGATGAAGAGCATTTCAGGGGGACAGGTTGGGCTTTGGGCCTTTTCTTTCCCTTCTGTCTGTAGTGTTCCTGTAACTGGCTGAAAATGGCTAAATCTCCCCAGGCCACTTTGCAGGCATTAGTCTGTATGTCCTCGCTTCTCTCCTGTGCTTCCTACTGGCCTTTCAGATCTGTCCTGGAATTAATTGGTGAGGGAAAAAGAAGAGGGAAGGTAATCTGCCTGAGGCTCTGTGCTTCTTGCTTCAAGATGGGGCGTGCAGGTTAGTCTGGAAAACAAGGGCTACAGCCAAGGCTGGAAACGTTGGCTACTGCAGCACAGGCAGTGAGATTGCGGTTAAACAGCAAACAGGGCAAGGCTATAGCAGACAATCGAACTGCTGACTCTGCTGGCCTGGGAAGAGGGTAACCTGAGCCCAGGCAGCTGGGAAGCAACTGTGGAGGCTGGCTGGGAAGCAGAAGCAGTTGGAAGGGGCAGGGACTGGTCGGATTAGCTAGCATTGAAAGGCAGAACTCATCACCACTTATTCATGCGCTGCCGGAAAGAAAATAAGGCGAGGCAAGCTTTCTTTTCTTCCTCTTTGCTATTTTTTCTTACCTAGGATCAAACAATAGGGGTTTCTTAGAAGAGGATTGAACCTTCTGCTTGCCCCTTTGTCCCAGCTAAAGATACCTCTGGTTAAAGTCCCAGCATGGACGAGTCTGGAGCTTCACTGTCCTGGGCTTGGGCATGTCATCATGCAAAGTTGGAGGTGCTCATTCAGGGAGCTTGGAGAGGCGAGTTGTCCCTTAGCAAGCCTTGACCTAGGGGAGAGAAGCCTCCCGCCGCATCGCCCCCAGCATCCCCTGCCCTGCCACCACATGCCATACCAGACCTGTGAGCTGCTGTGATGATAGATTTGAGCCCCAGATCGTGTGGCAGGAGTTTTGCAGCAGTTTGGGTCTGCCTAAACACTTCGGGTGGTGGGAAGCTGAACTGGGGCAGTTACAGGATGATAGTAGGAGGGGAGAGCTACCTGTGCCAGGAGAGACTAAACCCTTCGGCTGTCACTCAGGTAATCTGTGGAGAAGATGGCAGGGAAGGGATCCTGTAGCAGTTTTCATCATAGCTGTTCAAGAGACATGTGGTCAGGGTTTGCCCCAAAAGCTCACTCTTCAGAGCACCCATCCCAGAGTGTTCTGCCTGCTGCTCCCCCTGTACCTCCTGCGATCAGCACGGCTCTTCTGGAGTCAGAGCTGATGTTCTGAGTCTGGCTGGGAAATGGAGCTGTGGTGCCACGCCAGGTCCTGCCTCTGGTCACCTTCCTTCCCCCGTGCCACATTTTGCCTTATTTCCCAGTTGAGCCGTGGCACCTGCCTTCAGCTGTTTGTTCTTCTCATTAGGATCTTGGGAAGAGGCAGAACCCCAGCTGAGAGATCTGTAGCAAGAAACACTAAAGAAGAAGGTGGAATTGAGGAGGAAGGAAGTTTTTTCAGGCTGTTGATGAGCTGATGTGAAAGCAGGTCAAAAACTGCTGGTTTGGTGTTGACCCCGAGCTGCTTCTGGGCCACTGTCAGGGTGGGAATTGGTGCTGGGGTGTTTGATCAGGAGATTTGATGATGAGAAGTGTGGTTTCTGTGGTCCCTGTGGGTGGGTGAGGCTGTGCCTGCCATGAGAGATGGGTCAGCCTGGCCTCTGGACAGTGAGCTGGGTCACCTCCCTAGCAGTGCAGAGGCTAGGAATGGGGCTCTCACCCATTGAAGCATCCCTGTTCCCTGTTTTTTATTCCATGGCCTAAACAAATTTTAGGAGAACCTTGAAATCAGGATGTGTTTCAGGATCCAGCTGCTTCAGCTGTCCCAAACTGCAACTGGGACCCGGCAGTGTGCAGAGAGCAGAAGAAGGGCTGCTCCGAGAGCGGATTTATGTCGTGGCAGTTCAGCCCATTCATTTGGCAGTGGCTTTCCTGGATTGCTTCGTGCCTCTGTTATTTTTTATTAGCCTGAGTTTAGTAGATCATCAGGGCTTTTCTGGTCTGGGCTCTGTGAAGGAAACTTTCAACCAAAAAAGTACCTCCACCCAGAGGCACGAAGCGATGGCTTTCGGGTTTCTCAGGGCTGGGCTGGCGCCGTCACTGCTGAACCTCTTCCTGTGACAAGCTCTTCCTCGCCCTCCCTTGCAGCTTGGCACACGAGCTGGGGTACGTGTCAGAGCACAGCACAAGCCAAGCCAGGCAATCCTATCTTTTGATGGCAGCCAGCAGGGAAAACCTGGGGAACACAGCAGCGCTTTCCTCCAGAAGCTCGGCTGGGCACGGCGGAAGGCTGCTGCTGTTGCAGCAATGAGCCCTTGGATAAGCTAGGCTTAAGCTAAGCTGCTGTTTGCCCACACCCTGAGCCGCTCTTTGCTGGAGTCTGCCTGCTGTTGTCTCCATGCCAAGTTTCCAAATGTCACGTGCTGATAATGCCGCTGGTGTCGATGCTGCTGCGTGTTACGTGTCGATCTTTCCAGAGGAAGCAGCGCTGTCTCTCGGTCATTGGCAGAGAAGTCGATTACAATTGATTTTCTTTCTCCAGTTCCATTAGAGATGAGCGATCCGATACGGCATTTAGAGTTCCCTGGGGCAGGTCAGCACGGGCCAGACCTCCCCTCTGTTCCCCAGACCACCGGTGAGCATCCAGCTGGCATCACCACAGAGCTCCAGGAGTGTGTCTGCACAGGCAGGCCCCCTGTTCTTCAAAGACTTGGACATGGGTGAAGAGCCACTCTGGAGACTTACAAATGTCCAGGAGACATTGTTCTCTTTTGTGGTTTGCTGGGTTTATTTTTGCCAGGCGTTACTCTGATTTTTAAGGTGAATTTAAGGCCCTTGTGCAGAAGCAACTGCTCTCACTGTACGACTGATGGATGGGAGCAAACCCATAGCTGGGGTGTTGGCATATAGAGACCTTAGAGAGTGGCATGCTGGAAGCGCAGCTTGCAGGGGCATGTCGTGGCAGAGGCTGCTGGTGTGCCAAGAAAGCAGATTTACTGAGCAGAGCGTTTATTGAGTTAAGTCAGGGCTCCGTCTCTGATGCAGAGGGCTGCATGCCTTAGGTGTGGCTGCCTGCTCTTTGGGCTCTCTGTTGCCTGGCACGTTCTTCTGGAGTATGTATTTTGGTGGGATCCCAGCGTGATTAGAGATGCTGAAGCACTCTTTCTTCTTTTGGGGTGGGAAAGTGCTGTGACAGTGTTTAAAAGGAATACATTCAGTCCAGGCCATCCACCAAATCCCTTTCCTCAGGGCTAGGTTCCAACTGGATTCTGCACAACTGGAAGGTGATGCACACTTCAGATGCTGATTTCCAGAATCTCCCAGTAGAGGCAAGGGAACTGTTGGTTGGGAAGAATATTTGTGTGGATCTTCAAAAGTTTTCCTAAGGTTCCTCCTGGTTTCATACATGTGTTTCCTTTGTGCCCTTGTGTTTCTGGACACGTGTGAAGTGGGAGGCTTCAGGCATAACTTTTAGGCAGTCTTCTCCTGGGCCAGGCATGTTGCCATCATAGTAAGGCCACCATGGGGAACGGCAGGATGCAGAGATGAGGCTTGGATGTTACATTTGGGCCAGCTGTCCTGTTAAAAAAGTTGTAGGTTCAGGCTTTCCACTCTGTCCAAGAGCTTCATCCTCATCTTCCTGCCACTTGAGCCTGACATAGAATCATAGAATCCCAGACTGGTCTGGGTTGGAAGGGACCCAAGGGATCACAGAGCTCCAACCCCCTGCCACAGGCAGGGACACCAACCTCCAGGCCTGGAGCTACACAAGGTTGCCCAGGGCCCCAGCCAACCTGGCCTTCAACACCCCCAGGGATGGGGCACCCACCCCCTCTCTGGGCAGCCCCTGACAGCCCCTCACCACTCTCTCTGCAAAGAACTTCCCCCTAAGATCCAGTTCAAACCTTCCCTCCTCCAGCTTCACTCCATCCCCCTTGTCCTGCCAGGCTCTGCCCTTGAACAAGCTGATTCCCCTCCTGTGTCTCTGCTCCCTTCAGGGACTGGCAGGCTGCAATGAGGTCCCCCCACAGCCTTCTCTTCTCCAGGCTGACCCAGCCCAGCTCCCTCAGCCTCTCTCCAGAGGGGAGCTGCTCCAGCCCTCTGAGCATCTCCGTGGCTCCTCTGACCCCTCTCCAGCAGCCCCACATCTCTCTTGTCCTGGGGCCCCAGCTCTGGACACAGGACTCCAGCTGGGGCCTGTCATTTCAGCCAAGTTTGACATTCTTGTCTTGATCTTCAGGGCTCAGTTCTTCCTCCTGCACTGTGAAGACACCTGTGGGGTGATCTGTTCGCTCCATGTGCAGTGCTGAAACCGCGCCGTTCTGGCGGTGGGGTCGGTTTGCCCCTCAAGTGAGGAGTCTCCATCGTGTCTGGGTGCAGGGCCTGGCTGACACTGCTGCCTTGCCTGGAAATAGAATTAACTATTGATCAGCAGGCGAGTCAGTTAATACATTAATTTTGTGTAACAGGGTGTCGCTCCCATCACGTTTGTCACCCACCAGCCTTGGGGGGGCGGGGGGGAGGGTTGTTGAGAGGAAGGGTGCAGAGGGCCTCAGGGTGGCATGCACTCTCTGTGTTGGGTTTGGCTTTTAGCAGCTGCGAGCCCCTTGTGCCGGTGGGGAGCTGGGCATGGCGGTTGTGCTGGGACCCTTCCTCCTAGCCTGGTCCTGCTCACTGTTTTCTGCTGGTCATAAATTTACAGGAGAAGCCCTACACCACCTCAGTGGTTACTGCTCAATGCTCTGGGCCACTGGAAGCCTGGCTGGAGTGCTTCCAGTTAGCATCCCGCCTTCTGCGGGCTTCCTGGAGAATGCCAGCAGCTCTCTTGCTGGCACAGCGCATCCGTCAGTGGTTCAGGAGCTCAGCAGCTCTTTGTTGGAAGATGCCTTTTTCAGAGCCTCCAGTTTGGCTGGTACTGGGTACTCAGTGTCCAAATCGAGGGTGGTAGCATGTGACAACCCTGAGGGGTCCCAGCTGGGACCGGGACTGTTTGGTACCATCATTAATGGCACTGACAATGGTATCAGGCACACCTTCAGCAAGTTTGAGGATGACACCTGAAGGACCTACAGGAAAGCTGGGCAGGGCTGTGTGTAAGGGCAGGGAGCGATGGGACGAGGGGAGATGGGTTAAACTAGAGCAGGGCAGGTTCAGGGGAGACATGAGGAAGAAGCTCTTCCCTCTGAGGGTGCTGAGACCCTGGCACAGGTGGAGTGGAGGGGCTGTAGAATTGCAGCCTATGGTGCTCTGTGGAGGGGCTGGTGCTGTGGCTGGGCCGGTGGGACTCGAATGTTGCGAGGACGTTTAGATGCTCAAAGCTCGGGAGGGGCAATAAATGAAACTCAAGCTTGTATGCTGCCTGGAGAAGGGTGAGAGGGTCTGTCATTGGAAATAACCATTTGTTGAATGGTTTCTGGTGTAATTTTCTGGTTTTGGAGAAATACTGGTGGCGACTCAGGCGATGGTGGAGTGAGGTTTGCCTCTGAAACGGTGTCTCTGGTTTTGCATGCGTTTTCCAGTTAGCTCCTGCACTCTCTGTAAAGAGAAGTGATTTGCCCTACTAGTGGAGATCCAACAACCTCTCTCCATGTGTTAAGGCATTTGGAGTGGTCCTCCAGGTTGTCTGGTTGCTGAGAGGCAGTCTTAGGGCTCTTTTCTCTTTACCAAGTGGTTCTTGGTTTTCATTTTCTAATGAAAAACTTCCTAAAAATCCATTTATATCCCTGAATTGTTTGTGAGGAAGGACGAGCCAAAGCAAATTGGGGGAAAAAACCTGAGAGACATGTTTCATTGTGTGGGTTTTGGTTTGTTTTTTTTTTCCAAACCAAGGTCAAAAGCTTTAAAATGAGATTATTTTGACAGACATGGTTTTGTAATCTTCATCAGTGTATCTGACATTGGTTGAACTGGGAATCCCCAGGCTTTCCTGGGATGAAGGAAATGTTTGCCACTGGTCCAGTGGTGAGGCATGGTGTGCTGCTGCACAGCGAGAGGATGGGGCTCAGAGGGTGGCTGAAGGGATCCCTGTTTTCCAAAAAATGGGATGCCAAGGGTGATTGCCAGGGATGGATGCCAGGGATGACTGCCAGGGATGCCAGCGCTGTCGCTGCTGCTTCGTGCCGTGTTCCCGTGTGAAGCTTGTTCTGACAGCCTGGCTTTACCATGCACTGCTCTGGGAAGGGGCAGAGGTGCTGGAGAAGGGACAGGGCAGCGCTTTTGGTCCATGTGAGGATGTTGAGCTGCGTGTTACAGAATGAATGTTGGAAAAGCCCTTGAAGCTCATGGAGTCCAACCGTCCCTGTCCTGTGCTGCCCCAGACCCCTGAGTACCTCATCTCCCCTCTGTTCAACACACCCAGGGGCAGGGACTCAGCCCCTCCCTGGGCAGCCTGGGCCAGACCCTGACAGCTCTGCCAGGGAAGAACTTTGCCCTCCCAGCTGAGCTGACCCTGCCCTGGGTGCCACTGCCCGTCTGCCCTCGTTGCAGCCTGAAGGGATCCTTTCAGCGGGCACTCTGCCTGCGCCTCTCCCACCTCGTGTTTCTCCCCGGCGGAGGGAGGGACAGCGGCCCTGGGTGCTCAGCCTGGATGGAGGGAGTGAGGAGAACTCGGTGTTTCTAACAAGGCACCGCTGGATCCGTGCAACGTGTTACCTGGAGCACTGGGTGGAGGTGGTGCCCCGCACCTTGTAACGTCCCCTGTAATCCCTCACCAGCAGAAGCCAACTCTGCAACTCACACATCCTTCCCTGCACGGCTGGTGCTGCGGTGACTCCTGGCAGGGACCTGGCTGCCCATCTGCCCAGAGACCTCTTTCCCTCGCTGCTTTTGCCATTCCTCTGCGCAGCGTTGAATACCTGTATTTCCCCCCTCTCTTCGCCACCACTGCCTGCCCTCCCTCCTTCCCCAGCACCCTGTCAGGCTGCTGCTTTGGGAAATGCAGGATGAACCCAGGTTTTCTGCCACATGTTTTGAAGGAAAAATACCTGTGGTTAAAAGACAGCTATGGTGGATGTACGGGTGTGTTCAGAAACATGAAGAAACAGGGGTTACATCTAAACCTGTCTTTCACACAACTCGTCAGAGGTGGAGGGTGGCTTCCAACTGTATCAAACCACTCAACAGTAAAGTCAGTATTTGGGTAAAACAGATGTCTTTTATCCACAGCCCTGTTAGAGGAGCTCTTCAGAACCTGAAAGGTTCAAGTGGAGAAATTCAGCTGGGGAGAAATCTGCCTGTTGTCAGACCGAGGGAATCACAGAATCACACGGTTGGAAAAGACCTTTCAGATCATCGAGTCCAACTGTTCCTGTCCTGTCCTACCCCGCAGGGGAGGAGGTGGAAGGGTTTTGCAGGGCCACCACTAAATCCATGCACTGTAATAACAACTACTGCACCGAGTGATGATAAGGCCACGTGTGTAAAAAAAAGGCTGGGTACCAAAACAGAGCTGGGAGGTGTTATGGGAACCAGTGGCTGGAAATGGAAGACTTTCCCCAGAGAATGCCCCTTTAATTGTCTCCAGGCTATCGTGCAGTTAAAAGGCAAAGGAATTAAGGTAAATTAATGTTTTCTTACATTTTTTGAGTAGATTACCAACACCAGGTCAGATGTAATGCTTTCAGAGCTGGCTCTTCTGCTGCCTAGCGCTGCAGGAGGTGTCCAACCACGGGTTCCTCAGACTTCTCCAAGGACGAGGCGGCCAAAGGCAATCTTCTTAGCAGGAATGGAAAGGGTATTTTGGGGGGAAAACATCTTTAAAATACAAGCCTGTGAGGCATTGTCAAAAAGCATAGGGCTGTTTCAGTATTGGGTCTCCCTTAGCCTGAAGGAGAGAGCTTCCCCACTGGTAACCACGAGTTAGTGTTGGTCTGGGAATAAATCTCACTCTGGATGTTTGTTGCTGTTTAAGGAAAGTTTAAGTTTAAGGAAAACTGTGTTCTCCTCTTCCCACTGCTCCCAGTCCAAAGGGTGACATCGGCACAACCCTGCCGTGGCGCACACGTCTGTCTGTGTGGTACAAATAGGAATGTGTGTTCTCCATGGAAAGGGGGCTTGGCAACTGTCTGGATCCTGCCGTGCTCTGTACTCCCCAGAGCCTGCTTCGGTGCTCCACCTGTGAGGTGTCCACAGCTCTGTACAAACCTGAAAAATACTTGCTGCAGGAGGCAGAGACAGCTCAGAGCTACACCTCCGCATGCCCCAGTACCTTGTTTTCAGGTTGTGATGGCAAACCAGTGAGTCATTGCCTCGCAGATGCCTGCTGGAAGGAGCTCTGTTGCCAAGGTGACTTTGCAGATGCAGTTTTTCCAAGGGCAGGTCTCTTCTGACAAGCCTGCTGCGGATCTGCACGCTTTCCTCACTGCACGTAAACTGAGGGAAACAGGCCTGTCCCTGTCATGCTGGCCAGCCAGGAAGGTGGGTCCTGTTGGGACAGCTGGGAAAGTCCCCCTCTCTGTGCATCTGGTGCTCGTGCCTTATGGAAAACAAACTGGAAAGCAAAGCCCTTCTACCCTGTGTGGTCAGAGTGTGTAGAGACAGCTGGCCTGCACAGAGAGCCCGGGCTCTGTTTTGGAAACAGCAAGGGTAGGGATGAGGACTCTTTGGCACTGTTTCTCTGCTTGCTGTGCCAGGCAAGTGTTTTGGTTTTGCAGCAAGTACCTTTCCTGAAGGACAGCCCCTCCACAGAGGCCTTGGAAGCCTGTGAAAGCTATGGGAATTTTTTGGTTTGGATGTTGCACGTGATTGCAGAATTCTTGAGGCTGGAAGGAACCTCATGAGATGATCTAGTTCAGCCACTGTGCAAGCAGGGTCAGGTACAGCAGGTTGTCCAGGGCTTTCTCAAGTTAGGCTTGAATATGTCCATGGATGGAGACCTAGAGACTCCATAACCTCTGTGGGCAAACCTGTTCTGGTGTTTGATTACCCTTACGCTTAAAAACCCCATAATTCACTCCAGGAAGTCCATCTCTCTCTTCTACTGGGGAGCTCAGAACTGGACTCATTGCTCCAGACGTGGCCTCCCCAGTGCTGAGCAGTGGGAGAGCATCACCTCCCTGACCCACTGGCATTCCTCAGGCATCCCAGGGCACCATCACCTGCCTTTGCTGGCTCCCTCTCGACTTGGTGGCCACCAAAGATGCTCTCCAGCTGATGAGCTGCTCTCTGTTCCTCCTCTGGAAGCATTTGGCGTGGAGAAGAGGCAGCAGGTAGAGAACAGGAAGACCGTGATGGAGGGGAGCTTTGAAGACCAGGACGTCCATGGGTGCACACCCATCACAGGCCCTCAGGGGGTGGTTGGCTCTAACCCCGCTTGGTTTGGTTTTGAGATTTCTCATGCATTGCTGCAGACTTCTGACCCCACATCCAGCTCCGTGAAGAGGTTCCGAGTGCCCTCGGGCACTCTGCCTTTGCCCTAAGCCTTCCCCAAAGGCTTGTAAACGGGAACACAGGCTCTCTTACCTCTTCCATAGCTCTTTTATACCTGACATGCTGAGGCCATTCGCCACCGCTGCTTCCTGTGACTGGCCTCCTGGTCTCTCTAGTCTTCTCACGTTGCAGGTATGGCTCTGTGCATCAGTCATGCTTGCACAAGGGGGAGCGCCCCTAACACCCAGCCTGGAAAGGGATGTGGCTGCTTAATTTGGGGTTTGCTTCCCTTGAAGCACAGCGTTTGAGACCGCGTGCTCTGGAGAGCTGAGGGGCTGAACTCTCACATCTCTTGGGCTTTTTTCTTAAAACATCTGCAGAGAGCGTGTGCCAGCTTTCTTGCTGAAGGGAGCAGAAATTCTGTTTGCTGTGTTGGGAGAAATGTCAAATTGTTCAAAACTTGAGAAGAAAATAGGTCAGAAGGGGCTGTGGCAGAGATGGGAGCAGGATAGCAATGAGGCTGCTTTCAGGCCTGGCTTATGCCACGGCTGAGCCGGGCTGGGAACGGATGGGCTGCCGTGGTGTACTTCATACTCCAAGCTTTTATATGCTGAGAGTGATGGATGAAAGGAGGAGGAGGAAGAGGAAAAGCATCTTGCTGGGCTTCCACAGACAAGGGAAGGGATTGGCAGTGGAACAGAGACTGCAAATCCTGTCGGAGCACGTCTCATTCCCTGGAGGACCAGGGAAGCTCTCCACCAGTGGCTCACATGCTGCTTATTTGCAAAACTTTTTCTAGGGCTGGGTGCTGCAGCGCTTGGGGGGCTGATATCTTTGGGAAGGGAGCCTGCCCATGCTCCCAGGGAAGCCCTCCTTCCAGAGTTGGGTCTTGAGGGCCTAGCACCGCTCTCCCTGAGGTCTGAATTCAGTAGGGGAAGCTGCTTTACCTCCATGGTCACAGGCTCACCAGGAGCAGTGGGGGATTGAAATGTCTTTTCTCAAAAGCAAATTCATTCTCTCAAAGCTGGAAAACCCTGTTTCCATAACGAAGTAACAGCTGGTCTTGTAAAGTCCCTGACATGGCACGGGTTTCCTAGGGCACCAGTCTGTAGGTGAGCCTTTCCACAATCATTTTGTGGTTTTTCATAGAACCACAGAATGGTCTGGGTTGGAAGAGACCTCAAAGATCATCCAGTCCCACCCCCTGCCAGGGCAGGGACACCTCTCACCAGCCCAGGCTGATCAAGGCTCCATCCAGCCTGGCCTTGGACACCTCCAGGGAGGGGGCAGCCACCACCTCCCTGGGCACCCTGTGCCAGGGCCTCACCACCCTTGGAGTGAGGAATTCCTTCCTAATATCCACTCTAAATCTACCCCCTTCCTATTTAAACCCATTCCCCCTTGTCCTGTCACTCCAGGCTCTGCTAAAACATCCCTCTCCAGCTTTCCTTTAGCCCCATCAGGTACTGGAAGGTGCTGTGAGATCTCCCCACAGCCTTCTCTTCTCCAGGCTGAACCAGCCCAACTCTCCCAGCCTGTGATACCTGTGCTTGCAGTATTAAGCTCAGGGGGTACTAAGCACTGGGGTGGTGGTTGTTTCTGAGTGCAGAAGAGACATGAAGGGAAGTAAGTAAGAAGTGGTCCAGCATCTTTTCTCACAAAGGAGGGTCGAATCCAGGCAGCAGGCTGGCCTGTCCCCTTGGCGAGGATGCTTTCTGTAGCAAACCACCTGTGCTGACACACTGACATCCCCCACAGTTGCACCTTTTGCCAGCCGATGGTTTCCTCTGATCAGGGAAGCATTAAAGAGGTGAGGAGCTGTTTCATCTCCTTTACTCCTCCTATGCTCTGTGGGAGAACAGCAGGAGGGCACCTCCGAGTACCCTGGCTGGTTTGGCTGCTGCTCGCTGTTGGCATCCAAGACTGCAGGAGGGAGGACAGCCCAATGACAGCAGCAGGGAAAAAAGGTGTTGAGTGTTAGCTCTGATGTTATTTGGGCAAAACTGTATCTGCAATGTCATAAGGATGAATTAGTTTAAAGAAAAAAACTGCTTTAAAAGGGTACTTTCACAGAATCACAGAATTCCAGACTGGTGTGGGTTGGGAGGGACCCCAAGGGTCACAGAGCTCCAACCCCCTGCCACAGGCAGGGACACCAACCTCCAGGCCTGGAGCTACACAAGGTTGCCCAGGGCCCCAGCCAACCTGGCCTTGAACACCCCCAGGGACGGGGCACCCACCCCCTCTCTGGGCAGCCCCTGACAGCCCCTCACCACTCTCTCTGCAAAGAACTTCCCCCTAATATACAAGTTAAACCTTCCCTCCTCCAGCTTCACTCCATCCCCCTTGTCCTGCCAGGCTCTGCCCTTGAACAAGCTGATTCCCCTCCTGTGTCTCTGCTCCCTTCAGGGACTGGCAGGCTGCAATGAGGTCCCCCCACAGCCTTCTCTTCTCCAGACTGACCCAGCCCAGCTCCCTCAGCCTCTCTCCACAGGGGAGCTGCTCCAGCCCTCTGAGCATCTCCATGGCTCCTCTGAGCCCTCTCCAACAGCCCCACATCTCTCTTGTCCTGGGGCCCCAGCTCTGGACACAGGACTCCAGCTGGGGCCTCACAGGGCAGAGCAGAGAGGGACAATCCCCTCCCTGTCCCTGCTGCCACCCCTCTGCTGATGGAGCCCAGGATCCCATCGCCCTTCCCAGCTGCCAGAGCCACTGCTGGCTCAGGGGAAGCTTCTCATCCACTGCATCCTTTCCAGAAGCAGAGTTTCTGGAGCTCTGGTGGGCATCAAATGGTTGCCCATCTTCCTTTTAATGCCAGGCTTTGACAGGCGAGTTCAGTACTTGGTGCACATTGCCTGCTCTAGGTAAGTCCTCCTCTTCCCACAGCAAGGACTCGTGTCCCGTGGGTCCTGGCTGCGTCTCGTAAGGCTTGCCTGGTCCGGGGTGGATGAGGCAGCACCATCTGGCTGGCTGGTACCCTGTGCTTCCTTCAGTCTCACTGCCTGCCCAGTGACTCAGCAGGATGTGCTGACAGGAACTACATGGGTCCTTTCAATTTTTTATGAGAAACTTCCCAAAACCAGCAAAATGGATGGGAAAAGGAAAAATCCCAAAGCATTTCAGTGCTGGGCACTGACTTGTGATGGGTCTGACCTAATTTGCTGCCCTCAGAGGTGTTGGCAGCAGGGTGGAGGGAAGGCAGGGAAGGCACTAAGGGCAGAGGCTGTGTGGCTGTCCTGCCATCCCCCAGTAATGTGTCTGTGGAGCCTTCCACCTGCAGAAGGCTGCGTGCTACAGAAATGGTGGTGGTGGTGGGGGGTATTTCTTCCTCTGACCCCACTGTGGTTGTACCCTGTCTGTGTTTTACAGCTCCTGGAATCAGCTGACCCCTTTCCAAGAGCAAAAGCTAACTTTTCCCAGGTTGGAGCCTATGCCCGGGCAGATGGGATGAGCTTCTGGTGACAACCATAGCTTCTCCATCAGAGGCTGCCGTGGCTGCTGGGCTGCATCTCTCTGTGCTGTGAACTGGCCATGCCAAGCACCCAGCAGGCATTCTGCAGTCCTCATGGTTCATTTGGTTTGGAAATGTTGGTTCTCTGAGACACATCACCTCCTTCTGCCTTGGTTATGAAAATAACCTCCTGGCTGTGAACATGGCTTTAAGGGCAGTGACATGTTGGGCCACCTCGAGCATCATGTGTGTGTGCCTGTCTGAGCCTGACCTCCAAAATGTTTGCCTCTGTGAGGGGGAGGGTGCAGGTGGAAAGAGCAAGGGCTTCTGGAGAGTGAAGAATGCCTTGGCTGATGGCATTTCTATCCTGTGGCAGGGCCTGGGCATCCCTGTGGCATGTAAGGCATTGCTTGGGAGGGCAGATGTGGCAAGTGGTTTGAGGGAGGTTCTCCCCTCTGCTCTGCCCTGGTGAGGCCACTGCTGGAGTTGGGGGTGCAGTGCTGGGCTCCCCAGTTCAGGACAGACAGGGAGCTGCTGGAGAGAGGCCAGGGGAGGGTATGAGGATGATGAGGGGCATGGAGCATCTCTGGTGGGAGGGAAGGCTGAGAGAGCTGGGGCTGTTGGGCCTGGAGAAGAGAAGACTGAGAGGGATCTGATCAATACTTATCAGTATCTAAAGGGGGGTGTCCAGAGGACAGGCCAGACTGTTTTCAGTGGTGCCCATGGACAGGACAAGGGGTGATGGGCACAGACTGGGACACGGGAAGGTCCATCCCAACGTGAGGAACATCATCCTCACTCTGTGGGTGCTCAAGCCCTGGGCCAGGCTGCCCAGAGAGGCTGGGGAGACTCCTTCTCTGGGGAGATCCCAAACCCATGGTCTGGGACACGATCCTGTGCAACCTGCTAGAGGTGGTTCTGCTTTGGCAGGGGCTTGGACTATATGATCTCCAGAGGTCCTTCCAACGCCTGCCAGCCTGGGGGCTGTGTCACTTTGTGACTCTGTCTCCCCAGCTGCCTCTCACAGGCTGCTGTGCAGATTGCGACTTCTGGGTCACCTCCTGTGGGGTGCTGCTCCCGCTCCAGACCACATGTCACTTGTGTGCGAAGGAGAGATGAGTCTGGGCTCTTCAGCAGAGGGAGGTTTCGTGCCCTTGCTGTAGCCAGTCAGAGCCTGGGGATGTTTACCAGGCCTGATGGAGGCATGACCTCAGCGCAAGGACACGAGCTCGCGTGGCTCCTCAGGGTCTCGGGTGGGAAGCCGGGTTTGGAAGGAGGCTCCGCTTTGAGCAACTAAGGCATCTGGCAGGGCTGAGAGTGCAGATCCCACTTTAAATAGGATGACTTCTTCATCGGGGGCGTGAGGAAAGCCTGCGTGATGCAAGGCAAGGACGCAAGAAGCAAGGGCCGTGTCCGTGGTGAAGCCTGCCCTGGCCCAGCAGGGCTGGTGTCTCTGCACCCAGCCTGCCCGGGCTGGCTGGGCTGGGTAGGACTGGCTCCCCCGCTGTGGTCTTGGTGTGCCACATTTGGGTGCCACGCTGTCTCTGGGGGCTCCTCTGAGAGCAGGGCGGGCAGAGAGCCGGGGTATCACACCCCTCCTTCTGGCCTTGCCACCCCCAAGCCTCGGTCCCACTAGTGACCCTGGCTCCCCGCACACTCCCCACCAGTGCTTTCCAGAGAGGAGGAGCTGGAGGCTGCCTGTTGCCCATGCCCCAGGAGATGTCAGAGTCTATCAGACGATTCACAAGTGAGGCTATGTAATTTAAAAAAAAACAACAATGAAAACCCAAGCCCAAACCCCACACCCAGGCTTCTGCTTTTGGATGCGCTCTTGGAATCCCTTCGGTGAACTCATCCCACAGCTGTAGGCATATGCTGGGTTTTGCTGCTGTTACACAACCCAGGCTAAAATTAACACATCTGTTGTTATTTAACTTCAATTTATACCCAACCCTGTTTTGCCAAAATATTATGTTTCGAGCAGCAACAGCTTTGCTGTTGTGTATGGTCAGAGTTCTGGGAACAAGAATTAATATTCTGTGCTATTTCTTAATAGCTCGTACCAAGGGGGGCACTTCACACATGGGGCCCTGAAGGACCCTCCTCTGCCCCCATGGCATCGCACGGGCATGGGTTTGTTTGCTGTATCTGCTTTTCTTTGATGGTTTTGCTCATGGCCAAGCACTCGAAGTGATGTGGTGTCCTGGAGCTGTGAGGTCTGTGCTTGCACCCTCTTGGCTGCGGAGTCAGACTGAAGCAGCGGGGTCTCAGGGTGGTAGTGTTATGGCTTTAACACAGTCCAGCTTTCTGAATGCCTAGGAAGTGTGATGTGAGGACTTTTAAGGTAGGATACACACATATTTAATCCAAGGAGCCGCTAGTTAAAAGCAGTATCATAGAATCCTATAATCTGCTGAGCAGCAGGGACCCGTAAGGCCCATGGAGTCCCACTCCTGGCTCCACACAGCCCAGCCCAGTCAGAGATGGGACTGAGCCCATTGTCCAGGCACTTCTTGCCCTCAGCCCAGCTCGGGGCTGTGAGCCCTTCCCTGGGGAACCTGTGCCAGTGCCTGACCCCCCTCTCAGCACAGAACCTCTTCCTGACACCCAGCCTGAACCTCCCCTGCGCAGTTTCACGCTGTTCCCTGGGGTTCTGTCCCTGGTCCCCAAAGAGAGGAGGGAGATGGGTGCTGCCCCTCCTCAGGAAGCCACAGACCCCCGTGAGGAGGGGAGGCCTCCTCTTCTCCAGTCTGAAGAACCCCAGGGCCTTCAGCTTCTCCTCATAAGCCTTCCCCTCCAGACCCTTCCCCATCCTCCCTGCCTCCTCTGGACACTCTCCAGTAGTTTGTGTCCCTCTTGTCCCGTGGTGCCCAAAGCTGCCCCCAGGACTGGGGGTGAGGCTGCTCCAGCGCAGGGCAGAGCGGGACAACCCCCTCCCTGGCCCAGCTGGCCGTGCCATGCTCGATGCACCCCAGGCTGGGGGTGCAGCCAGGGCTGTCCCTCCCCAGGGGCAGGATCCGTCACTCGCCCTATCCAGCTTCTCGCTGTCGGGGGTTGCCCAGCTCTCTGCTCTGTCCAGGCCTCTCTGTGAGGCTTCTCCACCTTCAGCAGAGTCAACAGCTCCTCCCAGATTGGTGTCACCTGCCAGTTAAGACACCCTTTAGTCCTGAGTCCAGGTCCTTTATGAAAGTGTTAAAAAGACCTGGGCCTAAAATGGAGCCCTGGGGAAGCCCAGTAGTGACTGGCCACCAGCCAGCTGCAACTACCACCCCCTGGGCCCGACCCTTGGGCCAGCTGCCCACCCAGCGCCTTGTGGCTTTGTCTGGTTGTAAGCTGGACGTTCAGTCCAGCAAGATGCTGTCAGCTGGTTTCCCTTGGTCAGCCAGCTGGGTGACCTTGTCATGAAAGGGAATCAGATTGGACAGACGGGACCTTCCTCTCCTGAGCCCGTGTTGGCTGTGACCAACCACCGTGCTGTCCTCAAGGTGTTCTCCAGTAACACCCAGCAGCATTGTCTCCATCGGGGTGCTGAGGTGGGACTGACAGCCCTGCAGTTGTTGGGCTCTTCTTTCTTACCCTTCTTGACAATATACCTGCATTCATTGCTGTGTCAGTCCGTTTTGCAGTGGAGGAAGGCATAGTCAGAAAGGACATGCTTGCCTGCCTTGAGAGCAGGATCCTGCCAGGAGTAGAACCCAGCGGTCGGTGTAGGAGGCATAAAACCTCTTGGCTTGGGTTGTTTGGGTTTTGGGGTTTTTTTCATCTGTGGGTATCTGAGGTGTTTTGTACTGCGCAGATCAGAGAGAAGGAGAAACACATCCCAGCGCTCAAAGGAATCATTTTCAGGTTTACAGTCGGGGAATTACCCCCAGCTAACAGCGGTGGGCCTCTCTCACCCTTCTTCTGGATGGGGCCCTGGGCAGCCATGTGTAGATCCAGGCCTGGTGGCCCTGCCTGTGGCAGGGGGATTGGAGCTCTGTGATCTTTGGGGTCCCTTCCAACCCAGAGCAGTCTGGGATTCTGGGATTCTGGGATTCTGTGCAAGGTTTCAAAAGGCAGGTGTTGTTAAGTTATATGTGGGCTGGGCCGGGGAGGGGGACTAAAACCCTTCTGATGTCACAGCAAAATAATTACACTGAAGCTGCGGTCTGGCTTTGATCTCAGAGGTGCTTGCAAGCTAAATAAAAATAAAACACTACCTTGGGGACAGTCTGTGCTGTTAATTAACCAGCTAAGTTCTGCCTCCGCTCTTCTCCCCTGGGTTTCAAGCAGCTCTGGCACTCGGCAGCACAACTGGAAGTTGCCAAACACAACTTGGCATCTTGCAGCAGCAAAGCAACCTCCTGAGGAGGGAGGTGGGGTGAGATGCCTAAAATGGAGATGTCTGGGGAACAAGCGGTGGGAGAGGGCAGAAACCAGCCACACCACGGCTTCTTGCACCCCTCTGGTGCTGCGCGGGTGCCGGCCGCCAGCCCTGCTCTGCAGCAGGCTTGGGCTCCTGCCAGGCAAACAGCTTTTGTGTTTCCTTAAATATTCTGCTGCCGTTTGGGGCGAGGGGAAAAAAAACCCCTGAATTTATGTTATTACTAGAATTGGCCAGCTGGCTGGAATTACTTCTTTTTTAAAAAATTTTAATTTTTTTTTTTTTTAATTTGTTATTAACAAATCCTGTTTTCCCAACGAATTAATGAGCATGTTGCTCAGACAAGAGGGCGAATCTACCCAGCACCGCCACCACTGATGCCGGGGTGGGCTGGGGTGATGGGAGGTAGGAGTTGGTTATTGCAATACGCAATTAGCTGTCTCAGCATCTGCTTTGGTACCACAGCAAAAGGATTGGGGAAATTTGCCCATAACGTGGTTAGATGTTTGTTTTAGCCAGCCATATGTCCATGCCTAGCAGGCCTGGGCCTAACAGGATGCTGGTGTGTTAGTGCTCTGTGCAGGAGACAGCAAAACAGATAGCAGCATCGGTCACATCCAAACCCTGATGGATGGGTTGGACATCCCTGGGCTTTGTATTTATTTTTTATGTGTGTTTCTATTTTTAGGCTTGTAGGCGTTGCTTTATTTCTCACTTCTTAGAAGAGGGGTGGGCAGCAGGGACAGGGAGGGGATTGTCCCTCTCTGCTCTGCACTGGGGAGGCCCCAGCTGAAGTCCTGTGTCCAGAGCTGGGGCCCAGGACAAGAGAGATGTGGGGCTGTTGGAGAGGGGTCAGAGGAGCCATGGAGATGCTCAGAGGGCTGGAGCAGCTCCCCTGTGGAGAGAGGCTGAGGGAGCTGGGCTGGGTCAGCCTGGAGAAGAGAAGGCTGTGGGGGGACCTCATTGCAGCCTGCCAGTCCCTGAAGGGAGCAGAGACACAGGAGGGGAATCAGCTTGTTCAAGGGCAGAGCCTGGCAGGACAAGGGGGATGGAGTGAAGCTGGAGGAGGGAAGGTTTGAACTGGATCTTAGGGGGAAGTTCTTTGCAGAGAGATTGGTGAGGGGCTGTCAGGGGCTGCCCAGAGAGGGGGTGGGTGCCCCATCCCTGAGGGTGTTGAAGGCCAGGTTGGCTGGGGCCCTGGTCAACCTTGTGTAGCTCCAGGCCTGGAGGTTGGTGTCCCTGCCTGTATCAGGGGGTTGGAGCTCTGTGACCCTTGGGGTCCCTTCCAACCCAATCCAGTCTGGGATTCTGTGATTCTTGGGTGCATTGGCTGCAGGGATGTATTTTTTCTGGGACATAAGGCAGTGAAAGCTACAGTGTTGTGCTCTGTGTCCTATAGAAACTCATAACATGGTGGTGGTGGTTTTATTTATTATTTATTTATTATTGGTTTTATGGACACCCTCCCCACCCCAGCCCCAGCAGGCTTGTTTGCATCTTTTTCCAGGTTTAAGAATACCCTGTGGTGAGAAGAATGGTCCTTGGGGAGCTTGCTCCCCCATTGGCATTCCTGTAGCAGCATTCCCAGCACATTTCAGGAAAAAGGGTTGCCTAAAGCCAGTTTTGTCTTAAACACTGGAGATAAGATAACATTTTATAGTGTCTGAAACTGATCTCTGATAACAAATACTTGATGTTATTTTACTGGGTGGTGGATATCAGTGATCAACAGCCGATTTCCAAACACTGGGTTTGGTGTGCAGTAGGTACTAGCTATTTCTACAAGCTGTTAGTAACCAGCGGCTCCTCAGGGATGTGACTATTTCAGACCCTTTTCGGTTCTTCCCCCTCCCGCCCCATGCTGTCTGTGCATGCTTTGGGGCCCTTGGGCTGGTGTGTGCCAAAGGCTGCCTCCCATCCCCGCCTCCCTCCTACCCTCGCACGTGTCTGCAACCCGTGTTTTCCTTCCTAGCTTCATCGACCAGCACGTTTTCAGATTAAAACTTGGGTTTTTTTTCTCCCAGTTCTGGAACCTGTAGGTCCTCTCATCACTTGGGGCTAGTCTGCAGAAGAACACACCAGCTCCCAGGTTGATGCAGAAGTGGAGGACGCAGGGTGAAGGTCTCTCAAAAAGCTTTTCCCTTAGAACGACCTGGCCTGACGCTCTGATCTACTCGCCCATCTCTTAAGCGAGAGGGGTTCGGCTTGTTGAACTAAAAGTTGGGGTGCAGTGTAGCCCACGCTCTGCCATCTGACTGACTGACCTACCAGCAAGTTCAAAAGCATCAAGGGTTGAACAAAATATTACAGGCTGTGCTCTCTTGGGAAGGGCCCAGCACTGAATCTGTGTGTGGGAGCCAGGCTCCATCTCACGTCTCTCTTCTCCTCCAGGCTTAGAAGAAAAAACGGTTCTTTCCAAAAAAGAGAAAATGAAGCTGAGGAAGGAGAGATGGCTGCAGAGTAAGTACTCCTTCTCCAGACCTCTCCCATATAGCCCTTACTTCTGTTTGGTCTCCTGTACGTGGGGTGGGGTGCAGCGCTGGGCAGCGCCAGGGCAGGCCGAACACTTTTCAGAAGCCTTCACAAGGGGTAAAAGTCCCGGGGGTTGTTTCTTGGTGTTCAGCTCCGAGATTGAGTCACTGCCCCAAGCCTGCGTTTCATCTTCCTCCACATGTAAAGTGACTGCAGAAACCCTTCATGCATCCACACCGGTCGCTGTGTTTCTCTTTCCAAGCACTGGTACAGATAGGCCGAGCTGTGTAACAGACCTCTCCTCACCGAGGAGGAAGGTCTGGCAGCTGGGGCCGAGCTGATCTGTGACTTGGTGCTGACAGCCTGTAGTGGGCCCTCCTGCCCTTCTGTCGGGGGAGGGTGGGGGGTCTTTAAGCGCTGCCGGTTGTGTTTCTGCTCCTTCCCATGTGCCACAGGTGAGGGAGCCCACATACCAGACAGTCTGGCCCTTCCTGAGGCTGTGAAACACCAGCTGAACAAAACCAGCCCCTAGTAGAAACGCTTGTGTCTCCTGTGGGAAGTGTCAGGTTTTGCTTCAAACAGCTCAGCCTGGGAGGAGACGTTTGGGTGGCAGAGGGACCCCTTCTGCCACCAGTTCTGCCACCTGGAGCTGTTCTCAGGACAGGCTTTTCCTTTAACACCTTCTTGCCTGACAGAGATGCTGACAGACTGTGTGGGGCTGAGGGACGGGGCTTTCTGCTGCGCCATATGCTCTCCGCTCCTGAGCTCAAGTCCATCAGCCTGTCATTCCACCAGCCACAGCAAAGGTGTCTCAGGCTTTACCTAAAAAAGCTGTGGGTATGAAGGAAACCTCCTCCCTACCAACAACCAACAACGTCCAAGTGCCTTTGCCACCTGCAACTCCCCATGTCCCTGTTGGACACAAAGATGGCTGCACTAGGCCTCACATCTGGCTGACAGCTGCAGTTTCAATGGCAAACACCAGCCTTGGCAAAGCTTTGCCAAGGGTAACAAGTACCCATGGGCTTCCATGAGCAAGCATTGGTACCTGGCATGCAGCTTGTTAGCAAGGGAAATGGAGGAGCTGGAGAAAGCCTCTAGGAACTGCAGTGAAGAACCCAATACTATTATTATTAGCTAACAGAGTGAAACAAACGGGTGTTTCCAGAGACGGACATTTATAAATGAGCTCTCACCTTGTGGCCTTCAAGAGCTGTGATCAACTGAAACACGTTGACTTTTGTCTGATGGAGATAACTCTGCTGGTTCTTTGGGGGTTCTGCAGTCCTGGCCTGCTCTCCTCACCCCCAGAAAGAGCTTCCCAACTTGGACCACTGAAGCTGTTATCATTACATCTCTGTTTTCCTAAATCTTCCCGAGAGTTTGTTGTTTCTTCTCAGCCCAGGGCTGCTTGTGTGACACTGGATGCCAAGACCCTGGGAAATGCAGTTCAGCCCAGTAGTGCAAATGCAAAACTCAGAGATTTCTTCCATTCCAATAAATTGTCTCGTGAGAGCCTAGAGGGGGGGGGAAAAAAAAAATGATGCAATGCTTCAGACATTGAAAGTATGTGCATTTAAAAATACATATAACGCCTGGCTCCTCAGACAAACAAGACTTCATAGGAAAAGAATTTGGGATGTTTGTGCAGAATCAGGTGTCTGAAAATTTCGAGCACATACTGTTTATGAAAGCCCTGAAGTAGTCAGCTTCCTAGAGCCAGACCAAAAAAAGAAGTGATGCAGAGCAGAAAGCTGTGTTCTTGGCAGGGACTGCTGTGAGGAGAAGCGTTTACAATCCGGATTTGTCACAAACATCCATTTACAGCAGAATGGCAGTTCAGGAAATACCCTCGCTCTTCGGCTGAACCGGAGAGGGAAAAGGACAAAGAGAGTATAACTGAGGCAGCAGGATCAGCCCTGGGCTTGCAGGTGGCACCCTGCCTGCGGGCTGCTTTGGTGTTCCTACGAAAAATAGCTGTGCTGGGTTAGTTCCCGCTTCCGTGGCCGCGCTGCGTCGGAAGCTGTTGGCCTCCCTGCACCGCCTGCGTGGCCCCATGGCTGCTGGCGCTGCCTCCCTTGTCTCCAGACAAGTTGCTCCTAGCTCAGCGCTGAGGCTTGTTGTCCCTGGGCAAGTCCATCCGTGGCCTTCGCTGGGTGCAGCTGGATGGAGGAGGGGGAGCCCTCCATCGCGTACCCTGCAGCACGGGCTTGTGGCGCCTCGGGTGCCCAGGGTGGCTGCTGAGCGTGGTGTGGAGGAAGAACCAGCTGCCTCTGCGTGGGGCACTTGGTGCGGGTTCGCCAGCACCCAACCGCTCCAGCCCCACCGCGAGTCACGAAGGGGACGCTGCGACTTGCTCCGGGCTGAGCAAACAAAGAGGCGTCCGTCTTTTTCACCCATGCTAGGAGACCGTGGGCAAAGCAGCATCGGGGCCATCACTGCTCAACACCACATTGGACCTGGCTGCATTGGGCTTGTCCCTTCCCCTCTGGTTGCTCTCCCGGTTCCACGCGACGTCAGCGTGGTGTTTCCCCCCCCAGGACCCGTGCAATGCCTTGCTGTGAGCCATGAGCAGGGGATGGAATCACTTCCCATCACACACGGCAGTGGGGATGACCACAGCTGTAAGCAAACGCCACAAGGGAGGGCCCTGCCCGGCTCCATGATTTTCAGCCTTCCCCTGGTTTAAATGCCTTCTGCCCTGGTGTCTCTGCAGCTGGTGAGGCAGCCTATGAATTTCTTAGCTCAGGGGTGATCTCTTGCAAATAATTCCCCTTCCTCTGCTGATGCTTTGTTTCTCACTCAGAAATAGAAAGTGTGAAGCTGGCCAAGCAGAAGCAAAAAGCTGAAGCGAAGCGGAAAGCAACCCCTGTGGTGGGAGACATGCAGCCGCTGATGGAAGCCCTGCCTGAGCTCTCCGACCTGGCCACGGGTGGCAGGGGCAGGAAGCCACCCCAGAGGTACGTGCCTTGAGGGAGGGCTGCATCTTTCCCTTCTCCCCACAGGATGAAGGGCCTTTGGGCTCAGCTTTAGCTGCTGGCAGTGCAGCCTGGGTGCCTGTGGTCAGGAGAACAGCACCTTGTTCTCAGCTCCATTTCCCTCTTTCTGTGCTTCACTCCTCACAAGAAGAAAGCTTCTACGTGCCGTCTGATGAGGCTCAGCATGAGATGCTGCTCAGCTGAGGCTTGGTGTGCGACAGGCTGGGAGCAACCAGATGTCCTGGGAGTTGCAGGAGTGACATGCATGTCATATATCCATATAGCCCTATTTCTGGGGTTATTTCTGATGCCCTGCCACCCGTGGGTCAGCCAGCCCAGCCAGCCGTAGGGTGGGGGCTGGCTGCCCTTGTATTTCCTCCTTTTTATGTATATGTATATAAATATTTATGAAGCACCTGGCACCATACTGGTAAACATTCTCTGGAACACACTGGAATGTGTCCAGAGTGCAGCCCTGCCAAGCTCACCTGCCAATCTGGACCCAAGGTTTGTTTTTTATGATGAGAATTGTGCTCGACATCTCTCGTCAGCGAGCGGTGCTTGACTCAGCACGATAAAGCCGTTCTCTTCTAGCAGGTTGTATCTGCCTTAGGGGAATGAGTTCTTCTGTTGGGATGGTGGCTTGCCCCTGGTGTGATGGAGGGGAGTGGATCCTGACAGCCAGGCTCTGGAGCACAGTGCTGCCTGCTAGAGCTTTTGACTCCCTTCCCACACGAGCCCTTGGCCGTGTTGCGGAAGATCCTTCCGGACCTCCAGGCTTCCTCCTGAGGCAGCCCGAGGACTGGCAAGGCAAGGGTGCTTCCTTTGGGGTTCACTTTTCCGGCTGGCTGCAGGGTCCAGTACACACACATGGTGTCACTGGTACCTGCAGACCTGGACTAGCTCAAAAGGTAGAGTAGAACTGTGAGAAAGGCTTGAAGTTGGCTGATGGGGATGACGGTGAAGGGTCTGTCACAGCTTCTGCACAAGGAGCAACCTTGTGAGCTGGGGAGTTCTCAGCCTGGGCAGGAGAGAGAGACAAGGAGGCTTGGGAATGCAGTGCTTTGACACACAGGCCTGGAGGTTGGTGGCCCTGCCTGTGGTGTTGTGGTTATAAATGCATTCATTGACTCACCACCTTCAGAGGCCACCCCGTCCCACCCTGCACTGAGCAGGGGCACCTTGAACTGGAGCAGGTGGCTCAGAGCTTCATCCACCCTGACCTTGGATGTCTCCAGGGATGGGGCCTCCCCCACCTCTCTGGGCACCCTGTGCCAGGGTCTCAGCACCCTCAGAGGGAAGAGCTTCTTCCTCATGTCTCCCCTGCACCTGCCCTGCTCTAGTTTAACCCATCTCCCCTCGTCCCATCGCTCCCTGCCCTTACACACAGCCCTGCCCAGCTTTCCTGTAGGTCCTTCAGGGGCTGGAAGGGACTCGGAGGTCTCCCTGAGCCTTCTCTTCTCCAGGCTGAACCAGCCCAGCTCTCCCAGCCTGTCTGTGTAGGAGAGGAGCTCCATCCTCATGTCCTCCTCTGGACTTGCTCCAGGAGATCCATGTCCTCCTTGTGCTGAGGGCTCCAACTCTGGAGCACTTCCTTTCCAGTGTGAGAAATGAAGGATATCAAATATCATGAGTACTCCAGCACTAGCAGGAGGCTTCCTGCTTCGCCTGGCCCTGTGCTGCAGGGATGTCCTGGCTGAGGGAAGCCCGTGGGTTCAGGCAAGACCCAACAAGTCCCCTTGGAGTGTTACTGCTGTGCACAGACTGCAGCTGGCAGGAGCTCTCTGAGCTGCACGTACCGGTGAGGATGTGGCTATACCCTTGCCTTGGTCTTGGCCTGCCTGGCCATGTGCTGCAGGGCAGGACACAGGCCAAAACAGCCCTTTCCCAATTCACTGGAGGGGATGTGTGACACACGTGGAGGTGTTCGGTCTCGCACACATCTCTAGCACTGTCAGCTTCCTCTCTCCTCGCGTGGGAGCACGCAGAGCCCTCCACTCCTCCTGGAAGCTCAGACTCTGTTTCCACTTGGACTGCAAGGTGGCCTGGGTCATGCCAGCCAAAAATCAAGAGTCCCACAGTGCCGGCATGGAGGAGCTACGGTGCTCTCCTTCCCTGTGCTGGCTCGTGGCTTCCTGGGCTGTGCGAGGCTGTGTGTGCAGGGGTGTCTGAAAGAATCAGAGGAGGCTTTCAGAGGATTGGACTCATTACATAAACGGAGGGTAATACTCTAGTGATTTGCCAGTGTTATTAATAAAAGATTAGATTCTCTAGGAATTTGATCTCCTGCTGGGTAAGGGAGCATTACAGTGAGGTTTTCACTCTGTTTTATAATGAATGAAGGCAATGAAGCGCAGTGGAACAGGGCTGCGGACACGGGCCAAGCGAGCAGGCAGCGTGCTGGTGGTTCGGTGGGGCCTTTTGAACCTGCTGGGCCAGCGGAGCAGAGCTGTTGAGCGGGTCTGGAAAGCCTTCAGAAGCACCCAGCCCTTGAAATTCGAGGGGGGGCTGGGGGCAAAAGAGGGCTTGTGTAGCCTGAGGCGCCCCACGCCCCGGTTTGTGGCAGAGGAAGCTGTCCTGAGAGACGTGCGGGCTGGTGCGTGCCAGGGTGGAGGGATGGAAGTACTCCCATCATCTACAGGGCCACTCATCTTCGCAGGGGCTGCCGTGGCAGCGTGGTGGCTCGCTTGGCAAGGCCCTGCTGCGGAGGCCGTGGGTTGCTGCCCAGTCTGAGAGGGGATCTCTCCATGCTTCTGCGAGGGATCTGGGCAGACTGGGATGAGAAACGGGTCCTGTGCCGAGCGGCCACCGAGAGAGCAGGGATGCGTCCTGCCCTTGCTGCGCCTTTCGGCGCCGGTGGACGCGGCAGCGTGGCGGAGCTGCCGGGTCCCCTGTAGCTGTTTGTCTGCTCTTGTTCCTCCAGAGCTTGTGGGCCCGTGGTGTGACACCGGCGGGGCCAGGCTGACCTGGAGAGGGACTGAAGGGTACAGGAGCATCGCTGGGCAGGGGTGTGCTGGCTGCAGAGGCTGGCTGACTGTATGTCTGCGCTGCTGGGGTGTGTCTGGGGTGGCACAGAGCCCTGAATGCTGGGCTGGGGGGGCACGGTGGTGAGAGCAGCCTGGGAACCCCAGCCAGGAGGACCCTGAGGAGGAATTAAATGAGCCGGGAGTAGGAGAGGGAGCGGTGAGGACGAAGAGCAGGAGCTGATGGAGTGGAGACGGATGATGAGAGCGAGTGGGGTGAAGGAATGTGGGGCAAGAGGGGAGGCAGGTGAGAAGATTGGAGAAAACCAGTGCAGAATGAAAGGATGGAGGGTAGTGGGTTAGACAGGGAAATGGGGAGAGGACGTTGCTGTGACACTGCCAACAGAAGGCCAGATCCTGCTGTCCTGAAGAGACGGTGAGGGGCTCTTGTGTTCCTGACCTTGAGAAAGCTGAAGGGCTCAGGGCAGATTCAGTGTGGGAGGCCATGGCCCCCAACACCCAACAGTACAGGGAGACCCCTCCTTAAGCCCTGCTCCATTAGAGGGGTGGGCAGGAGACCTTCCTCCCTTCGGGCTGTGTCCTGGGGGTGAATCAGAGGGGAGCTGCTCTGCAGAGACAAGCCCTCTTCCCCGCTCACTTCTCCTGCTCCCCCTGTGTCTGCGCAGCCCTGAAGAACACCTGGTTCTGCTCTGGGCCAGCAGCCCCACTTCGAGTCCAGGCGCAGCCACTGTCCTTCCTGCCTGTCCCCCGCTCGTGCTCAGCCCCTGGCTTTGCAGTAAATCCCTGCTGCTGCTCGGTGTCAGGCACCATGTGTTTCCCACATCCTGCGTGGGGTGGGGTTACACCCCTGCCCTCCTTGGAATTTGCCCAGGAATAAAGGCAAGGGAGGAAGGAATATTGCCGTTCTTTATCCTGAAATAGAAATGACACCTTATACCCCAGCGGTGCCACCGGAGGCTTTGCAGCAGGGCTGGTGGGTCCCTCTTCTTGCTGAGCATCCCTGGCACTGTCCCTAACCCATGTGTGACGCTGCTGGAGATGGGCAGCACGCGGCCAGGAACGTGAGCCGCACAGAGGTGTCGCGTGGCGGGTGGCAGAAGGTGACTGGGATCTTTTCTCTAAGCAGCGCTGTCGGTTTGACCCAGAGGTTGGTGATGAGCAGAAAGCGATCCTGGCACGGGCAGCACCTGACCTGCTCTACAGCGAAGCAATGTATGGGGTGCAGGGGGACATGGGCAGCCTCTTCTCAGTGTCTGTGGGGACAGGACAAGGGGCGATGGCAGCAAGTTGGAGCACAGGGAGTTCCACCCCAGTACTGTGAGGGTGAGGGAGCCCTGGGCCAGGCTGCCCAGGGGGTGTGGAGTCTCCTTCTCTGGAGAGATTCCAGCCCCGTCTGGAGACTGCCCTGTGTGCCCTGTCCTAGGGACCCTGCTTTGGCAGGGGGTTGGACCCCATGGGCTCTGGGGGGCCCTTCCCACCCCTGTGGTTCTGTGAGTCTGGGATGCTGTGATCCAGTCTTGCGTGGCGCATTTGCCTGTGGACCATTTGGGCTGGACTCCTGAGCAGCTCTCAGTGTGCAGCCCCAGGAGCATGCAGCCCCCTTACTGTCTGCTGAGGGAAGTAATTGTCTTTCAGGGCAATTTCCACACGGGAAGATGACCTGTGTTTTCTGGGAAGGCAGACACAGAATCCCTGGACTCATTTCATGGCCCTGGAAATTGCTGAATTGCTAATTGTTGTTTCTTCTCTCCACAGCCATGGAAAAGGCAAGGCAGAACCAACAGAATTCTGTCTGATGAAACAAGCCCAGAAACACCAGCTCCTGTAAGTACCCTGTTATTGGACCATCCAGTCCCTGCTGAGCATCATGGAATGGTTGAGATTGTATGGCACCTCTGGAGCTTAACTGTTCCAACCCCATGCTCGTGCAGGGTCACCATGAGCTGGACACCCAGGGTGGCTTTTGAGTATTTCACAGAGTCACAGAGTCATCGGATTGGAAAAGCCCTTTAAGCATACCAAGCCCAACCGTCCCTGCCCTGTGCTGCCTCAGATCCCTGAGCACCTCATCTCCCCTCTGTTCTACACACCCAGGGGCAGGGACTCAGCCCCTCCCTGGGCAGCCTGGGCCAGGCCCTGACAACTTTGCCAGGGAAGAACTTTGCCCTCCCAGCTGAGCTGAGCCTGCCCTGGCCCAGCTTGAGCCCATTGCCCCTTGTCCCATCTCCTGTCACTTGTCCCCAGGGATGGAGATCACACAGCCTCTCTAAGGAACCCCTTCCAGCATTTGTCTTGTGTCCTAGAAGAGGTGGCAGCCCCTTCACATAGCACAGGATGTTTGTGGGTGTCCTCCTGCTTCGTCCCTATCGGGCACAGTCAGTTCTAAGGGGATTCAGTCGGCTCCCGCTTCTCTCCCGCCTAAAATCAGAGGTGGAGAGCTGGTACCCTTCAGGAAAGTCTCTGTGGTGGTCTAGGTGAGCAGCTCCTGGAACTCTGTGTAGCATCAGGAGCTTCATCTGCTCCACTGGAACACCTCTGGGACACTAACCTACATGTGGTATGTCCCTGGGGAGGACAGCTGTCCAGTGGCATTTGTCAAACCTTTTCTTGTCCAGTGAAGCACCGAATGTGTTTGAGTTATTCCCAGCCTTGGTCCTGCCTTCCTGGGTGAGCCCCTCCTTGGCTCACTGTCACCGTGCTGGGCCTCCCAGGTGAGGAGCGCTGCTTGGGGAGGAACTTGTGTACAGACCTCAGAGCTCCCGTATCAGCAAGCCAGTGGCCTCTTCTCTGCACAGCACCAGGCAGACGCACTGAGTGGTGGCATGTCTCCTGCCACAGCAGCCTGGGAAGTCTGTGCTTCCTGCAGGCAAAATCCCTGGAGGAAGGTCTTGGAGATGGATTTTCCAAGACGTTAGGTAGTACTGGGGGTTCCCCAAGCCTCACCCCACAACCCTGGGTGCCACAAGCTTCAGGTTTGGCTTCTGTCCCCGTTCCTCTGGTAGGGAAGGGCAGTGCTGGGGAGGGAGCCAGCCACACGCCGCATCCTGCTCACCCACATCTGCTGCCAGAGGGGACGTGTGTCTGGCTGGGGGAGACGGGGAGCTCACGGGGCACCTGCCTTAGGTGAAAGCTCCCTGGTTTTGTTTTAACCATTCCTCCTGCTCCGCTGTTCTCCCCAGCTCTCTTGCTTTTTTTAAGCAAGACCGTTTCCCCAGCAGCCAGCTGGGACCAGGCATGGGGATGTAATGCTGCCATGCTGCTGCCACGGTGCGTGAGGGATTACCGGGTTCTAGGGTGGGCAGTGAAGAGGGTCAGCGGGTGAGCTCTCGAAAGCAGAACCTGCCTTAGTGCTGGTGCACTCTGAAGCAGTTTTCATTCTTGGGGATGTAGCAGATACCCACAGTCTGTTGCGCTCTACAAAAACCCACTTCAAGTGATGCTGGACACTAGTGCCATTGTTTGTGTCTCTGTGGCACCAGATCAAATCCCTGGCTCCCGTGAGCTAGCAGCAATCTGAGCTCTGCCCTTGGGTAAATGAGGCTTATTTCTACCCCTGTTTCTTCCTGAGATTGCCACTCTGGATCATTCCATCTGTAGAGAAACCCTCTGCTTTAGGGGTTCTGGTCTCCTCAGTTCCCCTCACACGAGGCCCTCAGCATTCCTGTGTTATTTTTCTACCCTCAGAGAGGAGGAAGTGGCTCGGTTTCATGAGGTCATCACCAACCCTGGGTACAGAGCCAACCCCCTCATGGCCATCAGCGAGCATCTCTCCAGGCGGCTGAGGCAGGAGGAAGAAGGCAAACCCCTCTAGGCTGGCAGCGGGGACCCAGCGTGCACGCTGGAGCTGGTGTGGGGGCTCTGGGCTGCGAAGGAGCACACGGCCACCTCCACCCCTCGGTCCCTGGAAAGGCTTCAGTGGATTATTAAACCCAGCAGACCTGTTTTCTGTCCATGGGAGCGATGCAGTTCCCGGCAGCTGCTCCTTGGCAAGCAGCCCGCGGAGCACAGGGGTTCTGCGAGATCTCAGCGCGAACATTAAGCCTCCTGCCAAGTGCCTTGACACCTTTCCCCTCCCTGGGAGCAGGCACGCTCTCTCAAACTGTGCCAGAGGTGATGCAGCTGGTTTCTGTCGTTCCCCTCCCCTTTCTGACAGCTCTGCTGAGGTGGGTCAGGACCCCAGGCCCTCTGGCCCAGAAGGATGTCGCAGACCTTTCTAAGGACCGATGCTGCCGTTCAGAGACCTTGTTTTATATGAGAAATTGAGCTTTGGAATAAACACACTTCCACACAGTACCGAGCTTTCCAGGCTTTTCTTTTGCTCAATGCTGACTGAAATAGGAGGTTATTGCCATCACTGGGAAAATGACTGAAAGGGGTGGGGTTTCCCATGCGCACGGTGCACCATTAGACAGCGAAACCATCGCAGATCACATCTGGCTTGGACTTGCCTTCCTCCTGCTCTGGAAGTGTGTGCTTTCTGAGGGTGATGCTGATCCCTTTCAGACTGTGTCATGTCCTGCGCCTCTCTGGCCCTATAGGAAGCATCCCCAAATGTGCCTGGTGTGCCAGCTGTGAGCTTCAGCTTGGTCACGGACATGCTTGTGTTTGGGACCTGCTGCAGCAGGGGTGGGGAGGTGGGGGGCCCTTTCCTTCTACCAAACACCAGTTTTCACACAATTCCAGTGAGTTTTTGTGGGGACAGCTGAAGGCAGGGCTGTTCTCTATTTGAGATGATCCCGATTCCATGACCCAAAATGTCAGTGCTGGCTTTTGAACTGTACAAGAAGTTTTCTGATGCTTCTTAACCTTGGAAACGCCTCCTGCCTGTGCCAGCTCAACTCTGATGAGCATCTGGAGCCTGGAGGAAAGAAGTTCCCTGTGATGCCCCAGACAAAAGGAGCTGTGATGACTCTTGGACAGGTTAGTGCCTAAAACCAGCTGCAGTGGGACTGATGGGCACGCTGACCCTGCTTGGCTCTGGCATCACTGGCACTGCTGCTTTTCTTCTCTTTCCAGGCTGGCACTGTTGAGCAAAGGAGGCTTTTTGCTCCCAGCACGGTGTAGATGCTGTTGCTGGTGCTGTTTGTTCTTAGAATGATTGTCGCTGTGCCCCCCCTCCTTGTCTGGGGGCTTGCAGGAGAGTCCTGCAGGCAGAGACCACAGAGAATTAGGGGCCATTTCCCATCCTCTGCCCCGTTGCCATTGGGGCTGGCAGGGTTCTCCTGTCCCCAATGGCTCCTGGCTGTGTCCCTCATTGTGCGGTGATGCCCTGCGGGACCCAGGCTCTGGGAAGCAGAGGGGCTGTGGTAGGGCCAAGCAACTCCAAACATCTCCCCACCTCTCCACTGGTTCCTGCTGGCTGTAACACCTCACCGGGATCTGAGCACAGTTCTTTTAGGCCCTGTTGGATTTGGAACTCTGGATACCAGTGCCAGCTGTCCTTCCCCTGCTTCTGTTTCCCAGGCTGGACACGGCCTTGGAGAGCTGGGCTGTGGCCATGGAGGCTGTCTGCTGACAGCTCCTCCTGCCCGTGGCCTGCAGCTGCTCTTTCCTCCTGGTTCCTGACAGCCCAAGACATGGTAGAGATGCAGACCAAGTTAAGGCCTGAGAGGTGGTTTTCTCTGTAAGCCCCCTGTCCGCCCCACTACTCCATCTCATAGCTAGCTGCTCCCAAGAAAGGCGCCATCCTTGTGCTCAGATGGTGGGAAGGAGAGGGATTCAGAAGGTAAAGACATCCAGACACAAAGGAGGCTGAAGGTGTTCCTCTTGTCAGCGAACAGGACTCTTGGGGATGGAGAAATGGGGCTGGAGGGAGGGGAGGCGGCTTGCACGGCGCGTCAGAAGACTCCTGTCACTTGTCTTCTGTACTTTGCAGGAGCTCTGTGGCTTTTTGTTGGGTGGCTTTTACAGGAGGAGAGCCCTGGCTGCCCCGTATGGCTGGGCCACGCAGCAGCCGCGCTGTGCCCTCCTGCTTCCCCTCGCAGCAGCGGCAGCACGTTGCGAGTCAGTGCCATAGCTGGAGAGAAGCCCCAGGTGGGTTTAGGAAACGCTGCCCTGGGCTGGGAGCTGCAGGTGGGGTCCTGTCCCTCCCCTTGTCGATGCACGTGGTGCATCATGACCTGCATCACGACCACAGTCCAGAGGTCCCAAGGCAGCGGAGGTTTCATATGACAAGTGCTGATTTCCTGGGCGCCGTCTGTTCCACACAGAGCAAGACCATCCTCTGAATCCTCTGGAGGGTTAATTGGATTGTCCCATGCACCTCCTCCCTTCCAGACCAGTTTCTCCTCCATCACTTCTTCCTAGGGTGAGAAAATAAAAGCCTCAAAGGTTTTAACATCCTGTCTGCCCAGGCTGCTGAGCATTCCCTTCACAGGCGGTTCTGAGTAGCAGAGTGGCGCTTGGATGGCCTGAAGCGCAGTGCCAAGGAAAACCCTTGGCTGACAGACGCAAGTACTGGGGTAGATGTTGCTGTGGGTGCTGTGCCAAGAGATACCCACCTTCCATCTCTAAAAGAGCAAAGCTTGCCAGGACTGGGTCCTTTTCTCATCCTGTGTGGTTTTCTCTGAGGCCATGGGGCTTGGGGCCAGTGTGGAAGAGGGATGTCTGCGTACACCAGCCAGCTCGGAGCACTTCGGAGCCCTGAAAAGCATCACCAGGGCGAGGGACTCTGTGGTCTGGGTAGCTCTTCCAGGGTGGCATCAGGGCAAGGAGCTGTCCCCATGCTTTAGGTTGCCAGCAGTGGTGGTGGTGGCCAGCACTGGTCACTGGAAATTTGGATGCCAGCAGCCACGGCCACCCAGTGCTTCTCTTTTAGGCCTAGTTACTGGGTCCCATCCCTTCCCTTCAAACAGAGCTGAAGCCTCATTATCTGGGAAGTGAAGGAGTGACTGACTAGGCAGAGGTGTTGTCCTGGGTCATCCCCACGCTGGTGACCCTCCATCTCCATGTGCAGCATCCCCATGCAGCACGTTCACACCTTCTCTTCACCTGGGGCGGGCCGGCGCCGTGGCTGGGCTGCGTGTGGAGCTGGTAGCCTGCTGTTTGGAAATGTCAGGTCTCCGGGGTCTGTAGCAGCCGTTGAACACGCAGCTGTTGGAACTACAGCTCACAGCGCCGGCGTCTCCTGCCCCCGCCATCCCAGCAGCCGAGCAGAGGACTTAAAATCTGCCAGGAAACAGGCGTCTGAGACACCGAGTCGCCTGTGCGCTTGGCACGGTTTCAGGATGGTAAAAGCTTTCACGCCAGTTTTTTTATGTTGGTTTTTGTTGGTTTGTTTTTTTGTTTTTTTTTTTTTAAAGATAGCAGGGTGGGGAAAAAATAGCTCCCCAGCTGGAAGGAGGAGTTGTGCCGGCGGGGAGGGTGGGGGCCTGACCCAGCGGCTCTGGGCTTAGCAAGGAGTGAGTAAGCGGCGAACGCGCGGTGAAGCCAGGGCTGGGGAAGAATGTGGGGCTATTTTTGCTGCGGTTTTTCTTTCCCGTTGGTGGTTTTGCCCTTGAAGGCTCTTCCCAGAACCCTGTCTGAAAGCAGAAGCCTGGCTCTCCTGCCCAGCTGGTGGTACCAGCGGCTGTTTTCTGCCACACACAGGACACCCAAATCGGTGGGCAGAAGAGGATTTTCCTTTGCCAGCATCTCCTGGGCAGTGTCTGTGGTCAGCAGGTTGAGGAGGGGTGTTTTTTTGATGGCAGCAGCTCTCGCATCTCCTGTGTTTCATCCTAGTACCAGCAACGGCACATTGTGCTTCATTGCTGCTGGCACAGGGGTTGCACTGGGGCAGGAGCGAGTCTGAGAGACGCATGGTGAGTCACAGGGATCTAGCCCCAACCCTTGGTCTGACCCAAAGAAGTCCCTGGTGTGAGTGCTTAGGCTTTGTCCTCCTTCCATCGTCTTTCTGACTCGTCAGCCCTGCAAAGTTTCCCTTACAGAGCTTGGGCAAGCAAGCTGTGCCCCCCCCCACCCCCCACTCCCACCCCCATCCCTTTCACATATGGAAAACATGCTGGGCAGAGAACCCTTCAGATGCACTCTCACTGGAGCTATGAGCTGTGTTGGCCCCACGGCTTGCTTTTTTGTCCTCAGATTTAAGCACGTGGCTTTGGGCAGCTCTATCACTGGGGGCCGTGCCTGGTAACAGCAGGATGGATCTGGCTGCCTCTGCAGGCACCGTGGGAAGCACATGGTGGCTGGGGACAGGCAGGAGAGCCCAGCAAGGCTCCCAGGGCTGGGGGAGTTTGCACCAACCTGGCACCCAGCCGACCGCCTCTTTCCATCCCAGCAAGTCATCTGGTGACCTGTGCCTGGGAACCTGTCCCTGGAGGCGCATCCACTTCTACTCCCCAGGCTGGCTCGGACCTTTTCTACTCCCCACGCCGCCTCGGTTAAGCTGGCGCGTGGGGCTGGCAGGGGGACCCTGCCGGCAGCCGTGCAGGGCACAGGCAGGACAGTAGTGGTGGGTACTGGTAGAACTTTTGGGTTTTGGGGATGAGAGGAGGCTTGGTGGCAGCACCACACCCTTCGCACCAACACCCGTCCGTGGAGGAGAGGACTGGGAGCCTGGCAGATGTAATTCGCTGTCTCCTGAGTCTCGCTGAGCCAGTGAAGTGACCCCCGGGCTCCGGTGGGTGACGCTGGCTGTGTGAGGAGCTCGGAGCTCTCCACCCGCCCATCCGCAGTCAGGCCTCACTGGACCCTCTTGCTGCGGCTGAGGGAGGCCTGATGGGGAGGCCGTTCTCCAGCCACGCTGGAACCTGAGGGTTCCTGAGCTCCACCCCAAGTCCGGACACAAGTCAGGCCCAGAAACGGCCCCAGTGTGCAGCAAGGCTGTGGTCTGCGCCACGGGAGGCACCGGCTGGCTGAGCTGTCCCGGAGGGTGCCCAGCCATCCTTCCTTCCTTCCTTCCTTCACGGGACCGGCCAGAGGCTCTTGGATGGCTCGTGCCGACTGCTGGCTGCGAGCACGGGCCTGAGGGGCTGCCACAGGCTCCTCGAGGTGACTCCCAGGTTCTCCTCTGGGCCAGCTGGCCCCAGGCCTCGGGTTGTGCGTTGGTGTGGTGCGACTCCAGCTCCAGCTGACATGGTGTGTCGGTGGCAGCTGGTAAGGAGCAGCGGGGATGTCAGGAGCCCTGGGTCTCTGCTGCAGGACGGTGGCTTTTCTCTGCTCCCTGGCCATGGCACAGCCCGAGCTGGCACCCGTCCCCTCTACCCCTTCATTCAGTCCCCAGGAGCACATCAGGCCTCGAACCTCTGCAGAGTCATATGGCGGCATGGCTGCAGGTTCTCTGGGCATGAAGAGTGTCTCCCAGCTCCCAAAAAAGATCTGAGCTCCTCGCTAACCTTGTGCATCATCAGGAGGGGCTGCAAGCAGGGGCAGCTGCTCCATGAGCTGACTCAGGCCCCAGCGCACAGGAGAGGCTGGCTGGGACTCAGCCCGGCTGGGACCCAGCGCTGGGACCTGGCTGGCTGGAACTCAGCTCAGCTGGGACTGGCCTTGATGGAGCCCTGGCCCCGGTCACCTCCCTGTGACCCAGGGCGCCCGTCTGGCTCCACCACGTATGGGTCAGCTTCCCGAGGAGCACCGATGGCAATGGAGATCCCGGGGCATGAGGAAGCCAGATTTTTCCTTTGAATAGCAAGTAGCAGTGAACTTCCTTCCTGCACCCCAGCCCCTGCGTGCGCTGTCCCCGGCAGCGTGCCAGGGAGGTGGCTGCGGTGCTCTGCCTGGGAGCTGGGCCAGGCAGCAGGCTCCCTTCAGCCATGGAGACGGTTCTCAGCAGTCCCCCTGCACGGGCATGGCTGGCCCGGCGCTCAGGGAGCTCCAAAGGGTTCAGGCTGCACTGACGTGCAGCAGCCTTTGCTGCCCTTGGTGGCTTGTCCTGCCGGGGTGTGTCCTCACCATGCCGTGTCTAGGCCTTGCCCAAGGTGCTTGGGGAGGTGTAGGATGGGTCAGACCCTTGGGGGCTCCACCAGTGCCCTCCTGAAATGCTACCCTGCTCCTGCTCTTCGCTTCTTGGCCTTTGACCTAATCCCAGGAGGGCTCTACCTTTTATCCCACAGCAGCTGGGTTTCTTTAAGAGCTTTTAGGCGCTCTTTAAGTGCTTAAGAGCATTGCCACATGCAATCATTTGGAAATCCACGTAAAGCCTGGTTAATTGGATCACCCTGGTCTCTGTCCTTGCAAGGGAAGATCATCCCCTGCCACGCCAGCTCTTCCCAAGGGGATAAGTACCTGGGTGCCTGCCGGCTCCGCTCCGAGCCGTGACTGGCTTCAGTGCGAGGTGTTCAGCCTGGCTTCAAGCTTTCATTTCCATGAGCGATTTAATCCTGTGCAGCCATTTCCCCTGCAAACGGTGGTGCAGCCACCCCAACCCTCTCCTTTTCCCAGGAGCCACAATCCAGGCTGGAAGCAGCACCGAGTCGGGGACCTGGCACGCCAGCAGCTCGGCCACAGGATACAAATCCCGACTCCCACGGTTTCTGGAAGCTTCTTGAGGCTGTGTCCCCTGCCTCGTGTGGAGTGGCAAAGGGAGGATGGGTGAGCGGTGCTGGGGCCGGGCTCCTCAGTGCGTGTGAAAAGGCCTTGCCTCTGTCCACGAGAAAAGCAGCCAAACCCAAAAATAGCCCCATGTTCTGACAGAGGTTACAGCTCCACAGCGCAAACTGAGGTAACAAGAGTTTGTGGTAAAACAGCCCCGAATGTTTGAGGTCAACCAGACACAGAGGCTGGAGAGAAGCGTGTTGGCTGCTAGAGGAAGTGTTTCCAAAACCATGGGAAAATAAAAGGGTGGCCTTCAGTTCCCTGAGGCCGGTCGCTCCCCCAGCGCCAGAGCAGCCAGAGTTGCAGCTCTACGGCTCCTCCCCATACCCCCTGGCTGGGTGCAGGAGCTCCACCGCCCCAAACTGGGGCCAGCATCAGCAAGGCATTGCTGATGGGGCTCTATCAACCCACCAGCCAGGTGAGGAGGTTTGTGATGGCTTTCTTCCTCCACCAAGCCGATGGGCTCCTTCTGAAGAAGCTGTTACACAGCACAGACAAACCCCAGAGCCTTGCCAGCAGCGTCAGTCACATCCAGCCCTCTGCATCTGGATGTTCTGGGATTTTCCAGATCACTTGGCTTCAAGTAGGATGTATAAAAATACAATCTGAGGGTTCCTCTCTGCTCCAGCGATGGGGTGTTTCGTGCCAGGCGGGGTGTGTCAGTGACCCTGCTGAACTCGCTGCGACACATACACCAACTGCTCCTGTGACTGTACAGGTCCGTCTGTACCTCCCCGGTGTGGGAGCCCAATCGTCCCTGTGCCGCTCATCCTCCCTGCGCCGCGGTTGTCCCCGGGGGTGCGGAAGGGTTGGCTGTGCTGCTGCAGGGCTGGGATCTGGAGCCCCGTGCTCAGGGTGGGGGGCTGCGCTTCTCTTTGCGACCGAGCAAGCTGCATCCCGGGGGCTGGAGGTGGTGGTGTGGCTGGTGGGAACCACGGCTGGGGCCACGGTGGTGGGTTTGCTGTCGAGCTTGATGAGCGAGTGGGATGCAGTTTGTTGTGGAGGATGTTTAGAGAACAAAATCTGGTGTGTGGCACCTTATCTGAGTGACGCCTCTGGGACACAGAATGACAGCTTCACAGAACCATAGAGGTTGGACCCCATGGGGGTCCTGCCAAAGCAGGGTCCCTAGGACAGGGCACACAGGGCGGTGTCCAAACAGGGCTGGAATCTCTCCAGAGAAGGAGACTCCACACCCCCTGGGCAGCCTGGCCCAGGGCTCCCTCACCTTCACTGGGAAGAAGTTCTTCCCCAGATTGGGGGGGAACTCCCCGTGCTCCAACTTGAGGCCATCGCCCCTTGTCCTGTCCCCACAGACACTGAGCAGAGGCTGCCCATGTCCCCTGTGTCCCACCCTTCAGCTCTTGATCCCCAGTGATCAGATCCCCTCTCAGGCTGCTTCTCTCCAGGCTGAGCAGCCCCAGCTCCCTCAGCCTTTCCTCACAGGGGAGATGCTCCAGGCCCTTCAGCATCTCCAGAGCCTCCTCTGGCCTCTCTCCAGGAGATCCCTGTCTGTTTGATCCCAGGGAGCCCAGCACTGGACACAACACTGCAGGTGGGGCCTGAGCAGGGCAGAGCAGAGGGGGAGGATCCCCTCCTGTGACCTGCTGCCCACACTCCTCCTGATGCCCCCTCAATCACCTTGATTTCAGTGGCACAAATAGAAAAGGGGGCAGAGACAAAGAAACATCCCAAACAGGAAGCCGCTTGGAAGGGAACAGATGTCAGGGCCTGTGTAGGTGAGGGCAGATGATGCCAGGACATCCTCCCAGGGGAAGGGGATGGAGAGGGAGAACTGTCCCCGCACACGCACCCCTCTGTCCCATGCTCAGCCAGCCCAGGGGGGACGGGCAGACCGATGGCAGAAGGGCCCATGAGGACAGGGTGATCTCAAAACAGAATCCTTGGTCTTTATTTATTTGCAGCTTGCCCGGATTTATCGGGCACCTTTAGAGGGACCGAGGGGTAGAGGGGGCAGGCAAGGAGTGCCTCTTCTTGGAGAGGCTGCTGCCCCCCAGCCCTATGCTCTGCAGGCTCTTCCAGCTCAGCAGAGAGCAGGAGGGCTGCTCAGACCCCTGTGCCAGGATGAGGTGGTGGGAGGGTCGATGCCTCCCACAGGGTGCAAGGGCTGTGAGTGTGAATGCCGTGGTTCTGAGGGGTTTAGAGGAGCATCTGTGGCTCCCTGGCTCCTTGCTGGGAGCAGCCGTGTTTGCTGCTGTTTTGGATACGTTTAGTGCGGGCACGTTCGCAGCCTCCTGGACACGTCCCATCACCAGGGAGAAGGTAAATCTAAACACCTTCCCTGCGCCCCTCACACAGCCACTGCCTGCGGCCCAGACCCCTTCTGAGCAGGGCTGAGCACTTGACTCCTGCGAGTCCCTCTGCCTGCCTGCTGCTCCCCTGCGGCAAGGCAGGGGTTGAGCTCCGCTGCGGGGTCCCCTGCCCACTTCGCCTGACTGACAGTGGCGGAGGGGGCTCCGAGTGCATGCAGGATGCCAGCGATGGTGGCGTGCGGCGCAGGCGGCCCCAGCCAAGGGGGATGCACTGCAGGGACCCTGGGCCCAGCCCCGGCTGGTGGCAAAGCAGCTTGAGCAATGCTTTGTCAGGCGTTTCTCCACCTCCCACAGTCCATGTGTCGGGCTTTCTGAGCCGGAGATGTTCCTGGACCCGGTAACCCTCGCTAGGCCTTGCTTCCAGCTTTCCCTCCTCCTGATTCCCACCATTAACTTTGCTTCTTGTTATTTTTTCGGCTTCTCCCTGTCACAGCTCTGCAGAAGGTCAGGTCGATCTGTCACAGCGCCAAGGCCTCGGTGGCTGGTCACAGCCGACCCAGCGTTGTGGCCTGGGCTCCCTCAGTGCATCGTGCTGCTGTCACCTACCCTGCGCTTCATCTGCCTCTCTGTTTTGTTCTGGGGTGCCCTCAGTCAGCTTTGGGGAATCCTGAGGCAGTTCTTTGTGTTCACCCTCCCTTGGTCAGCGACCAACCACGCGGCCTCGCTGCAGGCGCCTTCTCCAGGGCGTTTGTCACCATGCTGGAGAATGCAGGTACCATCGCAGGTCCCGGCGAGGGTCCCCAAGGAAAACTGCCTGTTGCTCATACCCTCCATTCCCCCCTTCCCCTGCTGCACCTTGGCACCCCTAGACCTGCTGGTGGGAACCCTGTTGAGAGTCTGCCGGTGTCCAAGCAGCCACTCTCAGTTAGTGTCCCATGCCTGTGTGTAGTCTTCCAGTAGCTGTGTGCCCCACGTCCCTTCTGGCTTCCCCTGTGCCGTGTCTGGCCACGTGTGGCTGTTCCTGGTCGGCACAGGGTGTTGTGCAGAGCTGCCTGAGCTCGCACCAGGACTTTCCTAGATCTTCAGGGTTTAAAAATGGGTCTTGCATTGGTGATCCAGGTTTGCCCATGGCCAGCTTCAGAGTCGGGCACTGCTGTGCGTGCCCCCAAAGGAGTCCTGTGCTTTGGCCTCTGCTCACTGTGACACAGGGGACACCACTCAGCCCCTTGGCTGCTGCCGCTCAGCCCGGGGGCATGAGCTCAGGGGGAAGGCAGGAGCGAACCAGGGCCAGACCTTCCTCTGCCCTGGCCCAGGATGGGTCCTTCCAGAGGGCGAGGAGTCGGGAGTGTCGCTGCTGCAACGAAGTTGCATTGGCCAAACGTTACCCTGCCTCCAACCCCAGGGACGGCGATCCCTGTCCCTGTCCCCAAACCAGGGCGGGACCCCTCAGCCTCAGGCCAGCAACGCCCTGGTCGGACAGCAGGCAGAGCACCCCGCTCGGGTGGGCACTAGCGCCCGATTCGGGTGCGGGTGGGCGCGTGCTGGCCCAGCACCCCATCCCGCCGGCGGACCCGGCACAGGGTGCGGTGTCAGCACCGGTGTGCGGCTCGGCAGCATCCGAGGGGCCCCGCCGTGGCGGCTGGGTCCAGAGGCCAGCGGAGGCACGGGGAGAGACGCCGCCGGTGACGACACGCTCCCGGCCATGCCGACACCTCGGCACGTCTCGGGGCAGCGGCGGGGCGCCCGGGGGTCCCGGCAGGCAGGCGCCGCGGGCACGTTAAGGACCAGACATCGCGTCCCCTCGCCCCGCGCGGGGCTCGCCCCTCACTCGCGGCCCCGGCCGAGGAGCCGCCCGCAGCCCGGTCCCGGCCACCGCCTGGCCCGCTGCGGCCCGGCTCGGGGCCTCGGCCCGGCTGGCCTCGCCCACGACCGCACGTCGCCGGGGCGCCGGGGCTGGGTGGGTAGCGGCGGGGAAGGTGGCGGGGTCGGGGCGGCCGCACGGGAACCCTGCTGCTGGCCCCGCCCCCTGCTCCGCCCCCTCCGCGCTTCAGCGGCCCCCGCCCCTCGCGCCGCCGCCCGCCCCGCCCCGCCGCCGCGCGCTCCCAATCAGCGCCGTCTCCTTCAGCGGCCGGTCCCGCCTCCCTCCCGTCGCCCCTCCCCTGCGCGAGTGCGTTCGGGCGCGCGCCGGACCCCCGGCCGGCGGTCCCGCCCCGCCCTTCCCGGCGCCCGCCAATGGGAACGACGCCAGCGCCGCGCTGGCCCCGCCCCGTTCGCGGGGCTCTTGCCGCTGGCGGGGCGGGCGCGGCCTATACGTCGGCGGGGGCGCGCGCGGCCGGTTTAGCCGGTCGCGCGCAGGCGCGCACGGGAGCCGGCGGCGGCGACGGCACAGCGGGGGCCGCCGCTCGGCTCGGCTGGGCTCGGCTCGGGCTGCGGATGGCGGAGCGGCGGCCGGCGGCGGGGCCCGGGCAGCGGCGCGGCGCCGGAGGAGGTGAGGTTGGGGAGCGGCGGCGGCGGCGGCGGGAGCGCCCCGCGGGACCTGTCCAGGTCCTGACGCGGCGGCAGGTGCCGGCGGCGGCGGCGGGCCCGGCCGCCCCGCACCTGTTGAGCTCGGCGGGTGGGCGCGGGGGCTCCGGCCGCGGCGGGGCGCGGTGTGGCGCGGGGCCCGGCCGTGCCCGGCGGCGGGCGCGGGCTCCCGGGCGGCCTCGCTCGGCCAGGGGCCGCTGCGGCGAAGCCATTTTGGGGGGGGGGGGGGGGGGGGGGGAGGTGGGTGAGGAGGGGGACGGCGCGGCGCGAAGTTTGTCCCCGGTCGCCCGCCCCGGAGGAACCTCCCGGCGGGTCCGGCCGCCGAGCACCGCGTCTTTCCCGGGCTGCCGGGGCCGCGGCGGCTGCGGGGACCGGGCTGCCTTGCTTCGCTGGCGCCGGCGCTCTGCCGCGCGGGAGCCCGCTGCTGGCGGGGAAGGTGAGCGCGGCGGCCGCGGTGACCCGCCGCCCTCCCCTCCCTCCTGCCCCGGCGTGCCCCTTCCGGGGGAACCGGGCCTGGCCGCCCCCCCCCCCGGCACCCGCTGCCCGCCCTCTGCAGCGGGGAAGGCGGGCACGTCCTTGCGAGAGGAGCTGGGGCGTGAAATGCGGGGTCACCCCGCAGCGCCCCTTTGCCCGGGCACGCCGAGGTACCCTGGACGCCCCGCTTTTTACCGGGATGTTGCTGTCGCCCCCGTAAGGCGTGGGGGGGGGAGGATGGTCCGGGGGTGCCGGGTCCCTCCCGGGTCCGGTCGGGTTTGGGTTTTGCTCCGCCGGAACAAAACTGCGGCCGCGATCCGTGTCCGTATCCAAATACCCGGTTCGCTCAGAAACCACCGGCGGGCGTTTCTGGGCAGCCCGGCAGGCCGGGTGTCCCCGCGGGGAGCCCCGAGGGGCGGCTGCTGGCTGCATCCAGCCCGGCGCTCTGCCCGCAGGACACGGGGCCCGGGCCGGGTGGTGGCGCTTGGCTGGAGAGGAGCCTGCGAGGCGCTCGGGGCTCGGGCTGGCACAACCGCAGGATAGATGGACGGGTGACATCGCCAACCACAGCCAGGCTGGTGCTTGGAAACGCGCTTGGCCCGGGCTTGTATTTAGCTCTTTGGGAAGATAGGTCTGCGTGCCGGAGCCTAACCTCTTCCTCTTTGCTGTTCTCCCTCTCCAGTAGGACCTTTTGAGCAGCACCAAGCCCCTGTTGTATTCCTGCCTTGAGGGATTTGAGCCCCGGGGCTCCGAACGCGGGTGCTGCTGCTCAAGGGCTTTTACCACTGCTTGTAGCAGTGTTTATTCCTCAGGGAATCTTTTTCACTGGTGAATGGAAACTTCATGGGGTTTGTGGCGTAAACCAGATGGTGGTCTTTATATTTTTTGGTGTGCAGAAGTGGTGATGAGCTCGCCCCGGCTGTTGGACTCGTAGGGACACGCTGTTTGCTCCGAGAGTTATCCCTCACCGCCATTCAAGAGCTGCATGGGTGAGGTTGTGGCACCGTTCTAGCATCGTTCCCCGAGCCGTTGTGCTGGAGAGTGGCAGCAGGCCAACCTACAGAGCTCAGAAGATGTTTAGAATAATTAGTGATGGACTACCCTTTTAAAATAATTGTTTGGGTTCATCTAGCACTCACTTGTAGTGATATCTACCTCTAAAAATAGGCAGGCCTCCTGTGTAATGAGTCCCGTAGTATAAACAGTCACATCTTGAATGGCTGTTGTTACTTTTAGGATGTCTAAGAGCGATGCTTTTGGGGGTTTTGCCAAATCCTCTGTCTGTTTGACTTCTTTTTTTCTGTGCAGTGAATAATGTGGTTCTTGGCCCTTACGGCGTGTAGTTGTGGGATGACCGGAGGAAAAGCGTGGTAACCCTCGCTGTTCGGGGCCAGCACGGCGGGACAGGAAGCTTCCCCAGGCAGCCCACGGTCGAGCAGGCCTGCCTTCTCCATGAGATTCCTGCTCTGTACGCTGCCTCCTTCACAAAAAAACGAGGCCGGCAGTCAGCTTTGACAGGTGACTCTGCGTGGCTTGTGCTTTGAGGCGCTGTCCCCGGTTGGTGAAGCGCAGAGCTCTGTCGGCCAGCGTTGTCTGTGCCGGCGAGTCCGCGGTTTTCATGCAGGGAGCAGCTCAGGCGCGCGATTGTGGTGGCTGGGTTTGCGCTGATGCTCTCACACCGCGCCGGGCTCTTTGTCACGACGCCTGGCTTCCTGAGGGATGGCCTTTTGGGAACGGGATGCCTTCCCCGAGTTTGCTGAGGAACGGCCGCGTGAGCGCAGCTCTTGCTTCCCGTAATTAAAGGCAAGGGATTGTGTGAGGGATTTTCTCACGTTTTGCCCCGCAGTTTATCAGAGCGGAACAGATGAGCTGCGGCCCTCGCGCCTCATGCATGCCTGCTTTTTAAACCTTCTCCTCAGCGGCCGGCCAGCCGAGGCTTCTCCGGCACGGTTTGTGTGTGGGAAGCATCGGCTCAAGGGAAAGCCACCCAGCTTTTTCAGGAGGAGGAGAATTTGCTCTATCCAGACTTGTGCTCTGAGAAGGTAGCGTAGAGGATGTTGGGCCTTGTGGCTGAAGCGGGGGTTTGTCTCTGAGCTTTGCCCGTGCTGCACTCACAGAACTTGGGGCATTTTCCTATCTCCCCTCCAGCTTATTCATGTTTATCTGCTCTGAGCTTCATGGGCTGGATGTGGTTTGGGAATGGAAATGCGGTGCTGTATGCCTTCAGCAGCAGGCCTCTTGCTTGCCCTGAGCGTGTCAGCCCTCCAGAGTGCTTTTATTTTGTCTGTTGCACACAAATGGGGCTTTTTTTCCTCTTTTAAAAGCAAAGCGCGTTTCGTCGGGAGTGAGTAAAACCTCCTGAATGGCTGGGCTTATTGGCTCAGGCAGGGCAGTGTCGCAGGGTGGGACTGCAGCCGGGCCAGGCTCTGCCACCTTCCCGCGCCCCACACCAGTGCCCTTTGGCTGTTTGTGGCTACCTGGCCGGAGAGCTTTCGTGGGGTTGGAGGGCTCCCCTTAAGCAGCATGACAGCAGAGCCCTCCCTTCTCTGTGCCGGGAGGACTTTGGGCGAGGCCGAAAGGAGCTAATGAGCTGTCTCCAGGTGCTGGCAGTGAGCGGGGCTGCTCCCCTTGATGCCTCTTTGCGTTTGAAATCGGTTCAGCGGGTGCGGGGATCTCCACACGTTGGGCAAGGATCTTTCTTTGCACATCTGAGGACACAGGGTCTGATGAAGAGGGAAGCGTAGCTGCCTGCTGTTTGTGCAACTCCTGAGATCAGTAAGTGCTTGCCACCTCAGAAACTCAGGGCATTCGACTGCTGTACTGTGGATTTCAGTTTAAGTTGAAGTACCAGAGATTAAAACTGTGGTTTTGGACTGCATTTATCAGCAGAAGCTGTTATTTATGTGCCTTGGTTTTAAAGGAAACACCCTTAGAGTATAAATGCTGCGTGACCAAAAGGAAAAACACAAACCAGCTTAGGGAATTGATTATGTAAGCAAATGAAATGACATTTTTGAAGCGAGTTTCTTTCCTGTTCGCATACAGTGTGGATGGGTTTTGCTCTCACCTACCATTTCAGAGCAGAGTGAGGGGTTTTTCAGTCCTTTCAGTCAATGTCTTCTGTATGGTAGGTATGAGAAATATTTGTTTTCGCAATTTGAGTCTTTGAAGAGGCTGTCAGCAGGCTCTGGGAGCTGGCGAGAGCCGGCTGCGGGTGTCAGGGTCTGTAGCTGACCAAAGCAGCAGCATGTCTGCGCATTTAAAAAACCCAAGATAATTATAAAAAAAGAAGAAACCCAAGTAACTGATATTACTCTGGGAGCCGAGCTTGTCTCACAGCGCTGCCCCGGACAGCTGTCCTCTCAAGGATATCTGGTTGCAGAGGGAATTAGGATCATTTTTACATTCTCTGCCTCCAGGTCAGCCGTGCCGTTTGTCTGTCCCCACGCAAAGGGAACCCGTCCCCTCCACAAAAGCTGTGGGGTTACCTTGAGCCTCCTTTGCCGGCGGGGAGAGGGGCTGAGTCAGTGCTGGCTGCTGAGCGCGGTGACTCAGTGCTGTCCCCTCGGACACGTGTCCAGCCCGCTGCCAGCAGAGCCTGGCCATAACCTGACTGCAGACCTGGCCTCTGCGTGTACCTGTTGGTCGGAGGGCTCTGGGAATGTGGAGCTGCTCCTCTGTGCTGGAAAGTACCGGGCTTCTGTCAGGCGTAGTAGTGAGCAGCTGTGGAAGTGCCAGGAAGCTGGGAGGCCAGAAGCTCCTTTCCTTTGTACTTGATAGCATGGTGTTAACAGTTTTACAGCTTTATTTCACTTCTTGTTGTTTGATTACCTGCTTGAATAGGAACCTTGCTTTGTTCTCCTTGGGGGAGACATCTGTAGGGTTAGGCCTCTCCGTTTCTCTTTAGGTGAACATGCTGCCCGTGCTTTTAAATCAGGATGGCCTCCTGAAAAAACCTTTGCAGTGGGAACTCTTGCCACTGCCATCTGTTTCTTGAGCTTGATTTCCCATGGCATAAGCATCACACTGCGGTGTCCCCGAGTGAAATTGCTCAAGACATTGAAAAGTCCTTCAAGTCTGACGGGAGGGTAGATGTGTCAAAGGTGGGTGCCAAGGAGTTGGGGGAGAACCAGGGTCTGCAGGGAGGAAATCCTCGGGTTAGGGCTCCGCTGGAGGAAGGGCTGTGGGCTGAGTGCAGATATGTTATTAGGCATCGGAGGGTCTTGGTGGTAGGGAGACAGACGGGAAATTGAGTCTTATAAGTAGTTCCAGTAGGAGCTGAGTTATCCTTGTTTTCCTTTGGCAAGGAGTGATCTGAGGAGCAATCTTGCATTGTCATAGGTGCTGGAAGAAAACGGAAGGCTTTTGGTACTGCCCTTCACCCTGCCCCTTGGGGCCGAAGTGGGGGAGAGATGAGTGAGGATCATAAATTTAACTGTAAAGACTGTTGCAGTCATCTGGGAAAATGTCCTTTGTAGGTGCCATGCTTGGGTCGGGGTTTCTCTGCACAGAGTGCTTTTGGCAGAGATGCAAAGGGAGGGTCTGCCCTGGGGAGCCGAAGAGCATCGCCCTTTTCCTGTGTGCACCAGTGTATCAGTATAAATATCTCCAGTCTTTCCCATTTCAATGTCTGAAGCTTTTCTTTTGTGTGGCAGACCGAAAGAGTAAATAATAATATAAATTTAAAATAGTTAAAATATAATATAAACCAATTACTATTACAGTTATTGGTTTGTTTATTTCTATGAGGTTCTAGCAGAATGGAGCTCTTGGACCTTGCAGGTAAGGTGCTGAGTATCCTGAGTATTTTCATGTAGAAGAAAGGTGGGAAGAATGTCCCACGGTTTGAATTGGAAATAGGAGATCTCCCTTGTTTGGTGACGAGTCTGGCACCGCTTGTCAGGGCATTCTCTCCTGTTACCTCTTTTACTGTCGTACTTTTAAGTCACAGAGCAGTTTTGTGACGGGCCTTTGGTACTGTTAGGCTTGAGGACTATACTGGTTCTGATTTATCACTGTTCCAAACTCCAGATTTCTCAGTGGCTCTCATTCCTCCTTCCTGCTATTAATTTTGTCCTGTCGGCTCTGGGAAGAGATGAACTGTTTAAAATTTGATCACAAAGAGGAACGTGCGTGGGGAGCGGATGCAGCATGTGAAAGTGGAGGTGACTCTGCTCTGGCAGGGAGCTGGACTAGGGATTGTGAGGCAGCCTCAACTAAGAAGTACTTTCCCCCCCCCCCCCCCCGTTTAATCTGGTTAAGTTTTGAGATTTACAGAGATAATTAGTACCTGCCTCTTCTGTTCTGAAGGGCTTCTGCTGGAAGCGTTCAGTGCCTCTAAAATGAGGTTGATATTTAGGGTTGATTTACTCAGCTCCTCACCTTTATTAGCAAATGAGTCTTAAGTTTAAACTTTCGCTGCCTTTTTTTTTTTCCTTCCTTAATTATACTCTAATATTTGGGCACGGTCTGCTGGGAAGCCATTGAGGGGAACCAAGTATCTTTGGCTTCTTTTAGATGCAGGTTTTATAAAACTTGGTTTACAAAGCCCATTCTGACTCAACACGAGCTCTCATTTTTCACCTCAGATATTGAGTACAGCACTTCATAATAAAAATTTAAAAAAAGAAAGACTTTATAAGGCTTCCTGTAAGAATACTCAAAAATGTGACCAGCCCTATGTTTTCAGTAATAAATACTGCAGGTGTGTGCAGACTAGCTGTCAATTAAACATGGACATCCCTAGCAGAAGACCCCAGCCAGGGCTAATACAAAGATCAAGGTATGGACTGTATGATTGGGATGTTTGTGCAGCAGAAGCGGCTGGGGATTTGGGTGAGTGTTGAAGGAAAATGTCACTGCAGGCGTTGCCCTGTTCCCGTGGCAGCTGCTGAGGGAAGAGCGTAGCCCTCAAGGTGCTGGAGCCTTGGTGTGGTTCACCCTGGATGCTGCTAGGAGGACAGTAAGGAAAAAAATGCCTAGTGATGAAAGCCAGGCTGAGAGAACACATTTCAAGGCTGCTTTTGTCCTTAGATTTGCCGTGCTTTTTTGCTGCTAAAGATCAGTACTGGTATACTTAAGTCTCTGAAAAATGAGAGGAATGAATGTAAGCCGATGGCTGAACTGTGCCTCCTTTGTGAGGAACCCGTAAGGAAGCTGGCTCCCTGGGGAGAGCTGGGTTTATAGCCCTCTGTCCACTGCCCAGGCTGCAAAGCTGGCTCTTGACAGAGCTGTGGAGAGCTCGCTGGGAGACCAGAGGAGGAGGAGGAGATAGCTTCCCTTCGCTTCCCCTCTGAGAGCCTTGGGTCAGGCTTACACCTGGAAAGCACTTTGCAGCAGACATGGCTTCTGTTTGCCACGCTATGGACAGTAGCCAGGGGTTTCCTGTTGGGAGAGATCTCCTCCTTGGGCCGTGTGAGAAATAAGCATTGTTTTCCCACTGCAGTTTTGCTATCTTTGTAGCTGAAAACTCATCATCTGGTTGAGTGTTGCCTGTTGTACGCTGACTCTGTGCCGGTTTGCAGCCCCTTGAACCTGTCGCCTGTGGAGTCAGCACAAAGCCTGGCTGCAGAGCTGAGGGAACCCTGACCTGTGGTCACTTCCCACCTTAAACTAGATAGAATCGTATAATCACAGACTGGTCTGGGTTGGGAGGGACCCCAAGGATCACAGAGCTCCAACCCCCTGCCACAGGCAGGGACACCAACCTCCAGGCCTGGAGCTACACAAGGTTGCCCGGGGCCCCAGCCAACCTGGCCTGGAACACCCCCAGGGATGGGGCACCCACCCCCTCTCTGGGCAGCCTAAATAGGATAAAACACATTCCCTTTTCTCCTTTCTCCTAAAGCTTTTCAGAGCAGCTGGGTGCGACTGCACTTCCACAGTGGCTTTGATGTCCTCTCTGGAGCTGCAGCCCCTCTCCTGGTTAGGAGCACTATTACAGCAGCAAAGTCATTGCTCGAGTGCTAAGAGCAGATGTGCTTTCCTGGGATTTAATGTGTATTAAACCGCTGTCCCTGTGATCGTGTTTGTACAGATGCTTTTTTATCTCTCATGGTTTTCTGTGGTTTGATGTAGAGCGATACTGTGTTTTCATAAGAAAGTGGAGCTTGAATTTAATGCTTAACTCAAACCAGTGATCCTAGCAGTTGTGTGTATGCTAGAATTTTAATTTGACTGAGAAACGTGCTTTCACTGAGCTGGGCTTCAGCTCAGATCAAGCAGTAACAAAGAAAGTAAAGTCAGGGGCTCGCGTTTGAGGAGAGCACAGTTGAGCCCCGGGAGCAGGTCTGCCACCTCTGAGTTTGCATTGGGATGTGCCTCAATTGCTTGTGAGCACGCAGCCTTTGATTAATCAGAAGCTAAATTGGGACCTGGTGCTGAGTCAGCTGCTCTCAAGAATGTGAAGCAGAAAAGTAGAGCTGACTTGAGCAAAAGCGCCGAGGTCTGCTCGGGCACGTGTGTGCCTGGGCTCTGGGCAAAGGGAGGGCAAAGGGGCGAAGTCAGGCCCCACCTGCAGTGTTGTGTCCAGTTCTGGGCTCCCTGGGATCAAACAGACAGGGATCTCCTGGAGAGAGTCCAGAGGAGGCTCTGGAGATGCTGAAGGGCCTGGAGCATCTCCCCTGTGAGGAAAGGCTGAGGGAGCTGGGGCTGCTCAGCCTGGAGAGAAGCAGCCTGAGAGGGGATCTGATCAATGGGGATCAAGAGCTGAAGGGTGGGACACAGGGGACATGGGCAGCCTCTGCTCAGTGTCTGTGGGGACAGGACAAGGGGCGATGGGCTCAAGTTGGAGCACGGGGAGTTGCGCCCCAATGTGGGGAAGAACTTCTTCCCAGTGAGGGTGAGGGAGCCCTGGGCCAGGCTGCCCATGGGGTGTGGAGTCTCCTTCTCTGGAGAGATTCCAGCCCCGTCTGGACACCGCCCTGTGTGCCCTGTCCTAGGGACCCTGCTTTGGCAGGGGGTTGGACCCCATGGGCTCTGGGGGGCCCTCCCAACCCCTGTGATTCTATGATAACCTTACGTGCTTGGACCAGTGGGGGCTTCAGCCCGTTGCCTCCCTCCTATTTCATGAGGACCGTCAGGTCCTTCCATCGCAGTAAAGCCAGCCAAGTCTGATTATTTCTTTTTTTTCCCCATGTCTTTGAACCCTTTTGCAAAACCTGGGAAGTTACGTTAAACCCAGCTCTGCTGTTTTCCATACCGATGATGATGAGTTGGGAATACTTCCCGTCTGTGCAGAGGGCGCATTAGTCTGAAAGCCTTTGGGTAGCTTATCCCCCTTGATGCTTTTATATCAAAGTTGATTTCCGAAGACCTCGGCGCTGATGAATGCGGATAATGAGGGATGGGGAGTACTGCTGTAGCCATCTCTGGGTTTTTTCCTGCTGCAGCCTAGTTTCTCTTCCCTTATCCCCGGAAAGCTATTCTTAGTAAGTGCTTGTTGTTTGGAATTAATTTTTTTTAATTGAGTGAATAATCAGTATTTCATTCACTGTCCTTACATATGCTTAAATATAGTATTAACGTAATCTTCTTATATGCTTTTCCTCCTGCTGCTCCCGAGTTCGTAAAGGAACCAGGTTCCCCCGTTAATGAGATCTGTGAATGAACTTGCCTGGAAGTAAAACAGTTGTTCCAGGCTCTGGCTTGTGTTTATTGCCAAGAGATGATAATTTATTTATATTTTTGGAAGATAGCATCGTTCCTCATGTGCACAGCTCCTTGTGCCGCAAGGACCGCCCTGGCTTGTTATCCTTGGTGCTGTCATAGAATCACAGACTGGTTTAGGTTGGAAGGGACCCCAAGGATCACAAAGCTGATCCCACAGGCAGGGACACCAACCTCCAGGCCTGGAGCTACACAAGGTTGCCCAGGGCCCCTTCAACACCCCCAGGGATGGGGCACCCACCCCCTCTCTGGGCAGCCCCTTCCAGCCCCTCACCACTCTCTCTGCAAAGAACTTCCCCCTAAGATCCAATTTAAACCTTCCCTCCTTCAGCTTCAGTCCATCCCCCTTGTCCTGCCAGGCTCTGCCCTTGAACAAGCTGATTCCCCTCCTGTGTCTCTGCTCCCTTCAGGGACTGGCAGGCTGCAATGAGGTCCCCCCACAGCCTTCTCTTCTCCAGGCTGACCCAGCCCAGCTCCCTCAGCCTCTCTCCACAGGGGAGCTGCTCCAGCCCTCTGAGCATCTCTGTGGCTCCTCTGGACCCTCAAGAATCTATCAAGAGTTAATTCTTCTGCCTACAGATCCCCCAGATACAGTGGGTGAAACACGTTGGTTTAGTTTTTGTCCCCTTGCTTTGAAAGCAAGGTGAGGATCTGGTGCGAACTTGGTGTTTTCCCCGTTTGGGAAGGTAGATCTGCTGGAGGGGACCAGGGCGCTCTGATTGACGTGTGTCAGTCTTCTCATGTGGGAGCCCTGGACGCCTCCCCCCAGGGCTGCATCCCCGCCGCGCCGGAGAAGGGGGCCAGGCACCGCGGCGGGAGGGTTGTGCTGAGCCGGGCGTGAGGAAGGGGGAGGTCGGGGAGGGTTTTCCCGCCGGTCCGCGGCCGCCGCCGCTGCCGTGACTGCTATGGACGGCTTTGGGGCCGCGCCAGAAGGAGGGAGAGAGAGAGAGAGAGGGAGGGAGGGAGGGAGCTCTCCGTGGTGCCGAGCGGGGCCGGGCCGGCACGCCGCTGCATCGCGGGGCTGCTGTGAGGCGGCGGGAAGGCCGGGCCGTGGGGCTGCCGGGCCGTGGGGCTGCCTTGCGTGTCTCCTGCGCAGAGGGCCCGGTCCGCCGTGCCCGTTGCCCGGGTTGGGTGTGTGGCCGTGTCTCGGTGCGGACGCTGGGTGCTCCCCGCAGCCGGCCGCGGGTCCCCTGGTGTGTGTGGTCGCTGCGGGGCCGCGCCTGGGTCGGGCCGAGGGGGGCTCAGAGCGTCAGGCCGTGCCTCCTGGGGACGGGGTAAGACGAAGGCAGCGCCGAGAAACACAGCCGTGTTCCTACAGCTCCACACCTTCTCCCAGCCCCCCTTCGCCCACCTCTGCACACCAGATCATGACGGCTGGGGTTTTCCTGCAGCCCAGCTAACGCTCAGCGCTCCCAGACAGCGTTCCCAACGCTGCTGTTCATTTCCTGCCTCCTTCAGACTCCTCACACATTTTTTCTTTGGTATAACAGCCTGGTTTTCACATGGGTTTCGGTCTGGTTTCATGGGCAGGTGAACCAGGACACTAGGCAGGTCGATCTTACCATTGGTGCTGCCCTGGCTGGCTCTTACAGGTACTTCAGGGTCAGAGTTGTCCTTTGCCTGTTGTCCTTCCCATGTGCTCTTTCCTCTTTTCATCTGTTCTTGCCTCAGTAAGTCATTGGAGAGGTTTATTTTAAAAGAAAGTTGCCTTTCCTGTGTTAAGCAAAGCTTCCCTGATAGCTGCGAGAAGGTTTTCTAAATAGCTGCTCTTGATTGCTTTTGGTGAATGGAAATACACTGATTCTTGCATTGAAAGCTCTGTTGAGGAATATGGCTATTGACCGTTCATCTCCTGCCAGAGCATCACCTGAGCTATAGCACTGCTTGGAAAAAAACCTGCTTTAAATCCTAAAGGGCAAAAAAGAAAGGAAAAAGCCAATATTTTGAAGGTCATGGCTTTTCTAGTGCGGTGGTAGAAAGCAGAGAAAGGAATTGCTCTCCTCCTAGCCTTCAGTGTAACTTAGCTCCTCAGCATTAACTGAAGCTTTGGCTTTGGTCTTTATGCTGTTCCCTGGCTTGCGTACCTTCCTTGCCTCCTTCTAGTGGTTTCTTGCCAGGCTTTGGTACATTGTGTAGCACAAATGGGACATAAATTGTAAAACAAGAGTAATTAATTGGGACAGGATAGTATCTTTGCCAGGGAAGAGGAGCAAAGATACTCTGTTTACCTGGAAACCCAGAAGAACAGGCAGACAGTAGACTGCCCTGACAAAATGTGAGGGAGTGGTTTAAAACAGAACACCACGCTGCCATCGTGAAGCACTCACTGCTCTTGCTGCCAATCTGTATCCACCAGGTTGTGTAAGTCTGAACTATACTGGTGGAGCAGGGGGACTGCTGCAGGGAGCAGCCAGAAGCTCTCTGCAGCCCCACAGAGCAAACACCAGCCGGCTCAAGGCCAGAGTCGCTGCTGACCAAGGCCCAGCCCATCAGCGATGGTCACAGCCTCTCTAGGACTCAGAGTGAGGAGAGAAAAACCTGCCTGCAGCTGCTTTGTGCACCAGAGAAGGGAGAGAGGTGTGAGGAGCTGTGCAGGCACCAAGGCCAGGGAAAAGGAGGGGAGGAGGCACCCCAGGTGCCAGAAAGATGCCCCTGCAGCCCCTGGAGAAACCCGTGGTGGAGCGGGTGTCCCCCCCCAACCCAGGGACAAGGCCCACACCCCACCTGCAGCCTGTGGGGAGAGAGATGCCTGCACCAGAGCATATTTTCTGTGGGGGACTTGTGACCCCATGGGGGACCAGGCTGGAGCAGTCTGGGACTGAGAGCCATCCTGTGATTGATGCCTGCCCCCATAGCAGTGACCCAGGCTGGGGCAGCTGGGGAAGAGCTGAGGCCCCGTGGGAAAGGACTCAGGCTGGAGAAGTTCCTGGAGGACTGTCTGCTGTGGGTGGGACCCCAGGGTGCAGCAGGGGCAGGGGGGGAGGGATGCTCCCCCGGATAAGGAGGAGAACATCTAGCTTTGTGGTTACGTTGCACAGATGGGCATGGTATATGTGTGTATATGAAATCCACCCATACGTGTGATTTTTTGCATTTAGCACTTTGTCCAGAAGACAAATTTCCAAATACAAAATCATTTAGACATGGTAAAAGGTCACTAAAGCAGACACATGATATAAATTCCACTCAGTAACATGGTTTCTTCACACAGGATCATATCATAGAATCATAGGGGTTGGAAGGGACCTCAAGAGATCATCGGGTCCAACCCCCTGCCAAAGCAGCTCCCCAGCTCATATTGCACAGATAGGCATCCAGACTGGAATCTCTCCAGAGAAGGAGACTCCACACCCCCTGGGCAGCCTGTCCCAGGGCTCCCTCACCCTCACTGGGGAAAAGTTCTTCCCCATGTTGGTGCAGAACTCCCTGTGCTCCAACTTGCAGCCATTGCCCCTTGTCCTGTCCCCCCAGACACTGAGAAGGGTCTGGCCATGTCCCCCTGCATCCCATCCTTCAGATATTGATAAGCATTAATCAGGTCCCCCCTTAGTCATCTTCTCTCCAGGCTGAGCAGCCCCAGCTCCCTCAGCCTTTCCTCCCAGGGGAGAGGTGCTGGGCAAATGCACCAGCTGTGATTGCTTCAGTGGTGTTGGTTGCATTAAATGGCTCTTTCACTCTGCAGTTAACTTGTCTGGAAGCTGAAGCAAATTTTACACCTCGGGTTATTTGCTTCTCTGTCTGGATGTATCAAGAGAACAGGGAATTTCCACCCTGTTCCAGGAGCAGATGCAGAACAGTCCATACAGATGCAGTGCTCATCCCTCTGTTAACCAATCCCTGGCTCGAAATTCCTGAGGGCTGGTGAAGGGTTGATAAACGTCTGCTGGTGCGTGCCTGGGAAGTGGCAGAGATGGAGGAGGGATGTGGTAATGCCCTGGGAGGTGGGAGGATGGCCGTAGCACCCTGTGCTGCAGCTGGCAGCGCTGTGCTTTTGGCTGGAGTGGAAATGCAGCTGAGCAGGGGGAAAAGAGACATGGCTCTCTGGTTTCCAGCAAAATCGTGGCCAGGTGGCCCTTGTGCCCCCGATGAAGGCTGCCTTCCCTTGGCTTTTTGACCCTTCCTTCCGTGGGGGCCTGGGTTGGGTGCTGCTCAGCTGCCACCCTCCCACAGTGTGTTTTGGATGCTGGCAGCTCTGCTCCTCCTGGGACCACTGGGAAATGCTTTCTGAAAGGCTGTAGGACACCAAAGGTGCTCCTGGCTAATGCCATCATCCGCGACATGTATCAGTCCTGCCCAGACAGCACCAGTTACTTCTTGCCCTGGTGCAGAGAGCTTCGTTTGGCTCTGTACGGCTCTCCCAGGGCAGATAATCGCTTCTCTTCTTTCCTCTCCCTGCTGTCTTTGGCATAGTCATACTCTGATTTGTTCTCAGACTGAGCAGCTCTTGGGAGACTTCTCTTGAGCTCCCTTTGCCATGTATTGCCACATAGTCCTCACCTATTTGCCTCCTGCTTTGAAATGATATCGAATTGCAAGAGATGGCAAAGATCAGCAGGGTCCAGATCCAGTGTTGCCATGCCTTCTGCAATGGTAAGTTTCTGGTCTAAATAATTCTCTCTTATTGGTAAACTTGCCCCCACAAAATGTTCCCCCTGGCAGAACTCTGTCCTTTATCTTTTTAATCCCTCTAATTCTGGCAGTCACCATCTCTGCAGAACGAGTTAATTATTATGGCTCTCTATCAAATGCTGCATTGATTTCTTTTTATTGACATGACTGGTGTTACCTCCAACTCTGTTGCTTCCCCATCTGATGATGGTGACTACTACAGATGTGCAGCGTGGCTGGAAAATGCCATTTGAAAACCTCATTGGGGTCAGTATAACCACTTCTAACCTGTGCTTTGTTACACACGGAATCCCAGAGTCAGGGTTGGAAAAGCTCCTTAGGATCATCAAGTCCAACCGTCCCTGCCCCGTGCTGCCCCAGATCCCTGAGCACCTCATCTCCCCTCTGTTCAACACACCCAGGGGCAGGGACTCAGCCCCTCCCTGGGCAGCCTGGGCCAGGCCCTGACAACTCTGCCAGGGAAGAACTTTGCCCTCCCAGCTGAGCTGAGCCTGCCCTGGCCCAGCTTGAGCCCATTGCCCCTTGTCCCAGCTCCTGTCCCCTGGCTGAAGAGACCAGCGCCCACCTCTCTGCACCCTCCTGGCAGGGCAGGGGAGGTGGGGAGAAGGGCTCCCCTCAGCCTCCTCTTCTCCAGGCTCAACACCCCCAGCTCCCTCAGCTGCTCCTCAGAGGATTTGCCCTCCAGCCCCTTCCCCAGCCTGGTTGCCCTTCTCTGGACTCGCTCCAGGCCCTCCATGTCCTTCTGATGCTGAGGAGCCCAGAACTGGACCCAGTACTCGAGGTGCAGCCTCCCCAGTGCCCAGTCCAGGGTCACAATCCCCTCCCCAGACCTCCCTGGCCCCCCAGGCACACTGCTGGCTCTAATTCAGTCACCCAACACCCCCAGGTCCTTCTTGTCCTGGCAGCTCCCCAGCCGCTCTGCCCCAGCCTGTAGCGCTGCTCGGGGTGGTTGTGTCCCATGTGCAGGACTCTGCCTTTGGTGCTGTTCATCCTCTTGGTCTTCTCCAGCATCACAGCATAAAAGCTTTTTCTAACCTTTTCCAGTGTGCAGGTCACACCAGCCAGGGCTCTGTGTGCCCATGCCAGCCTGACTTGTGCCTTGGCCAAGCCAGCATCTTCTCTCACTCTCCTCCCACGCTGTCCAAACTCGACCCGGTGTTTCCCTCGCCGGTCTTGTGGAACTCGGGGTTGTATTACAGCTTCTTGAGTGAGACGGTGGTGAGTACCATTTCTGCACAACGTGGCTGTAAAATGTCTAATGTTCTGTGATGGCAAACACTCTGCCTACACACCAGAGTGGTGACGGAAGTCAGCTTTACACCATAAGCGTGGTGGTATGGGTTGGTTTTTTTTTTTAACTTACAGCTATTTAGTATTGAATAAGGCAAGGAGCTGCTCTGGAAGGGACAGCCAAGTCAGGCTTGTGTTGGAGGGATCCCCAATACCCAGCTGCAGCTGCTGGGTCCTCAAGAAGGTTTCCAGACACTCAGAAGACTGGCTGACAGTCAAGCCCTCTCAGAAGTCAGCCTGAAGTTCTCCAAATCTGCTCCTATATAGTGGGGGGGGGGGGGGGGGGAAGCAGTAATGTGATTTTAGAAGTGAAAGGTAACACTTTCATATTCTTAGAAGTCCAGCAGCTGTTTTTACCAGAAACATTGCAGGGATGAGAGACACATGCAAAAAATCCTGGAAGCTGCCACCGTGGGAATGCAGGCTGTGGTGAGACTTGGGTTAGGAGCAACGGGGCGCTTCGAGCTTCACATGCCAGCTGCTGCCCTGCGCTCCCCGTGTGAGCTGCAACGGGCTGAGAGCGGGCCTCTGCAGGGGAGAACAGATCACAGAGCTGTAGGGGTTGGAAGGGCCCCCCAGAGCCCATGGGGTCCAACCCCCTGCCAAAGCAGGGTCCCTAGCACAGGGCACACAGGGCGGTGTCCAGACGGGGCTGGAATCTCTCCAGAGAAGGAGACTCCACACCCCCTGGGCAGCCTGGCCCAGGGCTCCCTCACCCTCACTGGGAAGAAGTTCTTCCCCACATTGAGGGGGAACTCCCTGTGCTCCAACTTGAGCCCATCGCCCCTTGTCCTGTCCCCACAGACACTGAGCAGAGGCTGCCCATGTCCCCTGTGTCCCACCCTTCAGCTCTTGATCCCCATTGATCAGATCCCCTCTCAGGCTGCTTCTCTCCAGGCTGAGCAGCCCCAGCTCCCTCAGCCTTTCCTCCCAGGGGAGATGCTCCAGGCCCTTCAGCATCTCCCTGTCCCTCCTCTGGCCTCTCTCCAGGAGATCCCTGTCTGTTTGATCCCAGGGAGCCCAGCACTGGACACAACACTGCAGGTGGGGCCTGAGCAGGGCAGAGCAGAGGGGGAGGATCCCCTCCTGTGACCTGCTGGGCACTAATGATACAATGTAAGGTAAAGGTGCTGGTTTTTTGGGGCAGTTCATGGGATCCCCTTTGTGCAGCAGCACAAGGCACTGCCATGCCTGCAGGTAGATAGGTCTGAGTCCTTGCTTACGGTCCTGGCCCCCCAGTTGGGCTGTGAAAACAGCTGCAGCCAGACTGGGACAGTGTGGGAGAATGGTGTGCAGTGGGATGTGAGTGATCAAAAGTGATCGAAAGGGCAAAAATTACAGCTTGGGGCAGCCTTTTGCGCCTCTTCCTGCGGAGCTTGGCCCCTCTCCTGTCCCTGCATCACTCTTGTGCCATCCCCAGCGCTGCCCAGAGCACAGTGTGGGTGTATGTGCATAAATAGGGAAGCAGTGAGAAAACAACTGACCTGGAAACATGATTCCCAACTAATCAGGGCCCAGTCCTTTGTTTGGATAAACAGTGGGATTTGGCTTCTGTCCATTGCCTTCTAACTTCCCCATGCACAGAGATCTCAGGTGCAGATTAAAGCCGAAGGGTTAAAGAGCTTTGAAATCCTTCCACCTTAAATGCATGTGACAGCAATAATAATTAAACCCCAGCAGCACGCCCTGGCAGGGGCTACAAGCTCTCTGCTTGGGTGGGGTGATAGCGGGGACAGCAGGGTGCTTGCTGCTGCTGTGGAGTGCCCTGGCTTTTGGTGTGCACGAGCACTCCAGGGCTGTTGCTTGCCCGGTTTTGGTTGTGCTTCCTGGCTTTCCATGGCTGTGGGTGCAGTTTGGGGCTGTTTCTCCTTGTGGGGGGAAGCTGTTGGTGAGCTGCAGGCTGATGGGGAACAAGACACGTGGTGGTTTGTATCAAAGGCTGAGCCAGAAATGTGCCCAGACAATACCTGTTGTTAAGCCCCATTTCCAGGCTGTGTGGTTTGTCTTGGTGTACTCGATTTACTGCAGTTGCAGCACCCTCCTCTGCTGCTTTATCTTGTTATGGGCGCTATAAACTGCAATCAGGTTGCTTTCTAATCTTGCTGATAAAGGTGTGGCTGGCATGCCTGAAGTGGGTTTTTCCTGCAGTCCCGTGTGTGTGTGTGCCTGTGCCCCTTGGATCCTGTCTTTGTTCAATGTCCTTCATGTCACTCGTCCTCTCTCGGGCTCAGACAGGTAACCCCAGTCTCAATCGACGCTCCACTTGTAAATTCAGCTTCGAATGGCCTTCAGTCTTCAGGCTCCAGAAGGGGTCTGGGAGCTCGTAGCAAGTTGTGTCTCCTTACCAGGTGCTGCTTGGCTTGGGCCATGCGTCCCCCCACCTTCACCAATCCCTGCTCCCTCTCCCAGCTCCAGCAGCAGCTGCTTGGTACACAGGGCAGCTGGAAGGAGCTGACGGCAGCGGATTGCTTCCCTGCCTGGCAGTGGCTCGGCCATCCTATCCTGCCTGTGACAGTAGAAGTCTCTGGATAAAGAGGTGTTGTTTTGGCGGTCCTGAAGTACTGAACTTAATATTGAAGGGCTGTGGGGAGGGACTCGACTTCCCACAGTGCAGCCTAGAGAAGATACTCATGCGTCCTTCATGCAAGACACAGATCTCCTGGTTTTCAGCACCGTTAAGCTGAGGGTTAAGTAATTTTCCATCTTTTTACTAAATGTGCATTTCTGATGAATTTTTCTGAAAGTCTTAATATTAAGGTGCAGAAAGTCCACATGGCTTGTGTGCGTCTTAGCTTTGCCCTGGGGAGGAAGCATGGATGAAGGTAACCAGCCTGCCTTGTTCAGAAGGCTACAAAGTCCTGCTCTTGTTCAAACCAAGGCTGGTGTGCAGACCTCTAGCATGTACTGCACTTCGGTAGCACAAGCAGGCAGGGGGTTTGCAGCTGGTTTTTTCAGAAGCCCCCTTTGGAACGCTTACACTAGCAGCTTTCAGCAGCTCTCTCAGCTGGTGCAGGGATGTCCCACCTTACTGGAGCATCTTCCAGCACCACAGTTGGTTGGTGTGGCTGAGACGTGTGTGTTGTTCCATTCCCACTGGTCCTCTGGCTTCAAATCTTGCCCACAGTCTTGTCTGTAGTCCAGACTAATCTTTTTCTCATCTAAATTAGAGTACTTAATGCAGGATGGAGAAATTCCTTCCAATTGATTTCTAAAATTCCTTTGCATTAGGTGCCTCAGAAGTTGCTGCTCAGTCTCAAGGTCACACTGCTGAACTATTTCTGTTCAACTAACGTTTAAAACAGCTAAATGAGCAATGTAAATGTTTGAACATTAGCTACAGGGAAGTCACAGAAAACACAAGTAAAGCCTAGGCTTCCCTGAAGACACTGCTGGTAATTATGCTCATGTGAACCATTCAGCTCCCATCGCAGTCCCCTCTAAAGTCACTCCTCTGCATGGGACGTGGGGTCCTGGCAAAGGCAGGAGTGGCACTGAAGTCTTTGAATTTGAAATGATGGTGTTTTAACACCGAAATGTTATACTGAGGCTTTAGGCTGTCATAAATAACCCATACATCAGCCTGTTGTCAATGTAACTTTCAAGTGGAGGGATCACAACATTCAAAGTCAGCAATTAAAAGTTCCTGCTGATCACAGAACCGCAGGGGTTGGAAGGGCCCCCCAGAGCCCATGGGGTCCAACCCCCTGCCAAAGCAGGGTCCCTAGGACAGGGCACACAGGGCAGTGTCCAGATGGGGCTGGAATCTCTCCAGAGAAGGAGACTCCACACCCCATGGGCAGCCTGGCCCAGGGCTCCCTCACCCTCACTGGGAAGAAGTTCTTCCCCACATTGGGGTGGAACTCCCTGTGCTCCAACTTGAGCCCATCGCCCCTTGTCCTGTCCCCACAGACACTGAGCAGAGGCTGCCCATGTCCCCTGTGTCCCACCCTTCAGCTCTTGATCCCCAGTGATCAGATCCCCTCTCAGGCTGCTTCTCTCCAGGCTGAGCAGCCCCAGCTCCCTCAGCCTTTCCTCACAGGGGAGATGCTCCAGGCCCTTCATCTGTGTCCCTCCTCTGGCCTCTCTCCAGGAGATCCCTGTCTGTTTGATCCCAGGGAGCCCAGCACTGGACACAACACTGCAGGTGGGGCCTGAGCAGGGCAGAGCAGAGGGGGAGGATCCCCTCCTGTGACCTGCTGCCCACACTCCTCCTGATGCCCCCCAGGATCCCATTGTCTCTCTCAGCCCCAGGACACACTGCTGGCTCATGGCCACCCTGTCACCCACCAGCACCCCCAGGTCCTTCTCCACAGAGCTCCTCTCCAGCAGCTCCCCCCAGCCTGTCCTGATTCCAGCAGTTCTTCCTTCCCAGGTGCCAGACTCTCCACTTGCTTTCATTAGACCCCATCTGTTTTCTCCCTGCCCAGCTCTCCAGCTGATGTGAAACTCAATTTGGTGAATGTTTTGGGAAAAAAAAAAATTAAAACATGTCTCTGTGTTTGTCCCTGAAGAGGTCTGAATGTTTGAGTGTTGCAGACTGGACAAGGAATGTAAACATACTTGCTAGTGGCAGCAAAATCAGTGCTGCACAGAGGCTTCCCTGTGGATTCTAACCCCACTGCTGTGGCTTAATAGCTGCTGAAGTTTCCTGGCCTTTGAAGTGCCAGTGAGTCTGGCTTCGGTGTGTTACAAACAGATCCTTTCCACGGGTGAGTTCAAAGCCAGTGTTTGGTTTATGCCACGGAAAGGAGACAAGTTTGGCAGCTTTGTCTCCTGTATAAACTGCTCTTGCTGCTTTTTTCCTCAACTCTTTTATTTTTCCCCTCATTATGATGCTCAGTTGCTAGTCTTGCCTCATTCAGAACTTTAAACGAGCGATTCAGAAGGGATCTGGGGATCGGGGGTTGGATTTGGCCTGTTCATGGATTCAGCCTGATAAAGCAAGGTGGATCCCATCATAGATGGTCACATTGCTTTCTTCTATTCAGATGGAAAAGCTGTTTCCAGAGGTTTCTCCCAGCAGCTCGCCTTAATCTGGGGTTGAGAAGCTGAAGCAAGTCTTTTTTAATTAAGCAGCCCTGCTGCTCTGGTGCCTTGGGAGGGTGTGAATCAGGCAGCAAAACCCCTGGCTGCGGCTGTGTGGAAAGTACACCGGCTTCTGAGTTCTGCATCTGTCCTGTCTGTGTGGAAATGCCTTGAGACAGCCCCTGCCAGGAGGTGAGCCCAGCAGAGAGGAGCTGAGCACTCTGGTTGGCTTTCTTAAGCAGGGCTGTTCCCTGAGCCAGCAGTGATAGTGGAAGGGCAGAGGAGGATGGATTTAACGTGCCCGTGTGTGTTGTCACGTGCAGTTGAGATGCCTTGGCGGCTTCCCTGTGTCTTGCAGACTACCCCAGACTGATCTGGCTTGGAAGGGACCTCTGAGCCCATCTAGTTCTACCCCTGCTGCCGTGGTTGGTATTAGCCCGGGCTGCCCAAAGCCCCATCCAAAACAGATAGGAAGGTAAATGTGATGGGCGTTAGTGGGTTTTGTCCTGTCTGTGTGGCTGGGGGTCAGTGCCTCCAGATCCTTACCTTGCATTGGGCTGGTTCTTGCAGGTTCGTGTCCTTGAGGAGGTGGGGGGACCTCCTGTCCCTTGTGGGTGGGTGTTTGGGAGGTGTCTGTCTTTGGCCATACTTATTCCCCTAAAATCTTACAGAACTGAATGGACACACCTAGGGCCTTGCAAATTTAAATCCTGTTGGAAAATCACTGCCACTTACTGGAGGGAAACATGGGCGTGTTTCTGTGTGTGCCCAATGCAAGGGTGCCTGCTCCCCTTGGCCCTGGGGCTGCGTCCCATCCTCTGCCCTCATAAGGTGGGTCCCCGCCTGGCTGTGTTCCTCTGGGCTGGAGCACGGGCCTGGGGCAGGCCGATGGCTCCCAGGTTGGGCAGCGTGGCAGTGATAACTGGTAGAGTTGGAGCTGCAGGACCCCTGCCACCTGCTCGGCCAAGGCCACCTTCATTGCCTTCAAGGAAGGAGATCTTCATGGCTTAAGGAGAGCCCGTAACCCTTTCTACTTTTCTCAAAGACTGGAGGATTATTTGTTGACCAACCAAGCCCGCAGAATGTTAGCTGGATGTACTGCTCGGTGCCTTCCTCCTGAGGAAGGGTTCAAAGGGCTGGCAGGTGAACTCTGAGAAACTAGGGGTGCTGTTCTACACACGTGGGGTGCAGTCGGACGTTACCAGGTCTCTGGTGCCCGTTGGCCTGAAACATGTTCAGTTGAGCTTTAAAAAGTTCTAAATGCCCAGCACCAAGTGTTCTCCAGATGGTTCCAAGTGTCCTGTGCTGAGAAGTCGTGTTGTTGTGTGTGTTTCTGAACTTGTTGAAGAAACTCACTAGTCATTTCTGAACAGGGAGCTGAAATCGCTGTAGAGATGGAGCTGGGATGAAGTCGCTTGATTTCCATCTGTGTTGCTTTCAGTTGTTATCCCAGCCCTGTGATGAAAGACAAGAATTCTTCTCAGGCTTGATTTGGAACTCCTTATTTTAGTCCTGCCTGTGGCAGAAGGATAAACCCATATTAAAATGACAGCTGTGGGTTCAGGAGGGAAGCAAATGCCAAGGAGGTGACGTAAGCATCTATCTTCAGGGCCTGTTTCTTGACATTTGTAAGGCACTAAGAACTGGTTTCCTCATTCCCTGGGAAGTAACGATGTGGAGATGCTGCAGGGAGGTGCCAGGACCCTCGAGGAGCCCCTTCTGCCAGGCAGCACCAATCTCCCTGCAGAAGGGGGTGGGGAAGCATCTTCTGGCTTGAGCGTGCCCAGGGGTATCCATCTGCCCCCAGGCAAAACCTGGCAGGGTGTGGAGGAGACAAGAGGTTTATTCCTGGGTTTTACAGCAGTGCTGGGTTCTTTCCTTTCCCATTTAGTGTCATCTTATTGTTCACAGTCCTTCAGCAGCAAGCTTCCACAGCCTGGCTGTCGCTGTGCTGGGGGCTCTGGGCTGGAGCCTGGCTCACTGGGGGCTCTGCTGCTGCTGACCTGGGGCCACAAAACTGCAGGGCAGAGCTGAGTCCTTGGAGCCCCCAGATGTGTCTGCACATGTGGCTGGGCCCACTGTGACAACCCCATGTGCATGGCAGGGCATGCCCAGCCCATGGGGGTTTAAAGCAAAAAGGTTAAAATAAGCAATTTTTCTTCCCCTGGTGATGAGCTGCTGTTTGGTTTCCGTTGGGGTTTTTCTGCCTGAGCTGAGTGTAGCTTCTCCGAGTGGGTAGAAGTGCTGCCGTGCTCTGCAAAAGCAGCAACCCGCCCTGGCTGGGCAAGCTGCCCCCCACCCCCTGCCTGCTGCCCCCCACCCCCTGCCTGCTGCCCCCCACCCCCTGCCTGCTGCCCCCCACCCCCTGCCTGCCCCTCCTGCCTGCTGCTTTGGCTGCCCCCCTGCCCCTGCTGCCCCCCTGCCACCTGCTGCTGCTCACCTCCAGCGCAGTCTTGGGCTGCTGTGCTCCGCCAGCTGCTCAGCCAGCAGTCAGCCAGCAAAGGGTATGTCCATACTGTAAAGCCTCTCCATCTGCCCCGTGCCTCGGGCTGGTAGGAAGGGGCAGGAGGTTTTTGCACTTGGGGATAAACCTATTTTAGTCTCATGGATGGTGTTCAGTTGGTTTGTTTGAAACTCAGGGAGTTACTGCCCCGGGGTGATGTGGCGAATGAGGAATACACCTTCCACACCGCAGCCAGCTGGAGGCTGTGTGGTTGTGTTGTGAAAGCTTAGTGAGGAGTTGCTAGCAGTGTGTTGTCTCAGGGTTAGGTGTCATTTGGGTATAACGTGAAAGCAGTGCTCGCTTTTTGGGTGGATGTGGCCACAAATACCAGAATTCCACGTCACACGGTTTATAGCTCCTATTTCCTAGAGTTTGGAAGAGTTTTTGGTGTGGGTATGGGGCTGCTAGGTTGGGAAGATGTTAAAGGAATGGGTCAGTCAGCGTGGTGCAGGTGCTGTATCCCCACTCGGTGGGCTGGAGCATCCTCCTGTCAGCTTCCAGTGGGAAGCTGGCTCTGCTGAACCTGTGGTGAGCTTTCTGGGTGTTTCATGCTAAGACCAACATATTGTTGGCAGTTTTTTCCTGGGTTAGTGGAAAAAGCCACCGTCAAGTGTTAGATATTGAAATGGCTTTTGAAAAGGAATATAATGACTGCGACTTTCTGGTATATGGACTTGAAATGCTGCATCAAATCCCCTGTCCGACTTGACCAAAGCAGTTTAAGGGACCACAGGTGCCTCTGTGCATGCTGTGTGACACCAGCTTCATGCAGAGTTTCTGGAGGGTGCCAGCACCCTCTCGTGGGCAGTGCAGGAGCCCAGAATTTGTGTCTTTTTCGAGGTGCAGATACCAAAATCCTGCCTGGGTCTGGGTGGTGTCCCTGCTGCTGGACTGCGTGGGGGTGTTTGCAGAATGCAGCCAGCTGGCCAAAATACTCTGTCAGTTTGGAAACCGCTTCAGCGAGTGGCCCAGCTGCTTCGGAATAGTGTTACCTTCCCATTGGTAAAGCCCCCTAACCTCCTGAGTATAATCACAGAGTCACTGGGTTGGAAAAGCCCTTTAAGCTCATGGAGTCCAACCGTCCCTGCCCTGTGCTGCCCCAGATCCCTGAGCACCTCATCTCCCCTCTGTTCAACACCCCCAGGGGCAGGGACTCAGCCCCTCCCTGGGCAGCCTGGGCCAGGCCCTGACAACTCTGCCAGGGAAGAACTTGTCCCTCCCAGCTGAGCTGACCCTGCCCTGGCCCAGCTTGAGCCCATTTCACAGGATCACAGACTTGTAGGGGTTGGAAGGGCCCCCCAGAGCCCATGGGGTCCAACCCCCTGCCAAAGCAGGGTCCCTAGGACAGGGCACACAGGGCAGTGTCCAGGCAGGGCTGGAATCTCTCCAGAGAAGGAGACTCCACACCCCGTGGGCAGCCTGTCCCAGGGCTCCCTCACCCTCACTGGGGAAAAGTTCTGCCCCAGATTGGGGTGGAACTCCCTGTGCTCCAACTTGCAGCCATCGCTCCTTGTCCTGTCCCCACAGACACTGAGAAGGGGCTGCCCATGTCCCCTGTGTCCCACCCTTCAGCTCTTGATCCCCATTGATCAGATCCCCTCTCAGGCTGCTTCTCTCCAGGCTGAGCAGCCCCAGCTCCCTCAGCCTTTCCTCACAGGGGAGATGCTCCAGGCCCTTAATCATCCCCGTAGCCTCCTCTGGCCTCTCTCCAGGAGATCCCTGTCTGTTTGATCCCAGGGAGCCCAGCACTGGACACAACACTGCAGGTGGGGCCTGAGCAGGGCAGAGCAGACGGGGAGGATCCCCTCCTGTGACCTGCTGCCCACACTCCTCCTGATGCCCCCAGGATCCCATTGGCTTTGTTGGCCCCTGGGGTACACTGCTGGCTCATGGACACCCTTTCCTATCCCCTGTCACCTGGAAACAGTTATGTATAAAGAGAAAATCATCTCTTCCCAATTGTACAGCCAAGGGGATTATATGTATTTATGGAAAAAAGAGAATTCAGTCCTTCCCATTATCCTGTACCCTCCTTACCCTGTGTCTGCCCTTGCTCCCTGCCCCACTGCTGGGAGGGGGGGATTTCCCAGGGGAACCAGCCTGCTGCCAGTAGTTTCAAGAAGCCAGTGTTTGAACAGGGGGCTGTAGGTAGCATGAGGTCGTGTTTATATGGTTTAAAAACAGCCACTAAAACTAAAACCTCAGCTCCACGTTTAAATTCTAACAAGGGGAGAACTTTAGCCCTGCCTGTGGGACAGGTTGGCTGTGACAACATACAAATCCATTGTAGTTTTAAGCTGTTATTGGCCAGTTAATTATTGTGCTGTCCCTCTCTGCTAGAAGGAGCACAGTTGCAGGTTGGGTTCTGTGAGGTTAGCTGCTTGTGCCTCCTGAATGTTTCTCCTGGCCCAAACTACATAGGCAGATTCAGTCTTTTTTTTTTTTTAATTAATTAATTGTTTTTTTCCAACCAGGAATGTCCAGAAGTGGTTCTCCCTCTCCCTTTGCTGGGGTTACAGAGGCTCTGTGGCTGTGTATGTATGCACTAGTTACTCTTCCAGAATCAGAAATTTGTCCCTTTTAAGGCCAGGGGTTGCCATTAGTAAAGCACTTTTAAACTCATAAACAAAAAACTAATTACTAACTGTGTTTCCCCTTCTTGCAGGTTGCAGACTCAGCATGGATCTCTACTAGTTAAAAAGGTAAGCAGACCTGGACAGCAAGACTCTGTGTTCCTGATGGATGCATTCAGATCATCACTTGGAGGAGAGGATTATGTTAAATGTTTTTCAAGAGTTATTTAAACTTTATTATTTCATAACTTTTACTTCTCTCTGTGCACCAAACCCCTTCAAAGAAATTGGGTGGGTAAAGTTTGAAATAGAGAAAATATCACTAAGGATTAGTTAACTGCATCAAGCTGAGGTATGTGGTAAGGAAAATGACTTACCCTTCTGACTGCAAATTAATGTCCAGTCTGTGATAATGACATCAAAATGCAGAGCTGGCCTGTAGAACGTCACCCTTCGAGTGCTTGACTCGAGTTTGGTAACTGGTTGTGGTGGGAAAGAAGGAAACGTGGCCAATTTTTAAGCCTGTCTCCTGTTGCCAAACAACACCCTACCTGCATGACTGGTCTTGTTGTTGTTAGGGGCATGGGGGCTTTTTGGCCTTTTTATAAAATAACTTCAAGATCTTTGAGAATTTTGTTAACTTCCTTTAAAGCTATTTTAGATCTTTCTTGCAGTTAGCTGCTCGTTTCCTTAGCACCACTGGGTAGCTGCATCTGTTGCCTTTTAAATGGTCCTGAAAATCCTTATGCTATTTACTGGGAGATGGAAGCTGTCCAGCTGTTCTGTCTCTGAATAGATACCACCTTATCCTTGCAAGCACATCTTAAAATGCATTTCTGACAGTTTAGGGGTATTTGAGGAGTCCTGCAGAAATAACCGGTGTTAAAAACAAGATGTTCAGACCTCCAGTAAGAAGGATACAGACAAAGGATGCAAAACTTCGTAATAAGTATATGTATATACATATATACACACATATATATATAGTTTGCTGTAGAATAAATCTGCAAAGACTTATGTTTCTTATCTGGAGCTGGGTGGTGTACTCGGCCAAGGGAGCAGTAGATGTAAAATCAGCTATTTCTGTCGGGCAACAGTAGATGGTGCTGTTGGAGCAGATTTAACCCCCTGAGGACCAGAACCCCAAGCTGGAGTAGCTGGTGTCAGAGCTCCTGGGGTTCCTGCTGTGCAGCCAGCAGCTTTGTGCTTTGGGATTGGCTGTGCTGAGCAAACGCTCAGGCTGTAATTAGCCCATACAGATTCTAGCAGTCATTGCTAATTTATATTAATTCTCTCTGTGGTACCCAGAACTGGAAGGAAAGCATGCTGTGGCCCTGCAGTGCTGTCTTTGTGCTCCAGAAGTGTGTGAATTACATGGGGGGTGTGCAGGGGGAGTCACTAAGAGAGCTCCCAGTACACAGTGTGGGGCTGTTTGTACAGAGGGTGCATGAAGTAAGCTGGTAGTAGTGGCCAATTCTATAAGTAAGTGAGATTTGCAAGGGTGGTTGTGGTATTAACAAAGAAAAAGGACAGCAGTGAGTTTCTTCTGTGTTCTGTGATGAAACTCTTGTCCTCTTTCTCCTCTCCCCAGCAGCTTTCCAGCTAACCTGCTTCAGAGTGAGCCTGGGAGGTACCTAAAGCCTGATCATTATTCCTGTGGGCTTTGCAAAGAGCTGTGGGTGAAGGAGAGCCTTGCTAAGTGTGGGGCCTGGCAGAAGGGCTGGGGCATGGCCTTCAGCCTCCTGGTGCTGGGGAACCTCGATGGGCAGGGCCTGTGTGTGCCATGGCTGCAGGCTCTCTGGGAACACACAAACACTTGGCCTCAGAAACCCGCCGGTGTGATGTAGGCAGCAGAGAAGTGAGAAGCTGCTGGACTTTTCCACCAGGTCTCATTTGGGTTAGTTTACTGTCGTTGTTGCTCTGCCTTCTGAATCCAGGGATCTGGGTGAGATGTGCAGGTCCATAACCGAGTTCCCTCTGGGAATGGCTTTGTCCTTGCAGAGAAGGCAGTCTGGTTTCTCCTTGATGCCTTTGTGGGTGTGCAATCTGTGGTTGGACTCGATCCTAAAGGGCTTTTCCAACCCAGTGACTCTGTGTGGCTCAGATCACCTTTCAGTAGGCGTCCCTGGATGAAGTGGAAGAGCCCTGCAGTTAGGGGAATGGATTTCCCCACAGTCAGGTGAGCTCCAGGCGAGATTCCTCTGGGCACTGCAGCTCGTAAGGGAATCTGGTGTAGGTGAGAGGGCTGTGTTACCTACTCTGCTCTTGGCCGGCTGTGTGGTTACACCTTGGAGTCCTGGATGAGCACCTCGGCTTGAGGAAGGATCGTGGCTTGGGCTTTAACCAGAACAAAGAGACATTCATTAGCTTGGTGCTGGGTAAACAGCTGCCTCTTTGGTGTTTTGATTGGTGCAGTGGTCTGTGTGGTAGCCTGCAGAGTGGATCTGACGTTACTTTGGAGTTTAAAAAATGAGAGGAAGGAATTTCCCAACTCTTTGAGATACAAGCCAGTATAGTTCCTCAGGCAAAAGCCCGAATTCTTGTGCCTCTTGCCCGGTTCTCAGTCCTGCACAGTGTACCTGGGCTCCAGGAATAGGCACCGTGGGGAAACAGTGTGTGGAAACTGAGCAAAAACTGTGGGGAGCCCACAGCAAAGGCAGCACCCAGGCTGCTGCTCTTAAAGGAGATGTGATGCTTTACCCTTCATCTCTTGGCACCTTCAAGCTAAAACATCCCACTCTGTTTTCCAGACAGAAGCAGTCTCTGTCGGCCAAGAAGCCAGCAGAAGTGTTTCGCCATGGATGCGGATGATGAAGAGAACATGAGTAAGATGTGCTTCTTCCCACACTAACAAATGATGTGACCCTTTCTGAAGGTGACTTTGGTGGGAGCTCAGGGTGACCACAAAGCCACTTTGGGAGCACAGCATAAAATTATTTCTGCCTGTGCTTTGAAATAATACGATGTAGAAGGGTGAATGGGAGCATGAAGTGTTTTAAATGCACGTGGTTATCTGCTAACCTTAGTATACTTTGTGTCTTGTACTTTTCTTCCAACAATGGACTGATTGAAGGAACTATTTTCCAGTTCTGAACCAGCAATGAAGAAGAGGTGGAGAATACTGGTAGTGCAAATGCTGAGGGCTTGGGACCAGTCAGGGGGAAGGGCTGAGATGATGGAGATGGAGTTGAAATTTCCATAAATAATGGAAAGCAGAACTGGAGGATGGAGGAGCAAAGTGAGGAGCTAGAAGAGCTCCTGCAGCTCCTGTGTAGCTGATTATTCTCATTAAGTGCAGATTGTTCCAGCCCTGAGCTACTGGATTAATGTTCGTATAAACACAGAAAGAGTTGAATATACTGATTGTCTTGACAAGTACTCTGGAGAAGTGCTGGGAGGTTGCTCACCCTGAGGTATAATTAAGGTCTGATAACCTGTGGAGAAATGTGTTCTCGTTATAAAAATATTTATACTATTACTGGCCTTTTAACTATCTTTTCTTGGTGAATGGGAGAAATGGTCTGGAGCTGGTGTGCTGTGCCTGACTAGAAATAATTATATGTGATACAGTAACGAATGTGCTTGCTCTTCCCCTGAGTGGCAGTGGCTGAACAGCACATCTCTGGCAATGCTTGGAGGCATAGGAGGCTTTAGGGCAGAAGACTTCACAGAATCCCAGAGTCACTGGGTTGGAAAAGACCCTTAGGATCATCAAGTCCAACCGTCCCTGTCCTGTGCTGCCCCAGACCCCTGAGCACCTCATCTCCCCTCTGTTCAACACACCCAGGGGCAGGGACTCAGCCCCTCCCTGGGCAGCCTGGGCCAGGCCCTGACAGCTCTGCCAGGGAAGAACTTTGCCCTCCCAGCTGAGCTGACCCTGCCCTGGCCCAGCTTGAGCCCACTGCCCCTTGGCCCAGCTCCTGTCCCCTGGCTGAAGAGACCAGCGCCCACCTCTCTGCACCCTCCTGGCAGGGCAGGGGAGGTGGGGAGAAGGTCTCCCCTCAGCCTCCTCTTCTCCAGGCTCAACACCCCCAGCTCCCTCAGCTGCTCCTCAGAGGATTTGCCCTCCAGCCCCTTCCCCAGCCTGGTTGCCCTTCTCTGCACTCGCTCCAGGCCCTCCATGTCCTTCTGATGCTGAGGAGCCCAGAACTGGACCGAGCACTCAAGGTGCAGCCTCCCCAGTGCCCAGCCCAGGGGCATAATCCCCTCCCCAGACCTACTGGCCACACTATTGCTGACACAAGCCAGGATGCCATTGGCTTTCCTGGCCACCTGGGCACACTGCTGGCTCATGCTCAGCCTGCAGTCACCCAACACCCCCAGGTCCTTCTCTGCCTGACAGCTCTCCAGCCAGTCTCCCCCTGCCTGTAGTGCTGCAGGGGTTCGTTCTGTCCCATGTGCAGCACTCTGCCCTTGGCCTTGTTAAACCTCATCCCGTTGGTCTCAGCCCATGGGTCCAGTCTGGTCAGATCCCTCTGAAGAGCCTCCCTACCCTCAGGCAGATCAACACTTCCTCCCAGCTTAGCATCATCTGCAAACTCACTGTTGACTTTAGTTCAGTCTGAAAGAGAAACATTTTGCTTGGGAGATAAAGAAGCTGGACCATTGTTTTTATAAAAAAGAAAATGAAAAGAAGAAAGCCCTCAAACAAGAAAAGAACCCCACCAGCCCCTAAAAACAGCAACTGGACCAGAACCCATCTTTTTGGCTGTGACTGAAATACGGGATTCGTTGCTGACACTCTCTCTTGGTATGGCAGAGGTTCCATCGGGAGGATGCTTCAGCAGGGAAGTCTTCAAAGGAGCAACAGCTGGGAGTGGAGAATTCCCCTGCGCTAATTCTTCTCTGTATCTCAAGAAAGGAGTGTTCTGGGCAGGAATAAAAAGTGCCTTCCCAAGTTGGAGAAGACCCTGTCCCTTTACATGGGCATTCCCAAAACGGCCTGAAGCGAACAACTCCATTTTTGCCTGCTGCTGGGGCTCTCAGGAACCCACTCACTGCACTGCGTGTCTTGTCCGCAGGCCATCTCCCTGGGGTTGTTCGAAGTTTGGGACGCACCAGTTACACCAGTGCCCCGTACTGGGGTATGAGAGGACAGCTCAGATGTCTGCTTGTGTGAGCACAGGAGACCTTCCCGCGTCTGTGCGCCCACTTGGACATCATGAACTGGAAAGGTTAAACCATCAGATGGGGGGGGGGGGGGCGGTGCGGATTCAGAGCTGGAATTCTTCTGTTCTTCCCCTTGATTCCAGCAAAGATTCTTTAAAAACACATATGCTGCCTTTTTGTCTCAGGACTGCAAAGCCCAGTCCAGAAGGTGCCTGTTAATTGCTTACGGCTCCTTTTGGAGACGTGTCTCGCAGGGGAGGAGGGGGGGCATACACAACACTCGTAGCTTCCAGTTGCCTGACTGGAATTGCTCTGCAGAAGCCAGAACTAACCTTCTGCTGGTGTTCAGCTGCAATGTGAGGCAGGAGGTGAGGCTGTTCATATCCCCCAGAAGTACAGTGGGTTGGACTTGAGGTTTAAAGGGCTTCCTCCCCAGCTGTTCACCATCGAGAAGGTGTTACAAAAGACTTGGGGAAAGATTATTTATTTTTAAGGACATTTTCAGTTGGTTTCCTCTTGCTCTGTGTGGAAGGTATGCCTGCAGCACCCTGAGCACCCCAGAAGGCTGTGCCAAAAGCCCACCTGCTGGGCATCACCTCGGCAACACATCAGCCTCAGTACAACAGAGGTAAATCCTCTTCTGGCATGAAGTTGCCCTGTCGCCGGTCCCCATCCGTTACCGTAGGGGAGAAGGGGGGTGTTTTGCAGAACGCTGTCCTAGCCCTTCCCTTTGATTGTCCCAGGGGGTGAAGATGCCCCCCTCTTTGTCTTTGGAATGACTGAGAGACTCCCCAAAGTCTCACGGACTCTAAACCAGCATGTGACTGGAATGAAGACAACTACCAGAGAAGAGTGAGAAGAACACATGGCGCATCCAGCTGTGAGAAGAGGGGGGACACCTCAGGACAAGGGATAGCTGGAGCCTGCGGTGTAGGCAAGGGATGGCAAGGTTGGAATACGAGAGGTACAGGTAGAACCGTGAGCAGTTCAGGGTGCTCAGTACTTAATCAGTAAATGGGGAGAAAATAGAGGCCCTTAAGCCAGACTGGCAGCTGGGGCTCAGGGCGAGGAGTGGGAGACGCTGCCGTGCCACGTAAGGCGCGTCGCCCAGCACGCTGTGGATATGGACCCCGTGGTTCATGGGGGGTTTGCCCCATGGAAGGCAGCTAGAAAAATACCTGGGGAAGGAAAAACACCAAGGGTGGGTCCCTGCCAACCCCCCCTGGGACAGCCCGGCGCTGCGGCTGCCTGGGGAAGCACTGCTGTGTTGCGTGGCCTCTCTTGGGCTCTGCGGGTGGCCCTGTCCAGACATCCCTGCTGGGCCAGGTGAGGGTGCTCCTGGCTTCTGCAGCGGGGTGAGATGCCTGGAAAAGGGTGTTTCTGGAGAGTGGGAAGCGGCTGGGCTGGAGGAGTTACTCCATGTAGGAATAGGGACAAGGTGAAATGAGGTGGCTTTGCTGGCTTTGGCAGGTGGTGGCAGCTAATCTTACTAATCCATCAGCTCTTCTCCAACCCTGAGGTAATTGGGGGTCCTCACCAGTGCGGGGCAGGACAGGCTAAAGAAAAGGACTGAAACACGTCTTCACCCTGAGAAGCAGCTTGCTCTTTCTTGCAGTCCAGTCGCTCCATGGGTTGAAACCACCCGGATCCATCTGGTTCACACAGAGAGTCTTTGTCTTTCCATCTCCTGCAAAGCTTGGATTTGGATCACCTCCTGGATGTAGAAACTTGCCTCCTTCACGGTCTCTGGGTTTGACCCAGGCTGTTAGCTGTCTGCTTGCTTTCTCGCCTGGTTTCTTCCACCCTGCAGCTTCTCCAAACCTAATGAGCCTAGCAGCTCCCAGGCAAGGAGTAGTTTCCTTCCCTTTCTCCTTACTGAGACAAGGTAAGCATGCCAGGTTTCCCTGCTTCCTACAAGCCCCCCTGCTCTGTCGGGACATGATTTACCCTATCAGTGCCATGAGATGAGTGAAGTTCCTCCAGCTGCCGTCCTTACGTGCAGGAGTTCTTTCCTTACGTTCAGCTGGAGTCTGTTCAACGTGGGTGTTTCCTCCTGTGGTTTCCATGGGCACTGGTAGTAGTCCTCATGTAAGAACTGGTCATTCATTTGTGTTCAGGAAACGTTTACGATGAGGCTAAAAGTCATCCTGGTTGATAGCAAATTCCCGGTGCTGCTACTAAGAGCAGTGTTCCAGGAACACTGGTTTAGATGGGATGGAGTTTTTGGAGATGACACCTCCAGGTAAGAAACTCACTGTAGGGAAAGATTATCCCTAGATTCCTTCTCTCTGTGTGTGTCTATACCTGTATGTGGTATATCCAAATAATCTCTGTGCATGAGCACTGTGTATATGTGCTGTGTATGTGCTGTATGTGGCCTGTAGCACACCTGCTGCAGGAAATACGGTTTGTGGCTGAACATTCCCAGGGACACTGAGTTAAATTGAGCAGATTTCCAGCCACGAAACACTTCAGAATATTTAGTGTGGAATCCTTGACCGAATGTGATTGGCTGGGATGTGCCAGTCAGTACTGTGCTGTCCGCTGTCGTGCTACCATGACTCAATAAAATGTGTTCCTCCTCTGGCTTTTTCTTTTCAACCTTTGTTTTCTTTCTTTGTTCTTCTCTTCCCCCCTCTCCCCGAGCACCGAAAGGAGTAACCTATCGAGCTTTTGCTGGAGGATGTTATAAATGAAAATTTAGTAACCATTCCGTCGCCTTTGTAAGCTGGGGGAAGTGATGTGTGCGTGGCAGGGCACCCTTAGGGAGGGCTTCCAGGCGTGGTGGGACAGCTCCAGAGAGCTGCCGCCTCGGCCTGCTCCCGTTGCAGTTAACATCTATCACCTGCTCTCTGCCTGGCTGTAACACGGGTGTTTTGTAGTTGGAAATACTTGGCCTTTGTTCATAAATGCTGATATAAAGCTCAAATAATTTATTGCCCTGGTTTCTTGATCAAGGTAGAAAAGACCTCTTTGCAGTTGTGGCAAATACAGTTCCTTAAATATCCCTCTGGCGTAGCACTGCCCCAGCTTCCTGCCCCAGGAAAGGCATCCTCTAGCTGGTCTCACGAGGCCTCCCCCAGTGAAAGCAGCACCATGGGGATCCTCAGGCTTCTCCTGTTCTGTGCGGCGGCACCAGAGGATCTCCATCGTGATCTGGGGTCTGGGCCAGCAGTCTTCTCGCTTGGTGAGGAATGAGGAAATAGCCTGTAAACAACAAGTGTGAGGTCTCTTACTCGAGGTCTGGGTGGAAATACCCTGAGCAGCCTTGCAGAGCAGGCAGCTGTAGTCCTGGAGCAAACTGGGGCGAGGGGAAGTCACAGGCTAGGAAAAGTGTAAAGAGAGGTGAATTCAGAGGCTACAGAGCAGTTAAAGGGCAGCAGAAGCACTCAGGTGCTCTTCAGTCAAGGTGGGTGCCTACCAAAGAGCTGCCCAAAGTTTTCCAGGCTCAGGGTTTTTTTTGATGTCATTTCTCAATTCAAGCAACTAAAGTCACCGAGGAAAAGAATGTTACATGAGTGAAGTAAAACTAATTCTCTATTTCCTAGTACTGGCCTTTAGGCATCCATTTTTCTTTTACTAATTGTAGTTTGTTTCATAGGCTTTTACTACTATAACTTGCATTTCTGGTTTAAAGCATTTTTTCCAGGCCAAACCTAACTTAGGGGTAAAGGTTTTTGTTCCATCGCGATTTCAGTTGATGGTGCAAAAAACCAGCAGCGAGCTACAGCGTTCTACTGCTGTGCGATTGTGCCCAGCGCGTAGTTGCAAAGTCATCCTCAAAGGTGTTAGCTTCGTGGCTCGCCAAGCGGTCGCGGTTGTCGCCTGTGGTGGCATTGTAAAGCCTGTGAGCACACATCACTTAACCAGTTACAAAGGGAGATAAAGGAATCTATAAATTTTGCATTTACAAGATCCTGCAACGAAGGCATTGTAAGTTACTCTTTCTGGGCACCGCAGGTTCCAGCAGCACCGACGTTAAAGAAAACCGCAACGTGGACAACGTTCCCCCCAGGGACGGCGGCGGGCAAGGCGCCGGGGAGGGGGCGCAGCTCTCCAACGGGGGCGGCGGCAGCAGGAAGCGCCCGTTGGAGGAGGGCAACAACGGCCACTCCAAATTTCGCCCCAAGAAGAGGAAGAAAACACCCGGCCCCGTTCTGCCAAAGAATGCTTTGATGCAGCTCAATGAGATTAAGCCTGGCTTGCAGTACAGGCTCCTCTCCCAGACGGGGCCGGTGCACGCCCCCATGTTCGTGATGGCGGTCGAAGTCAACGGGCAGGTCTTCGAAGGCTCCGGCCCAACGAAAAAGAAAGCCAAGCTGCACGCCGCCGAGAAGGCTCTGCGCTCCTTCGTGCAGTTCCCCAACGCCTCGGAAGCCCACCTGGCCATGGGGAGGACTCTGTCGGTCAACACGGACTTCACCTCCGACCAGGCCGACTTCCCCGACACCCTGTTCAACGGGTTCGAGACGCCGGTCCCGCCCGACGCGTCCTTTTACCTGGGCTCCAACGGGGACGGGTCCTTCGGCTCCGCCGGGGACTACGCCCTGCCCTCAGCCGCCGTCCCCAGCAGCCTTTCCCAGTTGCCTCTCCCCGCCCCGTCGCCCTACCCCTCCGCCAGCGGGAAGAACCCCGTCATGATCCTCAACGAGCTGCGGCCGGGGCTGAAGTACGAGTTCCTCTCGGAGAGCGGGGAGAGCCACGCCAAGAACTTTGTCATGGCGGTGGCAGTGGACGGGCAGACTTTCGAAGGCTCGGGAAGGAATAAAAAGCTGGCCAAAGCTCGGGCCGCTCAGTCGGCCCTGGCCTCCTTGTTTAACATGCAGCTGGACCAGACCCCATCGCGGCAGCCCATTCCCAGCGAGGGGCTCCAGTTACACCTGCCACAGGTGAGAGGTGCTCCGGGTTCTCTTGACGGCTTTGGGTCATGACCAGGAGGAGCCCAGTCGTGTGCTGAGCCAACTCGAGCAGCGTTTCCGCTGTTTGTTCTGCCTCCATGGGGTGTGTGCATGGCTGTGTATGTTGCTGTGTATGAATTTTGCTCTTGCAGCTGGGAAGGGCGATGGGATCCTGGGCTCCATCAGCAGAGGGGTGGCAGCAGGGACAGGGAGGGGATTGTCCCTCTCTGCTCTGCCCTGGGGAGGCCCCAGCTGGAGCCCTCTCAGGCTGCTTATCTCCAGGCTGAGAAAAGGGTGTGTTGGTAGCAGTACTTCCCCAGTACGGGCCCTTAACCTCCAGCAGTTTGTGTCTCAAGGATTTTCTCAGCCAGAAGCAGTGTCTTTCCATCTGAGAGTTCCTGAGGGATTGTTTTCTCCCATGAATTTCAACCCTTTCTGGAACTTGTGTCACCTCTTCACCTCCCCAGCGCCCTGTAGCTGGGAGTTCCGCTGCTTCAGCAGGTATTACAGGAGGAAGAGTCTCCCCTTGTGTGGGTTGAATGTGCAGCTGGCATCTTGGTGTGCCTTAGGGCGTGTGGTGGTGGCTTTCAGTAAGTCTGCTGGGCCGGGCTGCCGGTGCTACCAGTGGAAGTGGCTTCCATCGGAAGGTGGGAACCTGCTGGGGGAGGTATCCTCTTCAGACCACCCGTGGCCTCTCTTAGGAAGACCTTCCTAGAAGCTTTGGAAAGCTATTTCCCAGACTCCATCAAGCTATTGACTTAAAAAGATAGCTGATTAGTCAGGGGGTGCCAGCAGGTCGGCATGGGAGACTGGGAACTGTGAATATTGAAACTTAGAAATAGCGTCATTTATTGTGGTGGGAACTGGGTTCTTGGGAGAGAAACCAACTTGAGCTGCACAAATAAGGGGTGTAGCTCCGGGTGAAAGGAGCTTTTAAAGATCCACTAGAGGGAACGCTTCTAATCATTCCCCTGTTTGTGCTGCAGATGGAATTTATCCATTGTAAAATGGGATTTATCACTGGGGACAGGCATGGAAACCAAGTGTTGAGCAGGAGGAATGGAGAGAGAACCTGGTACTGCAGTGGCTGCTTGTACCTGAGGCGCTACCTTAGTCCTGGGTCAGCCTGGGGAAGGGGGAACCTGTGAAAAGAACTATTCAAATGTAGGAAAGATGAAAATATGGGATGTTTAAAGTGATGGGAGGTCTGGAAACGCGGCTTCTGCAGGGGCACTGGAGGCCTCTGGGCAGTTTGTTGCAATAGATGTCTTAGGTATACAAAGAATGTGGCAAGTTAAAAGTCAGCAGAAAGGTGACACTGAGTGTGTCTGTGAGCAGCACCTTGGAGTGACTGCTGTGGGGTCAGCAGCAAGGTACAAGGTACATAAGCAGGGAGGTCCTCCTTTTGCCAGGTAGCAGGTCCTTTCAGTAAATAAGGGGAGCTTTGGAGCACTGGAAAATAATTAGCCTGGTTTATTAGCGTGGAGGTGTTGGCACCTCCTCTGAATTGTGTGTGCTGGTCACTCTCTGAGGAGAGATAATGGACCTGGTTGACCTTGATTTTACCTGCTGTGGGCACTGGCACTGTTCTTCAGCTCGTGAAGTTCACATAAGCCCCAAACTGTGACAGTAAGGTGGGATAAAGCTGAGGAAGAATGTTGGTGCTTGAGCAGGGTCATCAGAGATCTCGTCACAGATCTCATCTCTCCCATCACAGATCCCATCTCCCTCATTGGAGGTCCCATCAGAGATCCCACCTCTCTCCTCAGAGATCCCTGCCCCCATGGGTGCTGGGTGCTGTTGGCCCGCACGGTGCCCCTGCTCTGTCGCAGAGGTGCCTTGGGCTCCCAACACGTGGGTGCTCATCAGCACTCACCTGGGGCTCTCTGCCAGCCTGCCAGGGTCTTCCAAACAGACCTCAACTGCATTGGCTTCAGCATCTTTGGGACCCTGGATGGTCAGGGGAGCATCGCTGCGAGGTGTGTGTTAACCAGAAGCAGGCTGTGTGGGAAGGACAGTGGGAGCAGCTGTGAGCTGGCGTGCTGTAGCCAGCACACTGTCAGCTATTTGAGGGCTTTCCTTTTTGGAATAACCCAACTCTGGATGATGACTTCAGGCAGGAGTGAGGGGAGAGAGAACCACGTGTCGGATGCTGGGGCGCTCGCTGGGGAGGTGAGGCACGACTTCAGTTGCTGTTCCAGTTAATATTTACACATGTGAGAGGGCGTAGAGGCAGAACGAGGAGTGAGAGGTCCCTACCCAGGCTCGTCTGTGGCCTGGGCTTGCAATGGAGACAGCTTCGGGTCCTTGGTTTTGAGATGGGGACAGCAAGGATGTCACTTGAGGTCAGTGAGTCTCGTTCCCGGCACTGCAGTGCTCTGTTTTGTTCCCCCTGTGCTCTTAGTGCCACTGTTAGTGTAACAGACTCCCTGGGGAAGAGGAGGAGCATTCCCCTTTGTGGGGTGAGGATGCTCACAAAGGGTCAAACCCTCAGCAGCTGGACCTGTAGTTCCCTGGGAGTGTGTATTCCCCACAGCACCTGCTGTTGCCCAAGGTGGCTATAGAATTGGATCATAGTATCATAGAATCCCAGACTGGTCTGGGTTGGGAGGGACCCCAAGGAGCACAGAGCTCCAACCCCCTGCCACAGGCAGGGACACCAACCTCCAGGCCTGGAGCTACACAAGGTTGCCCAGGGCCACAGCCAACCTGGCCTTGAACACCCCCAGGGACGGGGCACCCACCCCCTCTCTGGGCAGCCCCTTCCAGCCCCTCACCACTCTCCCCCTAATATCTAATTTAATATCTAATATCTTCCCCCTAAGAACTTTCCCCTAATATCTAATTTAAACCTTCTGCTCCAGGACCTTCATGTCCTTCTTGGAGTGAGGAGCCCAGAACTGGACCCAGCACTTGAGGTGCAGCCTCCCCAGTGCCCAGCCCAGGGGCACAATCCCCTCCCCAGACCTACTGGCCACACTATTGCTGACACAAGCCAGGATGCCATTGGCTTTCCTGGCCCCCTGGGCACACTGCTGGCTCATGTTCATCCTGCAGTCACCCAACACCCCCAGGTCCTTCTCTGCCTGACAGCTCTCCAGCCAAAGTGCAGGTATTGTTCATTACCTGGATGCAAGTCTCTCTGCAGGCTCCCTGAAGCCTGTGTTCTCTTGGTGGATCAGGCCCACCCCTATTTGGGAAAGTCTCTTTCACCAGTTCTCCAGTAGCACACCACATCATAACGCTATTCAGCACGCTTTCTGCATTGTCTGGAAGCTTGTGAGCTGCCAGCCACGTTCTCCTGCCCAGCACACCACTGGAAACCACACGTATTTCAGAAACCAGAGCGTAAAACTCATGGCTGAGGAGTGGTACCCATGCAGCGGGGCTGTGGATGAAACCCTGGGGCAGGGATGCTGTTTCTTGTCCCTGCAGTGACCTGCCTGTGTGCCTGCAGGGAGGTATTTCATTGTTTCAGCCTTTCATGTATTAATTTTCCATTCCCCAAACCAGGGTGATAATCAACCCACCACTTGTTATTTTCCTTGGGGGGATTCACCTGTGAGGTTCAGCTCCCTGCAGGGAGCACCAGCACCATGACATGCAGGGGCTGTGCTTGGGGGTCGTGGTGCTGTCCCAGCACGGATCCTTATGCAGCAGCCAAGAGACCTGACCTGGAAATGAGTGTCCCACCAGCCACACTTGTGGCTTCTGAGCAGAACTGGGCTCCCTGGGGATCACCTCCATTGCTGTTGGTAAGGGCTTAGTTGGAGTTGCAAATCGTAACTGCAAAGCGTTGCCCAAAGCTGGGGGTGGATGTGACCCCACTCACCACCCAGGGCTGGGTGCTGTCTCCAGTCAGACTCTGGGAAAAGCTGCAGAGCTCCAACATCATGACACGTGAGCTCTGACTGTCACCAGAGCTTGTCCAGGAGGATGCTGATGTTGAGAGCCCCTCTGTGCTGTCAGTTCTCCTGAGCGTGGCTGGGACAGCGCTGGGGAGTCGGGCCTGGCAGGCTTCAAACCCTTTTTTCTTTTCCCTTGGCCCCTGGCAGTGTGTTCAGAGCTGTGTTGAGGAGTTCATTCCATCTGGGGTGGGTGCCCCCACGCTCTGCTGCCCGGCAGCGCCGTGCGCTTGCCTTGAGCCCTTCCAGAGAGCCCAGAGGCAGTCTGTAAGCGGAAGATTCTCAGCCACAAGCACCCTTTTGGGCCTGATGTCGGTGCTCACATGTGTGCTCAGCACCATGTGGGATGCTTTTGGGTACCTAAGGTGCTGGCAGGTTCTTGTGTGTCGACCCGTGGGCCGGGCAGGACGTCCCAGGTCCTGCAGGTGCCACACACAGAGGAACAGATCATGCTCTTTAAGCCTTGCACTCCCAGGGAGGGACCTCAGCTCCTTCCTCGGCTTGTCTGCTGCTTCTCCTCCCTTGTGCTGGTGGAGGATGAGCAGGGATGGGCTGCCCTGTCTCTCCTGCCAGCCGTGTGTCCTGGGTTCAGCTGGGATGCAGTCAGTTTTCTGTGCAGCAGCTGGTGCGGTGCCGTGCTTGGTGCTGCTGACACATGGATGCCCTTAGTGGCTGCCAAGCCGGCAAGGACTTTTCAGCTTCTCATGCTAATGAGAAGGCGTGGGGCACCCAGGGAGCCTGGGGAGACACATCCAGGCCATGCTGTGGAACTCCTGGCTTGCCTTTCACAGCCCCTCCTTCAGGAACAGGCAGCCATCCCAGCAGTGCTGTCGCAGGGACCCCTCCGCGTTTCAGTTTCTTTTCAGGTGAAAAGCCAAGAATTTCCTCCTGACTCATCTCTTCTGGCTGTTCCAGCTCCAGCTGCCTTAAACACTGCAGGTGAGATCAGCTGCAGCGTGGAGCCCAGCCATCCTTCAACAGGAGCAGGACTGGTATTTTGAAGTTTTCCTTAAAGTGAGAATTGAGCAGCCCTTCCAGTCAGGCCAGTGCGACCCTGATGGCAAGATAAACAGTGACCCTTACTGCTCAGGCTTTCCTGGAGGGGCATGAGAGCCCCTTCCTTCTCTTACAGATTGTTTGGGGTTATGTGTTGACATTTTAGCTCTGAAATTTGTATACATCTTGTAAAAAGAAGAAATAGAAAGAGTTTGAGCAGCACTGAAAGGGGATTTGTTCTGATTTATGTAACAGAGAGTGGATTTGATAGTTACAAACTGTTTCTGTGGTGGTGTGAGGAGCCCGGGGTTTGCATCGTGCTCCTCTGGTCAGGGCCAGTGTCAAGGATACTGAAATCACAGAATCCCAGACTGGTCTGGGATGGGAGGGACCCCAAGGATCACAGAGCTCCAACCCCCTGCCACAGGCAGGGACACCAACCTCCAGGCCTGGAGCTACACAAGGGTGCCCAGGGCCCCAGCCAACCTGGCCTTCAACACCCCCAGGGATGGGGCACCCACCCCCTCTCTGGGCAGCCCCTGCCAGCCCCTCACCACTCTCTCTGCAAAGAACTTCCCCCTAAGATCCAATTTAAACCTTCCCTCCTCCAGCTTCACTCCATCCCCCTTGTCCTGCCAGGCTCTGCCCTTGAACAAGCTGATTCCCCTCCTGTGTCTCTGCTCCCTTCAGGGACTGGCAGGCTGCAATGAGGTCCCCCCACAGCCTTCTCTTCTCCAGGCTGACCCAGCCCAGCTCCCTCAGCCTCTCTGTGTAGGGGAGCTGCTCCAGCCCTCTGAGCATCTCTGTGGCTCCTCTGACCCCTCCCCAGCAGTTCTAAAAGACGTGTTCTGAGGTTTGAGCAGGAGAGCAGAGGTTTAGCTGTCTTCCCAGTTGTTCTCCTACGCCTCAGATGTTCACAACGATGGTGAGCATGCGGTGCTTTGGTGCTTGGCTTAGGGCTGTCCGACCCTGTTGGGACAGACGTGGAGCATGCAGGGCTCTGCTTCCACTCCCCAAGGCCTGAGAGCGTCTGGTGTGTCTGCAGAGCATCCCTCCCGCTGATGCCTCGGTGTCCACTCAATCTGATTCCCTGCATTGGGGTGTTTAAGAGCTCAACTCAGCCAGAATGCTGAGATCCTGTGGTGCAGTGTCCTCACACGTGTTTCTGTGCGATCCTACAGGTTTTAGCTGATGCTGTTGCACGCTTGGTTGTAGATAAATTCAGTGATTTGACAGAAAACTTCACGTCTCCACATGCAAGGAGAAAAGTCCTGGCTGGAATCGTCATGACAACAGGTAAAGAGAAGAAATTCAAAATACCTATTCTATCTGCTTGGGGGGGGAGAGCTCTGTTTGCAGGCTAATCCAGCTTTTTTTTCTCAGTCAGCTGCAGTTGAAATAGATTTTTTATTATTAAATCATCAAGTTGCACTAAATACAGCAATTAATTCTTGGCTAAAGATAATTACAGGATAGTTAGACCTGCGGGTACCTCTGTTTCCACAGCGTTCCTGTCTTCTGCTTGATTGAGGCATCTGAAGGTCGTGGGCTCCAAACAGGCACCCCTTTTAAAATGGACCAGGCAACAGTAAATGGAACAGAAGTGTCACCACGTCGGTCACACCGGTGGCACTCTAGGGTTTGGGCTTGTTATGTGAGAGCTCACACTTGCTTCTGAGGTTTTCCACTTGAAGTTAGCCTTGCTGGGTTTTAATCTTCCTGCTTTGGCTCCTGGTTGTTGTAGGAGAAGCAGCTGAAGAAAGCCCCCTGGGGCTGGGCAGCTGGCACCGTGTGTGTACAAAGGGTGTCGTGGTTCTCTGGTTGGTGGGGTGAGTTCTGGGCTCTGCCACATCACCTGAACCAGTGAAGCTCCACGTCCACGCTGCTGCTGAGCTTTCCTCAGGCAAAGGTTTACCTTGGTCTCTGCAATCTGCCTGAACCCTGGATGGGGCGTTTGTGAGACGCCCGCGGTGAGGTGCAGGAGCCAGCTGGAGGTGGGTGTCAGGAGCACAGGCAGGTCTCTCCCCAGCCTCCGCGCAGCCTGTGCCACGGGCTCTTCCCTCGGCCCTTTTGGCTGCAAAGCAGCTTCCCATGGTGATTTGGGCACCACCAGCCCTTCTCCTGGGGGGATGTTTAGAGGGTCCTGCTCCTCCAAAGTGGGTGTTTCCTTGCCAAGATCTGAGGGTGCTTGTTTGGGTAGATAACAACCCCGTGCTCTGAGAATGGGGGATGTGACAAGGGGACAGCGTGGCCCAAACTCTTGTCACAAGACATCCACGGTGGGCTGACCCTGGCCAGCAAACACCCACCCGGGCTGGCTCGCTGCCCTTGCTGGGGACACAGGGAGAAGACAGAAGGATGGCAAGAAGACTTGTGGGTGGAATAACACAGTAACCTCAAACATCCTCTCTTCTCTTCCCCAAGCTCTTACTGATGAGCATGATGCTTACGAAGTGGGGTATCAACATGGCTTGGCTGTCCTGGCAGTGCCTCCTCCCGGGTTCTTGCCCTCCCCAGACTTTGGAAGGTTGGGAGAGAAAGCCTTGACACTCCTCCAGCACTGCTCAGCAGCAACCAAAACTCTTGGTCTGGTACCCACACCATCAGCCTGAAATGCAGAGCACCATGAGGAACATGCTGTGGTTTTACTGGATGTGTTTTGTAATATTTAACAGGTTTTTATTGTAATTACAGTCCTGTGTCCACAGCTCCCAGAAGAGCCACGTGACCAAGGAATTAAGACTTAGTTCACGTGTGCATACATTAAAAATAGCTTTATCCAGAACTAGAAACCCTCTTTGCCTGGATACGTGTCTGGGGATTAGATGGGATTAGATGACCCTGTTGTGCAGCCTTGGTCTGTAGAATGAAGCATCTTCCCCATTTCTCCTCTGTGGGCCCCACCTCCTGACATGGGCCAGAGCAGGCTGTGGGCTCAGGGTCAGGTTTTTAAGGCCACATATTTCATCAGGAGCGAGAGCTCAAGCAGCCCACCTCTCAGTCACCTTGCTGAACCCTAGCTACACCCCTGTGTATGAGCCCTGCCGCTGCGCAGTTGGGTGCTCGTGGGAGAACCCTCAGCTCCAGGTGCTTGGAGTGCACTGAAACTGTGTTTCCCACTTTCCCATCCTGAGGTGACTATTCTGTGGGAGGAAGACAGCAGAAGGCCTTGGGCAGAGCTCGGTGAGGCCTCGAGGGCCTCAGGAATTGGACTGGCTTCTTGGGCCTTTTTTTTGCTGCTTTGCTGGAGGGATGTAACAGTTTGACCTGTCTTTCTGAATTCTTCATTCAGCTGACCTTTTTTATCTGTGTGTGGGATAAAGATCACAGAATCCCAGACTCACGGGGGTTGGAAGGGCCCCCCAGAGCCCATGGGGTCCAACCCCCTGCCAAAGCAGGGTCCCTAGCACAGGGCACACAGGGCGGTGTCCAGACGGGGCTGGAATCTCTCCAGAGAAGGAGACTCCACACCCCCTGGGCAGCCTGGCCCAGGGCTCCCTCACCCTCACTGGGAAGAAGTTCTGCCCCACATTGGGGGGGAACTCCCTGTGCTCCAACTTGAGCCCACCACCCCTTGTCCTGTCCTCACAGACACTGAGAAGAGGCTGCCCATGTCCCCTGTGTCCCACCCTTCAGCTCTTGATCCCCATTGATCAGATCCCCTCTCAGGCTGCTTCTCTCCAGGCTGAGCAGCCCCAGCTCCCTCAGCCTTTCCTCACAGGGGAGATGCTCCAGGCCCTTCAGCATCTCCACAGCCTCCTCTGGACTCTCTCCAGGAGATCCCTGTCTGTTTGATCCCAGGGAGCCCAGCACTGGACACAACACTGCAGGTGGGGCCTGAGCAGGGCAGAGCAGAGGGGGAGGATCCCCTCCTGTCACCTGCTGCCCACACTCCTCCTGATGCCCCCAGGATCCCATTGTCTCTCTCAGCCCCAGGGCACACTGCTGGCTCATGGCCACCCTGTCACCCACCAGGACCCCCAGGTCCTTCTCCACAGAGCTCCTCTCCAGCAGCTCCCCCCAGCCTGTCCTGATCCCAGCAGTTCTTCCTTCCCAGGTGCCAGACTCTCCGCTTGCTTTCATTAAACCCCATCTGGTTTGTCCCTGCCCAGCTCTCCAGCCTGTCCAGGTGTCTCTGGCTGGCAGTGCAGCCTTCCTCAGCCGAGTGAAGCTTCTGCTTGAAATGAAACAGTGGAAGGAGCTAAAAACACGTTTCCTTCGTTAAAAAACGAGGAAGGGGAGACCCAGCAGCGCCTCTGGGTTCTCAGATGCTGCGTGGTCTGGGATTTTAATTGCTCCTTCCTCCTGCAATCCCATCCTGCAGGCACAGACGTGAAGGATGCCCTGGTGATCAGCGTTTCGACAGGGACCAAGTGCATCAACGGGGAATACATGAGCGACCGCGGGCTGGCGCTGAACGACTGCCACGCCGAGATCATCGCGCGCCGCTGCCTGCTCAAGTTCCTCTACACACAGCTGGAGCTCTACCTAAGGTAAGCTGGGGAGACAGAGGGAAGCCATGCCTGGGAAGCTGGAATCAGAACTCAGCAGCCTTGGTGGCTCTGAAGCAGTTATCCTTTCTTGCAGTGCTGAGCACGCAGGGGATCATTCGCTCCTCCCGCTGTGTGCCCCCATTAAAGCCAAATTTCTCATGTTTATACAGATTCACTCTACATATTCGTTATAATTCTAAGAAAAGGCAGGGTTATGCAAATTATTTCCAGGAAGTTGTTTGCATTAACTCCTCACAGATAGAGCATGCTCAGGGACACTCAGGGGGTCTTCATAGAATCGTAGAATCCCAGACTGGTTTGGGTTGGAAGGGACCCCAAGGGTCACAGAGCTCCAACCCCCCCTTGCCACAGGCAGGGACACCAACCTCCAGGCCTGGAGCTACAAAAGGTTGCCCAGAACCTCAGCCAACCTGGCTTTGTCTTCTGGTGGTCTTCAGTGATGAGGGCTGGTTGTCTTCCTCTCTCTCAGCACATGATCTTTAGGGTTTTCTCCATAGTTACCAAAACACATTCCTGAGGTCAAAACCCCATTCCTGCACAAACTAGTTAGGAACCTCTTTTAACTGAAAACAAGATACACTCTGTCTCTTAATTGGCCATTGGTCTCATTATTTATGACTCCCCTTCTTCACTTTCTGTAGCTTCAAGGATGTTCTGGCTCAGTTTTGTACCCGCTTTCCTGAAACAGCCCACATGGTTACAGCCAGATTCTACTGGAATCCAAAACAACTCTATTCTTAAAATGCACAATTTAAAGTTATATTGTCTCAAGCTACATCTACACCAATCTATTCAGCATGATTACATTTCACCAAATCAGAAGCCCAGCTGATCCCAGGGGGCTGGGAAGGCATCTGTAAGACATCTACCCCAGATACCCCATGGGAAGCACCCAGCCTGTTGCCTTGGGATGTTTCAGTTACAACTCGGGCCCTTTGCCCTAAGGTGAACAAGCCATGTGTTCTGTTAGGTGTCAGTCCTGAGAGGGGAGGGCAGGAGAAATACCAGGGAATCCTTCTGTGACCTGTGAACATGGAAATCCAAACCATCCCGAGGGGGCTAATGGGTTGAGATGTTCCCTTGGCTGTCGAGTGCCTGGCAGCTCCTGGCCCTTGGGGGTGTCAGGGCTCTCTGGGTCGGGGCTCAGTGGTCTGTTAGATCACAGAATCATGGAATGACTTGGGTTGGCAGGGACCTCTGAATGGCATCTAGTCCCACCCTGCAGTGAGCAGGGACATCTTCACTGGAGCAGGTCACCCAGAGCCCCATCCACCCTGACCTTGGATGTCTCCAGGGATGGGGCCTCCCCCACCTCTCTGGGCACCCTGTGCCAGGGTCTCGCCACCCTCAGAGGGAAGAGCTTCTTCCTAATATCCAACCTAAATCTCCCCTCTTCTAGTTTAACCCACCCCCCCTCATCCCATCACTCCCTGCCCTCAGGAACAGTTCTTCCCAGCTCCCTACAGGCACCTTCAGGGACTGGAAGGGGCTATAAGGTCCCCCAGAGCCTTCTCTTCTCCAGGCTGAACCAGCCCCACTCTCCCAGCCTGGCTTCACAGGAGAGGGGCTCCAGCTTTATAGTCATTTTTGTGGCCTCCTCTGGACACCCTCCAACAGGTCCATGTCCTTCTTGTGCTGGTCCTTGTCCTTGTTGTGCTGAGGGCTCCAGAGCTGGACCCAGCACTGCAGGTGAGGTCTCCCCAGAGCAGAGCAGAGGGGCAGGATCCCCTCTCTCCACCTGCTGCCCACACTCCTTGTGACACAGCCCAGGATGGGGTTGGCCTTCTGGGCTGCAGATGCACATTGGTGCCTCATGCCCAGCTTCTCACCCAAGAATTCCCCCAAGTCCTGGTCCTCAGGGCTGCTCTCCAACCCATCATCTCCTGACCTGTATGGATAACAGGTTATCCTGACCCACATGCAGGACCCTGCACTTGGCTTTGATGAACCTGGGTGCACCTGGGCACACTTCTCCAGCCTGTCCAGCTCCCTCTGGATGGCAGCTCGTCCCTCCAGCACTTTAACCTCACCACTCATCTTGGTGTCATCAGCTTTATTCTATATACACCAGATTTATCCTACAAAATCTCCTGTGTTTGGTTTTAATGCCCATGAAGACTACCAGCTCGCAGTTCCTTCCCTGCTCCTGCCAGTTTTGACCTCAGCTTTGTTCTCCCTTTCAGCAATAAGGAAGATCAGCAGAAGTCCATTTTCATCAGGTCTGAGCGGGGCGGGTTCAAGCTGAAGGAGAATGTGCAGTTCCACCTCTACATCAGCACATCTCCCTGCGGCGATGCTCGGATCTTCTCACCCCACGAGGCGGCACAAGAGGGTACGACACCAGCCCCCCCCCCCCCCCAGCACACACGGGGGGGTCGGGGGGTTCTTTGAGGTGGTATTCTTTCCTTTTAGTGTAGCTGTGTGTTAGACAAAGGTCTCTTAATAAACACCCTTAAATCTGAACTGTTGGGTAGAAGCTTATCCTGCTCCACCCCGCGCTCTTGAAGAGGCTGGGTGCCAGCCAGGAGGAGCCAGTGAGTCACCCAGTGCTTGTCTGGAACCAACCGGGGCCCTTGCTGTGCTTCCATCCCTTAACGGTGGTTGTCTGCCCTTCCCTGTTCCCAGCCTGTCCCTTAGCGTCCCTTCTAACACTGTAACACACAGAAGGGAACGAGGAACCCCATGCTGCATCCTGCTTCTTCCTGGAGAGCTTGGTTTGGTGGTGAGCGTGGGGGAGAAGATGGTGCTCATGAGAGAGAGCAGCTGCTGGAGCTGATTTGCAATGAGCAACAGGAATTGTTACCCCAGGCTGAGACATGCACAGGCGAATCCCTCTCATCACAGAACCACAGGGGTTGTAAGGGCCCCCCAGAGCCCATGGGGTCCAACCCCCTGCCAAAGCAGGGTCCCTAGCACAGGGCACACAGGGCGGTGTCCAGACGGGGCTGGAATCTCTCCAGAGAAGGAGACTCCACACCCCCTGGGCAGCCTGGCCCAGGGCTCCCTCACCCTCACTGGGAAGAAGTTCTTCCCCACATTGGGGTGGAACTCCCTGTGCTCCAACTTGAGTCCATCGCCCCTTGTCCTGTCCCCACAGACACTGAGCAGAGGCTGCCCGTGTCCCCTGTGTCCCACCCTTCAGCTCTTGATCCCCAGTGATCAGATCCCCTCTCAGGCTGCTTCTCTCCAGGCTGAGCAGCCCCAGCTCCCTCAGCCTTTCCTCACAGGGGAGATGCTCCAGGCCCTTCAGCATCTCCACAGCCTCCTCTGGACTCTCTCCAGGAGATCCCTGTCTGTTTGATCCCAGGGAGCCCAGCACTGGACAGCACTGAATCAGCTCTGCTTGCTGCCTGTGGCCCCCTTTGGGAAGGTTTCTCAGCTGATTGTAAGTGAGCTTTGTTTTGTCATTTAGATCAAGGGGACAGGCACCCAAACCGCAAAGCGCGAGGCCAGCTACGGACAAAGATAGAGTCTGGGGAAGGGACCATCCCCGTGCGCTCCACCACCACCATCCAGACGTGGGACGGCGTCTTGCAAGGAGAAAGGCTGCTCACCATGTCCTGCAGCGACAAGATAGCCAGGTGAGGCGCTTGGCTCCTGTGCTGTGCTCCTTGCTGGGTGAGAAAGGAGGGTGCGTGGCGGGGCTGCCAGGCTGCGGCGGGGCTGACTCCTGCCGAGCCCGGGGGTGGCTGTCAGGGATAAAGCTGTGATTCTTCACCTGCTGCTGGTGTCAGGGCTGCTGCTGGCTTGGGTGAGACCATCATCTGTCATTCCAGCTGCTCCAAGGCATGACAGCTTTATTTTGTGTTTGTTTTGCTGGGAAATAGGAGAGGAATGCTCCCCTCCCCAGTGAGTAGTGTAGTGTTAGGAAACTAGCACAATAGACATACTGTGTGAGTTAGATTTGAGTAAGGACCTCTGAAGGCATACCTCATCCCTGGCAGGGCTCAGAGCCGGGCTGGATGGGGTTTAGTGCACCATGGGCTAGCGTAGGGCATGCCCCATGGCAGGAGTGGCACTGGGGGGGACTCTGAGCACTCTTCCCACCCAAACTAATCTGTGATACATATGTTTTTCCATGGGTAGGTTTAGATTTTTATTCATTTAATACAGGGGGGAAAAAAAAAAGGTTCCAGTTTAAAAAAATCTCAACTGATAGGCACTTTGAATTTTTCACTTTAAAATTAGATTAATTCTAGCTTAAAGATGAAAAGAAATCTGCTTTCCAAAACCAGCGCTTTTCTTTCTGTTTTATCTGATTCCTTCTTTGTTGTCCCTTTGGAGAAAGATTGAAAGATTTTTCTTTTGTTCAAAACTAGAAATGGACAAGTTATTCTTCCCCCCCCCCCCCCCCCCCCCCCCAGATTAGCATCAGTGTTTTTAATGGGTGTCAGGATTAGGGGAGAGCTGCAGCGTGGTGTTTGAAATGAGCATCTCTGTGTGTATCCTCTGTGTCCTTGCACAAGGGATGAGAAGCAGTGAGTTCTTCAGCTGATGCTGTGTTTAGTTATTTGCTGATTAAAATACCACTGTGAGTTTGTCCAGTCACAGTCAGGCCCATTCAAACTGGACCAAGTGTTTACAGTTGGAGCTGCTCTTGTAAACTGCACAACCCAAAACTGGAGAGCTGTCAGGCAGAGAAGGACCTGGGGGTGTTGGGTGACTGAATTAGAGCCAGCAGTGTGCCAGGTAGCAAAGAATGCCAACAGCATCCTGGCTTGTGTCAGCAATAGTGTGGCCAGTAGGTCTGGGGAGGGGATTGTGCCCCTGGGCTGGGCACTGGGGAGGCTGCACCTCAAGTGCTGGGTCCAGTTCTGGGCTCCTCAGCATCAGAAGGACATGGAGGGCCTGGAGCTCATCCAGAGAAGGGCAACCAGGCTGGGGAAGGGGCTGGAGGGCAAATCCTCTGAGGAGCAGCTGAGGGAGCTGGGGGTGTTGAGGCTGGAGAAGAGGAGGCTGAGGGGAGACCTTCTCCCCACCTGCCCTGCCCTGCCAGGAGGGTGCAGAGAGGTGGGCACTGGTCTCTGCAGCCAGGGGACAGGAGCTGGAACAAGGGGCAATGGGCTCAAGCTGCCCCAGGGCAGGCTCAGCTCAGCAGGGAGGGCAAAGTTCTTCCCTGGCAGAGTTGTCAGGGCCTGGCCCAGGCTGCCCAGGGAGGGGCTGAGTCCCTGCCCCTGGGTGTGTTGAACAGAGGGGAGATGAGGTGCTCAGGGATCTGGGGCAGCACAGGGCAGGGACGGTTGGACTCCATGAGCTTCAAGGTCTCTTCCAACCCAGTGACTCTGGGATTCTGGGGCATTAATACCCATGCATTTGTTTTAAATGGATCCTAACCTTGTCCCCAAGTACTTTGTATTTTTGTCATTCTCTTTTTGATGTGTATTTCCACCTACATTCATTTAAGGACTATTTGGGGCTTCAAATAATCGGGTAACTTCCCATGAAACTTTCCCACCGTGGCTGATGTCTTGCTAAGAAGAACAAAGTTCTTTGTTGTCCTTCATCCCATTTCATTGCTGGGAAGGCTGCAGGAACTCAGAAGTTCTTTAACGTTAGGTTGAGTTGGTAAAGGGGATGGCATTGGTGCTCTTCTGCTCTAAAGGAGGGGAAATGCTGTTGCTGGCAGTCTTTCATGGGAAAGAAGGTCACATCCCACGTGCCGGCCTCGGTTTGTGCTTCCTCAATGTGGGAGATCCGAATGGCAGTTTGTAACTCAACCTTCCTCTGTGGAGAAGGACCTGGGGGTCCTGGTGGGTGACAGGGTGGCCATGAGCCAGCAGTGTGTCCTGGGGCTGAGAGAGACAATGGGATCCTGGGGGCATCAGGAGGAGTGTGGGCAGCAGGTCACAGGAGGGGATCCTCCCCCTCTGCTCTGCCCTGCTCAGGCCCCACCTGCAGTGTTGTGTCCAGTGCTGGGCTCCCTGGGATCAAACAGACAGGGATCTCCTGGAGAGAGGCCAGAGGAGGGACAGGGAGATGCTGAAGGGCCTGGAGCATCTCCCCTGTGAGGAAAGGCTGAGGGAGCTGGGGCTGCTCAGTCTGGAGAGAAGCAGCCTGAGAGGGGATCTGATCACTGGGGATCAAGAGCTGAAGGGTGGGACACAGGGGACATGGGCAGCCTCTGCTCAGTGTCTGTGGGGACAGGACAAGGGGCGCTGGGCTCAAATTGGAGCACAGGGAGTTCCCCCCGAGTCTGGGGAAGAACTTCTTCCCAGTGAGGGTGAGGGAGCCCTGGGCCAGGCTGCCCAGGGGGTGTGGAGTCTCCTTCTCTGGAGAGATTCCAGCCCTGTGTGCCCTGTGCTAGGGACCCTGCTTTGGCAGGGGGTTGGACCCCATGGGCTCTGGGGGGCCCTTCCAACCCCTGTGGTTCTGTGATCCTGTGATTCTTTCTCTTGATTTCCCCAAAGGCTTTTTCTCTTCTTGACCCCACCGCCTGGTTTTCCCTTGAAGTTGCACAAACACATCTGGAAGCCACTGGCATGCTCACCGAAGGCTGCCTCTTCTGCAGCTGTGCCCATGCCCATCCAGCTGTCCGTGGGTCTGAGGGCTGCTCCCCAGCTCTGTGGCAGGGCTGGTGTGGCTTCTCAGCAGCCACAGAAAGAGCGGTTCCTCTCGCCAGCTCTTAACCCAAGTGGTGGTGGCCAGTGCCACTGTGTTGCCTTTGGTGACACCTGGGGACAAAACCTGGGGGAAAGTGGTAGCAAATGTGTTGGTAACTAACCAGGTGCAGCCTCATGCTCCCTGATGGAGCCAGGGACCTGAGCAGGCTCACAGGCAACGCTGGGATGCCTGAGCTGGGTGGCTGTATGGTGTGAGGGAAAGCAGGTCCTCTGGGCTGGAATAGCAATTCTGACCTTAGGATAAATAAAAAGATCACCGACTCACAGACTGATCAGGGCTGGCAGGGACCTCTGGAGATCCCCCAGTCCCACCCCCTCAGAGCAGGGTCCCCTCGAGCAGGCTGCACAGGACAGTGCCCAGGATCGCAGGGTCTGAATGTCCCCAGAGATGGAGACTCCCCAACCTCTCTGGGCAGCCTGGCCCAGGGCTCTGCCCTCCTCCCAGCAAAGAAGTTCCTCCTCAGGGTTAGGTGGGACTTCCTCTGCTCCAGTTTGTGCCCATCACCTCTTGTCCTGTCCCTGGGCACCACTGAACACAGACTGACCCATCCTCCTGAGCCCACCCCTCAAGGGTTTATCAACATTGATAAGATCCCCCCTCATTCTTCTCCAGGCTGCACAGCCCCGAGTCCCTCAGCCTCTCTGTGTCAGAGAGATCACAGAATCACATCCTGGTCTGGGTTGGAAGGACCCCAAGGATCATACAGTTCCAACCCTCTGCCACAGGCAGGGCCACCAACTTCCAGAGATGTTCTGGTCCCCTCAGCATCTCTGTAGCCCTAGATGTTTGTGAGAAGTGCTCCTGTCAAAGCCTAAGGACTTCTTGTGCTTACTGGTTTCTATATCGTGTGGGCTGCTGCAGGGGCCCCTTGCTGTGAGAGGGGCCCTGCCTGTGCTCCATGCTAAGATGCTGTGTGCTGGGGCCTGTGGCAGGCACAGGCTGGCTGGGGGGCTCAGGGAATCCCTTCAGTCAGCTCTGCCTGCCTGTTCTGAGGAGAGGAAAGCCCAGCTAGATGGGTGTCGAGCAGATTGTGACCTGCCTGGGGTGGCTCTGAGCTGGAGCTGAGCAGCAGAAATATCCCTGCCCGTGGATGGTGAACCACAGCGACCGTGGTTACCGAGACAGGCGAACTCTTGTCACCCAGATGCAAGCAGTGAAGGCACCACAGGGCTCTGCAGGCATCCCTGGGGGTGCTGCCAGCCTCCAACATGGTGTGGTGGCTGATCACAGCTGTCTTGGAAACCAGGAAGGTGTGGGAGAACCCAGGGGCACACCTATGGCTAATGCAAGCAGCGTGTGTGCAGAGCTCACAGCAGCACCCGGCTCTGCGGCTCCGTGGTGAGTGAAGTGCCGCTGTCTGGGCTTCACAGGCTCATGGGGAGCTCTTGGTTCATAGAATCATAGAACCACAGAATGGTTTGGACTGGAAGGGACCTTAAAGATCATCCAGTCCCACCCCCTACAGGGCAGGGACACCTCTCACCAGCCCAGGCTGATCAAGGCCCATCCAACCCAGCCTTGGACACCTCCAGGGAGGGGGCAGCCACCACCTCCCTGGGCACCCTGTGCCAGGGCCTCACCACCCTTGGAGTGAGGAATTCCTTCCTAACATCCACTCTAAATCTACCCCCTTCCTATTTAAATCCATTCCCCCTTGTCCTGTCACTCCAGGCCCTTCTAAAACATCCCTCCCCAGCTCTCTTGTAGCCCCATCAGGTACTGGAAGGTGCTGTGAGATCTCCCCACAGCCTTCTCTTCTCCAGGCTGAACCAGCCCAACTCTCCCAGCCTGGCTTCACAGGAGAGGTGCTCCAGCCCTCTGAGCATCTTCATTGCTCTCCTCTGGATGCACTCTGACTGTTCCATGTCCTTGTGTTGAGGGCTCCAGAGCTGGAAACAGCTCCAGGTCAGGCTCACAGGAGAGTTGCTCCAGCCCTCGGATCTTACAGTTTGAAACCCCCTGAAATCCCACTGGTGTCACAGGAAACCAAGCCTGCCCTTGGGATTACTGCCACTGTGGAGGGCAGGAGATGCAGGCAACGAGGCAGAATGCTTTCTGGGCATAAATAGCCTGACATCTTCTGATGTCACACACTGCCACCTTCTCTCCCTTGCCATTGATGGCGAGTAGAAACTTGTGTCAAGTCATTCCACTTCATCGCTGTTTGTAACTCCTGATAGTAGGAGCAGCCCTTTGAACTGGAAACACTCCTTTGGCTCGGGGTTTGCAGTCTGGCATGAGCACAACGGTGTTTCCTCATCAGTGAGCTCTCCCTTGGGTAGTTGCAGGAGACCCTCTTGGTTTTACTGTGATGAGCCCTGACACTGGCAACAGGTGGTGACGAGCATCTTCCATACAGCTGTCGGCACAGCGGTTACTGAGGTTGATCCTGAGGGGTTTGATGTTGGTGTCAGGCTTTGCTGCTCGCTGCTGTTCTCCCAAATTGTACCAAGAACATTCCTTTCTGTTCTCTGGAAATTGTGCCAAGAACAGAACTTCTCTGCAGGATTTGGAAAGAGAGGTTTTTTCCCCTCTGTCAATTATTTTTTCCAATGCTCTTGGGAATCTGGAGAGGTCCCGGTTGACTGGAACCTGGCAAACATTGCCCCAGGGTTCCAGAAGAGTAAGAAAGAAGAGCCCAGCAACTGCAGGGCTATCAGTCCCACCTCAGCAATGCTGCTGGGAGTTACTGGAGAACACCTTGAGGACAGCACGGTGGTTGGTCACAGCCAACACGGGCTCAGGAGAGGAAGGTCCCGTCTGTCCAATCTGATTCCCTTTCATGACAAGGTCACCCAGCTGGCTGACCAAGGGAAACCAGCTGACAGCATCTTGCTGGACTGAACGTCCAGCTTACAACCAGACAAAGCCACAAGGCGCTGGGTGGGCAGCTGGCCCAAGGGTCGGGCCCAGGGGGTGGTAGTTGCAGCTGGCTGGTGGCCAGTCACTACTGGGCTTCCCCAGGGCTCCATTTTAGGCCCGGGTCTTTTTAACCCTTTCATAAAGGACCTGGACTCAGGACTAAAGGGTGTCTTAACTGGCAGGTGACACCAATCTGGGAGGAGCTGTTGACTCTGCTGAAGGTGGAGAAGCCTCACAGAGAGGCCTGGACAGAGCAGAGAGCTGGGCAACCCCCGACAGCAAGAAGCTGGACAGGGCGAGTGACGGATCCTGCCCCTGGGGAGGGACAGCCCTGGCTGCACCCCCAGCCTGGGGGGTCAGGCGCTGGAGGCCGGCCGTGTGACAGGGGTTTGGGGGTCGACAGCCAGTTACCCACGAGCCAGCAGCGTGCCCAGGCACCCAGGAGGGCTGACCCCATCCTGGGGTGCATCGAGCGTGGCACGGCCAGCTGGGCCAGGGAGGGGGTTGTCCCGCTCTGCCCTGCGCTGGGGCAGCCTCACCCCCAGTCCTGGGGGCAGCTTTGGGCACCACGGGACAAGAGGGACACAAACTACTGGAGAGTGTCCAGAGGAGTCAGGGAGGATGGGGAAGGGTCTGGAGGGTAAGGCTTATGAGGAGAAGAGGAGGCTGAGGGGAGACCTCACGGGGGTCTGTGGCTTCCTGAGGAGGGGCAGCACCCATCTCCCTCCTCTCTTTGGGGACCAGGGACAGATCCCCAGGGAACAGCATGAAGCTGCGCAGGGGAGGTTCAGGCTGGGTGTCAGGAAGAGGTTCTGTGCTGAGAGGGGGGTCAGGCACTGGCACAGGCTCCCCAGGGAAGGGCTCACAGCCCCGAGCTGGGCTGAGGGCAAGAAGTGCCTGGACGATGGGCTCAGCGCCATCTCTGACTGGGCTGGGCTGTGTGGAGCCAGGAGTGGGACTCCATGGGCCTTACGGGTCCCTGCTGCTCAGCAGATTCTAGCATTAACCTGAAGCTTGTCTTTTCAGTCTGGGTTTGGGGTTTTTTGGCATGGGCACGTTGTGTGCAAGTCTTGCTGCAGAGCTGCACTTTGCAGTTTGTGTCTCGAGAGCTGTGGAATGGGCTGCGTGCTGTGAAGATGGGAGCGGGCCTCTTAGGAGACCACCACAGAGAGCCTTGTCTCTGAGCACGACACAGCAAGGCTGAGAGCACCTCTCCTGGTCAGCCTCTGGTTTCTCTGCCCTCTTCTTTCACGAACTGGGATTAAGAACAGCAAAGAGATGGAGCGAGAGCATCCGTCCTGTGGGTTCTTACCAACAGCATCTCTGGGGTAGATACAGAGCGTGAAAACGATCCAACTTCAACTTGAATATGAGAAATGTGTAGAATTCAGATTTTCCCCCTCGGGTGAGCATGCTACGTGGAACCTACCCTCTGTTTAAACAGCCAGGAATCCAACACAGTTGATGTGCAGGATAGCAGAGGGCCATTGTTGGGGCCTGATCCATAAAGGTGGTGAGATGTGGTGGTTTGGTTTCTGTGGATTGCTTTGTAGGTGAGGTAAAGGATGTGGGAAAGTCTTGGTGACGAGGAAAATTTGGGCTTTTTGTAGCTAAGCTGAACTGTGGACTGGAGAGCAAAGTAGGGATGCACAGCACCCAGAGGTTATCGTCCCAAGGGGTCATCTCAGCAGTGTTTCTCAGGCTAAGGAGTTAGTTCTTGGTTTGAGCTTTGAATTTTTCATTCTTAATGAAAAAGGACAGAAAGGACTGTTTGTAAGGGCAAGGAGCGATGGGACGAGGGGAGATGGGTTAAACTAGAGCAGGGCAGGTTCAGGGGAGACATGAGGAAGAAGCTCTTCCCTCTGAGGGTGCTGAGACCCTGGCACAGGGTGCTCAGAGAGGTGGGGGAGGCCCCATCCCTGGAGACATCCAAGGTCAGGGTGGATGAAGCTCTGAGTGACCTGCTCCAGTTAAAGGTGTCCCTGCTCAGTGCAGGGTGGGACTGGGTGACCTTTGGAGGTCCCTGCCAACCCAAAGCATTCCATGATTCAATAACTCTGTGCTAGCAAGGACTGTTGCAGTGTGTGGCTGGGCTGTCTGCAGGAAGAGGAGACCCGTGGGTTTGTTCTGCAGCTTTTGCTTCTCATGCTTAAGTACTTTTCTAACTACTGCTAGAAGAGCTTTGGAAATTCCAGTGCTGCTTCTTCAAACATTGTGGGGCTTAAACATCACCTCAGCAAAGCCCCTGGCAGCGAGGGAACCAGACTGCAGAGCTGAGGCCAAGCGTTGCAGGCTGGTGACGAGGCGGCTGGTTTGTGGCCACAGGTATCCCCATCCACAGCAGGTGCCCCGGCTTCCCTGCCCTTAGCCAGCCGGCCTGGGGAGGGAGGTCAGCCCAAAGCCCACAGTCTTGCCTGGCTGCTGAGTAGATCACCATTAACTGTAATGAGATCTGAACCCCCAGCTCCAATCAAGGCAGCTGTATCTAAGTGCTGGAAGCCTCAGCCCAAAGCCCTGTACTTTATTGCTAGAAAAGCTTGTATTTTAAACCTCAGTTGTATTTCCAAGTTTGTTAAAGGCTGTGAAAGAAAATTCTTGCAGTAACTTAAAGCCAGAATCCCAGGCCTGGGTGATGGTCTCTTCAGCCAGGGGACAGGAGCTGGGACAAGGGGCAATGGGCTCAAGCTGTGCCAGGGCAGGGTCAGCTCAGCTGGGAGGGCAAAGTTCTTCCCTGGCAGAGTTGTCAGGGCCTGGCCCAGGCTGCCCAGGGAGGGGGCTGAGTCCCTGCCCCTGGGTGTGTTGAACAGAGGGGAGATGAGGTGCTCAGGGGTCTGGGGCAGCACAGGGCAGGGATGGCTGGACTCCATGAGCTTAAAGGGCTTTTCTAACCCAGTGACTCTGGGATTCTGTGAAGCAGTTTAAGGGAGCCCAGCACAAATGCAGGGCTGTTCTGGCAGCGGGATGCGTGCAGCTCGGCTGGGGTGCAAAGGGCAGGCTTTCCTTTTGGTGCTGAGGTGCTGAGGGACTTGCAGGCACACAAGGAGGGTGGTTTGCCCGCTGCTGGGTGGCTTCTGGAGGCACCAACTGCCGTTTCTGACTGAGGGTCTCACAGTTCAGCTTTCCCTGAGGGAGTGATCCTGCCCACCTCTGGGATGTGCTGGAAACCACATCATCATTGGGCACCTCAGTGGGGATGTGAAGTTAGAGTCTGCTCCTGAAGTGGGTGCTGGCAGTACACTGTCCTTCTAGCTCATCTTACTCTGGATTTCACTGAGCACCCCATAAGCTGACCTCTGAAGTTCAGGCAGGTGTCACAGCTATGCTGCCATAGTCATGTGCTGGCCAAGAGGAAGGGTTGGAAGTCTGGTCCGTTGTGATTGACTGCTGTTGTGTCTGGCAGATGTTACTTGTTCCATTAAAAAGAAAGTGTTTTTTTTGTTTTGTTTTGTTTTGTTTTTCCCTCCCTCTTAGGTGGAACGTATTGGGTATTCAAGGAGCCTTACTTAGCCTCTTTGTGGAGCCAATTTACTTCTCTAGCATCATCTTGGGGAGTTTATATCATGGGGATCATCTATCCAGAGCCGTATACCAGAGGATAGCAGAGATAGAAGATCTACCACCTCTTTATACACTCAACAGACCTTTACTTAGTGGCAAGTATCTAATGGAGAAGGCCGTGCCGGTAACGAAGTCTCTTCCAGTAGCAATGTGATTTCACAGTTTTCAAAACCTTGCAAGTTATGTACTGTGAGTAAACTGCTTTCTGGTTACAACAGGGAACTTAACGTAGATACTCAGTCTGAAATCCCATAGGAAGGACCCTTCACGAGGTAGAAAGTGGAAGGAGCTGGGGGGGTGAGCCTCTGGATGGGGTTCCGTGGAACTGCTGTCCAGAGCGTGCCCACAGCGATCCGTGAGGGAAGCTGGCCCTGGCTTAGTGAAACCCTCTTCCCAGCCCTGAAAGAGCGTGTTAGCTCTCACTGTCCCTTCTCTTGCCATTGCAGATGTTCGTGGACCAGCCACACCAATAATCAGTGTGCCGAGATAGACACGTTTGATTCACCTTTCTAGATCAATAGCAAACTAAAAAAGGATGGAGAGAACATCCCAGCTGCCAGTGGCTGTGTTTTCTTTCTGTCCTTGGTCTCTGTTGGATGCAGCACTGGCTTTACTTAGCATGGCACCCAATGACCCAATAATGGCAACGTCTTCCTTTCCACCTGGTAGGTTAAACCACAGATGCTGCCCCCAGTGCCCGGGGGCACGTTCTCTGGGAAGATCTTTAGCAGAGTATTGAATAAATCTGGGGGACAGCAGCATGGCAAGCCACAGCCCGTGGATGCAGCTGGCCTTTCGTGGCTGCTGCCCAACGTTTCAGTCCTGTCCTTTGGCTTTGCGCTGATCCCGGGCTCTAGTGAGGCTCAGAGGAAGAGTGATAATTTGAATTCACAGGTCATAACTTGTAATTGAGCTGTTATCTTCCAAGAAAAGTTCTGGAGTATCTGAAATCCTGGAGCCAGTAGTGGCTGCCAAGCCTTTAGAACCTCTCACCCTCCCTCTCCTCTGTGCGCATCGCTTGGGTTGTAGAGCGTGGCTTGTGGCATGTGTCTCTTCATTTTCCAGGGGTGGGGGGTGGGGGGGAGAAGGCTCAGTATTGGAAAGCATGTTTAAAATTTGAGGGAATTCTTTAAAATCACTTTAGAGAAGGGAGCAGGGAAAGGGGCCTATTGAACAGCTAGTGTTTCTTTAGCTAAGGAAGGTAACAAATAAGGATTCCCTGAAGGATGATGTATTAAAAGGTATTTGTCCTCATATTAGCATGTAAGTAGCATTTCCAAAGCTCACAGTACCAAATACTATGTTGTTGTTTGTGCACAGTAGCTGATGTATTGACTGTTTCTGCCTGATTTGGGGGGAATTTTAGTCAGTTCTTCAAAACAACGGGTTTGGGGTGGGAGGAGCTGCCCTTTTCACAACTTAAAATGCTCCTTTGTCTTCTTAAAAATGATCTTTTTGCAATATGGGGGTGGCCTGTTTGCCAGGAAATAGCAGCATCTATTTAAACAGTCCAGCTGGGACATGCTGCTGAGCACCAGTGAGTTCAGAAACGGTCTCAGAGTGCTGACTTCTCATGAAAATCCACGTCTGGGACACGGATGGGAGGCTGGTTTTAAGGGGAGAACTGTGTTGATGGATTTTCTTCTACTGGTTCAGTCTTGAAGGCTTATCTTCTGAGCCAGGCTGTTGGGTTCAGCTGGGGCAGCTGTCCAGAAGAGCAGCTGCTCTTCGAGTCGCTGTGTGTCCTTACCTGGAATAAGCACCACAGAAATACCTGTCCCTGGCTCCATGTTCCTCCTGGTACCACACAGGCAGCTCTGTTTTGATGACTCGGGGTGTCATGATGGGTGAGAAGCTTCCCCTGAGCCAGCAGTGGCTCTGGCAGCTGGGAAGGGCGATGGGATCCTGGGCTCCATCAGCAGAGGGGTGGCAGCAGGGACAGGGAGGGGATTGTCCCTGTCTGCTCTGCCCTGGGGAGGCCCCAGCTGGAGTCCTGTGTCCAGAGCTGGGGCCCCAGGACAAGGAAGATGTGGGGCTGTTGGAGAGGGGTCAGAGGAGCCACGGAGATGCTCAGAGGGCTGGAGCAGCTCCCCTGTGGAGAGAGGCTGAGGGAGCTGGGCTGGGTCAGCCTGGAGAAGAGAAGGCTGTGGGGGGACCTCATTGCAGCCTGCCAGTCCCTGAAGGGAGCAGAGACACAGGAGGGGAATCAGCTTGTTCAAGGGCAGAGCCTGGCAGGACAAGGGGGATGGAGTGAAGCTGGAGGAGGGAAGGTTTAAATTGGATCTTAGGGGAAGTTTTTTTACAGAGAGAGTGGTGAGGGGCTGGAAGGGGCTGCCCAGAGAGGGGGTGGGTGCCCCATCCCTGGGGGTGTTCAAGGCCAGGTTGGCTGGGGCCCTGGGCAACCTTGTGTAGCTCCAGGCCTGGAGGTTGGTGTCCCTGCCTGTGTCAGGGGGTTGGAGCTCTGTGACCCTTGGGGTCCCTCCCAACCCAGACCAGGCTGGGATTCTGTGATTCTATCTCATGTCTACCAGAGGAATGACCTAAAAGAGAAGCAGATGTTGTTTCCCCATCTTGCCTGTTTAGCTGAGAAAGTGCTGTAAAAAATGGGTTCTTTTTTCTCTCCCATAAACCAAGACAATTTGGGGCCATCAGTTAGTTACTGTTATCTACTGACAAAAGTTCTCTTTTCACCATCTTTCCTCATAGGAGATTCTCTACTTCCACCTTCTCTCCCCAGCAAGATAGAGGTGGGCGCTGATGTCAGAGTACCTGGTTTTCAGCTCAGGGATGTGGGAAACTCAGATTCACAGGACTGATGGGGTTGGAAGGGAACTACAGAGATCATGGAGGCATGTTGGTGGAAAACTCCCTCCCCATGAGGACTCTTGGAAGCCTTTTCTTTGCAGGACCCAGCCTTTTGGGATGTCTTTACCACCGCAGCACTGAGGGCACGTGAGCTGTTGCTGGGCACCAGCCAGGTTGTTTGAGGAGTAGGCAGGTTCAATGCTTGTGAATTTCTAGAATAAACCAAAAAGAGATCCATTTCTCAATCAGATAGGAGGAGGAGGATTGTATAAATCAGCCAACAAGGAGGTGCCAGCCCGCAGGGTAATCTGCACAAACTCTTTTGGGGGCCATTGTGGTGGGTGGGATGAAGGAGTTTCTCCCAAGGTGGAAGTTGGGTGGCAGAGCTCAGCAGATCGTCCATTCAGAGAATCAGCCTATGAAGATCCTTGAGAGCAGAAGTCATTAAGTGTAGGAGAGTCCATTACATAGAAGAGTCAAGGGTTTTTCCATGGGGTGTGGGGGTCTGTGCCCGGCTGGAGACCAGACACCCACCAAAGCCGCTCTGTCACTGCCCTGTTCAGCTGGGCAGGGGAGAAAATCTCTCTGGAGAGGCTGAGGAGTGGAGAGAAGGGCAGGGAGAGACCATCCCCCAGTCAGTGTCCCGGGCAGGACAGACTCAGCAGGAATGAAGGACAGGAACTCTCTAACTGATGGCCCTGCCCTGCACCCCCAGGGACACCAGAGACGGGGATGGGAAGTGTGGCCAGAGCTTAAAGCTGCTCCCCCCACCCCTCCCTTCTCAGCAGGCTGCACTTCAGGCAGGATTTGGCTCCCTTCTGCCCCCCAGTGTGGCATGGGGAGGGGCAGGGACTGGGGGACTGGGGGTTTGGGCCAGTTCCTCACTAGATGTTCTCATCTTTAGCTGGGGGGAGCATCCCTCACCCCCTGCCCCTGCTGCACCCTGGGGTCCCACCCACAGCAGACAGTCCTCCAGGAACTTCTCCAGCCTGAGTCCTTTCCCACGGGGCCTCAGCTCTTCCCCAGCTGCCCCAGCCTGGGTCACTGCTATGGGGGCAGGCATCAATCACAGGATGGCTCTCAGTCCCTCAGACTGCTCCAGCCTGGTCCCCCATGGGGTCACAAACCTGCTCTGGCATGGGTCTCTCATCTCTCTCCTCTCTCTCTCCCTCTCCCATCTCTGTCCCCAGAGAACTGTCAGGTGTTGTTATTTATACAAGTGCTGGCACAAGCTGTGACCTTTTCCTTATTACACCCCATTATAACAACCTGCAACAGTGAGTCCTGAGTGACAGGCTCTAAATAGCTCCACTGTGACAGTTCTCAAAGGAGAATAAAGTATTCTGGTTCCTATCCTAGCTTCCTCTCCTGCTACTGGTTTCATCTTGTGTTCATCTCTAGGCTTTGAGGGGGGTTGGAATCTGATCCACCTAAAGCATTACCAGGTGCTTTGCTTTTGGGGTGACCTTTCTTCCCTGACCGTGGCCCTCCTGCAGGGACTCCTCTGCCATCTCTCTGGGGTTTGCACAGAGGGTTCAGCAGTTGAGTAGGGCGTTCTTGTTATTTAATTCCATGTGAGACTCTGAGTCTGTGGGACTTTGGGTATTTATTTATTTCATCAAAATAACCTAAAGAATGTGTTTGTGTAATTATAGGGGTTGGAAGGGCCCCCCAGAGCCCATGGGCTGCACTGCCATCCACACCTCTCAGGGGTGCTGGGAAGGACAGGGGATGTGACGGTGGGGACTCTGCTCTTGCTGGGTCTTCCTCAAGCACTGCTGGTGTGTGGGGGGTGTATATATGTATATATGTATATATATTTATCTACATGTTCCCACTGAGCGGGGACCGGTGTGTGTGGGCCCCACGCCTCTCCTCACCGATTCACAGATCAGTGGGTGTCGATCCGTGGCATCCTGCTGCTCTCCCCTAGAAGAAAGATGACCTTCTCCCCACCTGCCCTGCCCTGCCAGGAGGGTGCAGAGAGGTGGGCGCTGGTCTCTGCAGCCAGGGGACAGGAGCTGGGACAAGGGGCAATGGGCTCAAGCTGGGCCAGGGCAGGGTCAGCTCAGCTGGGAGGGCAAAGTTCTTCCCTGGCAGAGTTGTCAGGGCCTGGCCCAGGCTGCCCAGGGAGGGGCTGAGTCCCTGCCCCTGGGGGTGTAGAACAGAGGGGAGATGAGGTGCTCAGGGATCTGGGGCACCACAGGACAGGGACGGTTGGACTCCATGAGCTTAAAGGGCTTTTCCAACCTGGTGACTCTGTGACATGAGCAGAGAGCCCTTCAGGAAACTTTTTCTTTTGATTCCCAAATTTTTCAGCTAATGTTCCAAGAAAACAGGGAGCACAAGGGTCAGATTTTGTTCTTTCCTCCTTCGCTCAATCCCTGGCTGTTGATCATGGTGACCAGGCCGACGTAAACCCTAAATATACCAAAGCTTCAGGAAGTTCAATACAACAGATGTTTCAAAACACTGTTTACTGAGGAATTGAATACCCTCAGCACACCGAATTCATAGAATCATAGAATCCCAGACTGGTCTGAGTTGGAAGGGACCTCAAGGATCACAGAGCTGATCCCACAGGCAGGGCCACCAACCTCCAGGCCTGGAGCTACACAAGGTTGCCCAGGGCCCCAGCCAATCTGGCCTTGAACACCCCCAGGGATGGGGCACCCACCCCCTCTCTGAGCAGCCCCTTCCAGCCCCTCACCACTCTCTCTGTAAAAAAAACTTCCCCTAATATCCAATTTAACTCTTCCCTCCTCCAGCTTCACTCCATCCCCCTTGTCCTGCCAGGCTCTGCCCTTGAACAAGCTGATTCCCCTCCTGTGTCTCTGCTCCCTTCAGGGACTGGCAGGCTGCACTGAGGTCCCCCCACAGCCTTCTCTTCTCCAGGCTGACCCAGCCCAGCTCCCTGGGTGTCTCAGGCCTCGTGGTTTTCTCGCTGGGCCCAGAGGTTCCATGAGCCAAGTCCCATGCTCAGGTGCCCAGAGTTTCTTTATGAAATTGTGCTTCAGATATCATCAAGAAACACATCCTGGAGGGCATCTCTGCAGCCTTGGGGTGCCAGGGTGGGAATGAACCCTTCCCCGGGCGCCTCGTGAAGGGACAGGTAGGGGAAGGGGGGTGGCAGCTGGAGCGCAGCCGGATTTATGCTGAAAGACTGAAAACAGTTGCTGGTTCCAGCTTAAAGTGGAGGGTGCTGAGGGTGCTGAGGGGGACAGGGCTTGTTTCATCTGACTGGGATGCCAGTGTCAGTGCCGATGCCTGCACTGCTCACACCATGCTCTGGGGCCCTGGGTTCAGCCAGCACAGAGGTGATTGCTTTCCAGCAGCAGGGAATGTCCTGTTTGGGAGCTGGGATGGGAGCAGTGCTGGTAACACAGGGATGTTTCTAGTTGCTGCCCAGCACTCAGGGGCTTCTCAGTTGTTCATATTTCCCTGCTAAGGAGAAGGGAGGGGACGCAGCCAGGACAGGTGACCAGAACTGGCCAAAGGGGTGTCTCATGCCAGTGACACCGTGCTCAGCATAAAGGGGGCTGGTGGGGGGAGGAGCAGGCAGCTCCAGGACACAGGGGTTTGGGGATGGTCTGGTTTCAGGACGGCTCTGAGCTGTACCTGAGCTGTGCAGCTCAGGGAGACACAGCACTGTGTGTCACCAGCCTCCTGTATTTTGCTGTAAAGCCCTGTTATTCTATCTCTCTCTGCTGTCCCAGCAACTCTCCTTATCCCAGCCTGCCAGGTTTTGGTTCTTGGGTTTTCTTCTCCCTTCCCAGCACCCCCGCCTCCCTCAATTCTCCCCTTTCCCCCTTACAGAAGAAGCAGCTGCGTGGTGCCCGGCTCTTGGCCAGGGCAAACCCGCAGCACCAGTGCATCCTGTCAGAAATCGGTGGCAGTGCTGAAGGAAACACACTGGGCTGCTGCTGCCACACCGGCGCCTCCGTGCGTGGGGTGCTGCTGGCTCGGGTGCCACGCAGAGCTGGCTCTGGTTTCACCAGGGCGAGGGGAGAGGTGGCGGCACGGTGTGGGCACCCCTCAGGAAACGCTGCCTCTCCGGGTTAAGGCACTGGGAGCTGAGAGCTGAACTGTAAAGCCACGAGTGGAATCGTGACCTGGGGCCATAGTGTGGCACCTGTTCCAAAACACAATGAGCAACGTCCTTACAGCAGCAGAGCGAGAGGGGCCGATGGGAGGTGTACAACTGACACAACCTCCCGAGGTGGACGCGGCACGGTGCTCTTGTTCCTGGCCCCCTGCCTCAGACCTCTCCACGATCCCTTCCGCTGAGGAGGCTGGTTTCTCCCCACCCAGGGACGCACACTTGCCCCCTGCTAGGAAGGGCAGAAGGAAGAGAGCGCTTTAGCCAGGGTCAGGATGGGGTGTGCATGGCGATTCCTCTGCGAGTCGGTGAAAAACCTGCCAGAGAATGTCCCCAGAACGAAAAGATCCGCTGTAAGGGTGCTTAGTGATGTGCTTTGGGACGCTCTGCTGTCTTGCTTACTCCCAGTAACAACAAAACTGAAGAGCCAGTGATTCCCAGTGTCATTAAGCGTTGTTTCCTTGCAGGTATTAGCAATGCAGAAGCCCGCCAGCCAGGGAAGGCACCGAACTTCAGCGTGAACTGGACGGTGGGAGACGCCGGCCTGGAAGTCATTAATGCTACGACTGGCAAAGATGAGCTGGGTCGCGCGTCCCGCCTCTGTAAGCATGCTTTTTACAGCCGCTGGATGCGTGTGCACGCAAAGGTACATCTCCTGCAGCGCTGGGCTTGCCACTTCTCCTGCGTCCTGAGTGAGGTGTCTGTGCATGCTGCTGCCCGTGGTCGGAAGCCGCCTTCCGAGCCTGTTTCCAGCCGAGCCTGGATGTTAACTCCTGCTCTCCATGTAGTCATGGGAAAGAACAGCGCGTTCCCTGCGCCTGCTGGGCAGTGAGGAACCAGGAGAGGCTGGATAAAAGCAAGTGGAGAGTCTTGCACCTGGGAAGGAATAACTGCTGGGATCAGGACAGGCTGGGGGAGCTGCTGGACAGGAGCTCTGTGGAGAAGGACCTGGGGGTCCTGGTGGGTGACAGGGTGGCCATGAGCCAGCTGTGTGTTCTGGGGGCTGAGAGAGACAATGGGATCCTGGGGGCATCAGGAGGAGTGTGGGCAGCAGGTCACAGGAGGGGATCCTCCCCCTCTGCTCTGCCCTGCCCTGCTCAGGCCCCACCTGCAGTGTTGTGTCCAGTGCTGGGCTCCCTGGGATCAAACAGACAGGGATCTCCTGGAGAGAGGCCAGAGGAGGGACAGGGAGATGGTGAAGGGCCTGGAGCATCTCCCCTGGGAGGAAAGGCTGAGGGAGCTGGGGCTGCTCAGCCTGGAGAGAAGCAGCCTGAGAGGGGATCTGATCACTGGGGATCAAGAGCTGAAGGGTGGGACACAGGGGACATGGGCAGCCTCTTCTCAGTGTCTGTGGGGACAGGACAAGGAGCAATGGCTGCAAGTTGGAGCACAAGGAGTTCCCCCCCCAATGTGGAGAAGAACCTCTTCCCAGTGAGGGTGAGGGAGCCCTGGGCCAGGCTGCCCAGGGGGTGTGGAGTCTCCTTCTCTGGAGAGATTCCAGCCCCGTCTGGACACCGCCCTGTGTGCCCTGTGCTAGGGACCCTGCTTTGGCAGGGGGTTGGACCCCATGGGCTCTGGGGGGCCCTTCCAACCCCTGTGGTTCTGGGATTCTGTGTGATTCTGTTTGCTTATCTTATGGTTTGATGTGATGATGCTGGTCCAAAACGCATGCCAGGATCCAGTGATCTCTGGTTTATAGCTGCAGCCCCCTCGAGCTTGCCTTGTCCTTTGGCCTTACTGGGGGGAATGATCCCGGTTTCACTCCGAGCGAACCTACCAAGGTTTTGCATGGCCCTGTCTGAGGGAGAAACCTCTGTGGGTGGCTTTTCAGGCTCCAGATGGAGTTCCCTCCCCTGAAGGGACCTGGTAACACAGGGAGGGCAGGCAGGCAGCCAGCCAGGGCTGGACCAGTCCCCGTGTCCATGGCGCGGCGCCGCGAGGGGCTCGCTCAGCCCCCTCCAGCGCCGCCTTCGCCTGAACGCCCGGGCTGGCTCTTCCTTACCGTGCTCTAGTAACAGCTCTTGGAATAGCTCCGTTCCTCTCAAACCGCTCAGCTTAACGAGTTCCCTGTCTCTCTTCTTGTCTCCTCCCGAATCCCCGCAGCTTTCCTCCAGCCTGCGCTCCAAGATCCTCAAACCCAACCTGTACCACGACACCAAGCAAGGAGCCGCCGAGTATCAGACTGCCAAGGAGTGCTTGTTCAAAGCCTTCCTGAAGGCAGGACTCGGAGCCTGGGTGGAGAAGCCCATAGAACAGGATCAGTTTTCCCTCACGGTTTAATTCACAGACTGCACATCACTTGGGGAAGGGGGTTGTTCTGGGAATTCCTGGTGTCCAGCTTTGCTCTCTGGCATCTCCACAGCCGTCACAACATCTTCTTACTCTTTGGAGTTGGGTTTTTCTCCTTCAGTTTGGGGTGGTTTGGGTTTTTGGGAGGTTTTTTTTTTTGTAACTTTGTTTTGCCTCAGCATTGAAACAAGATGACCTAGCACATAATTGTCTATTTTGTTATGGGAAAGTCATTTCTGGTGTATTTCTAGAAACACTTCTGTAGAGAACTCACAGTAAGGCTGCCCCTGCCAGTACACAAGGACTCTGCTGGTTTTTCTTGGTTAAAACGATTTCTTTTTGGGGGTTTGTTTGGTTTTTTTTTTAATTCCATGTCATCCAGTGCATGAAGAACTGAAAGGTTCTCCAGGTTCTGCACCCCACTTTTAGGAAGTAGCTTCATTTTTTGGGAAAAGACAATAGGCCACAAAGCTGATTCCACCCCTCCTGAACATCCTTCTGAGCTGCAGATCCTTCCAGCGTGTAGGTCACCGAGCCAGGACGCAGTCTGGACAGCTAGTTTTTCCCCACTTCCTTGCTCTTGAAAAACCAGCTGCTGAAAATTTCCTCTTTGATGTATGTATTTATTAGTCTGTGACCCAGTTTTTAACATGCAGCTTTTTATTCTGTTTTTAAAAATACATTTACCTCCCATTGACACCCATTGTGATGTCTTCGGTGTTGTTATTATTATTAATGATTATTTTTTACTGTTGTAAACTGGAAACAGCAAAATACTTATTTGTAAGTTAAGAAGTTTAGTCTGTGATGTGCAAAAAGCCTGCTTAGACTTAGGTGATTTGTATGTCCCAGAACTCATCAGCACACAGCTTTAACTGTAACGGTAACACCACGACTTTCACCACCACCACGACAACAACTCGCTCCTCTTAAAGGCACCGGATTGCCAAGGCCAGTTGCTTGCTGGGGGTTGATCACTCTCCTCTCACAGAAATGAGAAGCTCTTGTATGGACAAACCCCACTGTTAACCCTTCCTTCCTGCGAGCTGTCTCTGCTTGGCACCCCAGCTGTCGCCTCCCCGAGGTGTCCTTGCCATCAGGCTTTCCGTGTGCCATGGTCTTCATGCAGCTCAGTAGGTAAGTTGCTCTCCCATGGGCTTCCCTTTGCCTTGGTGATCACTTGGAGAGGGGTTTTTATCCCCAGCGCTTCAGCTTTCTGTACACATGTAAGATAGGGGGGAGATACTGGGAGGTCAGGCCAGCTGCTGTGTAGGAAAGGTTTCTTTACGTACATGTCATTTAGGAGAGGATGTCCAGTGCCTGCTCCCATGGCCCGTGTCCAGCGCCTCCCTTGGCTCGTGCCCGCCCAGGTCTCACCTCTGCTTTCCGAAGAGCATCTCAGAGATCCTCCGTGTCCCCTCCGCGAAGGACGAAGGTGTGTGGGTGCTTCGTGACCCCCAAAACCCAACGGGCACACTTCTGTCCCTTGCTTGCGCCGTGCGGGGCGTCGGATCAGCCCCTGCTTTCCAAGTCGAGCCAAGGGGTGTTTTTAGTCCCACGCTGGGTCAGAGACCCTGGGTTAGTCACCTTTGGTGCATCCCCTCAGACGGCAGAGCAGAGCCCGGGGCCCCTCGGCCAAAGCTGGTGTGTGGTGGAGCTGGCACCGGGGTCACCAGCCTCAGCCCCAGCCTGGCTGGGCCACCAGCCGGTACTCGGGGTGATGGAGACACCAATGAACACACTCTGCTTCTGGCCAGTGGGGAATGCTGAGGGCTGTGCTGCATGCTGGGGAGGTGTGCTGCATGCTGGGGAGGTGTGCTGCATGCTGGGGAGGTGTGCTGCATGCTGGGGAGGTGTGCTGCATGCTGGGGAGGTGTGCTGCATGCTGGGGAGGTGTGCTGCATGCTGGGGAGGTGTGCTGCATGCTGAGGGCTGTGCTGCATGCTGAGGGCTGTGCTGCATGCTGAGGGCTGTGCTGCATGCTGGGGAGGTGTGCTGCATGCTAAGGGCTGTGCTGCATGCTGAGGGCTGTGCTGCTGTGTCACAGCCTGTTCTCGGCTCCAAACACTGCCTGAGCCCACAGCCCAGCTGTGCCTCAGCTGAGCCTCGGGGTTGGTGTCTTGCAGGCGTGCGCTGCGGTGCCAGCCAGGGCTGTCGGGTGGTACAACGGATCCCTCCCAGCGCTGCCACGGGAAGGCAAGCGGGGCACCCCCCGGGCAAGACCGGGATGCTTCCAGAGGATGCTGCCCTTTCCAGGCCCCAGGGGAGGAACGGCTGCACTCTGACAGGTTGTGTTAACTCAGCTTCGCTGGCAACTGAATCCACCCTGGCCGCTGCCGGTAACCCCAGGAGCGCTCCGAGACCTCTGCCAGCCCCACAGCGCTTCTGTGTCACCCAGCTGAGGCTGAGCCTGACCCGCTCCGAAGCGAGATGGGATTTAACCACAGGGTTTCACGAGCACTCCGGCCTCCGCTACTGAGATGCACCCCGTGTGGGTGACAGCGTAGAAACCCTGTCCTGGCTGCAGCTGGATACACACGGACCTTTCCCGGGGTCGAGGGACAGCTGGTCACAGCCTCTGTGTTTTCTTGAGATCCTTACTGCTGTTAGACGAAACACACTCCTCTCCCCTCTCCTCTTCTCCTCCTCCTTTTTCCTTCCCTTCCCTTCCCCTTCTCCTTCCCCTTTCTTCCCCTTCCCCTTCCCCTTCCCCTTCCCTTTCCCCTTCCCCTTCCCCTTCCCTTCCCTTCTGCCCCTTCCCCTTTCTCTTCCTCACCCTTCCCCTTTCTCTTCCCCCCCTCAGCTCAGTCTGTTGACCAGTGAATTCTCCTGCTAGGATGATTTCCCCAGCTTTCCAAAGCTCATTCAGAAATCGGTGTCTCTCTGGATTGTATTTTTTTTTGGACAACTAGCAAAGTATTATCTCAGATTATTTTTTTTATGAAGTCACAAATATGAGCAATATATTTAAGTATTATTAGAGACATAGTTTTTTAAGCTGTTTGAACGAACGATTAAAACTGAATTGGAAAAGGAAGCATGTTCCAGGCCAGAACCTTTTGATGAAGGAATGGGGTCAGGTTCTTCCTGAGGAATGAGTTCTTCTGGTTGTCATTCCAGGGTTTTAGAAAGAAAGGAGTTTTCCAGGGTTGTACACGATCCATACCTGTCTTCTGGGAGTCAATAAAACACTGCTTGGCTTCCTTCACTTGCCTGTCCCTTTTTGTGGAGGTGGAAAGGAGCTGGGGGGCAGGGGCTGGGGCTGCTCCTGTTCATGCCCCACGAATCCCCATCCCTGAGCCAGGATGGGCAGCGCTCTGGAGCCCGCTCTGTCTGCGGCGGCTGCTCAGCTGTGGTGGGTGACCGCTGGGTTGGGAGCTGGGAGTCTTCCCCAGCGGGTGGGCAGAGCTGGGGCTGGCTGGGTGGGAGCTGCTGGGGTTCGCTGGATTTCCATTATTTGGGGGGGGATTTTTTTTCCTGAGGGATCAGGAGTGTTTGTCTCAGGACCTTCAAAGGGCTCTGAGTGTGATGGCTGCAGTGTTGGGCAGTGCTCCCAATCCAGCTGTGTTGACTCCAGGTGACAGCCCAGCTATCCTGTTGGTTACTGAGGACGTTTAAATGTGGGTGATGGGCATAGAGCTGTTCTGCAGGGTCATTTTTAAGGGCATTTGGACAGGAGAGGGGCTCCAGCCCTTGGATCATTTTTGTGGCCTCCTCTGGACACCCTCCAACAGGTCCATGTCCTTCTTGTGCTGGTCCTTGTCCTTGTTGTGCTGAGGGCTCCAGAGCTGGACCCAGCACTGCAGGTGAGGTCTCCCCAGAGCAGAGCAGAGGGGCAGGATCCCCTCTCACCATCTGCTGCCCACACTTCTGGGGACAGTTGGCCTTCTGGGCTGCAAAACCCAGTACAAGGTAAAACAATGCTTTCCAGCAAAATCTGCTAAGGGATCTTTCTTTTCCCACACTTAGGGCTACCCTGCTCATGGAGAGGGGGAGATCCCCAATCAAGGCACATCTTACAACCTGTTAATTAATGACTTGCTAGAAACAAGCCAGCCCAACACGGGAGCATCTTGCTGAATGGGATCTGTAGTTCCATCAAATCACAGATAGGGATCAGAGATGGACATGGTCAGGCAGAAGAGCAAATCCAGGCAAATTTCATCATGAAAAGGATTAATGGGAGTGTTCTACACACCTCACAGGAGATAATTGCTCCCCTCCATTTAGCAGCACTGGAGTCAGAGATGGAATAGTGTGCCTAATTTTAGACATGGTGGTTTGAGAGCGAAAGAAAGTCCAGGGGGAAAAAAAAAGCCTAAAAGGGGTGCAACCAGTACATTTACACAATGTATGGTCTGAGGAAGGCTTGGAAGAACTGACTTTAGTTGGCAAGCAGATGTGAGAAGAGGACTTTTATTTATCTTTAAATAAATGAAAGGACACAATGGAGAACAGGTTGGGGTTTTCTGTCTGGGAAGGCTGGGAAGACTCATTTGGCTCAGTGAGGGAGAGGAAAACCTGATAAATTATGCAGTAAAATGAATGATGGAAGAGCTATCTAAGAGAAGACTTTCACAGATGTTTAAAAACAGTACAGAAAGCAGCTGGGGTGAACATGGTAGGAATGTTGGACCCTCTCTCAGATACAAGAATGGATTAGATGACCTGAGAGGTCCATACTCATGCTACGATTATGCAATGCCTTGTATTGATTTTGATACTTTTTGCCCTTTATTTTAATCACTATGACTTCTAAAATGCAATATAAAAGGAACCAAACTGACACACCTGGGAATATCTGGAGACTCTAAACTCTTAATGCTGTGGTTCCATAGGGATGATTCTTTACCAATTCAGACACAGAAGAGTCTTCTCATTTATTAAAAGAGAGTTAAAACTATGAAAAACAGAGAAATCACCCCTGGAGAAGTATGTATAAATTCCTTCTGATCAGCTCTCTGCCTCTGCCCACTGTAACATCGCCAGTGAACATCCCATAGCTCTTGTTAGGCTGCTCAGTGGTTACAAGTATTGTACAAATGCTACATCTCAAGCTCAACATACCCTACAATTAGAGAGTTATTCCATACCACTGCATGAGAACATGCAGCGATTTTACTGCTATTGCTGAGAACAACGATCCCGCTTTGAACCAAATTAGACTTAATGACTACAGCTGCTTACTGATGATTAAGTAAACTATACAAATCATATACTAAGGATGACTGTCTTTTTATACAGCAGTGACAAAGCACTAGTCTCCACGAGTGCTGCTCACTTAGGTGCAGGTATGTTGCAGCACCCCCCAGAGCTCTCGGGAAGGTTTCGTGACCAGTGTAACCCCAGTGCAGCATTCTCGGGGTTACTGCTAATTAGGCTGAGGTATAAATGGCCTCCACTGCTTTTGTGGTTATGTCAGGTAGGACTGGCCCCAGAAGAAACAGAGGCAGTGGCCCTGTCGCTGCAGGCAGGTCCCTTTCACCTACTTCCACTTAAGTTAATTTAATGAATTAGCACTAGAAATCCTGAGCTTTTAACAACAGATGGGGATATAAGAACATAGGATGCAGGAGTCGGTTACGTAGGAAAAGAATACTGCAAATAAAGAAGAACCCATCACACCCAAACAAACATGATTTGTTCTGGATTTTTAGCTCAAGACAGAAGCCAAAACAGCAATTTATTGTAAACTAAAATGACTTAAATAACATTTAATAAAATCACCATTACAGATGTCATTACATATTATCTTTTTTTTCCCTTGAAGAAACGTCTTTTTCTGAGCTGACTTGATTCCTTTTGCTTCTCAGATTACACGAGCTTTTGCACTAGGAAATGTCATGATTCAGATGTTATTTCTTAGCATGGACTGGGGACAAACTCAGGATCCTGGCTGCGGAGTTAGAGGACGTGGCAGTAATGCCAGGAAAAACAACTAAGTGCTCAGAACAGCCAGGGGCTGACAAAGCAGGAGGCGACCAGAATTAGCATCTGGAGCCTGTCCCTGTCATCAGAGCTAACGTTCTTACAGGGTTTGCTCAGCAAAACTTCCACTCTTCCTTAGGAGAGACACATTGGTCATAGAGAAAAGCCCACACGTAGCATCCCCTTGCGGTGGTTTAAAACTTAACCTCTTTGTGGGCTCTGGACACAGAGAGGCTCTCTGATGTGTGGAGGAACCCATGCCAGCCCTGCCTTGCTCCTCACGCCCTCAGGGTGCACAAAAGGACTTGGGTTTTTTTTTTTGTTGTCTGTGCTGAAATAATGAGAGAGAATCTCCCGGCCTCCACATTATCGTTCAGTGGTGACGTGGGAGGCCAGGAGATTGGTGCAGAATGGCTGATCCCAAAAAAAGCAAACACGTCCATGTTTCTTCACACAGGATTTTTGGGTGGTGGTTGTCAGCGGGGCAGGGTACCCAGAGAACACAGCTGCAGCCCACAGGAGCAGCTAGGGCCAGCTCACAGCCCAGACAATGTGGTGTCTGAATGCAGGGGGGGAGGGGGGGGAAAGCCCAAAGAGAGAAGAGCCCGACTCAAGGATGAAGTGCATAGAAAGGCCCAGGGATAGGGAAGGGGCCGTGACATCCCAAAGAGGTTTGCCTTTCGGTGGTCTTGCGGAGAACCCCCCCAGGGCATTGCAAGAAGATGCTGCTGAGCCGAGCAGAGTAACCAGTGCGATTCCAGGATGGTTCAGTGCCTTCAGGAGACAAAGGGGCTGCTGGTTTTCACAGGACCATGGAACATCAGGGGCTGGAAGCGACCTGGAAAGATCATCTGATTTTAGATGGCTGTAACGTTTAATGACGGTTAATTATTGCGAGCAACAAGAGCACCTCGTCCTCTTTCGTGCCCAACAGCTCTCTGCAGACGGCTGCCCTCCCGGGGTGAGGGGATGCTGCGGCAGCCCCAGCCCCTCACAGCTGCGCTGCTGCGACTAAAGCAAGCACTGACGGAAGGGGAAGGGGAAGGGGAAGGGGAAGGGGAAGGGGAAGGGGAAGGGGAAGGGGAAGGGGAAGGGGAAGGGGAAGGGGAAGGGGAAGGGGAAGGGGAAGGGGAAGGGGAAGGGGAAGGCACTCAGCGATGCTTGGCAACGGCTAGGTCTGCTTTCCCGCGGCGGCCTCCCGCCTATTGGCTGCCTCCCGCCCCCTCTCGCCCCCTCCCGCCCATTGGCTGCCTCCCGCCCCCTCCCGCCCATTGGCTTGCCTGCTCCTTCCCGCCCCCTTCTGTCCATTGGCTGTTTTCCTCTCCCAGGCGGGGCCGCGGCTGGCGGTCTGTTTGAAACTGACCACCCAGAGCAGCCGGGAGGTGGGTGGCTCCTCTTCTATTGGTTGCTGCTGGGGAGGGGCGGGCACTGGAGGGGCGGGGGCGGAGGCAGAAGGCGTGCTCCAGTCTGCGCTGCCTGTCCCAGGAGTCTGTTAGCGAGCGTAGGTGGGGCCAGAGTAACGGTTGCTCTCGCCATTGGCTGGCGAGCGTCCCGGGCACGGCGATCCTCGCCAATTGCTGGAGAGCTTCCTCCCTTCCCCGAGAGACTGGGCCGGCCTCTGCGTGCTTATTGGCCAGCGTGGGCCGCGGCCGCCTCGCGATTGGCGGCGGGGCAGCGACGGGCGGGGAGAGGGCGCTGGGGCGGCCATAGCCGAAACTCGCGCGTCCCCTGCGGTGTGACAGCCGGGGCGGTGAGGGGTGCGGGTTCGCGCTGGCTGTCGCCCCCGGGGCTCCGGCCCGCCCGCCGCATGGACGCGGAGGAGGTGCGGAGGCGGAAGGTGGAGGCCGGCAGGGCCAAGGTGCGTGCGTGCGTGTGTGTGGTGGGGGGTCCCGGCTGCGGTGGGGCACGGGGCGCCGGCGCGTCTCCCGCCCTGCGTGGCGGGGCCGCGCTCAGAGCGGCGCTGGGCGCCTGGCGGCGGAGGAGCGTCGCAGCCGGTGCGGAGCCGTGCCGGGGGCGGAGGGCACAGGGGGGTATCCGGGCGGGGTGGCTCCGCCGCAAGGCCCCCTGCCCGGCGGCGCTCCCCGAGGGCGGCTCCCCGCCTTGCTGCCCAGGTGCCCGGGCGTTCTCCCCCGGGAGCGCGGGGCAGCGGGAGGCAGCGCCCGGGTCTTGCCCCGGGGCCTGGGTTTGGTTTGGGATTTGCTTTTCTCCCGGTTCTCCCGTGATTTGGCCGGTTGTTCGCGGAAACGCCGTGTTTCCCGGTGGGAACCCCCAAGGGGCGGCGGTGTCTGCTTCGGTACCGCAGCCCCCTGCAGCGCTGCCTCCCGCTCGGGGGTCCCCAGGACAAGAAGGACACGGAGCTGTTGGAGTGAGCCCCGAGGAGCCACGGAGATGATGTGAGGGCTGGAGCCCCTCTGCTATGAAAACAGGCTGAGAGAGCTGGGCTGGCTCAGCCCAGAGAAGAGAAGGCTGCTGCTGGGGAGAGCTCCCAGCCCATTCCCGTCCCTCCAGGAGAGCTGGAGAGGGGCTGGTGCTCAGAGCAGGGAGAGCCAGGCCCAGGGAACGGCCTTCAGCTGCAGGAGGGGGATGGAGAGGGGCTGGGGGGCAGAAATCCTTCCTGGGGAGGGGGGAGGCCCTGGCCCAGGGTGCCCAGAGAAGCTGGGGCTGCCCCTGGCTCCCTGGCAGGGTTCAAGGCCGGGTTGGATGGGGCTTGGGGCACCCTGAGCTGGAGGGGTGTCCCTGCCCGTGGCAGGGGTGACACTGGGGGGTGTGTGTGTGTGTGTGAGGTCTCTTCCCACCTGAACCAGTCTGCGGGCTGTGTACAGAGCTGGTATGAGGTGACTGATGTCACCATAAAGGTGATGTTTTTGTAGTAACTATTTTTTAGAATTACATGATTAGCATAACCCTCTTAGATACAAACTTCTGCTTTGGTGGTGATGTTCAAGAACTACTTAGAAATCCCTGATTTCTCATAATTCAGTATTTCTGTTGTTTTTGGAGGTGGTATTGTCATATTTCCCTTCTGAGACTGTGCTGATGAAGAAGGCTTGTAAGCCTGCAGCCGCATCCTCTCCCTGTTCTCACCATACTGGTGGGACTGACACGAGGGATTGTAGCCGGAAGGTGAGAGCTGGGGCTGCACAGAGCATCAGGAGGATTGGACAGATCAGCTCTTTCCTACAGGATGGAGCCTCCCCACCCGTAATACCAGTCCCAGTGAGTCGCTGGTGGGCGAAGGAAGGGGCATGGTCTTTCCTGTGTGGGACCTGCCTGGAAATCTGGGTGGTAGGGTCAGAGGTGGCTTTGAGCTGTGCTCTCACCCCTAGGTCTTTCCAGCAGTCCTTTGTGTTTCAGTTTCAGCTCCATCCTCCCATTGCTGTGCTGAAGGGAATGAAAGAGAGCGTTACTGGGAGGGGAGTGGGATTTTGTCTGGGCAGAACAGCTCTACTGGCTGTGGCCTGTCCCACCCAGAGGCTGTCACAGCATCTCTCCTCACTCCTGCTCGTCTGCTCCTTGCCCTCTTGCCTTCATAGCCTTGATATGTGCTGCGTGGGTACAATCACCTGTTGGAGAACAACGCTGTGGTTAGTTTGTGGTTAATGCTGAAACAGGAAACTTTGTGGACAGGAGTTCTTCAGGGTGAAAAGTTACGGTAGCTGTGTGAGACCTGGCTTAACATGTCCTCTGTCACCCTTCTTGGAGTGCAATATCTGTTTATAGCTAGAAAAATGTGATCGACTTGCCTTGAATAAGTTATTAGTTCCCACCTGTTGTCCAGCTGTTGTTTGCCAGTGAGGGGGGAAAGAAAAAAAAAAAAAGTAGGGACTTGCATTACATTTCATGCTGTGTGTGCAGAGCCAGGGTTGCATTTATTATTATTTTAAAACTGTGTGCTAAATATCTTCCATCTTACCATTTTAAAACAATTGTTAGCCCGTGTGTGCACCGGGAGTCCTGAGAGGAGAGTAGAAAGGCAGAGATGGAGTAGTGCTTCCTCCCCTCGTTAAAATGCCACGGGCACCGACTGCGTAGCTAACAAAGTGTGGGCACCAGGCAGCTCTCAAAAATCACCCAGAGAAATGAGTGGAAGCAATATCCATGGGGCCTATAGACACAGAGATGGTAAGGACACGGAGCTGTTGGAGTGGGTCCAGAGGAGACCATGAAGATCATCTGAGGGCTACAGTCCCTCTGCTCTGGAGGCAGGCTGGGAGAGCTGGGCCGGTTCAGCCCAGAGAAGAGAAGGCTGCTGCTGGGGAGAGCTCCCAGCCCCTTCCCATCCCTCTGGGAGAGCTGGAGAGGGGCTGGTGCCCAGGGCAGGGAGGGACAGGCCCAGGGCAGGGAGGGACAGGCCCAGGGCAGGGAGGGACAGGCCCAGGGCAGGGAGGGACAGGCCCAGGGGAACGGCCTTCAGCTGCAGGAGGGGGATGGAGAGGGGCTGGGAGGTACCCTGAGCTGGGGGGGTGTCCCTGCCTGTGGCAGGGGGTCACTGGGAGGGCTCTTAGAGCCCTTCCCACCTGAACCAGTCCAGTGGCTCTGTGATCTGTGCTTGGCTTTGGAAGGCAGACCTCTGAGCAGTGGATTCCCTACATGCTCACACCCAATTTCTAATATGTGGCTCTCTGCTTGCCCTGGTGTTGTATCTTACATACCTTTAGCTGTAGAGGTATTGTGTAGCACAGTCATATTGGTCTTGTTACCACAACAAATGCACTTAGAGTATATCTTGGTGTAATTCTGCTGTGTGTTCTTAAGGCTGTAGTAGGACACGGCCCTGCTGCTGAGTAGGTGGGCTGCAGGGCTGTAACTTGCTTCAGGAACATCCTCTGGATGCTCATGTTTTTTGAAGGCTTGAGTATAACAGAACAGTAGGGATATGTCCCTTCCCCCCCACCCCCCCTCTTTTCTTTCATGGTTTTCTTTGTTTGTTTTGGGTTTTCTTTCTTTGCACTGCCCTCATGAATACCAACACAGTTTTGGAAGGGAGAAGGGGCCTGGAACAGGTACCTATCTCCTTCCTGTGGTGCAGGCCTACGGCAGCTTATGGCCATGCCATCTCCAGACTGATACCAGAGCGTTCAGTGTCCATCCACAGCAGCTTCCTGAACTGAATTACCTCACTGCATTGCTGCAAAGGCACCCACGATGGCAGGGGACAAGGGTGCATGTGGTGTGGTGCAGCCTCTGTTGTAGCAACCTGGCTTGTAGCAATACACACAGTCATGCTGGCAGCGGTCTGATGCCGCTGGAATGTGGAAGTGTGAGCTTCTCTGGGGTCTTCTGCCTTCCCACCTCAGCCTTTCCACCCCGAACTTTATTTTTTTTTTCTGCCTTTAGCAGACTGAAATTGAAGAATGCCAAGTAATGACTTGGGAAAGGGGTATAGTGTGAATGCTTTCTTCCTTAAACTAGTACTTGTGTTATTCTCTTCATGTCAGAATAAAAACTCCATTATTGGAATGTGTTGAAGTTATCACCAAATAATAATTCCAAGTGCTATACTGACTGAAAGGTGTTATGATTTGGCAGCTAAATACTGACTGTTGCAGGTACCCCCAGTTTCTGATACCCACAGTACTGGCAGCCGAGGTGGTAACTGAGAAAGAGACCAGATCCCAGGCTTCAGTGCTGCCTTTTATCCCCTTGTTCTCCACCTCGTGTTATTCCTGCTGGGCAGCTGCACCTCTGGTTACAGACCTGTATGTACTGGACCTTGTGTCCATGAAGTTCCTGCTGTTCCTGTATTTTACATGGAAGGAGCTGAAAAAGGAGCCTGGATTTTCCAGGAACTTTTCCTGCCTCATCTCTAGAAACTGGGTTTTTCTGGGTTTTGTCTAAGAGCAATCAGTGCTTGTGTTTACTGTATCCAGGAGGTGGACTGAGGTTTATTTGAACAACCTGCTTGGTGCTGATATGGTTTTCTGCTCTATGCCTTTTTCTGTGGGTATTCCTTTGGTTCTAATCTCTGAAGCATGTGAAACAGTAATCGAGGAATAAATTAGGTGAGAGCTGACGAATACTGCATGTCCTGGAGGCTTCCTTTCTGCTGGTCCATGCTGCTGGCGCCGGTCAGCTCGCAGTAATGCAGTGGAAGGATGTCAGTGCTGTGGTTAATTGGGGTCAGGGATGACGTGGGGACCACACAGCACAGGACTGGGTGGGTTTAGCCTTCTAGTTCCAGGATGCTTGTGTGGTGCTGGCATTCCTATTCAGAGATGCCTGTGGCTGCCACTTTTCACTGGCTGGTCCTGGTGGAATGAAACTCTGGTACATCAGTACCTGCAGAAAGGTTGGGTGCTCTGGTATGGGTTGCTGCTTTCAGGTGCTGTGGTGTGCTCTGTCTTGGCTGAGAAGCTTTCACCTTTGCCTAGGCTGCTAGAAATCAAATCGAGATTTGGATCCTTCAAAAGGGGCGAGATGGATCTCCCCAGGATGGGGGAGAGCCCGAGTCAGACACTTTCATAGTCATGCACACTGCTGCTTCATGTTGGATAGTTCTCTGTGTATCTGGTGGTACTCTTGTAATGGCACTTAAATTCATGTAGCTGATGAAAGGCTTTGGAAACCCAGTGCTGTCCGAACTCATGCTTCATCCAGTGATTCCATAGATCTGGAGCGTGTTTAGCTCCAAACACTTCCATGGACCAACAAGTGCAGTAGTTCTGTAAAGTGCTGGAGTAGCTGGATATTTCTGCATGATAGGTGTTATGATTTTATGTTTAATGTATGTCAGTGGGGCAAAGTAAGTTCTGTTTTCTTTGAACTGTGCCTTTAAAAACCAGATACCTGTTTAGATGCTCAGTCGTGGCAAGCCCTGGTATTTTAGTGTCAAATACTTGGTCTCCCTTCATGAAATCATTCACCACTCTGCAATGGTTACTCTCTGCCTTTCCTTTCTCACCTTTTCTGATCACTTTACACCCAAATTTTCCTTTTTTTTTTTTTTTTCCTGTTTCAGCAGCTTCCTCTCCTCTCCATTTTCCTGCAGGATCCCTGCTGACCCTTTTTTCTCCATGCTATCAGGTTAATAAGTGTGATAGCTATTTTGGGCACAGATTGCCATTGGTAAGAGCTGGCATTAACCCTTGATTTCAGCTGATAGTGTTGGTGTCTTGCTATGGCTTTCTTTTTTTAAAACTGCTCTGTTTATTTTGCAAGGAACCCAGCAATCTTTGGTTTAAATCTGCATTCAGTATTAATAATGATGGAAACTACAGAAGGGTAATCTTAAAAATAAGCCTTTTGTACATAAACATCTTAACTGCTGGTAAGAAATGGATGTCCTTCTGCAAGTATAATGAACTTCTAAGCTGGCTGCTCAGGGGAGCAGGTGTGTACCCATGTATCTGTTGAGTAGCTAAGCTGTTGGGTAGCAGTTGCTATGAGTGTAAGGAGAAAGGACTAAACTAAATCCATTTCATGAGTCGAATGAAAAGACAAGGACAGGGATTTTCCTGTTTGTCAGGAAACCCAAGCTGTCAATCAGTAGAGTTTCTTATATGTTGCCGGTAGATATGTTTGCATCACATCATCATTTGACTGTTTTATCTCGTCACAAGGATATATTACCAACGTGCTTGATAACCTGTGGTTGTAACCTTGGAGAAGGCTCTTCCTGATGAGAAGGATGGCTGGATTTATGCTGTGAGGGAGATGTTACTTGGGAATGCTGCCTAAACACAATACCAAAGTTGAAAATACGATAATCCTGTTTAAGCTGTTTAAGGTGCTGAGGAGACTCAGGTAATAAATTCCAGCAGTGACATTCTTTGCAGGTCCCTGGTGCTTCATGGAGTTGCGATGAGTCTGATAAAGTAGAGCATCTGATTCTTCAACGGGAAGAAATTAAAATGACCTGGCTTAATTGATTTTCTATTTATGTGCTGCTTTCTGGCGAGGAAGTTTTTTGCTGTATTCTCTTAAGGGGGTGGCCGGGAAGGAGCGTGAGGATTCATTTCCGTTAATTTTAATCTTAAAGCTTAATGCTGGCAAAGATCTGTTTGGATACGTTTCTAGGGGGTTATTGGGTTTTTTGCCAGTCTTGCAGAAAGACTGCTCTATTATTATTATTATTATTATTATTATTATTATTTTCCCCTAATGATTCTAGCATATTAACAACTCGTTCCTTTACTAACCTGTCTTGCTGTAATTCTGGATTGTCATTGACACACAAAGTTTCACTGAGTAAAATTTGCTTCTTGTATTGAAATGAGTGTTTGGTACGGGTGTGAGATTCCTTGCTTAACTGCACAGTTATCCAGTATGTTCTGAACTTGTGGGAAGTAGGAAGATAAAGCAGGCTTTTCTGCAGATGTATATATTTTATCAAGCCGGGATCTTCATCACCCATGAGTGTGTTAATCTTGTGGTCCTGCTACCTTTTCCTCACTTACCTCTCCCTCTACCTCTTCCAATCTTTCCTGCACAGTTTGCTTACTTCAGACAACGAAAACCAAAAGGTGACGCCTCGCAGGCGCAGAAAAAGGCGGCGAAGAGGAAGGGCTCGTCTGTCCACCCGCATGACCTTCCGAAGGCAGAGCACGCACTAGCGGCCCCAGGCGCTGCTCAGGGTATGGAGGGTGAGGCTGAAGACACCAACCGACTAGAGACAGCAGCAGAAACAGAGGTAAACCTTAGCATGTCTTGTGTTTCGCTTCGCTGTGTCTGCAGATGACAAATGTGGCTGGGGATTGTTTCACTCAGTGGGGTATGAGCTCTGGTGATGTCACCAAGCTGCCATTGAGGAGTAGATAAAGTATTTTCACTTCATTAACTCTCTTACAAAGGGATGTGAATAACTGAAAAAAAAACCCAAACCTGTCTCCATTATATATGGACTGGACAGCTGGTTTTGTCACAGAGCTGCCTGCTGGAGTCTGTCACCTTTCGCTGTCAGGAACTTCTCTTTGGGCAGACGTCTGGCTGTGTGGCTGTGACATGGCACAGCCAACGGCATCCTGGCTTGTGCCAGCAATAGTGTGGCCAGTAGGTCTGGGGAGGAGATTGTGCCCCTGGACTGGGCACTGGGGAGGCTGCACCTCGAGTGCAGTGCTGGGCTCCTCACCATAAGATGGGGCAAGGGGAAATGGCCTCAAGCTGCACCAGGGCAGGGGCAGATGAGATGTTAGAAAAAAAAAAATTGTTATTGAAAGAGTTGCCAGGGCCTGGCACAGGCTGCCCAGGGAGGGGCTGAGTCACCTTCCCTGGGTGTGTTTAAGAAAAGGGTAGGTGAGAGTTGCTCAGGGATCTGGTTTAGCTTAGGATGGGAATGGTTGGACTCGATGATCTTTAAGGTCTTTTCCAACCCAGTGATTCTGTGACTCTGTGGAATGGCAAATCCATGCAGAGTGATGGGCAAAGCTGTCAGGATCTTCTAATGCACAGTGTTGTTTGGTTTTGTATCCCTTTCCTGGCTCAAGTGTGCTTAGTGCTTTCTGAAAGAATACATGATTTGTTCAAGCAAGCTCTTAGTAGCCATTGTGAAGCTGAAGGCAGCTGAGTCTGATAAACTTGTTTAAAATGTGACTCTGCTTCTGCCTGACAGGTTTCGGTATGTTTGTACTGATGAGGCTCTAGAGGTGGGTAGTGCCATAGTCATGTTGGTAAGCACAGTAACACAGCCACTGGTACAGCATCTGCTAATAGATGTGCTGGCCTGCCTGAATGAAGCAGTTCCCTCATTTGGTTGGATGAGAAGCTGGACATGAGCCAACAAGGTGCACTTGCAGCCCAAGAAGGCCAACCGTATCCTGGGCTGCAGCCAAAGGAGTGTGGCCAGCAGGTCAAGGGAGGGGGTTCTGCCCCTCTGCTCCTGAGACCTCCACCTGGAGTGCTGGGTCCAGTTCTGGAGTCCCCAGCATAAGAGGGACATGGAGCTGTTGGAGAGGGTCCAGAGGAGGGCAGTGAAGATGCTCAGAGGGCGGGAGCACCTCTCCTGTGAAGCCAGGCTGGGAGAGTTGGGCTGGTTCAGCCTGGAGAAGACAAGACTGTGGGGAGATGTTAGAGTGGCCTTCTAGGGGCTACAAGAGAGCTGGGGAGGGACTTTTTAGAAGGGCAGGCAGTGACAGGACAAGGGGGAATGGGTTTAAATTGGAAGGAGGTAGATTTAGATTGGTTATTAGGAGGAAATTCCTCACAGGGTGCCCAGGGAGGTGGTGACTGCCCCCTCCCTGGAGGTGTCCAAGGCTGGGTTGGATGGGCCTTGAGCAGCCTGGGCTGGTGAGAGGTGTCCCTGCCCTGTAGGGGGTGGGACTGGATGATCTTTAAGGTCCCTTCCAGTCCAGACCGTTTCAATGAGTCTATGATTCTTCTTGTGATTGGAAGTTCACAAGCAACACTTTTGGTTTTTTATCAGCTGTGGGTGAGACAGTTGTGTATCTTTGTCTAGTAATACAGATAAGCAAGGTGTAGTTTTGGACAGTTAATTTTTTAATAGGAATCCAACTTCCTTCTGATGGTTGGCTAAGGCTTTCCCAAGCCTTAGAAACTACAAGGCAGCGCTCTGGCTACAACAAAATCTATTTATCTCAGTCCGGGGTGTTGTTTAGAAGGCAGCTTCCCAGTGCATTTTGGCATGTTGCTTTGCTTTGTGGAGGGGAGGGCCTTCTGGACAGCAGGGACAGGGAGGGGATTGTCCCTCTCTGCTCTGCCCTCCCCAGCTGGAGTCCTGTGTCCAGAGCTGGGGCCCCAGGACAAGGAAGATGTGGGACTGTTGGAGAGGGGCCAGAGGAACCACGGAGATGCTCAGAGGGCTGGAGCAGCTCCCCTGTGGAGAGAGGCTGAGGGAGCTGGGCTGGGTCAGCCTGGAGAAGAGAAGGCTGTGGGGGGGACCTCATTGCAGCCTGCCAGTCCCTGAAGGGAGCAGAGACACAGGAGGGGAATCAGCTTGTTCAAGGGCAGAGACTGGCAGGACAAGGGGGATGGAGTGAAGCTGGAGGAGGGAAGGGTTAAATTGGATCTTAGGGGGAAGTTTTTTGCAGAGAGAGTGGTGAGGGGCTGTCAGGGGCTGCCCAGAGAGGGGGTGGGTGCCCCGTCCCTGGGGGTGTTGAAGGCCAGGTTGGCTGGGGTCCTGGGCAACCTTGTGTAGCTCCAGGCCTGGAGGTTGGTGTCCCTGCCTCTGGCAGGGGGTTGGAGCTCTGTGACCCTTGGGGTCCCTCCCAACCCAGACCTGCCTAAAAAGCATCTCACCAGTAGTTGGTGTGTCTTCATGACATGCTGCAATAAGCATCTGGGTGGTGTATTTGCCAATGGAGGGTAATGTTGGGCTATGTTATCCTACGCTCTGCTGTGTGAGTATCCCTGGTGCTCTCAGGATACCCAGGAGGTCATGTTAGCTTTGCAAAGGCTCTGAGGAAGCCATGTGCCAAGCCATGTGCCCTCAGGAAAGAACATCCAGCGTTGTGCCACTCAACTGTAGCAGTGTTTGCATTACGTTCATGTGAACTTAAACAGTGAATGCAAATCCCTTACTGCTTCTAAACAACTCTTGTCAAAGTAGCTAGTTTGTAAAGCCAGTGGAATTGGTTTTGAGGTGCACAGAGAAGGTGCCTCTGGGGAGACAGCCACCTTGGGGAGTTGCTTTGTGCAGGGAAGGTTGTGGGCTGCATTTTTTAAATAGTGCTGCTGCCCTCTTTGTGCTGGTGTGAATCAGAGGCAGATATCTTTCAAGATATCAAGCATCAGCAAACAGTACTGCTTTCATTGTCTTCTGAATCGTTTTAGCGTGTTTAAGTAATCTCCTGTTAGCTTACTAATATTTAGTAATAGATTCAAGAGTGCTCAGTGATGTTTGCAAGCTAGAAAGGCAGAAAATAAACCACTGAATCTCAGGCTCAGCCCTACATTTTTGTGTGGACATCCATAATAATTTTCATATCTTTGTATTTACTTCATTCACTTAACCACGTGTGACCGGTTGAGTTTAGCATTCCAGTCTGTCTCTCACTGCTATGCTGTCTCACAACACAGCCTGTTCTGCCCCCTGGTCTCAGGGTATTGCCAAAACAATTCTGCTTTTCCCTGTATTTCTTTAAAATGGGCTTAACTTAGTGTCTTGACTTGTTTACTTGCCAGGGGAGTGCTGAGTTGTCCAACTGGGATGTACTGAATGATGCTGCCACCAAAGTAAGAGTGAGAGAATGTCTCTAGTGGGAGATGCTGATGTGTGTGTTGAGGAAGAGTATGATAATTGGTTACTAAAATGATTAGTTCTTGAGCGTGGTTATTAAACCTGATGAGTGATGCAATTTTGCTATTTTACAGTCAAAACTGGGTAGTTACCTGTATGGGGAGTGAGACTGATTGCTTTTAGTGAAAACACAGACCTTATCCAGAGAAAACTGAACAATGTTTTTAGTCGAAAAGTATGTTTGTTCTTTAACTGTTTCAGACATTAAAGCAAAAAAAAGTTAAAATAAAGCACAAGATGGTATCTCCTCCGTGACAGTGATAAACAGTATTGCTCCTGAGAAACTATGGGATTGATTGGAGCAGCTTCTCTCCTTGTTCTTGGTGGGGTTTTTCTTATGTTGCTGTTGAAGGCCATAGAAATGTGGAGAATGTTGAATATTAACCTGCAATAGCTGCTCACACTGGAATTGAATTTTAAGTCAAGAACTTTACATTATTATTTTTCCTAAGGATGGACTGTTCTCCTGTCACATATGGATGTAAAAGCATTGTTTAATTTCTGTAGCATTCTCCCCCTTCCCCCCTGCAGCTTCTGAGTTGGAGTTTTACATCCCAACGTGTGTCAGAATGGTACTTTACCACAACTTGGTGCTCTCGAATCACAAGGCTCTTTTCTCCCTAATTTACTTTTGTGCCTTAAAAGTATTGTATGAGAATGTTATCTAGGAATTTTTTTACTTGACATTTATTAAGAATTAAGGGCTTAATGTACAATGTTTCTATTAAAGTCCCATGGTTGAATTACTTTTAAACTAGAATTTGCTCAGAATTTAAGCTTGGAGATGAAATCTTGTTCAGCGTAATTACAAACCAGAAATGACATGTTGTTTTGGTGAATAAATAGGAATTTTCTTTCTTGTCTGAAGGAAGTTATGATGAATTCTGCTCCAGAATACAGTGAGCTTGATGCTAAGGTGTGTCATGAAAGAATAGCTGAGTTAGAGAACAGACTTTGGGAGAAGCGAGAAGCCGTGGAAACCCTCACTGCGCAAATGGACGACCTGCAGGAACAACTTACCCAGCACAGTGACTCTAGGCAACTTCAGGTACCTTACAGAGAACTGGGTAAAGGGCTTGATAGTACTGTAGTTGAATCCTATAAAACGTTTAGGAGGCAAAGCTAAGACTAAGCATTGCTTTTTTTTTTTGGGAAGTGCTTCACCTCGCTAACACGTGCTGTGAAATGCAGAACTGAGCCCTTCCAGGGCTTCATGTTGCTTGAATCAAGAGAGAGAAATATTTTGGTGTTTGAGAGGTGTTGTGAACTGCATAGTTAAATTCTGCTGAGAAAAGGTTGAACACTTGCTACTAGTTTTTATTGATAAATTCTTTTACTCTATTGGGGAGCGGGCCTCTACAGAGAAGACATGCAAGAACCACGTAGTTACTCATGTGTTGAGTTAGGGCTCAGTGTGTAAGCCTGGGTTTATATTTTTGTAAAGCCTGTCTTTAAATAGTTAGTGAAACATCAGTGTTTCTGTGGATATACCTGCAAACCACTTCAGCCATGCAGCTGGGCTCCTTCCCAGGTGGGCACCACTACTATGTATTACTTTTTCCCCAGAGATCATTTATGGTTTTTGAATTTGCAAATATTTGTGGCTTTCTGGTTTTAGGATCTTGTGGTTGGGTTGGTTTTTTTTCTGTATGGGCAAACGATTAAGTAGGAGAAATTGAACTTTAATAAACTGACATGTACCTTAACCTCTCCCAAAATACTAACAAAAGATGTTTTGAATTCCCTTTCTCTAGCATTGCTATGTGAAGGGAAATGATCAGGTGCTACTGAAGAATGGTTACTTCCCCCTTTACATGCTGTTTTTTCTCCTTTTAGAACTGGGAAACAAAAACATTTCCTGTTGCTGAGAAATACATTGACAAGGTTAACATGATTAACATAAAACAGGATTAATTTATCCCATCTCATTAGCTTGCACTCATGTGGCTGAAAAGAAGAGCTGACAGATAGAAAACAACTTAAGGTGTACTAAGTACTCATTAGGTCTTGTAAAAAAAAACAACAAACAACCTTGATTGCTTTTGCATCAGTAACATCTACAAAAACTTTAAGTAAAAACATTTTATCACTTGTTTAAAAAGTTATCTGTCTTTGAGGTCACTGTAAGATTCCTCTTTCATCACCATAATGTTGGAACACAAATATTTCTGGTCCTTTGGTGCAAGTTTGTTTAAGCTTCAGTGGAGCTACAGACTTGCAACTCCCTTCATTTTGAGAAAGCTGCTTTCCTGATGTGCTAAGACTGTTTTAGTTTTCAGACTGCATTTCTTGTGATCCATGTAGGAAACTACTGTTCAAGAGCAGAATGAAGTCATCAGGCAACTAACAACCTGCCTTCAACAGGCAAAGAAGGATCGGGATGACCTACAGGAAGAAGCTTCACGTGTAGCCAGTCAGATCCATGATTTACAGCTTCAGTTACATCAGGTGTGCCTCTCCAATTTCTGTTTCCTTACAAAGGGTATAAGAATAGATTTGGCACACGAACATGACTACATACTGAGCTTATCACATAGGTCTTCACAGTTCACTTTGCAATGCAGAAGTGAAAATGATGTCAGGGTGAGGCAGAGTTTTCCCCAGTTGATCAGGAGCAGTCCTGGAAATATCCTTCTATCTCCCACTGACTTGCTTGTGTAATGTTTGGAGGTCATTACTCTTCTCCCTACATCAGTGCAGCCCTTGTAAGGGAATTCTCCCCAATACACTTGGTTTGGCATCACTGTAACGACACAGACTGTGTGTGATCAGTTTTCCTTGCCTTTGCCAAAGAGAGCTCTGACTGTCTGCACGGGCAACTGTAGCAGCTGTTCCACAGAAACTTGCAGCGTTGAGGTAATGTGACTTGGCTCGGAGGAGGAGATTTAAAATAACCTGGAGACAGTTGATGCAGTGCCTGTGACGTGCAGAAACCTGCTGCAGTGCAACAAGTTCATCGTGGACCTAATCCCACCGTAAAGAGATCCTGCAGCCTTTAATCTACTTCAGTTTTTCCTTAAACTGCTTTAGTGTTTTTGGGGGACACTCAGTGTTCTAGTGGCAAGGGTCTCTAAGCACCTCTCTACTTGTCTTCTCAGGAATATTGTAGTATACACTGGAGAGTTATGTTTATGTTTACTTATTATTTCAGGTTTCCAAGATAAGAATTGCTCTAGAATGGATTACACTTCCTTCTGGATAGGGAGGGGGCATTGAAAAAAAACAAAACAAAACTCCTGGCACTTAGTGAAGTCCAGGGATTATCTTGAAGGAATTTCTCATACCTTGGAAAATAAATCCTCTGCTAAATGAAATTCTAACATTGGAAAAGGACAAAGCCATACTGCTTTCTATCTAGAATTCTGACTGCTAGTAGCAAAGGACAGGGTAATAGTGAAAATTACCATAAAGATGATTGTTGGGATTTGCTCTGCAGGCTGTCAAAGCCTCTAAATAGTGTTTCAGGCATATTTAAATAAGGCTAGTAACATGGTACAAGTTGGCTTTGGAAGCGCATCAACTTTGACAGATGAAAGTACTAATACTGTCTTAAATATTATCTTCTTGGTTTTAGCAAAGCCTTTAGAAAAGGTTTTTAAAATGGGAGTAAAATAAAGTGTGTTTTACTCATAGGGGTAAAGATTTTATTTCGTTTGTTGGGAGGTGGAGAGAAAAAACCCTTTTGTGTGGAGCTGTGAATCCTTTGCAGAGAGACTGGTTATGTTCATTAGTACTCTTACCAGTATGTCCAGTACATTGGAAGCAAGCCCTGCTTTGTTTTGGGGGCTTTGTAGGGATGGATTATCTAATGTTTATATCTTTACAGAAAGTAACAGCACCTAAAACATGGCAAGTGTTGTCTGAGCTTTTAGGGAGATGTTTATTTATGGAGAATGAAAGGCACAGGGTAAATCCATGCAAATGAAGACTTCTGTATGAGTTATTGTGGTGGAGACTTTCTTCTGACTGTACCTTTATCTGTTCAGGTTAATGAGATGCTGAGGAGTAAAACCCCTGGGAAGAACGAAATATTAGAAGCCCAGCAGCAGATGTCCTTGTTTCAGAATCGTCTCAGAGAGCAGAACGCACACTTGGAGATGCTGCGTCAGAAAGCACATGACCTGGAAGTACAGCTGGAGACTTCTCAAAAGGTAAAAACTGCTTAAAGGGGCCTTGATAATTATAGAGTTCTAGACAGTTAGTTTTTTTGTTGTGATCGTGCAAGACAAGGTGCTGCTTTCTGGAGTAAGACCCTGCAGTGAAGACGTAACTTGTGTATGAGGTAATGTCGATGGCTCAGGAGTGAAACTGCCCTCTGAAGGTAGTGACATTCAGCTAAGGCAAAATAGCTGCTTGCAATTTAAGATTTTTATTTTTGAGATAAAGATTCAGTTGGGGCTCTTCAAAATTTGCTTATTTACTGAAATCACTCCCATCAGTTTCTGTTGCAGTGGGTTGGTCTCTAACTTTTGCTAAATTCTTGTATATAAGAAGTCTCCATCAGAAGCAGGTTCACCCAGTGTTTGTTGGACTGAGGCATGTGGGAACACAACTGACAGGCTTGTGGTGGGGTGAGGGGTGCTGGGTATGCTGTGTGAGCATATAGCAGCACACTTGTGTGTGAGCTTGAAACACCTGTTTGAGAGGAACTAGGTCTGTAGTTATTAGCTTCAAATATTAAAAAAAAAAAGAGGAAAAACTTGTGTGGGGATATTTTGATGTAATCATTCCAGAAACAGGCACTGTGAATAAGGAACTCAAAACCATAGAATTTTTTTGATATGTATTGCACGTTTGAGAACTGTGATCTGCTGTAGTGGCATGGTCGTGAAAAAAAGTCCTTCAGAAACAAATGCATAGGGATTGTGGTTACTTATGTGTAATAAAGGAACAGTTTAGAGAATCTGATTTCCTTTAGGCACATAACCAGCCATGCCACAGACAGAAGCCTTACACTTTTGAGTGAGTGAGTAAAAATTTGACGTGCTGTTCTGCTGGCCCACTCCTGTCTGTGGGACATGTTTTCTCTGCGTGTGAGATGGAGAGGTGTCTGTAACTCTGGCTTACGGGGTTTTTTAATTGCTATTAATTAAAGGCCACTGACTGTAGAGAGAAACAAATAGTGGCCCCCCATTGGTAATCGCTTGGACAATTTGGTTTTGCTACATTTGAAGGGTGTTTCAATAGTGCTCTCAAGGATGTGCTTAAAAATTCCTGTTCCATGGGCCAGTGATACACATAATACTTACTGTTAAATGCAGGGTGTGAAGTTACCTTGAAAGCAGGAGTCCTAAGGAAACTTAAACGTGGCATATTTCATATGTAATATCTTCTTTTTAAGAATACCAAAGATAAAGAAAATCTGCTTTCCCAAATGGAAGAGGATATGAAAGATACAGTGCAACAGCTACACAAAAGCATGGGAGAGAAAGACCAACATATTAAAAGTCTTCAAGATCTCCTGACATCAGAGAGGTTTAGCCTGTCTGTGCTACAACATACCCTTTCTCTCCGGGACTCAGAAATAACAGAGTTAAAAAATGAAATAGCTTTATCTAAAATAAAAGAACAGCAGCATATTGAAGACCTGAAAACCAGTCATGAAAAGGCTATTGGCCATCAGTTGGAGAACTTGAGGGCTGAGATGGAGAAGTGCCACAGAAGAGAGATTGCAGAGGCCAAGCAGGTATATGAAGAAGAAATGATTTTAAAATATAAGAATGAACTTGAGCAGTTCAAAAAGGAACTCTGTGCTCTGAATTCTGAAGAACACGTTCAGAATTTAAATGGCATGATAATTGACTTAAGTAATAGTCTTCGTGAGTCTGAAATTAATCAAGAAAATTTGAGAAGAAAACTTGAAAACCAACAGGAAGACTTCCAGAGAGAAAAATCTGAAATGGAGATTAAATACAAGGATTTAATTGATGGCCTTAAGGCTCAACTTTCTGATGCAGAAGAGCAGGTCAAGGAAGCCCAACAATATAAACAAGAAAAACAGTTCCTGAATGAAGAGATTCAGAAACTGAATTCTTTCATCCAGGAATTAAATGAAAAGCTACTTTATGAGGCTGAAAAGAGTATGGATGTAAGGCAAAAGCATAACGAAGAGACTGTCTCTGATAAAAAGCTAATGAAACTGAGGGAAAACCAAATTTTGCCAGAGGCACTGCAGAGAGCAGGGCTTGAGGAGCTGTGGAATGAACCACCCCAGTTGGGAGGTGAAGATAGGCTAGTTCACAAAGAACTAGAGTTGCAGTGGGACTTGGGAGCAGACCCCTCAAGGGATCAACTAGAAGAAACTAGGAATGCAAACATCACAGAGAATAAGGAAAGCAGTGAAGGAGATGACCTGTCTGAAGAGCACTCATCAGAAGTAGGGCTTTTCAGTGGTGACGGAGGCATTCTGGCTAAATATCTCATCTCCACAGAGAGACCAGACGAATCACGTGTGTCCAGCGCTTCTGAAGGTTATGCTGTTGAAGAAGGTAGGTGTAGTAGGTATGGGTTAGATGATACTGTGCTGCTAGACCCCAGCAGAGATTTGTCTCAAGAGACTTTTGAAGAGACGGAGGGGGGAGCAGAGGCCTTTGCTTCATTTCTGTCGGATAACTCCCTACAGCAAAACAAAATTAGTGACCTTGAGGACTTAAAGGGTGATGAGACAACTTGTTTAGCAGAGAGATATGTGAAGCTGACTGAGCGGCTCCATGAGATGGAGTCAGCCTTGAAGAAGTCTTATCAGGAGACCCAGGACGCTGTTGGAAAATGGGAAAAGGTAATGGCTGAGCTCTCTCATGTCTCTGTGGAGCTGGATGAGGAACGTGAAGCACGGGTCCGTTGTGAAAAAGAACTTCTTCAAAAAAGAGAGAAGGAGAAAGAACTTCAAAACAAAATAATGTTTCTAGCAAAGCAGCATGATGAGGATGGAGGCCAACCTGTAGAGCCTTTAACACAAGTGTTAACATCCTCTACCTGGCAAGAAATGGTGAAGGACCTTCAGGAGGAGAGAGAGATGTTGATGGTGCGGCTGCGAACTCAGGAGCAATTAGTGAAAGATGTTCAGGAACAGAAGACAGCTTCTGATTCTGTAACAAGTGAAGTACAGTCTCTTTTTGGACGTCAGCTAGCTGCCTTGCAAAGTCAAAGGGATCAAATGCAAAGTCAGCTTGATGCTCAGAAGGGTAAAAACCAAACAATTGCAGAGCTGCTTGGTCAGAAAATCGTATCTGAAGAGACGTTGCTAAAAGAGCAGGAGTTGCTCAAAGCTGAAATCGATAATAAGGAACAAAATTTAGCAGCCTTATTGAAGGAGAAAAAAGCCTTGGCAGAAAGATTATCTGATGTGGAGAAAGATCTAGCAAAAGCCAAAAAATCGCTAGCAGAGAATGCTGGCATCATCGAGGACCTTGAGGAAAACATACATGAACTTAATGCTGAAGTGAAAAACCTTCAAGAGATGCATGAGTGCGAAAGACTGGGATATGAGGACAGATTAAACTTCAGCAGCCTAGAAATTGATAAACTTAATGCTGAGATAAAGGCCAAAACCATCAAATACAGTGAGGAAAAAAGCCAGCTGACTGAAGAAATCGCCCATCTGAAGAAGGTTTGTTTGGAGCTTGAGACTCGCTTGCAGGAGTCCTTTCAGTCTGTGCAAGCTGCCCAGGAGGCACAATCCCAGGTGGCGAAGCGTTACCAAGAGGAGATAGATCAACTGGAGACTCAACACCTTGCCCAACTAACTGAGGTGAGTTCGGCACACAAGAAGGGGGTGGGAAATCCCACGAAGGGCAGGAGCCTTTGGGTTTCAGAATGTTTAAGGTAGTGATTGCAAATGTTTGGGTGCCTGTTTCCAGATAGAAGAATTGAATGCTGAAATAAAAGATCAAGTGGAAAACCAGCAGAAGGTGGAAGAAAAAAGGAAGGAACAGATTGCTTTAATAAAAAAGGTAATTGCTGTGTAAGTTGGTTTATCTAATAAGAATAAATTTAGTGTTGTTTCTCACTTAAGGAGTACAAATGTTTGAGAGATGTGAAAAACCCAATTAATTGTGGGGTTGTTTTTTTCCATGACAACTTTGACTTGGGGCTGGGTAGGGGGCAGAATTCTGGCTCAATTTATTAGGTGAGGGAAATAGAGAGCAGCCCTGGAAAAGAACCAGCTCATAGAAGTTTGCTCAGTTGTTACTGTAGTTGTCTTTGTGCCTTTCAATACGCTACAATCAGGGGGCCTACCTTGTAGCTTGGAAGGCCAATGGTATCCTGGGCTCCATCAGCAGAGGGGTGGCAGCAGGGACAGGGAGGGGATTGTCCCTCTCTGCTCTGCCCTGGGGAGGCCCCAGCTGGAGTCCTGTGTCCAGAGCTGGGGCCTCAGGACAAGGAAGATGTGGGACTGTTGGAGAGGGGTCAGAGGAGCCACGGAGATGCTCAGAGGGCTGGAGCAGCTCCCCTGTGGAGAAAGGCTGAGGGAGCTGGGCTGGGTCAGCCTGGAGAAGAGAAGGCTGTGGGGGGACCTCATTGCAGCCTGCCAGTCCCTGAAGGGAGCAGAGATACAGGAGGGGAATCAGCTTGTTAAAAGGATAGATAATGGCAGGACAAGGTGGGATGGACTAAAGCTGAAGGAGGGAAGAGTTAAATTGGATATTAGGAGGAAGTTTTTTACAGAGAGAGTGGTGAGGAGCTGGCACAGGCTGCCCAGAGAGGGGGTGGGTGCCCCGTCCCTGGGGGTGTTCAAGGCCAGGTTGGCTGGGGCCCTGGGCAACCTTGTGTAGCTCCAGGCCTGGAGGTTGGTGTCCCTGCCTGTGGCAGGGGGTTGGAGCTCTGTGACCCTTGGGGTCCCTTCCAACCCAGACCAGTCTGGGATTCTAACAGCGTTTTGAAGAGAGCTCTTTATCCAAGCATTCTCTGCAGGTACACGAACGGGAGCACGACCGTGAAATCTCCGAACTGATGGCTAAACACCGCGGGGAAATGGAGACTCTCCGAGCTGAGCTAAATAAAGAGCAGCAGCGGCTTCTGGATGAGCTTCAGCAGCACATGGCAGCCACACACAAAGCAGAGCTAGAGCAAGCTCAGCTCCAATCCCAGGTAAAATAAGGCAGTCATTACTGGAGGGGGTTACCTGGCTGCTGTGGAAAGAAGGCTCCACGATGATTTTCTTCTTCAAAACTTAGCTTAACATGAGTTCTGAAGCAATTTGGATACTTAAATTAAAACCCCAAAACTGTAAAACTTGGTCATTATTGTGTCTTGGTAAGTTTAACAAGCAAATTTAAACAGTGCCAGGGGTTTAGTAGTTTCAATATCCCACTAATCTGATTAGGAATGCTTTCACACTAAACCCAAGTATGTGAACCTGACTTTTTTCCTCTAAAGATTTAATGGGTTTTTTAACATTTCCACTAAATGCAAATGGGAAATGAAAAGATCACACATAGTGTCAGGTCAAATTGGGATATATTTGTCTATTGTTTATTGAAGAATTGAAATGTTTGGTCTGGTTTAGCTGCCTTTTCTAGTTCTTGTGTATGCTGTACTTTGTTTAATGAGGCATGCTGAGTTTTACTTCCACTTTTCAAATACCACTGGAGAACTTTGTTTTTTAACAAATGATAGCAAATAAGACATGGTTGTTTTTTTTTTTTTCTATTTAGAAAGCAAAAAGTTGGGGCGGGTGAGCTTGGGTTGTGTTCTGCTCTGATGATACTGTGAGGAAGTGGACAGACACAAGGAGTTTTGTAGGTGGTGAAATTGAGAGGCAGAAAAGGAAAGCCTTTTACTTCACACTAAAAATGTTATGCAAATCTCATGGTCACAAAGATCACCTTGTCTTCAGGCTGCTGTCCCTGCCATGAAGAAACACTCTCCAAGTATGGAAAACTTAGATGTGTTTACCAGTTGAAAGCAATTGAAACTGGTTGTGAAAAAGGGAACACTTCATCAGAGAGGAAAAACCCTTTTTATTCTCCGTTGCAGACACTGCACGTCCTTGAACTGGAAGCTTTACGTCTAAGCTTAAATAATATGCACACCTCTCAGCTTGAGCTTACACAGTCGAATTTGAGGAAGGAAAAGGAAACGGCCCTCGTGGAGCTACGGGAGATGCTCAATGATAAGCGTGCTCAGGAGGTAGCGATTCTGCAGAGCCGCCATCAGCTGGAGTGGGAGAAGAGTAAAGAGCAGAGTCTGAAGGAAAAAGAAGACCTTCAGTCAAAGTATCAGCAAGAGCTAGGTATTAAATTTGGGAAGAAAGGACCTGAAAGTTGAAACCATATCAGTAATTTTCTTCCACCACAGATTCTCCTCTTGCTGTAGAGCCAACATTTTGAGTGACAGCTGGTGGTGCTTTCAATAGGGACAGCACCTTGACTGGCATGCGCCAGAGTGTGTGTCCTACATGCAAAAAGGAAGCTGTCCAGACCTAAGTTTAGTTTTTCTTTAATTTTCTTGGTGTTTTGTAGCACCATACTGAATTAGTTGCTTTCAGAAATTGTTAGACAGAGCTCTCAATGAATTTAAGCGGCGTGGAGAGCAGGGCTTTAACCTGTTAATGTTTCTTAAAGGACTTTTTTCCCTAAATCAGCACTGATTACTGTTGTGTTTCTGATGAGGCAGGGAAATGCTTCCTGGCCTACCCTCTCAGGGGTTTGTAGTGGACTTGGAAAGGAACTGCAAGGCTCAGTGAGAACCTGGAGCTGAGCGTCCTTGAGATGTGTTTGATCTAGGATTGTTTTTTGACATCAGCAAGAGGAAGGCTGCACTTGATAGTAGTGAAGGCCTACTGATGGTGCTCTTTGCTGTTTGGGGTATTTCCCTTTTCCCAGATCAAGGGACTGTTCCTGACCTGAGAGCAGGAGTTTCTGGAGAAGGAGGAGGCTGGAGAGAGGCTGAGGGAGCTGGGCTGGGTCAGCCTGGAGAAGAGAAGGCTGTGGGGGGACCTCATTGCAGCCTGCCAGTCCCTGAAGGGAGCAGAGACACAGGAGGGGAATCAGCTTGTTCAAGGGCAGAGCCTGGCAGGACAAGGGGGATGGAGTGAAGCTGGAGGAGGGAAGGTTTAAATTGGATATTAGGGGGAAGTTCTCTACAGAGAGAGTGGTGAGGGGCTGGCACAGGCTGCCCAGAGAGGGACAGGTGCCCTGTCCCTGGGGATGTTCCAGGCCAGGTTGGCTGGGGCCCTGGTCAACCTTGTGTATCTCCAGGCCTGGAGGTTGGTGTCCCTGCCTGTGGCAGGGGGTTGGAGCTCTGTGCTCCTTGGGGTCCCTCCCAACATAGACCAGTCTGATTCTCTGACACTTTCTAACATGAAAGTGAATTACTGAGGTACAGCGTAACAGTGGATTCTCATACTGAAAATGGTCGTGACATCCATATTTCCACTGAGCATTTAACCATAACATTTCATGCAAATTTATTAAGATGTATAATTTTATTTTACAGTTGATCAGAGAAAGAAAATAGAACTGGAAATGGAGGAGACACATATCCAGGCATTAGAGGTACGAATTCTGTTCTTCATACAAGAAATAGTAAAACTACTAGAACCGGTAGAAGTCCTGTGTCTACATGGCTATTGTAGAGACAAATACATGGAGGAGGTGGAGAGGGAAAAAGTACTGATCTACTAAATGTGCTTGCTTTAATAATGCACATCTCACTCTCTTAGGCTCTCAGAAGAGACTGGGAATTGGAGTCTGAGACGCGTTTAAGAAGCACCTGCGAAGAGCTGTCGGAGAAACATCAGACTGAAATGGTGGAACTGCAGAAAACTCTGGAAATGGAATTGGAAAAGGTCAAAGCAGAGCTGGGGCTTCTTTCTCTTGAGAACGAACGGTCGAAATGTAAGTGTCAGGGGCTGGGAAGTGTTTGTCTTCATTGAACAATAGAAGAGCTAATTGTGTTTTTAGAACCTGCATAAAAAGAAAATACAAGATAAACCCTCTGTGTTCTTACTGGGCTCATGGCATGAGGCTGTCTAGAAAACAGGATGGAAATGAAAAACATTTAATGCCTAGTTAGTTGAGTTTTGTTTTGGCTTCCACAGAGTATGAGATGGACTCTTGTTTTCCTTTAGCTGTTTTAAAGGCTTGCTTCTGGCTGAAAACTGGCTTTGGCAGTGTGGTGGTTCAGCCCCAAGCAGGGGCTGAGCACCACACACCACTTCCTCAGTCCCTGAGGAGAGACAGACAGAGCCTGTGGGTTGGGATAAGGACAGTTACTGACAAAAGCACCATGAAAGTAGAACAATAACAGCAAATTTCACTCACACGGAGTACCTGACCGACCCATGATTAGAGAGGACCAACCCAGTGCCCTGGCTTCACTCAGGCTGCCCTGGAAGCACTCAGAAGTGCCCCTCCTCAACCAGCCCCTTTATGGGGCGCTGAGATGTCAGGGTGTGTGGAAACAGCGGGGGGTAACTCAGCTGCCCATGAGCTGGCTGCTTGGGGAGATTGACTCTGGCCTGGCCAGAATCAGGACAGGCAGTTACTGAAGTAAGGAAAATTCCAATTAATACCAATAGAAGCTGCTTCTAACAAAAATGGGGTTGGACTGTTGATAGTTACAGCTTAAGGGAGCAGTAGCTTTTTTAAATGCTGTCCTGGGTCCTTCAGGACCTGCCAGGGTCTGGATGCTTTCACAGTGTTTGGCTGGCCTTTGCCTGCTGCGAGGGTATGCTTGTAGCAACGGCTCCTTCTTCCCACCCTGCACTGACTTTGCTGGGCTTGCCTGACCCTGTGCCACTCAAGTCTGTTCCTTGAGGATAACTACACCTCTTGCTGCTCACAGTGGTTGAAGTGTGGTCATTTGACCGCAGATTTCTTCTGGAAAAGTCAAGATGTGTTGACCAAATGAGGCAGCAGTGAGTTTACAGGGCTCAGGGAGTGCTTGGTTCCTCCCAGTTACCTCTTGGCTGCCAGCGTGGGATGCAGAGAACGAGGAGTCACAGTGTGGACATGTTTCACTTCCAAGTGTGACTTTCTGTAAGCTGGCATTCTGGTCTAGTGACACGCATTTCTCTTCTGGTTGCAAAACAGTTGTATGGATTACTCAGTAACTGGGACAGTGGTGTAACAGAGCTAATTTTTTATCTTAGTAAAATGTATAGAGTTGGAGAAGCAACACCAGGTAGCCATTACAAAATTACAAGAACAGATGCAGACTGAACATAACCAGCTCCTAGAAGATATGAAGATGAAAAGCCAAGAAAAAGAGCAGAACCTTCAGAAAGAGGTAAGTAAGATTATATATAACCTGACAAAAACTAGACTGTATGTGTATTGTGTATGGGACATGTTTCTGTTTAGGAATTTTATTGAAAAACAAAAATGCTTTTTGTGAAGCAGGAAAGTACTTTGGCATTTTCTACAGTGATCCAAAGTCTTTTTAGTGCAATTGCCTTTGTGCCACTTAGTGCTGTGTTTTCCTCTGTATGTACATGCTTAATTTTACTGTTACCATGTTTCATTTTTATCTAGCAAATACTTTTATTTTTACCAGTGATGATAAATATGGCATTGGGAACCTATTCCTCTCTCTTAGAGGAGTAGGTAATGGTTGAGTGCTTCTTTGGTAACCAGGTTCAGGAGCTGAGTGTGGTCATCAGTAAGTGTTTCCAACTACTTCTGACAGAACTGTCTGTCACATAAAATATGCAATTATAACACAGTTGTTGGGGAAGTGGTGTTGGTTTTGTACTGTTTATTTTTCACCATGTCTCCCATAGCTGGAGAAACTTGAGGTCATGCATGAAGAACTCAAGGCTCGGTCACAAGAAGAAATCAGGCAGCTTTGGTCTCAGCTGGACAGTAGCCGAGCGAATCGTCAGGAGCTAAGTGGTATGTTCAGACCATGATGTGTGTTATTTCCTCCTCTTCTTCAGGCAGGAGTGACCTGCAGTGCTCCTGGTGGTGTACCAGGAACATATGGGTAGGTCACAGAAGTGACAGTGCTTTGGACCCTACTCAGTCTGTGTTCAGTGGTGCCCAGGGACAGGACAAGAGGTGATGGGTGCAATCTGTTCCTCAGGAAGTTTCCCCTAACCCTGAGGAGGAACTTCTTTGCTGGGAGGGTGGCAGAGCCCTGGGCCAGGCTGCCCAGGGAGGTTGGGGAGTCTCCATCTCTGGGGACATTCAGACCCTGTGATCCTGGGCACTGTCCTGTGCAGCCTGCTCGAGGGGACCCTGCTCTGAGGGGGTGGGACTGGATGATCTCCAGAGGTCCTTCCAACCCCCATCATCCCGTGAGCCTGTAATCTCTTTAAGTGAGGAAGGAATCAATGTCAGATGGCCAGTGGGTTCTCCAGTGCCAAGAAGCATGGCGTGGCCATGGAGATAAGCTCCCCCTGTGCGCTTTCCATTGCCTGCCCACTCCATTCCTGCACTGTATAAAAACCTTTGGGGAAAATCAAAGATTTGTTTCACTGCAACGTCAAATTAAGTATAAGGCAGTTAAAAACTAGACAGAATGGTGGTCAGTGCCCTAACATGCTCCTGTTTGTATGTAGTGTGGAGAGGGGTAGGAACTCAATGGAGAAAACTCTTAACTGGAGGTGAAGATCACCACTTAGTTTACGACTTTGAGTGGTTTATTGTGGCTATGATATTTTCCTTTTTTTTGGAGATAAAGAAGAGATCAATCTGCTTTTAAAAAAAGAAGACAGGAAAACTTCAAACCGGTGTGATTAGGTTATATCTTCAGGTAGAAGTGGCTTTTCTTCCCTCTTAGTTCTGAGACAAGCTAACACGGGTTTTTTGGTGACACTGAAAATGGAAGATTCACCCACCCTCTTCTGAAAGACTTCTAATTCTTCAATATAGAAGTGCCCTGTGTTAAAGAGATCTGCATTTTAAAACCAAAATGAGAACATTCTGGTGATACTTCTGGAATTAGAAAAAGCCATGATGTTGTCCTTCCTATAAGGCTATTTCAGTGACGATGCTTCTGTTTTAAAAATAGACAAACGCCTTAAACCTAAAAGCAAAAGATAAAAGGAAAGCACTGTGCACAGCTATTAAACATGAAGAGTTTGGGATTTTAGGGGATTTTTTTGGTGAGTTTTTTACCAGTTGTATATGTGTCTGCATTAAACTTATGAAGAAGTTTTAATGCTTGAGAGAAAATAACGACTGGCAGAAATCTGACATCATATGCTTTATTTATCTTAAGATACTGGATTCAAAACTGAAGTGAATTAAAGCAGTCAGCTCTGCAGGGTAGTGATTGGAGGGGCCATGTCTTCATGTGACACAAAGGAGAATGTGGCTCAGATGTGTGTGCAAACAGATGTAGAGTAGGTGAAAGAACAAAGTTTGGAGAAGTAAAAAAGCTGGCATCTGTGACACTAACCTTGGCTGTCTGTGTGTTCACCTTGAGTCAAGGCTGTGGTGTTGGGTGGAGTTCTGTTCTGCTGGGGTAGTGGAACCTATTTCACTTGCCTTTTGTTCTCAGGTGATTGCAGGTTTTTATAAATAATAGAACAGACAGTAGGTTTTGAGGAATGATAGGGTTTTGTGAGGGTGGTGTGTGTTGGTTTTTTTTGGTCATAAGTTGTGTAAATCTGTGTAGTCAGACTTTATCATGCCTTTTTCAGAGCTCTCTTGTGATCTTGTAGGACTCTAGCAGATGCTGGATTTCTTATCTCTCCTCTCTGCAGCCCTAATATTTATTAACCTCTCCAATGTTTCTAATCATTTGCATTCCCATTCCTTGGACCCTTTCTGTTCTTCATCTTGCTTGAGGTGGTGAGACCAGAGAGCAAGCCCCTGGTCCAGGTGAGGACATCTTTTTTTTTTTTTTTTTTTCCCCCCATGTGTGAGATCTGAGAGGTGTTTGGTTTCACTCTGCTTCCCTTCACTTGAGTGATGGTTTGGCAGTGCATTTGCATCAGCCTGGGGACTTGTGGTGGTGGCTTCAGAACGCAGCAGCTGGACGATGGCATCGCTGCTCTAAGAGTGAATGTGCCAGTTCAAAACTGCTACAGAGTTTTCTGGGTGAACTTTGCACTGGCAGATGTCACGGAGTAGGCAAGAGGTACCTGTGCCAAATGACACATCCTTTGCCTGTCCTGTCAGTCCCTACTTGTCACTCGATTCTGCTGGTCCTTGTGCTTGGCCACTGCTCCCAGTGGCAGCAGGCTTGAGCCATGTCCTTACTTCTCTTGTTCCTTCCATTTGCATGTTTGCTGTGAGAACTTTTCATGCCAGGTGTGCGGCTTCTGGTTGGCCACACAAAAGCAGACTGTGACAGCCAGCTGTGGTGCTTCCTGGGTGCCATCCTCCAGGGCCATAGATGTTTCTGAAGTCACTCTCTCATTGCCTAACGTAAGCAGATGCTTTTCTCCAGGCTCTTCCTTCCCAAAATAGAGTTCCATCTTCAGCTGGTTCTGTGGGGACCCAGCTAACTTGAGCCTTGGGAAAGCTTTTTTTGTTCCCCCCCTCCTGATTTTTGTCCTTTTCTTTTTTTCTCCCCCTACCTTCTCACTTCCTAATCCACTATTGCTTATTTAATACAGAATGTGGGGAAGAAAGCTCTCAAGGAGTTCATGAATAGGCTGCAATGCTGGTGACTGCCCTCCCTGCCTGAGAGGAGGGGAGCTTGCTGAACACCTTGAGCCCTGTTTTCTACTGCATTGTGTATTTTTTGCTGGTGCTGGGTGGTTCTCTTTAATTCAGTGCTTTTAGCATCTACTTGAGTTAATAATGGGTGGCCAAACCATCACTAAAATAATCCAGAATTGAATTTATTTTTTTGTTTTCTTTCTTCTGATTTTGTTTTTCTATATAGTTTGGGCTAAAGTTGTTTGGTTTTTTTTTTTTCTTTGTTGGGAAGTTTCCATAGAGCAAACTGAATGTTCTGGACTAAATTATATCTTCTGGTTTCTACAAGCAGCAGGCATGAAGGTTAAACAATATTGCAGGTCACCAGCCCAGATCTCTGAAACCCAAGGAAATGAGGAGGTCTGACAGCCTGCTGGTAGTTTGGATTCTTGTCAGGAGGATGGCTTCTCAGAATGCCATGTAAATGCAGACCATGCTTTTACTGTCTGGAAGGAACATTTGGTCTTTCAGAAGTTCATTTTCTAAGTAGATTGTGAGATAAGTTTTACTGGTATCCCAACAACTACATTATGGCTGATCACCAAGTGACAGGAGATGGGACAAGGGGCAATGGGCTCAAGCTGGGCCAGGGCAGGGTCAGCTCAGCTGGGAGGGCAAAGTTCTTCCCTGGCAGAGTTGTCAGGGCCTGGCCCAGGCTGCCCAGGGAGGGGCTGAGTCCCTGCCCCTGGGTGTGTTGAACAGAGGGGAGATGAGGTGCTCAGGGGTCTGGGGCAGCACAGGGCAGGGATGGTTGGACTCCGTGAGCTTCAAGGGCTTTTCCAACCCTGTGACTCTGTGATCTTCACAGAATGACTTGGCCTAACAGTACATGCTTCTGAGCCCTTGTGTTGGCCTTGCCTCCATTCCAGAGCTCAAAGAGCAGCTCCTGGCTCGAGCATCGCGGGTGGAAGAAATAGAACGTTTAAAACAAGATTTCGATCAGCAGCGTCAGCAGAGAAAATGTGAGCATGAAACTGAGCTAGAGCAACTGAGGCTTTACTTTGAAAAGAAGTTAAGAGTTGCTGAGGAAAACTACAGAGAAGAACTGACTTTGCTACATCAGAGATTGCAGGAACTGAAGGAAGAGTCACTGTCAGAGTTGGAAATAAGTCAAGACCAAGCAGGAGACATCAGGTGATCTATTCTTCATACTACTTCAGTTTTCCTTTCATCTCATGTTATGACAGCATGCTTTCTTTTTCCTTTTTTTTTTTTTTTTTTCCCCTTCAACAACAAAGGTTATGTTAGCATCTGCATATTGGGGTTGGGCACTTGGTGATCTGTAGTTAGAGCCATAGGGATGGAAATCATGACAGCACAGCCCTGACCAGTCGTTACAGTTGCTCTGTGCCTACTTTGAGTACTATGTCATGAGTCAGCAAGTTGGTTTAACTTAAAAATTGACACATTACCAGTCTTACACTTTGAAAACACTTTTTTCCAGTTCTTCTGTCCCAGCTTTTGAAAAGACTGCTGAGAAAGAGAAAAAGGATGCACTTGGTCAGCTACACCAACAGCTGGAGCAACATCAGGTAGTGGTTTTGATACATTAAAATTCTGCTGTTTGTTATATGGTCTGTATGAAAATTGATGTCTGACTCCTCTTAACATGGAGTTAGCTGATTTGAGACATTTATTAAGGCTTAAATTCTTTTTAGCAAGTCTATTGTAAATTAACAACTTTAAATAGTTCTCAGACTAGCTGAACAGATGAAACATGTTGTTTTGTAATTGTGTGTCTTCTGTTGGGATTATCACATGCCTAGAAAGGACCTTATCAAAGCTTTTCCACACAAGGGCAGAATTCATGATGTTCCTCTTCTCCATAGCTTCTGTGGCAATTGTGCCTTTTCTTGTGTGCTCTCTTCAAGTGGAGGGGCTAATTTGGTCCCTCTTCTATTTATGCACCTATTTTTCTGTACCTTTTAATTTAAGATCTTGGCTAGTATGCTCAAATTATTTGAGGTTGACTAAAAGTTTCAAAAAGGACTTTTTAAAATTTAATTGAATTATAAAACCTAATTTCTTAGTGGGGGGAATGCCAGAAAGATCAGGCATGCACAAGACATCATGGGCTCAATTTTGTTAGTAAATCACACAAAAAAAAACTTGAATTGTAAAGGAGAAACACATACATCACACTTCCTTTCCCCTTGTTGTTATATTTGGTATCTAGATGAGTATGAAACTGCATTCACACAGCAGGACTTGAAAGTTCTGTGGTGTGTAGAGGGAGTGAGAGTTAATATTTTCTCTCCCCAGATGCATCTGGGACTTCCCCCTTTGTTAGACTTTCAAACAGCTCCTGAAAACTGATCTGCTTTGTTGCACAGCTCTGGGGTATATCTACTTAGCTTGTTTGGTCAGAAAGTTGTAATATCCAGACTATTTTGTTCTTAACTCACTGTTCCCCTACACACAGTACATTAAGACAGTACTTGGGGACATGGGTTACAGAATCCCAGAGTCACAGGGTTGGAAAAGCCCTTTAAGCTCCTGGAGTCCAACCGTCCCTGTCCTGTGCTGCCCCAGATCCCTGAGCACCTCATCTCCCCTCTGTTCAACACCCCCAGGGGCAGGGACTCAGCCCCTCCCTGGGCAGCCTGGGCCAGGCCCTGACAACTCTGCCAGGGAAGAACTTTGCCCTCCCTGCTGAGCTGAGCCTGCCCTGGGGCAGCTTGAGCCCACTGCCCCTTGTCCCAGCTCCTGTCCCCTGGCTGAAGAGACCAGCGCCCACCTCTCTGCACCCTCCTGGCAGGGCAGGGAAGGTGGGGAGAAGGTCTCCCCTCAGCCTCCTCTTCTCCAGGCTGAACACCCCCAGCTCCCTCAGCTGCTCCTCAGAGGATTTGCCCTCCAGCCCCTTCCCCAGCCTGGTTGCCCTTCTCTGGACTCACTCCAGGACCTCCATGTCCTTCTGATGCTGAGGAGCCCAGAACTGGACCTAGTACTCGAGGTGCAGCCTCCCCAGTGCCCAGCCCAGGGGCACAATCCCCTCCCCAGACCTCCCTGGCCCCCCAGGCACACTGCTGGCTCTAATTCAGTCACCCAACACCCCCAGGTCCTTCTTGTCCTGGCAGCTCCCCAGCCGCTCTGCCCCAGCCTGTAGCGCTGCTCGGGGTGGTTGTGTCCCGTGTGCAGGACTCTGCCTTTGGTGCTGTTCAACCTCATCACGTTGGGCTCAGCCCATCGGTCTGGTCAGGTCTCTTTGAAGAGCCTCCCTACCCTCAAGCAGGTAGGGCTAGTGGTGGTCTTGGGAGTGGTAGGTTTACAGTTGGACTTGATGACCTTAGAGGTCTCTTCCAACCAAAACAATTGTGTGGTTCTACAGAAACCAGCAGGTTCTTGGAAAGCAGATGTGGAGACGTGTGAAGCAGGTGCATTCCAGTGCATTTCATGTAGTGCTCTCATTGAAAGATTCTTGGCATGGCTTCTTCAAAGCTGAAGGTGTCTTTCTAATTTCTTACATAGGAAGAACTTGCCTGCTTGCAGGTACAACTTAAAGAACAACACAGGCATGAATTAGATTCCTTACAGTTCTCCCTTGCACTGCAATATAAGGAAGACCTCATGAAAATGAAGATGGATCTGTCAGACAAATACATATCAGAAATTGAAGAAATGAAAAAAAAGCATTGCTTAGAACTTGAGCAGCTCCGTGCACAACTTTCAGAAGAACATATTAAAGGTAAGAGGAGCTGACAGAATGGAAAGTAATATGGTAATCTGAGTGGCTTGTCTTTTTCATTCAATATTAAAAGGCTTATCTGAAGAGGTTTTCCACTTGTTACTAGTTTAAACCATAGGGAGCATAACACATGTCAATCTCTGGCATCAAACAGTTTGCTTTTTGACTTTTATGTCCATGTTGAATTGCACTTCCAAAGTTCAAAATTCAGATTCCTGAATTCATATTCATTTGAAACTTTCTTGCTGTTGTCTGTCAGTGATGTTAATGTCTCTTGCATTTACATCAAATGAGGATGTCTCCCCTCAGCCTCATCTTCTCCAGGTTGAACACCCCCAGCTCCCTCAGCTGTTTGATTTGCACATCAAATGCAAGAGAAATGAAATGGAGATTTTTTTTTCCCCCTTCTGCTCTGCCCTGCTCAGGCCCCACCTGCAGTGTTGTGTCCAGTGCTGGGCTCCCTGGGATCAAACAGACAGGGATCTCCTGGAGAGAGGCCAGAGGAGGGACAGGGAGATGCTGAAGGGCCTGGAGCATCTCCCCTGTGAGGAAAGGCTGAGGGAGCTGGGGCTGCTCAGCCTGGAGAGAAGAAGACTAAGGGGGGACCTGATTAATGTTTATCAATATCTGAAGGGTGGGACACAGGGGACATGGGCAGCCTCTTCTCAGTGTCTGTGGGGACAGGACAAGGGGTGATGGCCTCAAGTTGGAGCACAGGGAGTTCCCCCCCAGTCTGGGGAAGAACTTCTTCCGCGTGAGGGTGAGGGAGCCCTGGGCCAGGCTGCCCAGGGGGTGTGGAGTCTCCTTCTCTGGAGAGATTCCAGCCCCGTCTGGACACCGCCCTGTGTGCCCTGTGCTAGGGACCCTGCTTTGGCAGGGGGTTGGACCCCATGGGCTCTGGGGGGCCCTTCCAACCCCCGTGATTCTGGGATTCTGTGAAATAGGTCAGTTCTTGCTGTGTTCCATGGTGCTTTTCCCTGTCATCCTCCTGTGGGTTTGATAGGGCTCTGCATGTTCAGCATTAGTGTTTCTTTTCCTCCTGTGTTTGCCCACTAGTTGGCATACAGGCTGGGTTGAGTTTTTTGAGCAAAGAAGGAAGTATTTATAGGGAACAGAGTTTGTAATCGCTGTCTCTTGCTATAGGGTTCAGGTTTAAATTCCTCTTACAACTAAATTTAATGAGTCTTCCTATGTGATCGTGGGTATATGTAATTTCTTGACAGTTGCTGCTGTTCTTGGCATTGTAATTCATAGCAGTGTGCTGCCTGGTACTGGTTTGATATGAAATGTGCATATTGTTGAGGTGCAGGTAAGGGGTTTTGGCAGTTCTTGTGTCTCCAACCTGTTGGGAGCACAGCACAACACAAACACTGGAGCTCACCATCTAGACCTTAGCTGTGTAATGCATGTGGCTAGAACTGCATTCCACTCTGTGTTCACTAGAAAGATCAATATGACCCTCTTCAACTTGCAGTTACATTTCTTATCTTCAATTATTTCTGTATTTATTTTTAATACTAGGGGGTATTTCAGAACTGCCTAAGTTAGGCTGTTTAGAGATTTGTCCCATCTGGGTTTTAAGGGAAATACCTTATGTAAATACTACATGTAACAGGAGATATTACAAGTTTATAAGCTTGTATACATCTGCCATTACCTTGTTCAAAAAGGAAGTCATCTCCTGCAGGCATTACTGATACAAGGAAGGTCCTGCAGTAGGTTTTATGGTCCTTCCCCATTGTTCTGTGTGTATGGTGTGATACATTTCAAGGGTACGTTATTTTGGTGGCTTAATAGGACCTGTTAAAAGAGAATAAATCCCAGAACATCTCTTTGTCTGTGTTTCCTTTTCAGAAATCACCAAGCTGCGCCTGCAGAGTGCTCAAGATGCAGCCCATCAAGTTGAAATGGAGGTGGCTGAGCGAGTGTCTGTGCTGGAGGAAGAGCACAAAGCCAGACTTCTCCTCCTCCACTCTGAGGAACAGCGTATTGCTGAGCTGCTGGAAGAAATCAAGCTTTTAAAGGAAGAGATTACTAAAGAAAAAGACTTGTCTGTGCAGAATGAAAAGCATCTGAAAGAGGAAATGGAGAAGGTGATTGATGTCAGAGTCCTTTTGTATAGAGTTGGGCAGGCCCTGATCCCTTAGGAAGGCCAAGGGAGATGGAAGCAGCAGTTATTGCTAAAATAGATGCACTTTAAGGTGGTATCTTCAGCTTTAAATGGACATGAGTGAATACACATGACTCTTGGAATACCAGTCTGAAGGTCAGAGTGAGGTAGTGTTAAATACTTGGCTTCTCTGTAGGTGAATTCTTCCTTCAGAGCACAGATAGTGTGAGAAGACAGGACCTTCAAGGGTTGATCCATTCTGCCTTTTGCATTGATGTAGGTCAGGTGTAGGTACATGCAGGTACAGAAGGTCCTCATCCTGCTCACCTCCTGGCTGCTCATCAGTGTCCTGGTGTGAAAGTATGATGACACACTTGCATGCTGTCATTGGTACTGGAGAACTTGGCAGAAAGCTCTGTGGCAGATGGAAAGAGCCTCTCTGCTGAATGGGTCCCTTCTAGGGAATTTCTGGGTTTGCTGGGGCTGTCTTCTGAAGCAAATAACCAGAAATACTGAACTGGGAGGGGGGCCTGACGTGCCAGAAGGCTGAGCTGCTGTCCAGAGAGCTGGGCAGGCTGGAGAGCTGGGCAGAGAGGAACCCAGCAAGTTCAACAAGGACGAGTGTCCAGGGGAGGGTATGAGGATGAGGAGGGGCATGGAGCATCTCTGGTGGGAGGGAAGGCTGAGAGAGCTGGGGCTGTTGGGCCTGGAGAAGAGAAGACTGAGAGGGGATCTGATCAATACTTATCAGTATCTAAAGGGGGGTGTCCAGAGGACAGGCCAGACTGTTTTCAGTGGTGCCCATGGACAGGACAAGGGGTGATGGGCACAGAGTGGAACACGGGAAGGTCCATCCCAACGTGAGGAACATCATCCTCACTCTGTGGGTGCTCAAGCCCAGGGCCAGGCTGCCCAGAGAGGCTGGGGAGACTCCTTCTCTGGGGAGATCCCAAACCCATGGTCTGGGACACGATCCTGTGCAACCTGCTAGAGGTGGTTCTGCTTTGGCAGGGGCTTGGAGTAGACGATCTCCAGAGGTCCCTGTGACCCCTGCCAGCCTTAGATTCTCTGAAATAATTTTTCAGACCTTTTTTTGATGGAAGAAGAAAGAATCTGGACAAGAGTTTTCTGCTTTTGCTTGGTTTGGTGTAGTTCTTGTGCCTTCACTCTCAAATCTTCAGAGTTGAAGAGTCATATCTGGCACCTTCCCTTTACCTGCTAAACCAGCTGTCCCATCTGAGGATCCACTGAGATTGGATGTTAATTTGTTGTTTAACTTGTTCTAGTATTTGAATGTTTATGGGAATTAGATGGATGAGGCTCACATTTCTTAAGTGCTTCTTTCCTCCCTCTTTAAGGAGAGGGGGATATGTGCCCTTTTCCAGTTTTAAACTGGTGGAGAAGTCCAGAGAAAATGATTGCAGAACCTTTGCAGATAAAACAGAGACTCAGGTGAAGCGCCCAGCAGCAAAGCTTTCAGTACTACTGGTTTACTCCTACCACATGGAGGATGGTGTTTGTGGCACTGCTGCTGGTCCAAAGAGAAGGCTGTAACGATCAGCCTGCTGATTCACTGGCTGCAAAGACCTTGTTGCCTTTCTGGGTCTCCTGCTGTCAGAAACTCAGTGAGCAGATTTCCTCAGTTCCCTCTGTGTTTCCAGTGCACCCTCACCAAGCTTCCATGGCTTGTGTCTTAATCAAAACCTGGGGGTTTTGTGTTTCTTTGCTGCCTCTTCATTTAGGTTGTAGCATGGATGGATGCTCGATATTCATTGAAAAGAAACCTCCCAACCTCCAACACTTCATGCTGATGCTTCTCTGTGACCTCTCATTAACTTCTGTTTTTGATGACCCCGTTGTTTCCTTTGTTTACTCTTTCTTTTCCTTTCATCCTTGAGCAATCACTTGGTGCTTTGGCTTCTGTGTTAGAGCTCCCTGCTTTTTGTGTGTGAGATGGTGGTCTTAGATACTGCCTGTAAACTGCCTCTTGGAATGTCTAAGGAGAGGAGTACAGGAGAGTTTTAATCCCACTGATGTAAATACTTAAGGTGTCCATAGCTTTTTAAGTTCAACTCCTGAAAGGAAGAAATGTGGCCCTGAGAGAAAACAACAGAGTACCAGATTGATTCTAGGTTTCTCCCCTAATTTTTGCATTATCTCCCTTACCTCAATTAACTCTTAATTGTGCATTGAATTCAAGTACATGTAACTCAATGTTTCAGCCTTGTTTTTATTTGGAAGGGTGACTTCTCTGCAAGAATTGAATCTCTCCAAGACCTTAAATGCCTGAGAACATAAATTTCACACACTTGGGTTTGGTTTTGGCATTTTATTCATTTTTTTTTCCATAACTGGGTTCGCAGGTGAAGTGTAAAATCACTGAGGATCACAGGAATAAATTAAGGGAAGCCAGAGAAGAAGTCCAGAAAATAGAGGCTATGTACAAAGAAAAAGAGCTGAAATGGCAGTGTGAAAGTGAGGACCAAAGAATCCAAGCCGAAGAGAAGGTATCGTTGCTGCGCATAGAACTGCAACGTAGAATGGAGCAGGAGAAGCAGGATTTGCAGAGGGAATTTGAGCTCCACGAAGCTGAAATGAAGCAGTTTCAGGATCAGCAGGCCTCCAGGATTTTAGAATTGGAGAAGCTGGTGAAGGAGCAGCAAAACACCTTACAGCAGCTGGAAGACAGCCTCAGGAGTGCACAGGCTGCGCAGAAATCCCGGGAGCAGCAGCGTGACAGTGACCTGCAGGCAGCCAGAGCACTCATGGCCAAAGAAATGGAGAAGGCCACGCTTTGTCTGCAGGAGGAGTGTGAGGTGAAACTTGTAGAAGCACAAAACAAGTAAGTCCTGAGGATTTGAGCACTTGAATGTCCCCGATCAGTCAGTTCTCTTTAATGTCTTTCTCAGGGATCTGGGTGAGGGGATCCAGTGTGCCTTCAGTAAGCTTGCAGGTGATGCTGACTTGTGTGGGAGTGTTGATGTGGCGGAGGGTGAGAAGGCTCTGCAGAGGGCTCTCTGCAGAGCTAAGAGTGCAGCACACAACTGAAAATCCCGTTCTGGCCTTGCTGGAGGGGAGGTGTTGCAGCACATGGAAGTAGAAATGAACATTTGTTTTCCAAAAATTCCCGTGAGCTTGAGTGAGCTTCTCCTGGTGAATGAAGCTCGTGCTGCCCCCTGAATGCTGAGGTTGATGGGCTGCCTATGGGGGAATTCTCCAGGTCTGCTTAGACTTGAAGGCTGTAAGAACTCAGTTTTGTCTCCTCTTCCTACCCCTGTTGCTTTTAGTCTATTAAAGGAGATATTCAGACAGCTACGAGTTCATATTTGCATGCATTGCTTCAAGTTTATCCCTTCTTTCCTCCCCAAAGATACCTCTGTAGAAAGAGATTGGGGAAGTAATGCAACACAAAAGCACTGAAAGCTGGAACATAACCTTTATCCAACTCAGTGTCTTTCAATCCTCAGTATCCAGAAATACTAGTTAATTATTACAGTAAATTGCAGCATCTCAGATAGTAAAGCATCTCAGATCAAGCTTTAAGCAGACCTCAGAGCTGGACTGAGCTTGGAGGAGCTCCCAGCCGCCCTACACATCCTTCCCCTGTGGTTTTATGGCAGAGTCTTAACCAGATGCTTTTGGAGAGGTTTCTTATGGCACTTGCAGCCCCATTCAAGATGTGGACAATGTATATACTGTGTCCTAGGTGCTCTGTTGTGACAGCATTTTCTCCAAGGGGGGAACAAGGATTTTGTGTAACGATGCTAGTAATTCAATAGGGATGCCAGTCTGCCTAGTAATAGCCAGATACATGGCCAAGTGGTGTTGTGGAAACCTTTGATTACGTGGCTGTAGAATCATCTTTGTGGCTGGCTTTATGGTTCAAATACAGAACAAAAATTGGAGGCTAAGTAGGGCCTACTTACTTTTCCTTCACTTGTATTATTTCAGTTATTTTTTTCAAAGAAAGTGCCTTTTTAACAGCAGTCTCCTAACTTTTTTGCAAATAACACAGGTTTCTGGAGGAACACAAAGCTGTGACTCAGAAATTCAAAACTGAGCAAGAGATTCTTCTCCAAGAGCTGAAAAAGAACCACACTGATGAGCTGGAACTCCAAAGTCAGCAGTTGCAGGAAAAGCATAAGCAACAAATTTTGTCTGTTACAGCTGAGCTTCAGAGGAAGCACCAAGCTGAAATCGAGTCACTTAAATCTTCACTGGAAAGTAAACAGCAGATACAGCTTGAAGCATGTGCTGCTGAACTGCAGACAAAGCATCAGGCACAGATTGATGAGCTGGAGGCTAAACACTTATCCAATCTGGATTCTTTGGAGTCGTCCTACCTATCTGAAATTCAGAATATAAGAGAGGAACACAGTCAGGCTCTGGAGAAGCTACAGCTGCAGCACACAGAACAGCTCCGTGAGCAGGACAAACTGAATCAGGCACGCTGGGGCCAGGAGATAGAGATGCTGAAGTTAAAGCATGCTGAAGAACTGCAGCTTTCCCAGAATAACTTGAAAATCGAGCTAGCTGCTGTTCATATGGAAAAGCTTAAAGCCATGGCTGTTGAAGCTGAAGAAGCTCATAAGGTGAGTCAGGTGGAATATGTGCCGTAAGAAAGTGACACCTGCTGCTGGAACGTTGTGTAGCATCACCTTTCCTCTTGTGCTTGGGGTGTATTTTTGCAATGTCCTTTGAGTCCATGTTTTGAGGTGAAATAGGAAATGGAAGCTGAAAATGAGGCCCATCTTCCCCCTCCCTGAATGCTCAGACCAAGGAGCTTTCTGTTTCGGTGTGTAGGAAAAGCAGGCACAAAGTAAATACTTTTAACACAATTCTAACTGGAGGGTCTCAGTTCTGTGACTCAGATTCTCTGGAAAGCAGCTCTGAGGAAAAAGACTGGGGAGTCCTGGTGGGCAACAGGCTGACCTCGACCAGCAGTGTGCCCTTGGGCCAAGAAAACCAACAGCATCCTGGGGGGTATCAAGAGAAGTGTGGGCAGCAGGTCAGGGAGGTTCTCTTGCCCCTCTGCTCTGCCCTGGGGAGGCCTCTTCTGGAATATTGTGTGCAGTGCTGGGCTCTGTAGGTCAGCTACTGGAGAGGATACAGTAAAGAGGTTACAGAGATGCTGAGGGAACTAAAACATCTCTTACAAAGAGAGGCTGAGGGACTTGGGACTTTTTTGCCCGGAGAAGAGAAGACAGAGGGGAGGTCTTATCAATGCTGATAAACCCTTGAGGGGTGGGCTCAGGAGGACGGGTCAGTCTGTGTTCAGTGGTGCCCAGTGACAGGATAAGAGGTGATGGGTGCAATCTGTTCCTCAGGAAGTTTCCCCTAACCCTGAGGAGGAACTTCTTTGCTGGGAGGGTGGCAGAGCCCTGGGCCAGGCTGCCCAGAGAGGTTGGGGAGTCTCCATCTCTGGGGACATTCAGACCCTGTGACTCTGGGCACTGCCCTGTGCAGCCTGCTCGAGGGGACCCTGCTCTGAGGGGGTGGGACTGGGGGATCTCCAGAGGTCCCTGCCAGCCCCTGTGATTCTCTGCCTGTTAATTACCATGTAATTCTTCTGATGTGATCCTGTAGGTTAAGCAATGACTCTGGGAATCCAAAGATCCAGCCTAGTGGCACAACCTCATGGGGAAGAATGTAAGAAAAGTATCTCTAAAGGTCCCAGATACAGTTTTGGGAGCTGATTGTGGGTGAGCAGACTGTCTTAGGGCCTTTCATGGAAGTCCCAAGCTTTACTCATGGTAGGGCAGTGAACTCTTAGAGCTCAGGTGGGTTTAAAATGATCCCAGGTCACAGAGGCAAGAAGGTTTAGCTCATTGGAGAAGGTGCTGTAGTTCCTCAGACTGGTCTGTCACTGTGTCCACTTTTCCAACTTAGGTTTCTCTGTGTTTTCTGTGCCCACTTGAGCTCAGGAGGGGAAAGGGTGGGTATTTTTCTTCTGTCCTATCTTTGATAACTAATCTTAAATAGGTATTTTGATTGTTCTTGAGTGTAAAGAAGGAAAAAGTTGAAGATTGTGTTGATGGGGTTTGCTGTCATGGATAGAGGAAAAAGTAGGAGTTTTTCTTTAAGATCTTTGATACAGCAGGGTGTATGCTTTACAAATAGGTTACAAGAATACTAGTACTTATTTTTTCCCCTCTCCTTTTGCAATGAATGCTTACACAGGATGATTTGAACACGGCTCTCCAAAATGAAAGGAAGCTGCTGGAAGAAGAAAAACGTCTGGCCCTGGACATGCTGCGCAAGGAAGTCTTGCATATGGAGGAGAAACATAGGAAAGCACTCCAGGAACTTCAGGATCTTCATGAGGCAGAAATTAACAAACATAAAGAAGATTACTCCAGGGAGCTGGAAAAAGAATTGGGGAAGCTGAAAGCACAACATGAACATGAGCAAGAGGTCAGAATGTCGCTAGTATCTAAACACCAAATACCTGAACATAAAGTAAATTCTGGTTTATTAAGCTTAGAAGTAAGGCTATTGATCTAGATGCTTTGGGAATAGACAAGAATATACAAAGCTAACGTTTTTTAAGCCTTGCTTTTTCTAGAAGGACTTAAGAATTCATATATAGGAGGTACCCTGAATTCGATGCGTGCAGGGTTCTCTTTATTGGGGCAAGGAGTAGGTGGCTAGCTTTCTTCCATGTTTCTGCTGTATGTAATTAAAAACTCTAAAGCTGCCATTTTGTAGAAAATTCAGAGGTAATAAATTAGGTCTTTAACCATTTGTGGAAAGTAACTGCTCACTTCAAGCTTTTAGAAGTGAATAACACTGATTTCTTCTTTTCTTAGAGAAACAGCAATAGGTAATGCCCTTCCAAATATGTTTTCTCAGTGAGGTTTGGAAATCTTCCCAGGTGTTCTTAAAGCTTCCTCATTTCTTATTGTTTCATGTGTAAGCTTGGTGATGCTTCCATAGCAAAAGCTAAAAGTTTGTTCTCCTTAAACATCAAAATGAAGTGAGCTCTTCTGTTTAGTGAAGTCTTTTATAGCATCTGACTCCTGTTGATGCAAGCAGCCACAAACAATTAAGAATCCCAGACTGACAGGCTTATAGGGGTTGGAAGGGCCCCCCAGAGCCCATGGGGTCCAACCCCCTGCCAAAGCAGGGTCCCTAGCACAGGGCACACAGGGCGGTGTCCAGACGGGGCTGGAATCTCTCCAGAGAAGGAGACTCCACACTCCCCTGGGCAGCCTGGCCCAGGGCTCCCTCACCCTCACTGGGAAGAAGTTCTTCCCCAGACTGGGGTGGAACTCCCTGTGCTCCAACTTGAGGCCATCACCCCTTGTCCTGTCCCCACAGACACTGAGCAGAGGCTGCCCATGTCCCCTGTGTCCCACCCTTCAGCTCTTGATCCCCATTATCAGATCCCCTCTCAGGCTGCTTCTCTCCAGGCTGAGCAGCCCCAGCTCCCTCAGCCTTTCCTCACAGGGGAGATGCTCCAGGCCCTTCATCTGTGTCCCTCCTCTGGCCTCTCTCCAGGAGATCCCTGTCTGTTTGATCCCAGGGAGCCCAGAGCTGGGCATAATAAGACTTTTCTTTTTTTGTATATTATATGTTGCATTCATGTCTTAGTAGATGTCACAGACAGAGAGCTGTGTCCAACTGTAAACAAACAGCACATGTACTCTTAAAATACAGCTCACTTTTTTTACTTATTTATCTGTGATATGCAAAATAACTCCTGGATGCAGGTGCACCTCTGTATTACTTGTGCAGCTCAAAAAAAGCATTGAGGTTTGAGGGGATTCCCTATGTGCCTTTTAGGCTGTCAGGCCTTAGAGCTGGTAGTGGTTTCCAGCTGGCCAGAGTGTATTGTGAACTCTTGCTACTCTTGGAAGATCAGTTTTGTGGGAAGTGCTTGTGATCATCACATTTTTAAGCCCTTCATCCTAGAAACAGGATTTGTCTCTGTTCTGATCGCTACAGCGACTCTTCTTAGGGAGGATAATAGGAAAAAAACCACCACAAACCAACAAATGAAAAACCCACCCTCTCCCCAAAACTTTTCTCTGAGGGGCTGCTTTGTGGTGTATCATAGAGTAATTGCAGCAAGTATAGTGTGTGTGATGTTTATGGAGGTTAAACCCTGGCTGGAGGCCAGATGCCTCTGTTTAAATCCCATTTGAACGGGAGAAATCACCATTTAATATATGCTGTCTGTGTATTTCTCTCCCCCTCTTCCTTCCTTATGTCTTCAGATGTCTCTTAGACAAGTATCTGCTGGAAAGAACAAGCAGGGAGTGTTCTTAGTCTCACCCAGTGGCCCTGTGAATACAGGAGATACTTGGTACCTAAAGCCTTGTTGCTTCTTACTTACTTTTACCAACTTGCTGTTCTCAGTGGTCAGTGTGGTCATAGATGGAAGCACTGTGTGTCCTTGGTGATTGGAGACACTCATTGTGAAAATACTCAAAGAACTTGGTGGAGCTTGATAGGCTTGGTTTGGTTGTATTTTCTCCATGAGCATAACAGTACGGCTAAAACATTTGGTGTTACCTGCTTCTCTGCAGATGTATGCTTCTGCTTCGGCCTCTGAGGTAGAAACCATGAGAACAGCTCTTCTGGCTCAATTTGAGGAGGTCAAATTGAAGCAGCAGCTTCAGTTCCAGGAAGAGATTGAGCTGCTGAAGTGTCAGTCAGAGCTACTGCTTGATCAGCAGATTGCACAGCTGAAGGTAGGGTCTGAGCTAAATGAACTTGAGCACATGGCCTGGCAGAGTGTCCTCCTGCAAAAGCAGTGTTGGGAACAGTGCTGACAGAACACTGCTTTTATGGATCACAAACTGGTCAGGGTTGGCAGGGACCTCTGGACATCATCCAGTCTAACACCCTGCCAGAGCAGGATCCCCTTGAGCAGGCCACACAGGACAGTGTCCAGATGGGGTTTGAATATGTGATGTTTTAGTCCCCTCATCACCTTTGTAGCCTTTTGTACCCTCTCCAGTAGCTCCCTGTCCTTCACTGCACACAGTATTCCAGAAGAGGCCTCCCCAGGGCAGAGCAGAGGGGCAAAGAGAACCTCCCTGACCTGCTGCCCACACTTCTCTTGATACCCCTCAGGATGCCGTTGGTTTTCTTGGCCCAAGGGCACACTGCTGGTTGTGGTCAGCCTGTTGCCCACCAGGACTCTCCAGTCTTTTTCCCCAGAGCTGCTTCCCAGTGGGATAACCCCCAACCTGTACTGGTGCTGGGGGCCATTCCTCCTGAGGTGCAGGACCCTACACTTGCCCTTGTTGATTTTCCTAAGATTACAGGGTTGTCTTAACATCCTGAACGGGCTGTGAAGTGATGTCCTTCAAACAGAACCAAAGAATTGAGCAGAAAGCACCTTCTGTTCAGTTTGTTGTTTGAAAGCACCAGTTCTTGGTGTCTGCAGGGACATTGCCCTCGGCCCCTCATCCCTTGTCTGCTGCACTGTTCTGTATAGTAAAAAGTGTTTCATGTTATCTGAGCTTTTGCCAAGTGTGTGGGGACAGTGAGGACTTTGTATGTGAGTTTTTTGTTGATCTTAATTCCTGCTTTCTGGGGTTCATCATTTGCATTCCAAGCTTTCATCTTGATTTGCTTCTTGAAGACGCTTATCCCCAAAAATTACCTTTGCCCTTGTGTACAAGGTGGTAGTTGCTTGTCATCTTTTGAGCCTTGTGCAAAATGCCTTCCCTGGCTGGGCAACCTGCACCTGTCAGGCTGATAAGTGAATGGGGAAGACCCATCCTGTGTCAGAGAGGGAAACCCACCAGCACATGGAGAGCCTTGTGCACCTCAGCACTGTCGCTATGCTTAGCACGTGTGGAGCACAAATCACTTGGGTGAGATGAGCTGCTGTTTCCTTAGTTGCCTCTCCTTGGGAGAGTTCAGCAGCTTCTTGCTGTTCCTGTCAGTGCTCCAGCATGAGATGGGGCTCTTCTGACTGCCTCACGAACCTCTGGGGCCGAGTGCTGCAGATGTGCAGGAAATTCCTCCTGCCTCTGGAGTGGAGAGGCAGATATCTTTTGCGATGGAGGATGCAAATGTGTCCTGAGAAGTTGCTGGAGGTGTGTTTTGGCACCAGCCTGCATCTGCTGGGGATGGGGCTGTCTGGCCCACAGCTCCCCCAGCAGTGATTTCCTTCTCTCTCTCTTGGGCTGCCCAGGTGCTTTAGTTCCCTGGCAGCATTTGGGGCACCAGAAACTTCCTCTTTTTCTGTTGAAGTTTTGCCAGGGGTGATTCTGCTGCTTGTAGAGCTGTCTCTGGTTAAGAGACTGACTTTGCTGTGTCCAGCTGAGCTGGGTTTATGGGCTGGTACAGGTTTCTGCAATGAGCCTTCCCTGGCCTACTTCTCATGGCTGTCTGAGAAGTCTGCAGTGGCCCAGGTCTCACTGGGCACCTTCAGATGGCTCATTTACCTACTTAATTATTCTTAAATCGTGGTTTGGGCGTGATTTTGTTGATTTGGGTTGTTAACTGCCTAAGTTACTGCTAGTAAATCTATGAGGTAGGTTGTGCAGGTTTAAAAGGAGAAGGGGATTGGTTGTGGGGTTTGGAGATGGTTGGTGGGGGGTTGGTTTGGTTTGGATTTCCCCCTCCCCTCTGTTAACCAAAGGCTGTGTGACTTACGCAGGACGAGTTTGAAGCTGAGAAAATGGCATCACTACGTGACAAAGAGCAGGTGTTGATTCAGGAGAGGGAGAAGGCCCAGGCTGCTCACCAAAAGGAGCAGGAGAAGCTATCAGCCCAGCTACAGGAAAAAGCAGCGATGATCATCCAGGTGCGTGGAAAGTATTTAAAACAGGTTTTAAACGTGCTCCTGTGGTTGTATTTTAGCACAATGCTCTCACCTTTGTGAAGATATGTATAGAGGGGCACTCAGAGTGGTGAGGGGCTGGCACAGGCTGCCCAGAGAGGTGGTGGATGCCCCATCCCTGGGGGTGTTCAAGGCCAGGTTGGCTGAGGCCCTGGTCAACCTTGTGTAGCTCCAGGCCTGGAGGTTGGTGTCCCTGCCTGTGGCAGGGGGTTGGAGCTCTGTGACCCTTGGGGTCCCTCCCAACCCAGACCAGCTTATGTTTTTATAATTCTTGCCATCTCTGGTTTTTGGCGTGCAGCATCTCTTAGCTGGAGTGCAGCAGCAGTGATGTGGAAATTGAGATGGGGAGCAGCTTGAAAGCTGATCCTCAGCCACTTCTCAGAGATTAACACTGCATTGGAAGAGGAGGCTCCCTGGTTGACCTCCTCCTCTGTGTATTAGATACTATCTGTATCCATCACCTTTTTGTTCGTTGCTCTTGAAAAAACAGTACTCTGGTAGCTTTTCTCCACCACCTGACCTGTAGCTTGGAGGACATAAGACACAGCAAATGGGAAATTCGGATCCAGGAGTGGCAGAGAGAACTTCCCTTTGCCAAGCAGAACAAGATGTAATGCTGCCTGTAACACAGATAGCAAAGTTACCCAATCAAAGTTACCCAGAAAGCTTTTAGATAGAGAGGAACACCTTGAAAAAGGTGCATGTTTTAATGAGGAGGTTCAGAAGTGTCACGTCTCTTCCATTATTTAAATGATGCTTTTGAGTTTCCATTCATGGAAGATAAAATGAAATACAACAGTCATGTCTTCTCTCACCACTTGGGAAGCTCTGACTGAACTGTAAATTTTATATACCAGAGTGTTCTGTTACACCTTTATGTTTAGTGGGGAAACTGGAAGTAATGCTAAGAGTTTTCTGTGCTGGAAGAAATATGTTCTTTTTTTTTTTCCTGCTCTTCATGCAAAATTTGAGATGGGATGAGGAAGTTGCCAGGGGAGTAGAATGCTTTTTTTTTTTTTTAGCCTTGCAATTTCATCCCAAATAGATATTTTTATTAATTTGTTTGAGACAAAATAGGACTGGCTTGGCAGCAAAAAACAGGGGTTAGGGTGAGTATGTACTTTATTTTTTAATATATATTTAATACATAAATATATGTCAATGTATATCAAAATAATATATTTTATAGGACTCTAATATAATTAATATATAATTGTGTACATTATACATATATATGGGATGGAGGAGTAACCTGAACATATAAATATGAGAGGGCACAGGAGAAAGCTGGCTGGCACAGGTTATGATCAGGCTTGTGTGCTGCAGTGTCGAAATTCATGCAGGGACGTTGATTTGTGTGCATGTACCTGGAGTGATGAAGGGCCCAGTCATTAGGTGAAGTTCATAGTTTAGGCAAAATTATCAACAGTTGCATTGCTAACTGTATTTTCCCCAGCTGGAAAAGAAAGTGGAGTCTTTAAACCATGAAATAGAGGAGACCAACTCTGAACTGGAGACGCTCCTTCAGCGGCGGGACCGAGAAAACCAAGAAGGGGGGAATTTGGTTGCCCTGTTGAGATCTGATATCGAGCAGTCCAAGGATGAACGGTTTGTACAGCTGGGGCTGTGTCATGTTTGGTGCTTCAGTTCTTGTTTGTTCTCTCACTTCTCATAAAGAAACCAATAACTAGGGCAAAATCTACCCAGCTCAGATAACAGCGTAGGATGATATGTTGGCTTCGATTTCCAGGAGGGGGGTTTGAGTTTGGTTTTATTACCAACCCATATGGACTGCAAGAGGGTTGCAAGAGGGATAAGCTTCTAGAAGAATGCCCCCTCTCACCTTTAAGAAACTGGCTTGCTGTGTTTCTTAATACTGAAACATATTGATCAGTGTAACTTCTGTTGTGTAGTCTGCCAGAACACCCCTAGTTATTTTGATATCACAAATACTGTAGCAGCAGATGTGCTCTCCTTGCTGGTGCAGGGACATTTTTGATGTGTTTGATACACTTTTCTAGGAAAAATCTGCAGGAATCTTACCAGCACGTTTTGAAATTGCTTATGGAGTTGGTGAAAGCCACAATAGCTATCGAGGATCTTATCTGTAGCAAGGTCGGTCTTTGCCTTGATGACACTCTGGCTTCTGGAAATTCTAGAGAAAGTCACAGTATTGTGGAGGAAATAGGATTCATGCAGTATTTCAAAGCCAAAGAAAAGTATCATCTAGAAAAAGGTGAGTACAAATCCACATATCTGGGTGTAGTCAGTTCACATTCTTAAAAACATCTTTTTGCTTCCTTTTATACGGGCAGGGTTCAGAAAGGGGATAGCTCTTGTTTGGGGTATGTTCTGTGTGTCTCTTAAAGGTCCTCCGTGCATCAGAAGGTGTCTCTCTACTCTATGAAGAGCATTAAAATGAAAGTCCTTTTTTTTTTCTTGTGGTGGGTGAGAAGCTTCCCCTGAGCCAGCAGTGGCTCTGGCAGCTGGGAAGGGCGATGGGATCCTGGGCTCCATCAGCAGAGGGGTGGCAGCAGGGACAGGGAGGGGATTGTCCCTCTCTGCTCTGCACTGGGGAGGCCCCAGCTGGAGTCCTGTGTCCAGAGCTGGGGCCCCAGGACAAGAGAGATGTGGGGCTGTTGGAGAGGGGCCAGAGGAGCCACGGAGATGCTGAGAGGGCTGGAGCAGCTCCCCTCTGGAGAGAGGCTGAGGGAGCTGGGCTGGGTCAGCCTGGAGAAGAGAAGGCTGTGGGGGGACCTCATTGCAGCCTGCCAGTCCCTGAAGGGAGCAGAGACACAGGAGGGGAATCAGCTTGTTCAAGGGCAGAGCCTGGCAGGACAAGGGGGATGGAGTGAAGCTGAAGGAAGGAAGGTTTAAATTGGATATTGGGGGAAGTTTTTTTACAGAGAGAGTGGTGAGGGGCTGGCAGGGGCTGCCCAGAGAGGGGGTGGGTGCCCCGTCCCTGGGGGTGTTGAAGGCCAGGTTGGCTGGGGCCCTGGTCAACCTTGTGTAGCTCCAGGCCTGGAGGTTGGTGTCCCTGCCTGTGGCAGGGGTTTGGAGCTCAGTGATCCTTGGGGTCCCTTCCAACCCAGACCATTAATTTTAAGATTTCGCTTTAATACTCTTCATAGTTCAAATAAAAACGTTGCTGGAAAAAGCTGAATGGATTGTAGGGGATGGAAAGGTGACCCTGGTGAATGCAGAGTTTCAGGCCCTGATGTATAGAACAATATTCCCAAGCGTTGTGAAAGATACTCTTGAGTGAGTTATTGATGTGTACCACAAGGTGAGGACTTGTACATCTCCAGGACCAGACCCCGTCTGATCTCAGTTGTTATCTGAGGGGCCAGTTCCATGTCACTTCTCTGTGTTTTTGAAGAGCTGCTTTGATTTCAGCAGAAGAGCTGCTTGATGAAACCCTTGCAGAAGACAGCCAGCTATCTCCAGTGACCGATGAGGGCTCGGAGCTGAGCCAGTACTTATGTGAAAGTGTTTTTACAAAGCCAGAACTGGCATGTGAGAATGAAGAAATGATGCTGAAAATTGGCTGTCGCTTGCGCACTGCAGTGGAGAGACTTCTGGAGCTGGTTACGGAATCAACTCAGCAGGTAAAACTTGAGGGGGTCTGTAGAGGTGAGTGATTATACTGAAAAGGTGAAGTCTGTTTTAAGGATTGTGTATGTAGTGCCCTGTAGGGATAGCTACTAATAAGAAACGAATTTTGTCTGAATACATAACAAACTATCAGAAGGTGGAGGCACATGCATCCCCTGCTCCTTGCAGTGAAGGTTTTGCCTGTATTGGATAACTGTTCATAAATGAGACTTTAATGACTTCTTTTCCCTCTCCTAGCAGATACTGAAAGAAGGCTGTAAGTTGCCTTGAGTAGATTTAGCCTTGGGTTCTAGATGCATTTGGTAATGTCAGCAGATCAAGAGTTAAAGGGTTTTGAGGGGTTTTATTGCACTCTGTATCCGAGCTCCTTCAACACTGATAAACAGGTTCAAAAAAACCTCATGTTAAAATGTTTTGGGAATATGCAGATAGCAGCAAGCAAACACCCTTGTAGTGAAGTACTGCTTAACTGTTTTGGAAAGAGGTGAACTTGGTATCATAAAAGACTTTTCATAGAGCTTTACAATGTGTGGACATTCAGCTTTGGGAGAAGTTGTAAATTGAGGTAGATGCCAGAGTCCTGTATACTTTGAGGATTGAATTTAGTGCTGCAGCAATCAGTTGAGTAAGGAAGCCCCTAACAAGAGACAATGTGAAGTGTATCTTGAAATTCACCTTGTCAGGTGTTTGTTCAACACAGAGATAAGTATCTGTGTGAAATGTATATTCACTATCCAAAACCCAAAATAAATCTGTCCTAGATCGAGATACTTGAATTTGTACTTTTGGGTACTGATGGGGGTCTGAGCCCGGCTGGAGGCCAGACACCCACCAAAGCCGCTCTGTCACTGCCCTGTTCAGCTGGGCAGGGGAGAAAATCTCTCTGGAGAGGCTGAGGAGTGGAGAGAAGGGCAGGGAGAGACCATCCCCCAGTCAGTGTCCCCGGGCAGGACAGACTCAGCAGGAATGAAGGACAGGAACTCTCTAACTGATGGCCCTGCCCTGCACCCCCAGGGACACCAGAGTCGGGGATGGGAAGTGTGGCCAGAGCTTAAAGCTGCTCCCCCCACCCCTCCCTTCTCAGCAGGCTGCACTTTAGGCAGGATTTGGCTCCCTTCTGCCCCCCAGTGTGGCACGGGGAGGGGCAGGGACTGGGGGAATGGGGGTTTGGGCCAGTTCCTCACTAGATGTTCTCATCTTTAGCTGGGGGGAGCATCCCTCCCCCCCTGCCCCTGCTGCACCCTGGGGTCCCACCCACAGCAGACAGTCCTCCAGGAACTGCTCCAGCCTGAGTCCTTTCCCACGGGGCCTCAGCTCTTCCCCAGCTGCCCCAGCGTGGCTCCCTTCCATGGAGTGCTGACCTTCAGGCCCAGACTGCTCCAGCCTGGTCCTGCACAGAGTCACAAGTCCCCCAGCAAACCTGCTCTGGCGTGGCTGTCTCTTTCTCCACAGGCTGCAGATTTCGCAGCCAGGAGCCTGCTCCAATGCAGGCTTCCCACAGGGTCACAGTGTCCTTCAGGAGTCTCTACCTGCTCCATCATGGGGCTCTCCATGGGCTGTAGATGGGATCTCTTCTCCCTGTCATCATCCATGGGCTGTGGGGGGACACCCGCTCCACTACAGGTTTCTCCAGGGGCTGCAGGGGCATCTTTCTCTCAGGTACCTGGGGAACCTTCTCCTCCACGCTCGCACCCCCTTTCACCGGCCTTGGTGCCCGCACAGCTCCTCACACCTTCTCTCTCCCTTCTCTGGGGGGCACAAAGCAGCTGCAGGCAGGTTTTTCTCTCCTCACTCTGAGTCCCAGAGGGGCTGTGACCATCGCTGATGGGCTGTGCCTTGGTCAGCAGCGACTCCGGCCTTGAGCCGGCTGGTGTTTGCTCTGTGGGGCTGCAGAGAGCTTCTGGCTGCTCCCTGCAGCAGCCCCCCTGCAGCTCCCCTGCTCCACCAGAACACAGCCACACAAAAGTACTACAGGCACGTAGCTAACTTGGGATTAAAGCCCTTTACCAAGCCATGGTAGATGTAGATTGTAGGTCACCTTCCTCAGCTGCACTTTAGTGTGCCTTGCTTACCTCTGTGCAGTGTCTTACTCGCCAGGATAAGCTAGATAGGAACCAAATGGGAATGGGACAGATCCATTCCTTTCCTTTGCACTTGAGATACTGCACTTAGTCTGAGAGCTGGTGCTGTACCTTGGAAACCTGGTGCTGTACTGACTTCACTGTCTGTTAGTCATGCCTGAGTCTCTTGAAGAATTTAAGTGTGAGGATGCTTTGAATTTCAAGTGTCTCAGAAAATGTCGAGTTTGAGCACTGTAGCCAACAGGGAGGTGGATCTTTTTATCCTCAGTAAAGAAACTCGTGTACTGAAGGAATATTTGTGGCAAAAATACAGGTATGTTGGTACAGGGAGTGACCAGGGGTTACAGGGGTTTGGGCAAGGTCAGCCTGGCACTGAAGTGAAACATCAAAACTGGGACCTTAATGCATAAAGGGTCTTAAAAAACTGAGAGCGTTTTTGTTTGAATGTCTGTGGTATAGTTATGTTGCTTGTGCACCCAAGATCTGATGCTAGGGAAAACTCTTTGTTTGTAGCTGGAGAAGATGCATGAAAACCATGCCCAGTTTGAAGAAGAATTCAGCCGCCGGAACCGGGAGACAGCGCAGGTGGTGAGTCAGCACCAGGAGCTGATGGAGTGCCTCAGCGAGGAGAGCGAGGCCAAGAACCAGCTGGCGCTGGAGCTTCATAAAGCAGAGGGTAAGACAGTGAAACCAAGAAGAAGAGATTTCAGTGCCTTCCCTCCTACCTTGTTCCTCCAGATATCTGTGCTACGCTTTGTGTTGTCTGCTGTTGACTTTCCCTATCCTCTGTTCTCTGCCCTTCAGACTACTGAGGTACTCGAAGCTTGGGCCTTCTCTTGCAAATCTACTGCTCCACTGTCTTCATCAGGGTGGCATTACCCTGGGCCACCTGCAGTAGTGCTTTTAAATCCTCACAGCATTGGTTGCATATGAAAAATACCACGAGATCTCAATCAGTGCTTTGTGTTCCTGAGTGTCTAAACACGGGAGCCTGGAGTATTGTCCAGAAGATACGCTGCCTGTGTAAATCAGACCTTGGGATGGCTCAGTGTGAACCAGAGAGATGCTATGATGTGAGATAAAAAGCTGAGGCTGTTGATATTACAGACTGATGGAGGTTGGCATGGACCTCTGGAGATCATCCAGTCCCACCCCCTCAGAGCAGGGTCCCCTCGAGCAGGTTGCACAGGGCAGTGCCCAGGATCACAGGGTCTGAATGTCCCCAGAGATGGAGACTCCCCAACCTCCCTAGGCAGCCTGGCCCAGGGCTCTGCCACCCTCCCAGCAAAGAAGTTCCTCCTCAGGGTTAGGTGGGACTTCCTCTGCTCCAGTTTGTGCCCATCACCTCTTGCCCTGTCCAAGGGGACCACTGAACACAGACTGACCCATCCTCCTGACCCCACCCCTCAAGAAATTATCAATATTGATGAGATCCTCCATCCATCTTCTACAGGCTGCAAAGTCCCCAGTCCCTCAGCCTTTCTTGAGAGATGTTCTAGTCCTGTCATTGCCTTCATAGCCCTTTTTGTCCCTGCTCCAGTAGCTCTCTGTCCTGACTTGGGGAGCCCAGCACAGCACACAACGTTAGTCTCGATGCCATCACAGATCATATCATCAGTCTGATTCCTCCTTGTGAAGGTTACAACTTGAGATCTTTGCCGTTATGTAGGAGAATCTTGAGGGTTTTGTGTCCTTCAGCCTGAACTGCCCTCCCTGATCAAGACATCTGCTTTCCATTTCTCTTCTCAGTTATGCTCCTTAAAGCTTATTTGGTCTTTCCAAAACCTGTTTCCTCCCTTTCTGGAATCATTCATGGATCTCTTGGGATCTAACTCTACTATTTGATCTTACTTCCTGTAGATTCTGTTTCTTTGAACCTCAGGACCCAGCAGAAGATGTGTCAGGCTGTCCTGTGTTGTGAGGTGATCCTGACACATTGAGGCTTAAGCATCCCCCTATACATTCCACATGTTTGGAGACATTTTGTGACACAGCAGCCTCATAAAATCTATTTGAATACATCAGCTGGTACAACCTGTTCCTTGAGATACTCCAAGAAGTCTAGCTAGAGTGTAAATTTCAGTCACTTTCCTTTCTGTGTCACTTTCCATTGTTTGCATAAAATTGAATCATGTTTTCAGGCTGTTTTTTTTCTGATAGATGAGTTTGTCTCTGGCTTTGTTTGCATTCTGACTTGGGATTTTAGGTATTATTGAAGGCTATGTTGCAGAAAAAGCTGCTTTGGAAGAGGCCTTGAACCTGAAAGAGGAATCTGAGCGTCGCCTTGTTGTGGAGCTGGAGAACATGCGTGAACGCTTCCAGGAGCTAACCCAGGAGCAAGCAATTCTTGGTGAGGAGTGAGTATGGCACCATTAGTGGAAGGGGCACACTGTAATGTGCTCATGTAACGTCTCAGTCTTTGGTTTGATGGCCAAAGGAGCAGCTCAGCCTGGTACAGACGCTTGCAGAGTCTTCCTGTTAAAGTGGCAGGGTCTTTGCTGAGGTGGGGATGTTGCTGATGGAGTACTGCTGTAGTCATGCTTGGTTAGGGACGGAAGGTGTTGGAGAAAGGAGAGGCTTGTATTGACTACCGGTAGGTAGTTGCAACAGGTTATTAGCACCTAGTGAGTGACTGAAGTGCTGGAGTCAGAGTTGGAGCTTCAAGGCTTTTGAGTGCTTTCAGGACTAAGGACAGAGCTTTGTAATGATGGGAGAAATAAACCCCTCTTGGATGGTTATTTGAATCATGAAGAACTCCTGGTGGTGATGTGTGCTTCGTTTCATACATCAGCTTTCCCACGCTTCCCATCTTGTCCTGTTCAAACACACACACACGCTGAGCAAGGGGGACTGGAGAAAGGTTTTCATGATCAAGCTCAAAGTCTGTTCAGGTTTTTGAAGGAATATGGGCTGAAAAATCTGTGTGAGGTAACGTTGTGGGAGAGAGGGTGAGCAAATGCCTTCAACTTTTCTCTGAAGGGTGACTCGCTGCGAGCCAGGGCAGCCACTGAAACACCAAGCAGTCCGAATCGTAGGTGCAAACAAGCAGTGTGCATAGCTCCCTCCCCTGCTCCCTCACTCCCTCAGCCCCACAGCCTGTGTGCTCTGGTGTAAGGTGACCCCAGGGAGCTCGGGTGGGGATGGGGAGTACCCTGAAGAGGGTCTCTTCAGCACACCGGCTGGAGCCTGGAAACGCACAGTGAGTGGAAGCTGGTGCTGTGCTAACTCACCCTGCAGACGAGGTGGCACACACCTGAGCAGTGACAGCAGTGAGGTAATAAGACTCTGAAGAATCTCAGAGACTTCCCTGTGAGACTGTGACTCACAGAAGGAAGTTCAGAGGTATGTGGCTTGCACTGTGCAGGAACTCAAGCTGAGATTATGCTGGCTCATAGCAATGAGTCTGTGAATCATTTCAATAGCTTTGGATAGTTGTGACTTCTTCAATTTGCAGACTTGATGTAATTTTAATACTTCTGTAGGTTCATTCCTCTGTATCATCTTTCAGGAGAAATCTTATTACTTGGGATCACTGCCTTTCCACTTCTCCTAGTGCTGTCATCACGCTACCCTCAGCTATGTCACCAGGATGCCACCTTCAGCTGTTAGGTAGATCCTCACTGCTTGAGCAGACTACGTAGCAGGTGGTTGTACATGGTGCATACTTAGGTCAGAAATAAAGACAGCAAGAAACAGTTTTCTATTGGATTTTTCCATTATCAGTAGTAGAGAATTATAAAGACTCCAGGCTTTAGGGTATGGTCCCAAATTCTGTAGGTGGGATGTTTGGCTGGACACAGTCTGTATATTGCTGTTACCTGTCTGCTTCTCAGGAACCTCTGTTGCAGAATAAATACTGCCTGTCTTTCAGCCCTACTGTATTACTCCTCTGCAGCTCCTGTATGACTCTTGCCTCTCCCCCACCTTATCATCTCCTCTTCTCTTCATCTTGATTCTCCACCTCTGTCCTGACTCTTGATACCCTTCTGCATTCTTCCTTTTGGCACTGCTCTTGACCTTTCAGATACAGTGCAATGAAAATAGTCATGTTGTACATAGGATGAGTTGGGTTGGAAGGAACCTTTAAAATCATAGAATGTATATGGCAGGAAGGGATCTTTAGAGGTCATCTAGTCCCACCCTGCACTGAGCAGGGACATCATCACTAGAGCAGGTCGCCCAGAGCCCCATTAAGCCTGACCTTGGATGTCTCCAGGGATGGGGCCTCCCCCACCTCTCTGGGCGACCTGTGCCAGTGACCCACCACCCTCAGAGGGAAGAGCTTCTTCCTAATACCCAACCTAAATCTCCCCTTTTCTAGTTTAAAACCATCATCCCTCATCCTATCGCTCCATGCCCTTGGGAACAGTTCTTCCCAGCTTCCTACAGGCACCTTCAAGGACTGGGAGGCTGCTATATGGTGCCCCTGGAGCCTTCTCTTCTCCAGGCTGAATAAGGCCAACTCTTTCAGCCTGTCCTCATAGGAGAGGAGCTCCAGCCCTTGGATCATTTTTGTGGCCTCCTCTGGACGTGCTTTGACAGGTCCATGTCCTCCTTGTATTGAGGGCTCCAGAGCTGGACACAGTACTCCAGGCAAGGTGTACTAAATAGTCTGATTGCAGAGGGTCAGTAGAAGTCATCTAGTCCAACCCTCCTGCAATGAGCTAGAATAGACTGGAATGTTTCAGTTGGACTTGCAGTGACCATGTAGTCCAACCGCCTGACCAGGGCTGACCAAGTGAAAGCCTGCTGAGAAGGGCATTGTCCAAACACCTCTTACCAGGCTCGGGGCATCCCCCACCTCTCCAGGAAGCCTGCTGCAGTGTGTGACCACCCTCGGTACTGAAAGGCTTCCTCGTGTCCAGGCTCAACCTCCCCTGTGCAGCTTTGAGCCATTCCCAGGTGTCCTGCCCCTGGATCCCAGGGGAAGGGCTCAGCACCTCCCTCTCACGTCCCCAGGGCAGAGCATAAACAGGCTCAGGGGCTGTAGCTGAACCTAAATGTATGTTGTGCTGTCTTTCCAGCAGTGGTTGTGGCTATGAGTGGTGTGTCACCTAGGGAATGCAGATTAAGTCCATGAGATGGTTGAGCACGTGTGTGTGTCACAGATGTAGGACAGACTGCATATCTGTAAGTCTGTGCTGCTGAGTCCTGCTGGGCAGAGGCCTGCTTGGCAGGCACTAAAAGGGGGGACTGAGGCATTAATTATTCTATCTTTGTCTAGAGAAAATTGCAAAAAGAGATTGGTGGTCTTAGAGGATGTGTTACTAGCCAGCAATGTTGCAACAAACCTGCCTAGTTAGACTGCAAAACCATTTCTGTAGTGGCTCTAGTCCAGTTTACGGACAGGGATCAATGTATGGCCTCTCAGAAGCCTTGTGTCACAAAACCAAGTGTGCTTTTGCCAGATCAAAGGTATTAAACATGGATGTTTAGTACTTTAGAGGATGTTGTGGATTGCCATGTCCTTGTCTTGTACAGATATGTGTTTTGATTTCTAGGGAGACCTACTGCTGCTGTAGCACAAAACAAAGGTACAGGTTTGTAATGGGGGGGGGGGTGTCCTGGTTGCTGTGGCTGTAACACTGAGTGACTGAATTGGTATTCTGGCTTTTATTTTAACAAAGAGGAATAGTACTTCATAAATAGGCCCAAGAAATTGCTGGGGTTATGAAGATCTTGGCAAAAAAATACCACCCCAAAAACTTACGACTTCTGCAATGCATCAGAAAACAGCTAAAATGAGGACTATTCAATTCACTGATCAGTAGTTAGAGAGGTGGGGGGGGAGGTTTGCTGCTGTTAGGCTTAAAAAACATTATGCCATTATCTTTGTGTTTGCCAGCTTCATTTTTCTCTTGAGGGAATGGAGTGGGTTGTTAGCTTGCTGAGAGCTTCTAATGATACACACTGGGCCATTAAAATGGTTAAATTAATTTAAATGGGGGGGGGGGGGGGAAGAAAAGTGTTAGTGAGTGATGTAAAATGGAGAGTGAAAATACAGCAAGTCTAATGCTGAAGTAACATATGTAGGTGCTAAGTTGAAAGAGGTTTGGGGGGTTTTGTTCTATTTTATTTTTCCTTCCTCCTCAACTATAGTGTGCATACTTCACTCCTGAGCAGCAAACACTTGGATCTCATCAATTCATAGCTGCCACGATTAGGTTTTGTGGCTGACTCAAAACATGATCCTTACTATGTTTTTAGGTGAATCTTATTCATACACACACATGTATTTGTGCCCTTTGCTTATTCCCTGCCTCTTGTTCCTAGACTTCTTCCTCTCCCCAGTGCTGGGAGGGGGTAACCCCAGTCCCTCCAGTGGGTAACAACGAATTAAGTAGATCAGTCCCAGTGAGAGTTACAAAGCTGCACTGGGCTGTCTTGCCTGTTATTTTGTGTCTTCATGCCTTCTGTCCATTCAGATCTTCCTCAAATGTTGTTTTATACTTTTAATACAATTTCTTTTTTGGCCACCTCACTCTCCTGAAATTTTCTGCCTCCCATTCACTGGGAGGGAGTGTCCAGCCGGGCTGGTCAGAGCATATTTGGGATCAACATTCTCCTGGGAGCTGCAACCCAGCAGCTCATTCCAACTCCAACAGTTGGAGGGGCTGAGCCCTAAATGTCCTCCCCTTTCCCTTACCCAACTGGTAGTACTCTTCCTCTGGTTTGGAATCAGCAGATTGTGGTGAATAGGATTGATAAAACCCTATTGTTTGGAGTTGATTGCCATGACTTACTCCTTGAACAGCTGATGTGCAGTACTAACCTGAGCAGAGTGGCTTCGCTAATGAAATGCACTTAGAATGGCTCCTGGCGTGTCTAATGATGATACTGGGGGGGATGGGGAGGAGTGTGCCAGGACCTTACTGGAAGGGGTTTGCATGATTTGAATTGCCACTAATAAACCAGTAGGTTTGTCCCTGTGGAGAGATGGGTTTGTAATCTGGTGTTCTTCTCTCTGTGTGGCTTGAGATGATACCCATATGCTCGGGGAATGTGTGCTTAAAAGAAAGCAAGCCTGAGAAACCACTAGAAGAGATTACTCATCGTGAGATCTGGTACCTGATTTTGATGGCTTTTCAATTCCAGGGAAGGGCCGTTAGCCTAATTAATTTCTCTTTCCCATTTCCTTGCATTTCTGCCTGAGGAGCTGACTGGGACTGTTTATTTTGGTATTGTCTAACCAGGATTGTGTTCCTCAAAGTGACAGTGTGCCCTTTTGAATCTGAAAAGAGCCATCAGTTCATTAATCACTGTGTTTCTCAGGGTGTAGGAGGAAAAAAATCCTCTGCTTGTGTTCACAAAGGTGTTGGTGCACACATGCACCTTACAGCCTCCTCCTGCCCTGTGGGGAAACTAATAGGATAGAGTGTTCTGGTCCCACCTCCCTCCTGGCAAAGCACAGGGCTTGGTGGAAGATGCTCTTGGTTGTGCAGCTGGGGTTGGGTCTCCTGACGCTGTTCAGACTGTCATCGGCTCTTCCCTGGGCTGCATGTTTCAGCCCTGGGTAACTCCCCACGTTGCATCTCGTGGTGGCAGGAGGTCGCCGCAGCTCCGAGCGGGATGAGAACAATCCTTTGGTGGAGACTCTTCACCTGCCTGTGTGTGCTCTGCCCAGGCCCGAGTGACACCTGCAGTGCAGTGAGCATGAGGAAACCTGGAGCTGAGCTGATGGGATCATCTAGCACTGTGCTAGGAAAAGCAGGGATGGTAGGACTGATTCCAGCGGTTCCTCAGAGTCCTTCACTGACCCTGTGGTTCGTGTTTACGAGCCAAGAGCAGGTTCAGGATGGCAGGAGAAGGCCGGCCCTGCTGTACCTGCGTGAGGGGAGAGCCCGGAGTGCCCGCAGAGCAAACCTTCCGCGGGCCTGTGTCCTGCCCTCCCACTGCCCGCCTGCCAGGACACTGCACATGGCAGAGGAGTGGCTGTGGGGTGACTGTGTGTCCCTCCCAGTTGGCTGCACAAGCCGCTGTGGGTGCTGAGCAGATCTGACGAAGGGTTATAGAATCTGGCAGGGTTCTGTATCTGAAGTTAACCTCTTGGTTGTATCCTGTGTGTTTTAATACCGGCTTAGAGTTGCTGCTGTAAGAGACCAGCAGGACTAAATCATGATGTCACAGGGTTGCTGTGGACCTTGAGAGCTCATTTAGCCTCTATTTGTGGTCCTGAAACAGAATTTACTGGCTTCTCTTTGTCCAGCTTCTGTGATTTCCAGTGAGAGACATCACAGTCTGTTCCAGCGCTTCCTTATCCGTGCTGAGGTGACAGTCTCCCCAGCATCCTCATTCTAAGCTTGTGATGCTTCTCCTCTTAAGCATGAAAATAGAAACTTTCGTGTTTCTTGGCTTATTTGAGAGTGTCTAGATGTTTAAATAAATACCTGTGGGTAGTAAAGAGCTAGAAGAGACGTAAGGAGGCTGTGGTATTGCATCTGGCTTTGAAGGAACTGAAACAGGTGTGTTAGATCAGGAGTCATGTGGATTGAGTTGATGATACTGGAAAAGAGAATTGTGCCCTTGTGGAAACTGGGCTGGAGGACCAGCTAAGGTCCTTGTTGGAATCGTGGACTTACAAGTTTTCAGTCACAGGGAAAAAAAAGTTAAGGTGAGTAATGCAATACTTTAAGAGTAGAATAACGAGCTCTTGCAGGATGTTGCTTTAAATAATACACAGCTGAACTTCTGTGTTTCTGTTTAGGTGACTTTTAGCTGCAGTCACATTACAATAGCTCTACTTGGAGGGCATTCACAGTAGAGTCTTAGTTTGGGTCTCCTAGACAGTGTATTCAGTGCATCCAACTGATGGAATATGCAGTCCAGAGGTATAAGTTGGCACTTGATAACTTTAATAGTCGTGACTAATGTGCATTTTCATAGTCCTGGTATTTCCTTTGCAGTCTGTGTAGGGCAAATACGTGCCATCTTTACCCCTGATGTCTATTCCTTCTGTAGCCTCAGAATTGGAGTGATTTTTCCATAAATGTGATTTTTCTCTGGGTTTTAGTCCTCACTCGGGTTCAGAGAGAAAGATTCTTTGCTTTCTCATAGCAGCTAGCTTCGGGGTACGGCTGGGCATGGGCGCCCACCGAGGAGGTGGCCTGGATGGTAACTCAGCAGCGTAGAGCTCAGCAGCAGGATTCAGCATGGATAGAGAGTTGTAAGGGAGAGGCTGACCTCAGGCTGGGTGTTGGAGGTCTGGGTGTGGCAGCTGGGAGGAATTGATAATTTGGTGTTGGATGGTTGGGTTGGGAGGAGGCTTGAAGTAGGCCTGGAAGTCAGGATGGGAGTGGTGAAGGATGGGAGGGTGGAAGGATGGGTGCAAGAGACTGGGTGGGTGAAAGTGGGGGGTGGGCGTAAATTTAGGGATGGAGCACATCTGGAATGGAGTGAATTTGGAGAATTGAGGATCCTGGGGATCTGAACTGCTGGAATGGTTTGGAAAGAGGTGCTGGGGAAAGAGGAGTGTGGGACTGGGATTGAGCAGGCAAGGACCTAGGGAGGGAATTTGAAGGACTCCTGGTCAGTTGAGATGGGTGTGTCTGCAATTGTGAGGTTTCCAGTGGTGAAGGTGAAAGCTTTATGTGGCCAGAGTATCTCCAGCCAGAAATTACTTTGGGATTGAGAACTGATGCCTGTGTCCTCCTTTCCTACATTGTGCAGTGCTGCCAAGAGATGGCTTTCAGCAGCACAGTGGGCAGTCATTCAAGCATCACACTTCCTTTCGTCTCTTACAGACCATCTCAGGAGATTTTTCTTTGGCTTTGATGCTGTCAGAAGTGCCTGTATTCAGTCTCATCTCCAAACTTAATTTTGATATATTGTACCCTGCACTGAACACTTTGTTATTGTTGTGTTCTTATTCAGGTCTACTCAAGGAAGTAGAATTTTTAGCAAAGGAGAAATTAGAGCTTCAATGTCAGGCAGAAAAGGACCATTCCAACTTACGCTCTCAAATGAAGGTTTTGGAGGTGGAACTGGAAGAGCAGCTGCATAGCAACCAAGACCTGGCCACACAGCTACTGGAGGTTGCTGAATTAAAACAGCAAATTCAAGTTCTTGAAAAACAGCTTAAAAACCAGCGGCAGTTCATGGATGTAAGCAGGCTTGGTACCACGTTTCTGTGGGCTTGGAGGTGATAAATACTCCTCTTAGTTTTTGGTGGGGACTTGGGAAATGGTTCCTGAAATGGGATGTTTTCTGGTTTGGTTGAAATGAAGAACTTGGTCATATAAAAAAGCAGCTTATTTTGTGTTTTTTTTTTCCTCTTTAATTCCCTTTCTGTAGTTTTACAGGATAACTTCTCCTTTTTACTAATTGCTAATTGTAGTTTATATATATGTTGGAGTCAAAAAGCATTCTTTGTCTTTCCCTGTAACTTTAGCCATGCTTTTGGGACTGCTAAAAGTTACTAATTATTTTTTAAGTGAACTTAGTTTCTTTACCACAAAATCAAACCTCAGTTTCTTCTTTTACTTGATATTTGGATTAAATAAGGGGTTTCTTCTAAAAGGTTTTCATTCTCTCTTGCTGGGTTTGCAGGAGCAAGCTGTAGAAAGGGAACACGAACGTGATGATTTTCAGCAGGAAATTCAGAAACTGGAAGCACAGTTAAAACTTTCAGGAAAATTGCAACCTTCTGGAGAGCACAGGGAGCACAGGGTGAGTAAAGTCACACTTAGCCATCAGAGGTTTTTGTTTATTACAGCTGAAACCTGTATTGTCTCAGGGGACTGGCTCTTGGGAGACTTTCTGTTCTCTGATGTCACCTGAAGAGCAGGCTTTACCCCAGCTGACCAGACTACGTTTAGGCTGTGAGACCTGCTGATGGTACTGCTTGTGGGGGTGGAAGGGAATGTTGTATGTGCATCACAGTAGCCCATGAGCCTGGTGTAAATTATGTGAGGCAATGACAGTACCCACACCCTGCTCAACAGAGGGGTGACTTTGGTGTTCTAAACATGTTTAGTTTTCCAGCTCTGGCAGTTGTAATGAGGTGTGTTTTGTCTGCATGCCTTGTCTATTTTAAGTTTATAAATCAGTCCTTTTAGTTCACATGTTCATTTGTTGGATGTTTGGTTTCCAAGATTAACTTTTACCTTTTCTGTTTGTGTTTTTTTTTTACATAAATGAACATTGTACAGAACTATGAATTGATTCTACAGGTATGGAAAACAGCATGACCGTGTCTCTAACTTTCCTTACCTTTTCCTTTCAATCCCTTCTATTAATTAGATCTGTTTTGCCTTTCTTTCCCTGTTCTTGACACGCAAGGCTGCTTCAGCTTGACTTGAAAATTAGGGTACGTGTTTCAGGGTGGCAGAAGTTCTGCAGGGGGTGGGGAACCACTTTCAGCTTAATTTCCTATGCTCCATTCTCCTGGCGTGTTGCTCAGATGTGTTACAGGACTGACTGATGGTAACAGAGCTTTTTGGCATGACTGAAAGGAGAGGCTGAGGTTTGGAGTATGAAACAGAGATCATGGAATTACAATGATACACTGTGCCTTTGCCTTCAGGTCCTGTGTGTGGCCCTGCTTTTAACAAACCCTCAGCAGATGCAGTCAGTGTCATTCCCATCCTTTCACCGTGGTTTATAAAGCTGTGTACCTTGGTGTTAGGCACAAATCTTGTAGGAACAACTGAGCCTCTGACGGAGGGAATCTTCCACGTTGGAGGGCACCTGATTGTCCCTTGCCTCCTGTAACCTCTGACAGGGTTTCTTTGGGCTGCTTGAGAGGCTGAGTTGAGCACAGGTCATTCTGCGTCAGCCTCGGCTCCTCCTGTGCCTGGATGCCATTATCTGGCACTAAGGCTCCCCAGGTACAGCGCGCGCGTCGCCTACCTGCTGTTCAGAGAATCGGGAAAAGCATGGCAAAGGCTTTTTTCCTTCTCGCTTTGAAGGCCACGTGGCTCAGTGAAGATGTGTTTGTGTACCCCTGTGGCAGTCTCAGGCCTACAGAATCCTAAATGACACAGGTCAGGTTACTCGGAGCACATCAAGCCCTGTGTTCTATCTGAGGTGTTTGGCGGGGCGACGGCTGGTTGCTGGTGTGCCTGGGGCTTAGTCAAGGGCAGTGTCTGAAAGGAGTGAAGACTGGCTGCTGTAACTCTGCAGCCTCCTTCAGAAGGAACTGAAGGATCGCTGGAGAAAGGCAGGCAAGGAGGGTAACTGCTCTGTGCTGTTTGTGGGCAGTGTGAGGCATGCAGGCAAGCTGTGCATCGGGATCTAAATCTCAGGATGTGGACAGCCCTGTTGGTAACTGCTTAATTGGTTTGAGTGACCTTCTAACTCTTATCTGTAGGAGTTAAACAAGGTCATCTCTGTTCTCTGCTGCTCTCAACCCCATTCACACATCCTAGGAGCCTTACTTTGTGAAAAGAGAACTTTGTGAACAGTAGAACTGTTGGAGAGGGGTCAGAGGAGCCACGGAGATGCTCAGAGGGCTGGAGCAGCTCCCCTCTGGAGAGAGGCTGAGGGAGCTGGGCTGGGTCAGCCTGGAGAAGAGAAGGCTGTGGTGGGACCTCATTGCAGCCTGCCAGTCCCTGAAGGGAGCAGAGACACAGGAGGGGAATCAGCTTGTTCAAGGGCAGAGCTTGGCAGGACAAGGGGGATGGAGTGAAGCTGGAGGAGGGAAGGGTTAAATTGGATATTAGGGGAAGCTCTTTCCAGAGGGAGTGGTGAGGGTCTGGAAGGGGCTGCCCAGAGAGGGGGTGGATGCCCCATCCCTGGGGGTGTTGAAGGCCAGGTTGGCTGGGGCCCTGGGCAACCTTGTGTAGCTCCAGGCCTGGAGGTTGGTGTCCCTGCCTGTGGCAGGGGGTTTGGAGCTCTGTGCTCCTTGGGGTCCCTCCCAACCCAGACCAGTCTGTGATTCTATGATTCTAAGAGCACTGGATGATGCTGGGAGCTGCCACCTCAGTGTGCAGTGAGGGGTGAACTCCTGAAAGGGGTTTCTTAGCTACAGGATGGCAGCAACCTGGTGTTAAAAACCCAACTTCCTAGGTGTAAAGCCTCACATTTCTGGGGTTCTGAGGCCAGAACCCTTAGAGGATTAGAAAGTGGTAGACTTCTACAAGACTTTTCTATAGCAATATGCTTAACAGTTGATTAGTGGCTGGTGAGAAAGGAATAAGATGTCTGCATAATTAAGGAAACATAGATATATGTGAATCACTTTTGGTATTCTTCAGTAGTCTGTGACACTCTGTGCTGATTAAAGTTGTTAAACTGACTCTCCTGTATTTTGCTAGAGTGTTTTTCTGCTTTAATATCTGCAATACTTTGAAGACGTAAAATCTTATGTTAATGCAAGGAATTTTTCTTTTCTAATACTGAAGTAGAACTTGCATAAATTCAGACATTAACTAACAAAGAAAGCTTTTATTTTGTAAAATCTCCTCTTCCTTGCTTGCTGCTATTGACCAAGTTATTTCTCCTTTAGAAGGTTTCCTATTTCTTTCCCATCTGAGCTTCCCCTCAATGTGCTTAAGGACTCGTGACATAGTCTGCCCCTTGCACTTGGTTCTCTCCTGACTCTGTTACCTCCCAAAGCCTTGCCTTCTCCTCAATTACAGGGATGAACGAGTGACTGTTTTCCTGCAGCTCTGTGCATTGATTGGATCTCAGAGCCCAAATGCAGAATTGTTATCTGTTCTTCCTTTAAACAACTTTTGGGAAAAGAGGACCTGTTCTGAGTTGGGTGCCATGAGTCTCTTTGGTTTGCAGCCACCAAGCGTGCCACGTCCCGCATTTATTTATCTTTCAATTCTTGGCATCTTCATTTAAACTGCTATTTCTTGAAGTGTGGTGGAAGGAGGCTCTGAGGGTGCAGAAGTACATCTAATACTACTAGTAATAATTCATGTAATCTTGGGGTTTTCTTTTAATCTTAAAGAAAAAGAAACAACACTCACACGCACACAGGGCTTTGAGAGGATGCCTTCATCTACAAGTACTGAGAGACAGTAATCAAATTAAGGGGTGCAGCATTTGGAAAACAGGATTTCAGAAAGTTACTTTTTCATCCTTTCTGTTCACATCAGATTTTACTTCCATCTGGTATTTTAGCATAGCTGAATCTGTAGTAAAGCTCCACCTGCTTTGCCATGAAATTGCTCTTGCTTCCCACTGTTATATTGCCTGAATGGCTGTATAATGTGATTTCTGTGCAGGTAGAGTCTTTGCAAACAGAGATAAAAGAGAAAATGGATGATTATAATAAGCTGTTACTAGAAAAGGAGCAAAACCACCAAGAAATTGCAGCTCGTGATCAGGAGATAGAGAAACTGTTGGCACGGATAGGAGAACTGGAGCACCACCATGGTACTGAAGTCTCCAAGACCATACACTGCTTGGAACAGCAGCTCCAGAAAATGAAGAAAGTGGAAACTGAATTAAAACAAGTAATTTTTAAATACTTCTGTAAATGGGAGTGGGATTACACAGCCAGTGTCATTAGCAACTGTTACAGGGGTGGTTGAGACTATCCCTGGCGTCCCTGTTCAGCCTGGAGAAGAGAAGGCTGTGGGGGGACCTCATTGCAGCCTGCCAGTCCCTGAAGGGAGCAGAGACACAGGAGGGGAATCAGCTTGTTCAAGGGCAGAGCCTGGCAGGACAAGGGGGATGGAGTGAAGCTGGAGGAGGGAAGGGTTAAATTGGATCTTAGGGGGAAGCTCTTTCCAGAGTGAGTGGTGAGGGGCTGGAAGGGGCTGCCCAGAGAGGGGGTGGGTGCCCTGTCCCTGGGGGTGTTGAAGGCCAGGTTGGCTGGGGCCCTGGGCAACCTTGTGTAGCTCCAGGCCTGGAGGTTGGTGTCCCTGCCTGTGGCAGGGGGGTTGGAGCTCTGTGACCCTTGGGGTCCCTCCTAACCCAGACCAGTCTATGATTCTAGTGATGAGTTAGACTTGGGTTAATGGCAGGTAACACAGCCAGGTTTTCAACAAACTTTGCTTTTATGGGCTATATGCCTACTTACACAGCAACTGCTTTGGGACAGTTGTCATGTTCACGTGGATCAGAGCTGCTCTTGTGCTTCTCTGGAAGTTGCTGAGAAGGCAGCATTACTGAATGTAATGGGATTTCAGGAACTGACTGTCTTTTCAGTCGTTTGCCTTTGCATCTCTGCCACAGGCTGAAATGTGTAGTGCTACTGCAGGTCGAACCACAGCAGAGAGTGAGAATTCCATTCCATGTAGCACAAGTACCCAGCTTGCAGCTGGAAATCAGCTGCCTGTTCGGTGTGGATGTGAAGGGGTAGATGACTGTTCTAAATACCTGTTCTTGGGCATGCTGTTTTGACACTGTGGTACAGCATTAACTTTGTCTTTGTCCTTTTTTTTCCTTTTAATTTTTTAGTTGGTGCTTTTTTCATAGCATCAGAAGATGCTCTCCATCTACTCTGGGTTGTAATTCTCTAATTAAAGAGAAAAGATGGTAACAATTCACATAATTGTAATTTTTTTTTTTGGCAAATCATATAAGGAATCTGAACTAAGCTTTCTGTTAGAGATGTGTGTGGGGAGCTGTGGGCAGAGGAAGTGTTGAACACCAGAGGTGGGTGCTGCCTTGGGTTTCTTGTCCAGCTTTCCTCTCCTATATTAAAGCAGATGTGTGGCAGCTGTTTGGATGAATTCCCAAGAGAAGCTTTCCTCCTAAGACTAACCCAGCTCCTGCTGCAAAGGAGAAGGTTTTAAAAGAAAGAAAACTGTGGTAGCTGGACAGATCTGGCAGGGATGTGATGCTGGTGCTTTGTGTCCTGACAGGATGTGATGGGGTTTCAGTAGGCTTGTGATATACCCAAAAATCTCTACCTCCTCAGTTTAGCTTGGCCTCTTTCTTTGTAGGCTGTGGAGTTCAGGTACTATTCTTCTCCTGCTGAGGTTTGCCAGGGCTGAAGAAGTGTTTTGGCTGGACTGCTGGGGGGGGAAGGGGTGTGCATGCTCGTTGCCCACAATGAATTGTAACGTTTTAAAACGATGTTTTGCAGGATAAAGAGGCGCTGCAACAGCAACAGTACAATAACCTGCTCCAGATCTCTGCCCTGCAGTCTAAACTGGATGAAGCAAGGCACAGAGTCCCAGCAGATGGCAGTTCTGCCCCAGTACTGAAGGAGCAGTTGCAGGCAGAGCAGGAAGCACTTCAGATGAAAGAGAGAGAGGTAAGGGCTTTGGGTGGGGCCTGTGCATTTCTGAATCACCTAATTGCAGAGAGACTTTGTGCACTCATAGCTCTGAATTTAAGCCATTCCAAAACCTAATGAGTGATACAATAGATGTGCCTTCTTACCCAGTATTCTCCCAGTTTTGGTGTTAGAATCATTGAATCATTGACTCATAGGGTGCCTTGGGTTGGCAGGGACCTTGAAAGGCCATCCAGCACTCTGACCATCACAGTGGCCTCCTCTGGAGCTGCTCCAGCAGGTCCATGTCCTCCTTGTGCTGAGGGCTCCAGAGTTAGATGCAGTGATGCAGGGGGTTGTCCCCAGAGCAGATGGGGAGAATCCCCTTTCTCAATCTTCTGGCCACACTTCTTACAGTGGAGAACCAAAAGGATGAGAGGAACTGGTCTCAAGTGGCATCAGTGGACGTTTAGATTGGATATTAGGAAAAATTTCTTCCCCAAAAGAGCATTCAGGTTTTGGACCTGGCTCTCAGAGAGGTGTTGGAGTCACCAACCCTGGAGGAGTACAAAAAGAAGTGTAGGTGTGGCACTGCAAGACATGGTGGTGTTGGACTGACGGTTGGAATTCGATCTTAGAAATCTCTTCCAAACTTAAAGATTCTCTGATTCTAACATTAATTTTTCTTGCTTTTTTCTGTTCTGTCATCCCCCTGTCCATCTCCTCTCCCTCTGGAAACTGGCTTGTGATGATACACATCAGCTTTGAGACTGATCAGTACCTGTTGTAAACTGATTTTCCTTTTCTTCCAAAGTCAAAATGGAGAGGAAGGTGGATATATCTTTGTTTGACTTGGAGGGTCAGTGATAATTCCCTTAAGAAAAGAAAGGACAGTTAGTTCCCCCCGATGGCATCATCTCACCTCCTGGGGTCTGTGAGCCAGTGGGTGTTAGTGATGAGTCCCTGTGCCAAGCTGAGCAGAAACACGGTGTAATTGCTGGTGTTACTCAGAACTTGTGTTGGTTTTACATGCACAGGTACACACACACACACCCCCCAGTGCAGGTTTGTTTCATGTTATATAATTATAGCCTCTGCAGTATACAGACACCAGCCCAGGTCAGGAAGTGCAGAGAAGGAAAGTGTGGGTGATCCTCCAGGTAACTGTGCACCCTTGTTTCAAGAGCAGTAAGATAATAAAACCTAACAACTTACAGATGGAATTTCCCTGGCTCTTACAAAGTCTGACTTTGGGAGCTCTTAAACCTTTTTCATTCTTGGAGCCCTTATACCTTGCTAACCATTAGGGTAAAACCCCAATTCAGTTAGGTTAATTTGGATGAAACCTGTGGGTGGCAAGCTCATGGCGTTTCCAAATAGCTCTCCAGCTTCCCACCAGCCACAAGCAGAGAGATGTGTGTTTACTGACTCTTACAGATGGAAGCAGTCTGTGCTCAAAAGCTTTTTTTGATTACTGGGAGGAGGAAAACAGTGATTATGTTAACTGCTTGTGATCACACTAGACATCAAATGTTAATGTGCCTCCTGTTATGTCAAGGTTTGATCGTTTAGAGCATAAGCTGAAGCATCTTTGAGGAGTCATTAGATATCTCTCTTTATTTTTAAAGAAAAGGGCAAACCACCTTTTAGTAGTGCTTTGGTTTTGCAGCCGAGGAGCTAGAACACTAGCTCCTTCTGCTCTTTTTACACCTCAAGCATGGTATTGTTGCAAACTGATTGGAAAGACTTTAAATCATGGGATTTGCTGTAAATAAGGCAGTGAATGGAGCTTTCTCTTTCCTGCTTAAATAAGAGGAGCTAATTGAAACAACCACATGCTTTCCTTTTTTAGATTGCAAGCTTGTTAGATCAACTGGAACAATATAAACAGAATTTGATCAGTAAAAATGAGGAGATACTGCAGCTGAACTTGCAGCTAAAGACACAAACAAACCTTAGCACTTCCAGCATCAGCCAGCTTCAGTTAGAGAATGCCCACTTGAAGGTAGGTTTTCCTTAGCTTTCATGTGCACTAGCTAAAACTTGAGAGATCTTCTTGCTTGAGCGTTGCAGTCTTCATCTCATGGTGTTAGAAACAGACGCTTAGCTTGTTTCTCTTGTAAAGGGAATATTGCATTACTGTTAGGAGGCTTATGCTGGTTATGGTGGAGCAAAAAGCCCCAGAGTATCTAGATTCATGCTTAAGGCTTTACATTCCATGCCCATTTGATTTACATAAAAAGCTGCTTTTTTTCTAGTTGGGGTTATACGAACTTGGGTGGTTCTGTTCAGTAAACACTACAACCTTGTGTGCACACCTGACCTCTGGAGCCATAGCAAATGTTGCAAGTTAGGACTGTTCATCTCTTGAAAGCTGAGAAACGTTGTGGCAATCTAACCCAGGGGTACAGGTCTAAGCACAGTAGCTGTTGTTGTGTTCTGGAGTTCCTTAATGTCCTAATGAGGGGAATGTTGAAATAAAGCCCTTAGTCTGGTTCTGCCATTAGGCTGGGAGAGAACAGAAGTCCTTTGTAATGACACTGGTGTTTTGTCTGGTCAGGAGGATCTTACAAAGTTTCATGTGAAGCACAATCAGGACCTGGGGCTTGGTGAGTCCTCAGCTTTGTCGTTCCCACAAGCACTACTTCAAGAGAAAAATCAAGAAATCGATCACTTGAATGAGCAGGTGAAGAGGCTCCAGCATGAGCTGCAGCATACTCTGGAGAACAAAGTAAGAGTACTTACTGTATGTTCATTGCTTGATTCTGAGAGAAGCAGGATGTAAAGAATCTTACTGTGAATGGAATCTGTTTGGTAATTCTCTTGGGAAAGTAGAGAGTATTCTGAGTGGCTGCCAGCTGAAGTGTGCGGTCCTTCCTGATGATGGATGTGTGATTTAATGCCTGCCTGATTCAGGAGGAGTATGCAGCTTACACTCTATGAGCAACAGTAATTCTGCCTAGGTCAGTAATGTTCAAACCTTATCCTTCTGCTCAGGTTGTGGAAGACCAGAAATCTGAACTGGAAGAGCTCAGATCACTTGTTGAGCACCTTCGTGGAGACCAGGAAAGGCTGCGCAGGGACAAAGACGACGAAGTAGAGCAACTCCATGGAGTGATTGAGAAGCTTCAAAAAGAGCTGTCACAACTGGGACCAGTGTGTCATGAAGTTAGTGACAGCCAAGATAATCTGTACCAACTTGCACTGGGAAAGCCAGTGGAGAACCTTCAGAATGAGCTGAAGAAGGGACTGGTCGGTTGTCAGGGTGATGCCGATCCAACCAGAAGTAACGCATTCCTAGTCTCCAAAGTGAGAGAACTTGAGGAGGAACTAGAGCTTGTCACAACTGCTAGAGACTCCCTGCAGCAGCAGCTGGAAGAGAAGGAATCGCAGTTCAAAATGGAAGTGGGAATTTTGGATAAAAAATGCCAACAGTTGCAGGAGTCGTCAGAGGAACACCTTGCCCAGCTGATCTCTCTGCGCGGAAAGTGCGACGCGCTTCAGGAGGAGCACAGCCTTTGCCAAGCAAATGTTTCTCAGAGAGATGCTGAAGCAAAGATGAAAACTTCTCGTGTTCGAGAACTTGAAGATGCTGTGAGAGAAAGGGAAGCAAAGATCCTAGAGAAAGACCTGCAGATGAAGGCAATGGCAGATCAAAGAGAGGCTGATACCAGCAAGTTGCAATATTTAACAGAGAAGGCAGCAGAGCTTCAAAGCGAGTTAGAAAAGAGAGGGGCAAGCCAGGCACAAGATGTTTACAGCCTTCAGTTAGAAGTTTCTAGGCTTGATTTCCAGGTGCAAGCACTGAATCAGAAAGAAGTAGCTTATCAGAGAGAAATCAGTGACCTGCAAGGTAACCTTGTGGAACTGAAAGATCAAGTGGAGGCGTCTGTGAAAGAGCTGGAAGCCTTACGGCTGGAAAGAGATGAACTCATTTCTCAGCTGGAGTTGTGCAAGCCTGGGGAGCCACCTGATCATGAGGAGAGTAACGGGGAAAGGCAAGGCCAAGCCCTTAAAGGAATGGAGGAATTGGAAGCACTGGCTTCCCCTACTGATCAGCTGGTATGTGATTTGTATTTTAATAGTTTTTGGTTTTAAAATAACCCAATTTTATGAGCCATGTGAAGCCCTATAGTTCACTCTTTGTGGTGCTGTTAGGAAGGGTGAGGATGAATGTCACTGCATAAAAACAGTGTCAGTTGAAGGGTCTGTCTGTGTAGTTTCTCCAGCAGTGGCTACAGGTGGGTGCCTGTAAAGGTCTTCAGGACAGGGTGAGATGCATGAAAACCTAATCCAGTCAGGTTTTCTGAGCTGGATGTGACTTTGGGCATGGATCTGAAGGTGTGTATTGGATGCAGATAACAAGGTGTTGGCAGTGGGGGAGCTGGAAGGGGGCTGCTCTGAGGAAAGGGGGCTGCTCCATGCTAAGCACAGCTGATTCCACTGTGGGACAGCTGGTTCCACTGTGAGACACAACTGAGCCTGTCTGCCACGGGCATGGAATCCTTAAGCCAGCCAGTGAGGAGTGAGGGGAAAATAGTGTGAGAAACAGGCGATGGGAAAGCCTGTGCTGGAGCTGACATCCACACTGCAGGGGAGGAAAGAGAGGAGTTGGGAATGATGGAGAGAAATTGAGCCAGGGGAGAAAAGGCAATGGGGGGCTCTCTAAGTGTTTTGTCTTGTTTCATTAATTAAATTCATTAAACTAAGTACATTTTCCCCAAGTCAAGTCTGTTTTGCCCATGAGAGTAGTTAGTAGGCAATATCCCTGTCCTTGTCTTCATTCACAGGTCTTTCGATCTTATTTTGTCACATGATGTGTTGAGGATGGAGAGGGAGTGGTGGGGAGGGGAGAGAGAGCGCAAGCAGCTGGGTTGGCGCCTGGATCAGCCAAGGTCACAATCACAGAGCGTTAGGAGTGGGAAGGGGCCTCAAAAGAGCATCTAGTCCAACGCCCCTGCCAGAGCAGGATCACCCAGACTACATCACACAGGAGCACATCCAGGTGGGGTTTGAATGTCTCCAGAGAAGGAGACTCCACAGCCTCTCTGGGCAGCCTGTCCCAGGGCTCAGTCACCCTCACAGTGACAAAGTTCCTCCTGACATTCCCACGGAGCTTCCTCTGCTCCAGCTTGCACCCATTGTCCCTTGTCCTGTCACTGCCAGCCCTGAGCAGAGCCTGGCTCTGGGCTCCTGCCTCCTGCCCTTTACATACTGATAAACATTAATGAGGTCACCCCTCAGTCCCCTCTGCTCCAGGCCCAGCTCCCTCAGCCTCTCCTCACGAGGATGATGTTCCACTCCATCACCTTGGTGGCCCTGCGCTGGGCTCTTTGTGTCCTTCTGGAGCTGAGGGGCCCAGGACTGGACACAACGTTCCAGGTGCAGCCTCACCAGAAGGCCCTCTCCTGACCACCCCCCTCATTCACCCCAGGTGCCACTGGCCGCCGTAGCTGCAAGGGCTGAGGGAGGCCGTGGTAGCGAAGGGTTCTGCCAGCCTAACCCAAGGTCAGGGCCAACAGCAGCACCTGAAACCACTTGATGCCCAGACCAACCAACCTGTAAGTTTGGGAGCTGAGATACAAAGCAGTGTGTGCTGGAGAGCAGCTGGGGCTTCTTCCTCCAAAGGTCAAGCAAGTGGGCCTCCAGGCAAGGCAAGAGCTCACGGATGGGGAGCAAAAGAGCTTGAGTGGAAAGTAAAAGGAAAGGATAACAAGTTAGGTTTTAGCCCCTCACTGGCAGCCTGACAGGGGTATAAAAATTCAGGGTGCTCGACTTGCACTGTACTACTTGTCCCTTTGTAGTGGGAAGGAAGGATGGATTTTTCAGCACCAGGTAGAAGTGATGGTCTGTGGGTAGAATGATTGGATTTCTAAGCCAGGTGTAGTAACAGAGCTTCCCTCTTGGTGTCACTAGTGGTAGGGACTTCCTTGCGGAGTGACGTGATGTCACAATGGGTTGTGTTACTTTGCTGCTTCACTTTGTAGTCCAGCAGCTGCAGCAGGACCCAGTTCTTCATTCTAAAACGTACTCAGTCAGAACAGTGAGTTTTGGTTAGTCTTATGCCACACTGATGGATAATGGATGTATCTTGGGGGTTGGACTCGATCTCTTGAGGTCCCTTCCAACCCCTATGATTCTGTGATCTTATTTAAATTATACTTGATTGCCATCTCTCCCTGTTTAAAGAAATGATAAGATAATCACTATGTAAAATGGCTTTTACTTTGTAAGCAGATGTGAAGAGTATAGCTGTGTGAAACCTGTGATCGTTGCTGGGGTTTGCATCTTGATTTGCTTTAGAAGTTCTAGTTTGGATTGGTGCCGTTTGCCTCGGGGGTACTGTACGTTCAGGGGCTGTCTCAGAAGTCCCTCCAAAATAGGCTTCTGCTTGATCTCAGCAAGGAGCCTTCCAAGCAGTCTAGGATTCTATGACTGTCTAAAATGAGAGTGGGGGGGGAAAGTACTCACTGGATGCTACAGTGTAAGAGGTGTGGGGAATGGAGGGGAATTTGTGTGGTGGCAGGTTTAAAATCCCTGAATCACAGGGGTGGGAAGGGACCCCCAGAGCCCATGGGGTCCAATCCCCTGCCAAAGCAGGGTCCCTAGAACAGGGCACACAGGTCAGTGTCCCTGTTCTTTCCTGGCTGATACAAAAGCCACCTCTGCAGAAAGGGGTTTGCTTATTGCCCACATTTAAGGGGTTTTTCCTCCAATTGATCATACACTTGTTAAAAACCCTGGTTAGTTGGCATATAAATAATAGGATTATATGTACAGATGTGACATATGTAGATAGTTATGCCACATGCATGTATATGCATATATGTCATATATGTTGTATACATGTATTCATGTCATACATGTGTATGTATATATGCATGTGTGTATATGGCATGTAGATATATATCATTATCATGTCTATCTAGAAAATATATAGATATGATAATTTAATAGATACGACTCTGAAGTTTTACATGAGCTTTTTCATATTCTAATTCCATTACAAACATAACATGTGCTATTTCATTGTAGGAAAAAGCTGAAGTTACATTTGACTTGACAACTTGCAATATAAATCTGAAAACTCAGATTAAGCAATCAGAAGGCCATATCTTGACCCAGGAATTGGCCGTGATCAACAACTACAAAGAGGAGCAAGGCTTGAAAAAGCATTGCCAGGAGACGTTGGAAGCTCATCCAACTCCTGATTCGCCAACACACAACTTGAACGTAGGCACAGAGGTTTCAACAGACTTCCAGAACTTCCTGGCAGGTATGGCTTCCTGGGGCTCACCTGAGATTGTGAGAAAGCAAGATATGAGCGTGGACCTTCAACCAGAGCTTCACCTGACGCCCTTTTCGGAGGTTGGAAGCACAGATTTTGCAGTGATGCACACTGGATCATCCGTGCAAGAAGATAGCTCTGTGCTGCTGGGATATCCCAAGCTGTATGCACCTGGCTGTGAGGAAGTGGCACTGAGAGCAGGTAGAAAATCTCCAGCTTTCTCTGAAAGCACCTACTCTGTTAATGATGACCAAGACATGGAGAAGAAGATTTTAGTAAGTAACATTTCCTATCCGATTGAATTCTAATTAAACAAGGCTGCTCAGCTCTGTCCCCCTCAGATCGTTGTTGGGCTGTTGGCTCCAAGAAGTAGAAACTTAAACACTGAGAGGGGTATATCATCATGGAATGTGTAAGGCTGGAAGGGACCTCTAAAGGGCACCCAGGGACAACTTTAACTGGAGCAAGTCACTCAGAGCTTCATCCACCCTGACCTTGGATGTCTCCAGGGACGGGGCCTCCCCCACCTCTCTGGGCACCCTGTGCCAGGGTCTCACCTTCCTCATATTGAAGAGCATTATCCCAATACTCAACTTAAATCTCCCCTTTTCTAGTTTAAAACCATCACCCCTCTCCCTACTGCTCCATGCCCCTGTGTGGGTAGGTCCAGCAACGTTCTGGTTGTACAGCTGTGTTGCTAAACACGCTGTGTGCTCTGCCTGTCTGTACGCTGCTGGTGTGGTAGGGAAAACAGGGGTGTTGCTCTTGCACTCTCAGAAGAATTGTTGAGAGGACTTTTCACCTGCTGATACTTCTGCTGGGATACTACGTGGAAGGAACTGATCCGTTTGGGATGATACTTCATGTGGGAGTCTCTGTGTAAAGCTTTCTACAGTGAACTCAGCTTACTGGAACAGTTTCCTACCTGTTGAGTGTTAGAAGAAACTGTTTCAGGAAGGGAGGAGAGAGGTTTTGCTTTTGGACAGGAATCTTTTCCATATTTGTGTGTCTCTTCTTTCACAAGAAGAGATAATGTGCCCTTCAGAAAAGGAATCTTTGGTTGTACGTTTTTGTGCCTTGCTCTTGAAAGGCAATTAATTATAAATACATGGGAAAGGAAAGCCATCCAGAGGGATCCTGACAGGCTGGGAAGCTGGGCCTGGGGGAACCTAATGAGCTTCAGCACTGCCAAGTGTCAGGGGTTGCACTTGGGCTGGAGGAGCCCCAGGCATGGATACAGGCTGGGAGAAGAGCTCCTGGAGAGCAGCCCTGAGGAGAAGGACCTGGGGGTTCTGGTGGGTGAGAAGCTTCCCCTGAGCCAGCAGTGGCTCTGGCAGCTGGGAAGGGCGATGGGATCCTGGGCTCCATCAGCAGAGGGGTGGCAGCAGGGACAGGGAGGGGATTGTCCCTCTCTGCTCTGCCCTGGGGAGGCCCCAGCTGGAGTCCTGTGTCCAGAGCTGGGGCCCCAGGACAAGGAAGATGTGGGGCTGTTGGAGAGGGGTCAGAGGAGCCACAGAGATGCTCAGAGGGCTGGAGCAGCTCCCCTGTGGAGAGAGGCTGAGGGAGCTGGGCTGGGTCAGCCTGGAGAAGAGAAGGCTGTGGGGGGACCTCATTGCAGCCTGCCAGTCCCTGAAGGGAGCAGAGACACAGGAGGGGAATCAGCTTGTTCAAGGGCAGAGCCTGGCAGGACAAGGGGGATGGAGTGAAGCTGGAGGAGGGAAGGTTTAGAGTGGATCTTAGGGGGAAGTTCTTTGCAGAGAGAGTGGTGAGGGGCTGGCAGGGGCTGCCCAGAGAGGGGGTGGGTGCCCCATCCCTGGGGGTGTTCAAGGCCAGGTTGGCTGGGGCCCTGGGCAACCTTGTGTAGCTCCAGGCCTGGAGGTTGGTGTCCCTGCCTGTGTCAGGGGGTTGGAGCTCTGTGATCCTTGGGGTCCCTTCCAACCCAGACCAGTCTATGATTCCATGATTCTTAAGGCTATTGAAAAGGGAAAGGGAAAAAAAAAAAGGGGGCTGGAGTGGCTTCCCAAGGGCAGTAGTGCTGCATTCAGCACCGTATTTGCCATCTCTAATGCTGTGTGATTGCTGAGGTGTTTGCTAAAACCTGCCCTAGTAACACAATTGTCATAAATGCAGAAAACTCTATGGCTGCATTCAGAAATTAACCTGAATAATTCTTTCCAAGCAGATGGGAGAAGCTGATAATCTAACTTTAACCCCTTCTGATATACAAGATGATGTAGGATCACGAGCATCTGCCATAGATGTGATGAGCTATGGATGTGGCAGCAGTAAGTTGAGCTTCCTTGGTAGAATCCTTCCACCTTTTGTTAACTTCAGTAGAAAAATATTACATTTCCTCTTTTTCTCCCACTTTTGTTTCCTGAAGCTCTTTTATTTGAAGGCTGTGCCTTTCTTGGGAGGTTCTCTGTTTAGAAAGACTTGTATGTTTGTGCTTGTGGAATTCTTCTTTTCCCTTTTCATCTTTACATACCTAAAAGGAGACGTGGGGGGGGGATTAGCAAGTCCTGACTTCCCTGCGGTGCTACAGGCAAATCTCCAGCCTTGTTACTCGCTGAAGTTAGTTGAGATCTTGGCCAGCTAGCTTCAGCTGACCCTGTGTTCATACCCCCAGAAGAAATCATGGTTGTTTTGCAAGTGATGATGCTGGTTTCAGGCTCTCTTCATCTCTGTAATACTTGGGGTGGGGGGGCTGTCTCTTTTCAGATACCAGCCTGGATTTGGCAGCTAAACTGGAGCAGGAGCTGCAAACTTCAGACCCCCAATATCCCAGTTTCACAGCTTATCTGCAGTACTGTGGAATGTTTCCAGACACCATGGATTCACCAAGGGAAAAGGAAATACTTTCACCACAGCTCAAGGTGATGTATGATGAATAGAAGCATACCAGCAAATTAAAGCTGGACCAGCACAAATTAAACTAGAGCTCCCTTTACCTGTTAGAGGTAGTTACCTGCTACCTTTACGCTGTAAACTGTTCTGTGATGGTTTAAACTTCAAGGTAACTATGCTGCTTGAGTCATTTTTGCCTCTCAGAAGTTTACTGACGTTTGCCTTGCTTGTACTTGCTAGATTTAAAAGGAAAGCACTGGTGCTGTTCCAGAACGTGCTGGTACGAGGCCTGATTGATCTGACCTATGGGGTTGTCTTGCAGCCTTACAGAAAGCTCTTTCATAAAGATGTGTGGCTAGATTGACATCATGCTCCCTGGCCTGTTCTTGCCGTTCTGAGATGATGGAGAGCTGTGACAGCACTGTGGCAAGGTGTGGAGGGATCTCTGAGAGAGTCAGTTTGAGGACGGTGAAGAATGTACAGAAGCCTGAGCAGTGGTTGCTGACTGAGTCAGTAAGGCAGGATTAAGAAAGTATGTACCTGGATCTACCTGTGAGAAGCCAGCTCTGTCAGGATCTGCTGGGATTCACCTGACCCAGTGAGACAGGAGTGTCCTCACCATTAAGCTGGCCAAACCTATAAGGAGAGATTTAAATTGGACTCGGTGGGAGAAGAGGGTAGTTTTGAGCAACAGGGAAGAGCCAGGGGCTGCTGGTGTGTTAGGAATGAGTAGGAAACTACCTATGAAGTGCCTTGGAGAAAGTGGGACTTGTTCCTCCAAGGAGGTTATGCAGTCAGTGGGCTAAATGAAGTGCCTCTGTACCAGTGCACAGTGTGGCTGGCAGGTGGGACTCGGAAGCCACCCTGCAGCTAGAAAGCTACCATCTCCTTGCTGGCACTGAAATCTGGGAGGACAAATCCCCAGCTGGAGTGATGCACGTGATGGCTATGAACTGTTCAGAAGGGCAAGGCAGGCAGGAGACAAGCACAGTTGTAGAAGGACCTGCTTGTCACACTAGAGGGTGGAAAGGAAACATGTGGGGAGTGGAACTAGGGGTACGTGCCCTGGGGAGAGCATAGGGATGCTGCCTGGAGGGGTGGAACAGGACAGCCAAGGAATCTGGGCAGGAATCTGAAAGGAAACTTGAGGAAGAGTATTAGGAAGGGCTTCTACAGGTACACTGGACACAGGAGTTAAAGAAAATGTGTTTACACATGTGCAAGATAAATAAAACTAGTGACAAGTGACAAGGCTGAGGTGTTCAACAGCTTCCTGTGCCAAGATTTCACTGGCAGTCAGCTTGCACAGACACTGATAAGAGGCTGCCCATGTTCCCCGTGTCCCACCCTTCAGCTATTGATCCCCAGTGATCAGATTCCTTCTCAGGCTGCTTCTCTCCAGGCTGAACAGCCCCAGCTCCCTCAGCCTTTCCTCACAGGGGAGATGCTCCAGGCCCTTCAGCATCTCCATAGCCTCCTCTGGACTCTCTGTAGGAGATCCCTGGCTGTTTTCATACCAGCAGCTCCCCCAGCCTGTCCTGATTCCAGCAGTTATTCCTTCCCAGGTGCCAGACTCTCCACTTGCTTTTATTGAACCTCATCTGGTTCCTCCCTGCCCAGCTCTGCAGCCTGTCCAGGTCTCTCTGGATGGCAGCACAGTGTCCTGCATCGTCAATGAAGATACTAAACAGGACTGGACCCAACCCTGAGCCCTGGGGAACTCCGCTGGTCACAGGCCTCCAGCCAGACTCTGCTCCACTGATCACCACCCTCTGAGCCCGGTCCCACAGCCAGTTCTCAGCCCACCTCACTGCCCACTCATCTCTCCCATGCTCTCTCAGCTTTGTTATCAGGATGTCATGAGAGGCAGTATCAAAAGCCTTGCTGAAGTCAAGGTAGATGACATCCACTGCTCTCCCTCCATCCACCCAGCTTTGGGCATTTGGCCTCTAGCCACTGGTGGGCATCTGGCCTCTAGTGATGAGATCATAGAAGGCTACGAGGTTGGTCAAACACTATCTTCCCTTGGTGAATCCATGCTGACTACTCCTTATAACCTTCTCTTCCAATTTCTTGGAGATGGCATCCAGAACAAGCTGTTCCATCACCTTTCCAGGGACAGAGATGAGGCTGACTGGCCTATAGTTCCTCAGATCCTCCTTCTTGCCCTTTTTGAAGACTGGAGTGACATTTGCCATCCTCCAGTCTTCAGGCACTTCTGTTCTCTAAGACCTGTCAAAGATGATAAAGAGCAGCTCAGCAATCACTTCTGCCAGCTCCTTCAGCACATGTGGATGCATCCCATCCAGGCCCATGGATTTGTGTGTGTGTATCCCACTGAGATGCTCATGGACCACCCCTACCTCAACCAGAGGGAAGCGCTTCATTCCCCAAACTCTGAAACGTCCCTGCAGGCCCTGACAACATCCCTATATTTTTGCCAGGTGCTCTGACCCTCTTCCCACAATTCATAGACCTTCTGCTTCCCTTTGAGTTTACTCAGTGGCTCCCTGCTCATCCACACAGGTCTCCTGCCTCTCTTTCCCCATTTCTTGCTCAAAGGGATGCATCGTTCCTGTGCTTGGAAGAAGCACTGTTTGAATGCCAGCCAGCTCTCACAGGCTCCCATTCCTTCCAACAGTGCAGCCCATGAGATAGCTCCTATTATTAGGTCCCAGAAGAGATCAAAGTTAGCTCTTCTAAAGTTCAGGGCAGCAATCCTACTTTTTGCTTTGCTTGCTCCACTCAAGGTCTTGAACCATCTCGTGGCTGCTGCGTCCCAAGCTGCCTTGAACAAGCCCATCCTTGTTGGTTAGAACAGTACCTGGTACCCACCCCCCTTGTCAGCTCCTCCACATCCCTATCAGAAAGTTGTCTTCCCCACATTGCAGAAGCTGCCTGGACTCTGCATGCCTGGCCTGCTGCTCACCCACCAAGTATCTGGGGAACCGAAGCCCCCCATAAGGACCAGCGTCTGGGATCATGAGGCTACTTCTAGCTGCTTGTAGGAAGCATTATCACCCCTTTTCTTCCTGATCAGGGGGCCTGTAGTACACCCCCACAACAGCGTCACCTGCAAGCTCTCCACTGGTACATCACCCTCCCCCAGGTGGGGTTCAATCCATCCCAGCTGCTGTCTCACATAAAGAGCAACTCCTCCACCTCGCCTCCCCAGCTTATCTCCTAAAAAGCACAGAGCCATCCATGACAGCATTCCAGTCATCCAAGCTGTCCCACCACATCTCTGATCTTCTGACAGCTCAGAAAGCCAACTGTGTCCTTGGCTGCATCCCCAGCAGCAGGTCAGGGGGGGTGGGTTCTGCTCCACTCTGGGAGACCCCCCTGCAGTGCTGCATCCAGCTCAGGGGTCCTCAGGACAAGAGCTGTTGGAGTGAGTCCTGAAGAGGCCACGGAGATGATCTTGATGGCTGGAGATCCTTTGCTCTGGAGGCAGGCTGGGAGAGCTGGGCTCTCAGCCTGGAGAAGAGAAGGCTGCTTCTGGGGAGAGCTCCCAGCCCCTTCCCATCCCTTGAGGGGCTCCAGGAGAGCTGGAGAGGGGCTGGTGCCCAGGGCAGGGAGGGACAGCCCAAGTGACCTTCCTTGAAAAGCAACCAGGAAACATCTGTGTGTGATGTAATAGTTTGTGAACAGGGAATTTATTTAAAAGGAATCCTTTTAGATGACAACAGTATGTAAATTATTAAGGCAGATTTTTTGGGGGAGATTTTCTTTGTACATAGTCTGCTAAATTAAGCCAAGGCTGTCTAAATATGTCATCCAGGCTTCTGCCATCACTGGAGTTCAGTAATGTGGCTTCAGACTCGTTAGAATTTACCTTATTCCTGGGAAAGGCAGTGAAACAGTTCAGAAACAGCAGAGCTCAGGCAGAGCCCTCTGACTGACCCAGGCACTGGCGTGTACAGCAAGACGAGGCGCTGGCCACAGCTCCTGTTTGTGCTCTACCAGGGGGACTGGTAAAGGTTATAGTGGTCACCACAGCCTTAACCACTGTCCTCAGCTGTTAAGAGGTTAAAAATTGCCAGGGAGCCATTGTCTCTGTGTGTGTGTGTTGATAGTGTACCCAGCATGCTGAGCAGAGGGCAGAGCTCTCTGCCTTTCATGGTTTAAAAGAACCCCATCTCCCCTCGTCCCATCGCTCCCTGCCCTTACACACAGCCCTGCCCAGCTTTCCTGTAGGTTCTTCAGGGACTGGAAGGGGCTTGGAGGTCTCCCTGAGCCTTCTCTTCTCCAGGCTGAACCAGCCCAGCTCTCCCAGCCTGTCTGTGTAGGAGAGGAGCTCCATCCTCATGTCCTCCCCTGGAGCCGCTCTGTGAGAGATCCATCTGTCCTCCTTGTGCTCAGGGCTCCAGAGCTGGATGCAGCACTGCAGGAGGATTTGTATCACAGCCTCAGCCAGCCCTGTCTGTGTCATCCAGTGCCCATCTGACTCCCACGCTGTCGGGATGCTGCTGCCTGTTTCCTAATACATTGCTTTTTTTTCCCCTCCCCAGACCCTGCTGAAGATGGTGTATGAGGAGAGCTGCAAACTATTGGCTTTGTCAGAACGGCCCTTTGGGTTTAAGGAGCTGCAAAATGTTGGTCAGAGCAGAGCGACGGTGGAGGGATGGCAGAAGGAGGGCTCAGCCTTGCTGGATGCTATACAGTCACTGAAAGATTACCTGAGCAAGCTGGCAGATAGAGAAGACGAGGTATGACACTAGAAATGTCCTTTACGGCAAGGTAACCAGTTTTAGACAGGCAGGAAAGCCTGTGGCTGTGTACTCAGAGTGGTTGTGTTTGAGCAGCAAGGGGCTTTTTGCCTTTGAGATCTGAACACGCCTCTTGAAACGCTTCTGCTCAGCTAAACTAGCAGGTCGGTAAGCTCAGACACAGAGTAGACTCATAGGGTGTGTTGGGTTGGCAGGGACCTCCAAAGGCCACCCAGTCCCACCCTGCACTGAGCAGGGGCACCTTGAACTGGAGCAGGTGGCTCAGAGCTTCATCCACCCTGACCTTGGATGTCTCCAGGGATGGGGCCTCCCCCACCTCTCTGGGCACCCTGTGCCAGGGTCTCCCCACCCTCAGAGGGAAGAGCTTCTTCCTCATGTCTCCCCTGAACCTGCCCTGCTCTAGTTTAACCCATCTCCCCTCGTCCCATCGCTCCCTGCCCTTACACACAGCCCTGCCCAGCTTTCCTGTAGGTCCTGAAGGGGCTGGAAGGGGCTCGGAGGTCTCCCTGAGCCTTCTCTTCTCCAGGCTGATCCAGCCCAGCTCTCCCAGCCTGTCTGTGTAGGAGAGGAGCTCCATCCTCATGTCCTCCTCTGGAGCCGCTCTGAGAGGTCCATGTCCTTGTGCTGCATCCCCAGAGCTGGATGCAGCGCTGCAGGGGGGTCTCACCAGAGCAGGGCAGAAGGCCAAAATCCCCTACTTCTGGTGATGCAGCCCAGGATGCCATTGGCCTTCTGGGCTGTGAGTGCCCCTTGCTGGCTCACGCCCAGCTTTGCATCCGTCAATACCCACAGGTCCTTTCCCGCAGGGCTGCTCTCCATCCCATCATCCCCAGCCTGTGTTAGGAGTGAGGATTGTCCCAACCCAAGTAACAGGAGGGAAGCGTGTTGTAAGCCAAGAGGTGCCATTTGAAACTCAAAAACTAGTAATTTTTTTTCCCCTCAGGAACATTCTGGTGTTGCTGCTGACTGGAGAGGAGAACTTCTGCAAGCAGTACAGGGAGTGTTTGAGAAGGAGAGGAAGGTCTTGCAGGATGACTTGAAGTCTCACTTCTGCAATCCTAGGCCTGGTGGTGATGTTTCATTAGGAGGAAAACTGGAGTCTATCATGAAACAGCAAGTAAGAAAACCTCTCAGTGTTCTGCTTGTAGATCTCTATCTTCTTAAGGGTTCTACAGAGTTCTTCTTTGTGTTGATAAATGTTGTGTGGGATTAGCAGGCTTGTATAGGCTGTGCTTTGGTATCATTTTTCTGACACTCTGTGTCTTGTCTTACAAAGCCTGTTAATTTTTTTTTTTAGCTGATGATCAGAAAGAGTAGTGACCTGGAGATGGGATAGGGAAGAGGAAATATCTGATAGAAAGGGAAGGGCAGGATGAATTCCATCTGGAGCTTCTCTGACTCTTCTTGCACAGGGTATATATTGAGTTGACTGAATCTGGGAGTATTTGCTGATAATATTTAGGTTGAAGCTTTGGACCAGATGAAGCTGTATATCATAACAAGGATGTACAAACTCTTCTCAATCGCTGTTGCTCTGTTTGGAATCCAGTGAAGTGGGGTTTTTCTGTTGCACTGAACGTTTTGCATTAATAAAAAGCATGAACTTTGTCACTTGAAGTGCCATCCGTATAAATCTGCACTGCAGGGCTTTCCCTAGGGATTCTCCCTGTAGAAAATAGGGGAATGGCCTCAGAGCTATAACAGGACGTGCTTTGTTTTCAGGAAGAACAGAGGAAGATGGTTGTGGAGCACCTCTTCTCCTCGGACAGGAAGAGCTTGCTCTCTGAAATACAGGACCTCCGGTCTCAGCTGCGCATGACACATCTCCAGAACCAGGAGAAGCTGCAGCAGTTGCAGGAAACCCTCACCAATGTGGAAGACCGTGGGAGGAAACAGGAACACCACCTTCGGAGGAAAGGTACTAATCACTGGGTTCTTGGTACTCTATTTCTTTCAGGTTTGTTTGCTTAGAGGGTAAGAGGCCACAAGAGATGGTTTTGCAGAGAAGCAGGTGCTGAACAGCTCTTTGGCTGTACAGTTCAGGCTGTTTGCAATCAGGGTTCTTCTTTCTAATATTAGTAGTTAAGAAAAATCAGTGAAAAGCCCAGGGAAGCATTAAAATCACCTGAAGCAATAGAACTGAGGGAATAGTGCCCATCCTGAGCAAGTACACTGATGCATCAAAGCTGGGAGGAGTGTCTGACACGCAGGAACACTGCACTGCCATCCAGAGAGACCTGGGCAGGGAGAAACCAAATGAGGTTTAAGAAAAGCAAGTGGAGAGTCTGGCACCTGGGAAGGAAGAACTGCTGGGATCAGGACAGGCTGGGGGGAGCTGCTGGAGAGGAGCTCTGTGGAGAAGGACCTGGGGGTCCTGGTGGGTGACAGGGTGGCCATGAGCCAGCAGTGTGTCCTGGGGGCTGAGAGAGACAATGGGATCCTGGGGGCATCAGGAGGAGTGTGGGCAGCAGGTGACAGGAGGGGATCCTCCCCCTCTGCTCTGCCCTGCTCAGGCCCCACCTGCAGTGTTGTGTCCAGTGCTGGGCTCCCTGGGATCAAACAGACAGGGATCTCCTGGAGAGAGGCCAGAGGAGGCTCTGGAGATGCTGAAGGGCCTGGAGCATCTCCTCTGTGAGGAAAGGCTGAGGGAGCTGGGGCTGTTCAGCCTGGAGAGAAGCAGCCTGAGAGGGGATCTGATCACTGGGGATCAAGAGGTGAAGGGTGGGACACAGGGGACATGGGCAGCCCCTGCTCAGCATCTGTGGGGACAGGACAAGGGGCGATGGGCTCAAGTTGGAGCCCAGGGAGTTCCCCCCTGATGTGGGGAAGAACTTCTTCCCAGCGAGGGTGAGGGAGCCCTGGGCCAGGCTGCCCAGGGGGTGTGGAGTCTCCTTCTCTGGAGAGATTCCAGCCCCATCTGGACACCGCCCTGTGTGCCCTGTCCTGGGGACCCTGCTTTGGCAGGGGGTTGGACCCCATGGGCTCTGGGGGGCCCTCCCAACCCCTGTGGTTCTGTGATCCTGTGAACTGAAGGGTGAATGGTGTGTGCTTGTGGAAGAGCATCAGGGAGAGTAAAACAGCCTCTGTGGCTTTTGGGAAATTCTTTACGTCGAAGCTTATCTGGTCAATAGATGGGTTTTCTTAATGAGGTTTGGAGTCCGGTAGCAACAAGGTACTTAGTGTAGCTCTGGTAGTCTCACCTTGTGTCCTCCTCACTTTGCCTGGCCCACTAGCACACGTGTGTTTGCTGAGTCCCCTTGTGTCTGACACGAAATGGGTGCTCCAGACAGGAGCCCTGACACAGCTGATTGAGCCTGACCGAGCAGCTGCCGGCGCTGTCGTGTTCTCTGCAGTATGACTGACTGTTCTTGTTTGCTTACCCTAGTTGAGTTGTTAGAATACAAGCTTCAGCAGGAGAGATCTATTGCAAGCAACTTGCACAGCACCCTGTCTGAGAAGCAGAAGAGAGCTGCTGAAGCATGTGATCTCTTGCATCAAGAAAAAGCAGCCCTGGAATCAGAGCTCCACGACAGTAAGCAAGGGAGTCAAAGGCTGCAGAAATCCCTCGAGGAGCTTCAGAGGGAGATATCCCAGTTACGGTGAGAAGCAGATTTAGTTCAGTTCCCAGCAGAGCTTTGTACTCACTGGATCTGCAAATGGTCTAGCACCTGGACACGTGAGGAGGAAAACTAAGATCTCTCCCTTCTCCTGGGTGTGCTGGCTGTTCTTCAACTGCCTACATTTATTTCTCCTTCGATTCAAACTCACATTTGTACCTTTCTGTGGCCCTGACTGTATGTACTTGTTTCCCCAACCTTCTCAAAGTCTAGTTCCTGAGCCCACCCCTCTCCTGCAGCTTTTGCCTTGGTCTTTTGGTTGGTAGTTTGGTTTGCCTGTCAGCCTGTGAACAGGTGTTTGTTTTTTCTCCCCCCACTTCTTCCTAGTGCATGCTGATGTTTTTCTGTCACAGGGCAACAATGTTGCTCTGCTAGGATGAGATAACGTCTCCCTATCTCTTAATTGTTATTAAGCATAGGTATTGGAGCTTTGCTTGCAGGGAGGGCAACATTTTCAGGTGCCAAATAGCTGTGACTTTAAAACGGACCCTCTTTAGAAAGAGCAGAGGCCACCTGAAATTGATAGAGCGACTCACCTAAAGTGATCTGAAGTGTTTTGAGCTGCTGGTGAAGGATGTTCTGAGCACAGACAGACGTGTGGCTTTGAACTTTGCAGTTCTGAATTGGGGAAAAAAGAAAAGGATTTGACAGCTGCACTTGAAGACCTGCAGGCCGAACGTCTGAAGGCCACAGAGCTGCAGGGTTTGTTTGAGAAACAGCAGCTCCAGCAGAAGAGAGCAGATGATGAAAAGACAAAGGCCTTGGAGGTAATGCCCAGCATCTCGATGCTTCAGTTCCCCTCCCTTGGTGCATGAAGGTTGTTTTTGCAGCCTCTTTCACATCTCGTTGAGTAACTTTTAAAAACTACTCAAGCTCCTACTGAATGTGCACAAGGGTTATTTTCTTTTCACAGAACTAAAGCTTCCAGCTCGCCCTCATTAACTGCACGTGTTAGAAATGCCAAAGGTCCTAAGAAAGGGCAGCGGTGACATACTAGTGAAGCAGTAATTTATGAAATGTTCCTGCAAGAGCAGGTGACCTAGCAAAGTACGCTCCCCTGTGGTCAGAGTTTGCAGCGTTATTATACCCTATTCCTGTCCCAAATCCCTCCCTCGTTTACCTGTGAATTAGGTACTTACAAGCTTAGCCGAGGTGCCTTACTCACAATAGTACATGGTACAGTGCATGCTGCATGTCTGGCAGGTGCCTGCTTGCCGTTAATGTTCATGGCCTTTCTAAGTTACCCTGCACAGCCCTTAACTGTTGCATATTGGTTTTGCCCATTGAAGCCAAATGGGGACCCTCAAACGCTTGCCTTTCCCTCGCTGCTTAGGCAGCTGTGTAGTGGGGCTTGATTGGGACTCAGGGCATCTGAAGGAACTCCAGGCTCAGCCCAGGTTTCAGTTGGAATTACGCAGCAGTGCCCCGACTAATCTCATTTTACAGGACAGCTCAAGTCTGAGCTATCTACAGAGCTCCCCGTGTGTTGTCTCTGCTGAGACGGGCTGAACATTGCCAAAACCTGTGTGTGGAATTCTTGAGCCAGACAATTCCTTACATTCCACCCCATGACCTGAGTCACAGTTCAACTCATCTTTTCACTGACTTATGTATGGGTGTAAGTCTCATCTATATATTTTAGCAGATATGTGTGTTCCTTGGTTTCTCATTGAACCCTTATCCAAGAGAGCAATTTTACCACAATTCTTTAACACAACAGACAGCAAAACTTATTACAGTAAGGCAAATTATAATCATTAATGCTGTTCCCCCTTACCTTATGTGCTGTCTCCTGCTTATCCAGATTGACAAATGTCCTTTATCTTCCTATTCCTACATCCCCGGCAAAGGATTTCCCATGAGGCAGCCTGAGTCCTCCACTTCCCAAGTCAGCATAGAAAATACCACAACCCATTTCAGTTTGCAAAAGCAACATTGCCCAGCATTTTCCACACGTGGTCAGAAAGCTGCTGCTTCCCCTCCTCCCGTGTGGTACTGCTCGGGAGCCTGAGGTTTGCACGGTCCTGGGGATGGTTCTGTGCCGTCCCTCGCTGCGCAGGGAGAGCCAGATGCTGCACCCTTCCTTCCAGGGCAGGGCTGCTGTGAGGATGCAAGGTGTAGGAGCAGCTGAGGTTATGAAGGAAACCACATGGTGGTACATACACTTGGCAGAGAGAGTAGCTGGAGCCTTTTTAATGCCTGAACCAGTCTAGTTCAGCCTTGAATTTTTTCTCTGGATAAAACAGGAGGTTGCAAATTGCCGTATGCCAGCCTGCCCCAGAAATGTTTGTGCTGGACCCTTAACCTGTGCTTCCCCCTTTGGAGCAGGAGCTGCAGGCTGCCTTGAAGCTGCAGGCGGTGCAGAGCAGCCAGCTGGCCCTATCCTTGGAGCACGAGAAGACGGTAACCAGCAACCTCCGCAGGGAGCTTCAGATCGAGCACTCCCGCTGCGAAGCCTTGCTGTCCCAGGAACAGGCCAAACTCTTGGAGCTACAGAAAAACTTGGATGCTGAGAAACATCGTTCGCTGGAGCTCGTGAATTCCTTGAATCACGAGCGCCTTGTGACGGAGCAGTTGAGCGTGACAGTGAAAGATGCTTCATGTCAGCACCGGGTGTCGCTGCTGGAACAAGCCTTTGTTCGAGAGCTCCAAACCCAGCTGGAAGAAGAGAGGTCCCGAGCTGTGGAGCTGGCTGCTGTTATTGAGAAGATGCACCAGAAGAGCATTCGTTCCAGGAGGCGGCTGGAGGCCGAGGTACAGATGTGCTGTGAAGAAACCCAGAAGGAGAGAGAGGTCAGTGGCAAGTTGCGAGCCACGCTGGAGTCTCTTCAGAGGCAAAAGCAAGAGGTCATCCACTCCTTGGAGGCCCAGAAGGAGAGAGAGGCGAAGCTGAAAGCTGACTGGGAACAACTGCAGTCCATCTTCAAGACGTTGAAAGAGCAAGATAAAAACAAGAAAGAGGAGAGAGAGCGAAGGCAGCAGCAAATAGAGCTGGAGAAACAGAGGGACTGGCAGAGAGATCAGGAGAGACTGGTAAGAATGCCTCAGCAAGCCTTGTCTTCTATTGAAACAGCCTCAAACTGGGATTATCCTTGGGGTTGCGTTAATTGAAGTGTTTCCTCTCTCAGAAAAGCATTAGATGAGCTCTTTTCCTGCCTTTCTCAAATGCAGCTGTTTTCCAGGGGGTCAGGACTGGGGTTATTGTTGCCAAAACCCAAGCTTTACATCTCTGCTTATGCTGGGAGTTGCTGGTTGTTAACCATAGCGAAGTGCATGGCTTAAACACAGACTGGAGCTGAACTAGGTGTTGCCCTGATTTTGAGCTGGGCTTTTAATTATGGCATGAGTTTCCCCTTTCTTCTTTCTCAGCTCCTTCACTTTCACTAGAGGAGGAGGGAGGCTTTGCAGGCTCTTTGGAGACTTGTCTGTCACCATGTCTGGAAGTGGAGGGAGAAATTTCACGGCCCTGAGTAAAAGGGCTGCCCAGTGGCCCTTGGGAGTGCTATAATTCTCCCCATAAGCTCTGAGTTAAGGAGCACCCAGATGGACGTGCTAATTAGGTGTGATGCTTTGATTTCCAGTCTGTGGGTGTGTTGTGTATAAAGCACCAAACCCACTTACATAGGAGGTCGTATATACGTGTACATGGTGCAATTAACTTGTTCTGTTCAAACAGCAAAACTTGGAACAGCAGCATCAGAGGGATGAACAAAGAATTCAAGAGCTGCAGGAAATGCTGGCAGTACTACAAGAAAGAGGAAGATATCTCCTATCTCCAAACAGTCAGCAAGAACTGTTGTATCCCTTGAACAAAGATCAAAATGCCAAACAGGCTGGGACAAAAGAGACCAGGAAATGGCATTTGCAACAGCAGCAACAGCAGCTAGAGAAGATAAGACAGCAGTTGCTTTTTGTAGCTGTGCACCTGAACGAATTCATACACGAAGCTGTAGATAAGTAAGTAGTTTTCTTTCCATCCTGCTTCTGAACTCATGTGGGTCATGGCTGAGCACCCTGTGCTGAAGTGAGTGGTGTATCTCCTCATCTTCAGCCGTGCTCAAACCACGGTTTTGGGGTGGCAGCAGACTCTGGTGGTTGTCACCCTGCTGCAGTTCCTGTGAGAAGCTTGGTGCTTTGAAGTAGACCTGTGAATTGGCCCTGCTTAAATGGATAAGTCCAAAAAAAACCTACTGGAAAGAGTTGTTCAGTAGTTTAGCAACTGCAGCAGTCTAATTAGAGAGCATTAATAAAACCCCAGGTTAATCAGCACATCTGCAGAAACTGGAAACTGTTGCTTGTGGCAGGGAAAAGCTCGGGGTCAGGAATGAGTGGCCCAGTAGCAGTAATTCCTTATTTCTTTGGCAGCAGAATAAACTACTAGTGATGTTTTGCTGCAGCCTGAGACTGCAGGATAGAATTTCAGACCAGTATGAAACACAGACTTCTGAATGAATCCTATGCAGCGCTATTCTGTTCATTTTTAGGAATCAAATTTCTAGACTTGTTGATTTGTAGTGCTTTGTGTGATGAATAGTGCTTAAGTACAGCCTCAGAACTTAAAGGTCACCCATTAGGGAGAAGGAATCAAATGTTCATTAACCTGATGACAAATGAACCTGGTACTGAGGAAGTATTTCTGTTGAACAGGACGGTTAATGACTGGACTGCACCACACAATGAAGCTGTAGCTTCTTTACTACAGAAATTAAAGGAACTAAAATCAGATTTACTGTCTCCTCCTACACCTCAGGTAAGGGAAACAGCATGTGTTTGTTACCAGTAAGTTACTCTGTATTCCTCAGGTTGTACTATGCAGTTGATGGATTTTTTTTATTTTTTTTTTTCCTTTATTGGTAAAACATTCTGAGGAAAACTGTTGTTTGCCTTGGGGATGGAAAAAAAGCTGTGTGCTGTAGCCACCTGATGTTGTATTTACCTATTTCAGGGTCAGGCTTTTGCATTTGGCTGCATGCCTGCCTCTGGCCTCTGCCTCCTCGCCAGGCAGTGTGTCTGCATGCAGCCAGAGCCAGTGGGGTTGCAGCAGATTGTCAAGGGAAATCAGCAGTGGTTTGTTACCTCCAGATGGGGGGTCTTGATGTTGGCAACCTTCCATCCGAGCCTAGGGATCCTCAGACTGAGCTCAGGTCTGTCGGTGTGAAACACCGAGCTTCGAGATGCCCTTTTATTCACTGAGGGAAATGGAGAGCAGCCCTGGAAAAGAGACAGCTCTGCTTGCTGGAGAGGAACTGCAAAAGCAAGAGAGAAAGCAGGGAAGAGGGTTGTGTAGAGATGTGGATTTGTGCATCCTTTATCAGGGAGGTGGCATGGTGTGCTCTGTCATGGAGGAAGGTGCAGAGGGAAAGACACCCCTGGGACAACCTTTCATATAGGAATGTTGTGGTTCTGGTATTGATGAAAAGTCCTGAAACCTGACTGGAGGCTGCTGCATCAGCCACCCAGAGGGCATAGAAGTTTGCTCAGTTGTTACTGAAGTTGTCTTTGATCCACCACAATCAGAGTCCCTGCCTTTCAATCTGCCACAGATGACTTTGCCCTGTCACATGCATGTTTCTCTTGTAGTAAGGCTCAGCACCCACATCGCGTCCCCCTCAGCCAGGCGCAGGGGTTGAGGGCAGGCTGACAGCCCTGGCTCTGCTCAGCCCAGCCTCTCTGATCCCCCACCTGATAGCAGATCCCCACAGACAAACCTCGGAGAGGTCTGTCTGGAGCACGAAGGGGCTGTGGCACCCTGTGCTGTTCTCAGGTGCTGCCAAACATGACTCTGATGGGTGACTGGGCTGGCTGGGTGCGCTGAGAGCTCTCCCTGTGTCTGGGGCACTGGTTAAAGGGAGCAAGGTTCCCGTTGAGCAGAGGGGCAGCTTGATTACCAGCCTGTGGGATGCTCTGTAGGAAAAGCTGCTTCTGTGTTTCTGTTTCCCATCCTGCCATTTAACACCTGAATGCCGTTGCTGGTTCTCAGGCTCGTTATTTTCATGCTGTAGTTTGTCCATACAGTTGCTGATCCTGTTTGAGCGTGTGGCCCTGGGAGGGAGGTGCAGGAGCCATCACAGCTCACCTCCTCTGCGCTTCCTTTGTAGGTGAGATCCACGGAGGCTCCTGACTCTGCTCAAGAGCTGGAGAGGGACGCTTGGCAGCAAGAGAGGAGCATGCTGCAGAACGCACTGAAACAGGCTGAATCCCAGCTGGCTAAAGTGACTGCTGAAACTGGAAGCAAGCCACTGGTAGAAACCTCCAGTCTGAAGGTAAAAGGACAGCGGTGGCGGCAGACAGGCTGTTGTGCCACAGCCGTTTGCGTGTCGTGGCCACCTCGGGCACTGCGGTTGCTTTGCCTGCTGTACAGGTTGGCTGTGTGACAGAACTGGTACCTCTTTAGAAGCATAGAATCTCCTGAGCTGGAAGGGACCCGTAAGGATCGTGGAGTCCAACTCCTGGCTCCACACCAGGTTACAGCATGTGACTGAGGGCATTGTCCAGATGCTTCTTGAACTCTTCCAGGCTCAGTGCTGTGATCGCTTCCCTGGCGAGCCTGTTCCACACTCTCACTAAAGAACCTCTAATATCAAGCCTCACTCTCCCCTGTCACACAGAACCTCTGGGGAGTTCAGTCCTTGGCTGGATTGTTCTTGGGTGTTGCTGAAGGGGTTAATGTCATGTGGAGAACAGGCAATTTAGTAATTCTTTTGTGGGGTTTTTTAAAATAAATATGCTAAAAGTTGCTGTTGCAGAGGAGGCAGGACGCATACAGCTGGGATTTCTGGGGATAGAAGTATCTCTGAGATGGTGGCATTTAACTTATTGCTGTGAAGTCTTGCAGTTGCTGTTTTAAAAGCTGATTTCATAGAGGAACAGCTTCATAAACTGCCTGTGGGGTTAGGGACACTTTCCCCATAGGTCCCTCATCAGGGAAGTTCCTTAGGAACTTTCTCTGTGTTAGAGGGGAACCTGCCCCAAAAGTAAACCATCTCTTTGGAGTCCTCTTCTGCACTTAAATGAGAGGGAGCTTCAGGTTTCTTGCCTGAGCATCCAAACATCTGTTGTTTTAACTGGTTTTCCCCCCAAACTTGTTCTTCCTCTGACACATTTGATTGTAATCAAACCAGATGGACACAGAGCCTGACATGCTTTCTTGTTAATGTTTATTTGAAGCAGATGCTATTTGCATTATTGAAGAGTTAAACTATTTCAGAGTGTTGGGCATGAGAGTTTTGCTCTGAAACACGCATGGGATTGGAGGTGGTCTGACACTGCAGAGCAGTGTGCTGCTTAGCCAGGCAGGGAATCATTCCCCTGGTCCTCAGCGTGACGAGAAGCCAGCTCGTGGCTCTGTGCCCACTGAGCAGTAGCAATGCCAGAAGCATCACAAAGAAATTCAGTGGGCTTGGTACCAGCCTGGTGTCCAAACTGCCAATGTCACACCCCTGCTTTGCACCAAAACTGGCCGAGTCTCGGGGTCTGTTACACAGAGTGACTCCTAATTTCATTTCAGAGAGAAACTGTCGCTGCTTCTGTACTTTGTAACTATGAAATCACTTTCCACAGCTTTGTGCAGCAAAACAGGTTTGAAATACCCTCATACTGCTGAATTATGGGAGATGATGCTGGAAACAGCAACTAACTTTTCTGAGTTTTCTGTAGCTAAACTGTACCAGATTGGATCCTTTTTCTCTTTTTTTCCTCCTTTTCCCAGTTGCAGAGATTATATAGGAAGTACCTCAGAGCGGAGAGCTTCAGGAAGGCTCTGGTTTATCAGAAGAAGTACCTCTTGCTGCTTCTGGGTGGGTTTCAGGACTGTGAGCAGGCAACCCTGGCTCTGATAGCACGGATGGGAATCTACCCCTCTCCTGCAGACCTGCGGCCTGCCGGCTCCCGCCCTGTCGCCCGGTTCAGATGCGCAGCCAGGGCAGTCATCGCGGTATCAAGGTAAAGCACAGACACTCCCTGTCTCTCATACATGGAGTTTTCCTGGACATCTGAAAAAAATGATAGTCCCTGTGGTATGTTCTTCATGAATATTAAGCAAAAGCTGCCTCCAAAAGTAGTTGACCCACTGTTTCAGGCCCAGTGCTAAGCTGAACACCTTCAAAAACAAGGGTTTAGGGAAAGGCTGCCTTGACACCTAGCCAGCTGCAGTGTATCTGAGAATCGGTTCATGCCCACTCTGAACTCATGTCCTTTCCAGTCCAAGCCCGGCTGGAGGCCAGACACCCACCAAAGCCGCTCTGTCACTGCCCTGTTCAGCTGGGCAGGGGAGAAAATCTCTCTGGAGAGGCTGAGGAGTGGAGAGAAGGGCAGGGAGAGACCATCCCCCAGTCAGTGTCCCGGGCAGGACAGACTCAGCAGGAATGAAGGACAGGAACTCTCTAACTGATGGCCCTGCCCTGCACCCCCAGGGACACCAGAGTCGGGGATGGGAAGTGTGGCCAGAGCTTAAAGCTGCTCCCCCCACCCCTCCCTTCTTCCCAGGCTCAACTTTATTCATGAGTTCTCTCCATTTCCCCCTACGTTGTGGCACGGGGAGGGGCAAGGACCCGGGGGTTTGGGTCAGTTCCTCACAAGTGTAAGACTTTCAGGAGACACCACAGGATGTTTTTAGGCCTTCATGGATGCTGTAATGGTAGCGCTATCCAAGGAGGGGGGAACAGCGAGCTGCAACCACTCCTCTGAGGCAGGAAGAGCTGCCACAGAACTCTGCAGGCTGGGGACAGTGGGGAGCAAACCTTTCTGTCCATCAGGGGGTCACTGCAGAGTCACACAGAGTCACAGAACAATGTCCCAGGGCTCTGCCACCCTCCCAGGAAAGGTGGTCCCCCCTCATGGTTAGGTGGAACTTCGTATAGAGCAGTTCCTGCCACTCACCTCTTGTCCTCTCACTGAGGCACAAAGACTGACCCTATCCTCCTGACCCCACCCCTCAAGGATTTATCAGCATTGATAAGATTCCACTTCCCCCCCTCAGTCTTCCCCAAGCTAAACATTCCTTTAGCCTCTCTTCATAAGAGAGATGTTCTGGTCCCCTCAGCATCTCCCCAGTCACACGGATCAGCCCATTCTTAAAGACTTCTAAACTTGAAGAATTCTTCTTCCATTCTCCCAAGATGTTGTTTCCTATGTTTTGTGCCAACAAAGAGTTGAATGTTAAAATTCAATGTGTATTTTTGCTTATTTTTAACAATTGTGCACATTTTTTTGTTGCTAAGGTTAAAGTTCCTGGTGAAAAAGTGGAACAAGGTCAGCAGGAGGAGCACGCAGGGTGAAGCTGTTTCTCCCAGTGCAGGAGGTAATGCAGGTAAGCAGAGTCCTGTGTTCATAAACCCAGCAGAGAATTAGGTTTTGTACAGTTGGATGCTGCTGGAAAAGGGAATTAGTGCCATGAGCTAAGGAGGCACGGACACATATGTAATGGCATTACAGTGGCTAGGTGTGGCAGCAAAGTAAGAGATGTGGTGTACTTGCCAGGGTTACCAGGGGTGAAAAAAGGATTTAAGTGGTTCCAGAGGCTCAGAAGAAACTTCAGAGCCTGGGAGATGATGTGATAGAGAGCAGCTCTGCAGAGAAAGACTTGGGGGTGCTGGGGGATGAGAAGCTGGACGTGAGCTGACAATGCCATTGGCAGCCCAGGCGGCCAACCCCATGGGGGAATGGGTTTAAATTGGAAGGGGGTAGATTTAGAGTGGATGTTAGGAAGGAATTCCTCACTCCAAGGGTGGTGAGGCCCTGGCACAGGGTGCCCAGGGAGGTGGTGGCTGCCCCCTCCCTGGAGGTGTCCAAGGCCAGGCTGGATGGAGCCTCGAGCAGCCTGGGCTGGTGAGAGGTGTCCCTGTCCTGGCAGGGGGTGGGACTGGATGATCTTTGAGGTCCCTTCCAGTCCAAACCATTCTATGATTAATCTGATGGCAGATATCCTACAACTGTTTTCTCTGGAGAAAGTCCTCAAGCGGATTTGGAGATGGGAAGGAGGAGGGGTGGGTAGGTGGGCTGATGCAGGTCAGTAAGGACTGTTCCTCTGACTCCTGCGTGGATGTGGTGGTGAGGATTTGAACAAACATCTTAATGCAGTACCTGGTATGGTGGAACTGTCCTGTTTTATGTAATATTCCATTTCTTGGGGCTATTTGATATCAAACAAAATTCAGGCAAAGCAGTGCTTTTGTCATTACCTGAAACTACATAATTCTCACTGCTTCCAAGTTGCTGGAAATACTTTAAAAAAACCCAACCCAGCTTCCTACATAAACCCACTGCAGTGTGGTTCTTGGGTAACTTGCATCCTGAAATGCAGCTGGGCTTTTTGCCTCCCTCCAGAGCAGCATCCTGCCATCTGCCTTAAAAAAAGATTCAGTTTCTTTTTTGCCATTGAAAGGACTTGGCTCAAGGGGTTTTTTCTCTTTTAATGAGAACACCACCCCAAGCCCTTCCCCAAACCTTCACCGTTCTCTGATGACTCCAAAGTCAGAGAGAAGTGAGCAGGAACATGTAATTCCTGTTGTTTTCTCTACCTATAATTTCTGGGAAAACTCACTTGGCTCCAGGAGCACCCGCTGTGTGGTTACAGCTCCAGCTGATGGAGAAGCCTGGAGAAGGGAAAAGCAGCACCAGTTCCCCGTGTGCAGGAGCAGTTGTTCAACATGACAATGCCAACCTTGGGTTCAATCCAGCTGAAACACCCACAGACAACAGTTACCTGCACACAGTGCTGTTAGCTGCATCCAAACCACACACAGCTGCTGCTGTGGGGTTACTGGGGTGCTTGCAGGAATTGCTTTGCCTGGTTCCCAGTGTGGATTTTTAACCCAGTTTGTGTTTAACACAGAAATCCTGAAGCAGCAGCAGCAGCAGCAGACCCTGGCTGTTCATCTCAGCTCTCCCCCTACCCGGGACACCGGGCTGTGCCACAGAACCAGCTTGGCCAGACTCCTGAACAGCTCTCCCAGGTCCTCTTCCTCCTTACACAACAGGTCAGTCTGCAATTTCTGCCCGTGGTAATTGCTCTGAGGGATGCTCCCTCATCCAAATGTAACCTCTTACTGGAGCTGGGATTTGAAGAAGAGGAATTTGCTGGTGATACCAAACTGGGAGGAGTGGCCGACCTGACAAAAGACTGAGCTGCCACCCAGCAAGATCTGGGCAGGCTGGAGAGGTGGGCAGAGAGGAACCCAGTAAATTCAACAAGTGCAGGGTCCTGCACCTCAGGAGGAAGAACCCCAGGCACCAGTACAGTTAGGGGAGCCCTGCTGGGGAGCAGCGCTGCGGGGAAGGAGCTGGGAGTCCTGGTGACAAGCAGCTCTCCGTGCCCTGCAGCGTGTCCTCGTGGCCAAGAGGCCGATGGCACCTGGGGCCTTGGGAAGAGCGTGGCCAGGGGGTTGGGGAGGGTTCTGTTCTCCTCCCCTCTGCTCTGCCCTGGTCAGGCCACGGCTGGAGTTGGGGGTGCAGTGCTGGGCTCCCCAGTTCAGGACAGACAGGGAGCTGCTGGAGAGAGGCCAGGGGAGGGTATGAGGATGATGAGGGGCCTGGAGCATCTCTGGTGGGAGGGAAGGCTGAGAGAGCTGGGGCTGTTGGGCCTGGAGAAGAGAAGACTGAGAGGGGATCTGATCAATACTTATCAGTATCTAAAGGGGGGTGTCCAGAGGACAGGCCAGACTGTTTTCAGTGGTGCCCATGGACAGGACAAGGGGTGATGGGCACAGACTGGGACACGGGAAGGTCCATCCCAACGTGAGGAACATCATCCTCACTCTGTGGGTGCTCAAGCCCTGGGCCAGGCTGCCCAGAGAGGCTGGGGAGACTCCTCTGGGGAGATCCCAAACCCATGGTCTGGAACATGATCCTCTGCAACCTGCTAGAGCTAGCCCTGCTTTAGCAGGGGATAGGACTGGATGATCTTACCTTTCTGCTCCCTTGCTCTGCTGGGCCCCAGAGTAACCTCAGGCATAGCACAGCTCATTACTGGTGTGGCTTGGATGTGGCTTCTTCCTTGAAGTAAGGATTTTCAGGAGCTGATGTGGATGGTATCTGTTCTCAGTCCCATCAATATGGGAAACATTTGTTTTCTGACCTCCTTGCTAAATTAGAAACAGCAGCCACAGCAGGCAAGGATTTCTTTTTTGTTCAGAAAAAGAGTAGCAAGGAAGGAGCCACGGTGATCTAGAGGCATTCAAAGAGAGGAGATGCTGTTAACATTGCTGACTAATCTGGGGGACAGGCCAATGCTTGTCATTAAAGGACAGGCAGCGTTATGGTTTGCCTAGAACCAGAACATTGAGCAAAAGATTCTGGAGAGTTTGAGGCCCCTCTCTCTGTAGGGGAGCTGCTCCAGCCCTCTGAGCATCTCCGTGGCTCCTCTGACCCCTCTCCAACAGTCCCACATCTTCCTTGTCCTGGGGCCCCAGGTCTGGACACAGGACTCCAGCTGGGGCCTCCCCAGGGCAGAGCAGAGAGGGACAATCCCCTCCCTGTCCCTGCTGCCACCCCTCTGCTGATGGAGCCCAGGATCCCATCGCCCTTCCCAGCTGCCAGAGCCACTGCTGGCTCAGGGGAAGCTTCTCACCCACCAAAATGTGGTGTTAATGTCCAGAGGGGAGACACAGGGTGTTACCCAGTGGGTCCCCTCTTTCAAGCTTGTGCTTCAAGGTGGCATTTTACCTGCTGAGCAGGAGCCATACGTGCCTGGGTGCGGCGTGTTCTTTGTCAGTCCTCCTGTGTACACACGTGGGTCTCTTCTCACCTGGCTGTTTGGGACTTGTCTCTGAGTGCAGCTCTTAGAGAGCCTTTCATGGAGACTCCAGCTTTCATCAAACCCCCCCCCCCATAGACACAGATGCCCAGTCTGGTTTGGTTTAGATGTAACTTTTGGGTGGTGGCAGTTTCTCCTCTGCTCTGGTTTGCTCTGCACTGCATTGCTGCCCACATGAGTGCAGCTCTCCTCTATTTATCTGAGAGGATAGCATGAGAAGAAGAAAATAATGTGTTTTCTTTTTAAAGGTTACATCCATCTACAAGTTCACCTTCAGAGAAGCCGCTTGTACCTACTCAGGATGCTGAACAATCGTTACTGGCATACATCCACCGCTTAGAGGTTATCCAGCAAAGACTTGGGGGTTTGCAGCCAGGTAGGAACCACCTTTCCACCCCTCACCTTGCTTATTGCAATATGCTTTGCACATTCTGCCTGTAACACTTAAAGCATGTAACGAGCATACTTTTTCATTAATAATTATTGAGGGGGAGAAGGAAAAAATTTAAATCTCTGAAATGAAACCTTTTTGTGAATCATATCTAAAACCAGTCCAAGTGTGGCATTCTGTGAGCTGGGCAGGGAGGAACCAGGAGAGGTTGGATAAAAGCAAGTGGAGAGTCTTATACCTGGGAAGGAATAACTGCTGGAATCAGGACAGGCTGGGGGGAGCTGCTGGACAGGAGCTCTGTGGAGAAGGACCTGGGGGTGCTGGTGGGTGACAGGGTGGCCATGAGCCAGCAGTGTGTCCTGGGGGCTGAGAGAGACAGTGGGATCCTGGGGGCATCAGGAGGAGTGTGGGCAGCAGGTCACAGGAGGGGATCCTCCCCCTCTGCTCTGCCCTGCTCAGGCCCCACCTGGAGTGTTGTGTCCAGTGCTGGGCTCCCTGGGATCAAACAGACAGGGATCTCCTGGAGAGAGGCCAGAGGAGGCTACGAAGGGGATGAAGGGCCTGGAGCATCTCCCCTGTGAGGAAAGGCTGAGGGAGCTGGGGCTGCTCAGCCTGGAGAGAAGCAGCCTGAGAGGGGATCTGATCAATGGGGATCAAGAGCTGAAGGGTGGGACACAGGGGACATGGGCAGCCCCTGCTCAGGGTCTGTGGGGACAGGACAAGGGGCGCTGGGCTCAAGTTGGAGCACAGGGAGTTCCCCCCCAATGTGGGGAAGAACTTCTTCCCAGTGAGGGTGAGGGAGCCCTGGGCCAGGCTGCCCATGGGGTGTGGAGTCTCCTTCTCTGGAGAGATTCCAGCCCTGTCTGGACACCGCCCTGTGTGCCCTGTGCTAGGGACCCTGCTTTGGCAGGGGGTTGGACCCCATGGGCTCTGGGGGTTCCTTCCAGCCTCTGTGGTTCTGTGATCCTGTGATTTCTCAGAATAAGTTCTTACTGAAATTCTTCAGAGATAGGGCTGAATAATTTCATGTGACTTTGCCTCCCTGCTCCTTGCATTGTCTAAATAAGCAAGTGTTGCAGATTAAATGAAGTTTTCTATGGAGTAAATTTGCTTTGAAGTCAAAGAGAAACATTTTGATAGCTGAAGGGGGCTTCCTCTGCAGCACAAGCTGTATTTATTGCTTCCTTATTTTCCATCCCAGATTTAAAATAAACTTGGAGGTTGTTAGAAACATCTAGTTCTAAGATGGATCAAAGAGCACACAAAGGATTGTAGTTGCATTTATCTTTGGTATTTAAAACATTTCCACCTAATTTTTAGACTGAATGTCTGTTGTTTAATCTTCTAGTTACTTGTTCTTGTTATATCACAAAAATTTCTTGTCCCAGGGAAGAATTTGTATCTTGTTATCACATCATCCTTAAATCATCTCCTGTCAGGAGGTGATTAGATGTGTTTTCTGCTGTGTTGTTATTTCCCAGACTTGGGTCTCAACCTCCTTCAGTGCATCAGTATCTCTGGATGCAAACGGCAGAGCTGCACCTCGGGCTGCAGTGTTGTGTGGGCTGGGCCAAGCACAACAGTCACCTGGTCAGAGTTAATGTGGGCCACCAGGTCTGAGAACAGCCTGGATGTTTTCACCCAGCCTTTGTCCTTTTCATTGGCTCTGTCTGGTTCCTTCTGGCTGCCTGTCCCACACTGGCTGTGCTTTGTCATGCTGCTTTGGGGTTGGGATGGCCCTTGAGCTCTGGGGAAGCACCTAGTGCTTCCTTCCACTAACCCCACCCTGGGCTCCCCATCATTTCAGCCAAAGGCTGGAAAGGTGACCGGGTAGGTGTGTGGCTCTGGCACCATGGGAGGGCCGTGTGTGTTCCTCCACCCCTTGCAGGAACACAAAATATGTTTCTTTGGCTGTGCTGAACCGTTGGCTCCCCAGCAAACTTGCCTCCTGCAGTTGTTGCTTCAGCTTTTGCCCAAAGCTGTGTGGCTTTAAATCGGTTTCCTGCAATGAGACAAATACCTGAGTGGATCTGGAAAACCTCTGCCAGCCGCCAGTGCTCCTTCTGCTGGGCACTTCAGCAGCTCTCCTCTGTGGGGAGAGGGGGTGGGAATTAGTTGCTGATCACAGCATTACATGGTGGTTCTTGGCGGTCACTGTAGATGCTCACTCAGATTGCATCTGCTCTGCTGGCTCCTCACTGGTACCAGGTTTGACCCGTGTGTTGTACAGGGCACGGGGTCTTGTTCGGCAGCTTTCCCATGACTTATACAAGCCATTAGTAACTCATGGAATCCTATAATCTGCTGAGCAGCAGGGACCCGTAAGGCCCATGGAGTCCCACTCCTGGCTCCACACAGCCCAGCCCAGTCAGAGATGGCGCTGAGCCCATTGTCCAGGCACTTCTTGCCCTCAGCCCAGCTCGGGGCTGTGAGCCCTTCCCTGGGGAACCTGTGCCAGTGCCTGACCCCCCTCTCAGCACAGAACCTCTTCCTGACACCCAGCCTGAACCTCCCCTGGCGCAGCTTCATGCCGTTCCCTGGGGTTCTGTCCCTGGTCCCCAAAGAGAGGAGGGAGATGGGTGCTGCCCCTCCTCAGGAAGCCACAGACCCCCGTGAGGTCTCCCCTCAGCCTCCTCTTCTCCTCATAAGCCTTCCCCTCCAGACCCTTCCCCATCCTCCCTGCCTCCTCTGGACACTCTCCAGTAGTTTGTGTCCCTCTTGTCCCGTGGTGCCCAAAGCTGCCCCCAGGACTGGGGGTGAGGCTGCCCCAGCGCAGGGCAGAGCGGGACAACCCCCTCCCTGGCCCAGCTGGCCGTGCCACGCTCGATGCACCCCAGGATGGGGTCAGCCCTCCTGGGTGCCTGGGCACGCTGCTGGCTCGTGGGTAACTGGCTGTCGACCCCCAAACCCCTGTCACACGGCCGGCCTCCAGCGCCTGACCCCCCAGGCTGGGGGTGCAGCCAGGGCTGTCCCTCCCCAGGGGCAGGATCCGTCACTCGCCCTGTCCAGCTTCTCGCTGTCGGGGGTTGCCCAGCTCTCTGCTCTGTCCAGGCCTCTCTGTGAGGCTTCTCCACCTTCAGCAGAGTCAACAGCTCCTCCCAGATTGGTGCCACCTGCCAGTTAAGACACCCTTTAGTCCTGAGTCCAGGTCCTTTATGAAAGGGTTAAAAAGACCTGGGCCTAAAACAGAGCCCTGATGGTGACCATTGACTTCACTGTGACTACTGACCTTACTGCTGAGGAGAATTAAAGATTCTGAGGTTAACTTCTAAGGCAGGTATTTTTTTTATTATTCCATGTTGCATTCCTAACACATTTTTAGTGTTAACTTTGAAAAAATCAGCTTTAAAATTACATGTTTCTCTGAAAAGAGAGCAATCGTGGCTGGCTGACGGCTCTGGGGAAAGGCTTTTTAGCCTAAAGAAACAGAGGCTAGCTTTGCTTACAGATCCCAGCCCTGCCACTACCACTGACATCAACAGCTAGAGTGACACTTACAGGTAGGAACTGCTGATGTTGCTCTTGGCAGCGTTTTACCTAGAAGCCTTAACACCATGACTTTGTGGGGTTTGAGGTTGTCTTTTGCTAAATGCTGCATTTGTTCATTGCTGATACAGATGGTTACACAGACTTCAGAACTGAAACCCAGCAGCATTTCCTAGAAATAAGAGGATTTTGCATTAGTGTTCCACAACTGGGACACAATTCATGACAATTTGGTGGGCAGTGACTATCATTTTTATAAAGTTTATGTTACTGGAATGATGTCAGGAATTACAGGCTGATTCCTGGGAGCAAAAATAGTTTCCAAGTTCCTAATGAACCTCAAAACATCTACTGGGTGACAAAGCTTTTTCCAGCAGCTGAACATGTATTGAAGTGTCACAAGAGTAGTAGAGTTGATCAGAGGAGCCCTGTTGCTGCATGTGAAGTGCCAAGGATGGAGCACCGGTCATGGTCATAGAATCCCAGAATCCCAGCCTGGTCTGGGTTGGAAGGGACCCCAAGGGTCACAGAGCTCCAACCCCCTGCCACAGGCAGGGACACCAACCTCCAGGCCTGGAGCTACACAAGGTTGCCCAGGGCCCCAGCCAACCTGGCCTTCAACACCCCCAGGGATGGGGCACCCACCCCCTCTCTGGGCAGCCCCTTCCAGCCCCTCACCACTCTCTCTGCAAAGAACTTCCCCCAATATCCAATTTAACCCTTCCCTCCTCCAGCTTCACTCCATCCCCCTTGTCCTGCCGGTCTCTGCCCTTGAACAAGCTGATTCCCCTCCTGTGTCTCTGCTCCCTTCAGGGACTGGCAGGCTGCAATGAGGTCCCCCCACAGCCTTCTCTTCTCCAGGCTGACCCAGCCTAGATGATGTGCAAGTGTTGGTGTTGGCAGATGCATGAGCTCTCTGCTGTCACTCTGTCCTGTTGCTGGGTGGCTCATGAAAGTGGGAATTGCTTCCAGCACAGCTCCTAGGAAGCACAGTGAGGAAATTGCATGCTGCTAACTGTACCCTGTTGCTCCATAAGGCAAGCAGTTTCCTAATCTTTGTTTGTTTTATTTAAATCTAGGACAAGTTCCAGGCCCACCTCGCCAGAGAAACACAGAGAAGTGATGAGAAGGCTTCTGAAACCGCTTGCTTCTGCATTGGCCCATAGCAAATGGCGGCACTTGTGATCCCTTGTGCAGCTAAATAAAGGGCAGTGTTGTCCCATCAGTGTTCTATATAGAATTGTCTTGGCTGGAAGGGACCCTTTACATCAAGTCCAGTCATCACCCTAACCTCCCAGCCACCACTAACCACATCTAATCGTCTTTGAAATCCCTCTGGGGATGGAGACTCTACCACCAGACTGTCTGTGCTCCCAAGGCCTTTGCCAGTCCTCCCAGTGCCTTGTAATCCCTCTTGATACTCTTCAGGTTGCTCAGAGCTGTGTCACTGGTGCCTATGGGGAATAGTAGCAGTGGGTTGCACAAGGTCCAGCCATCTCCCCGTCACATCCCTGGTGTGGGCCCTGGGTAAGCAGTAGCCCTCTCCAGATACTGGGTCAGGGTGACAGGTGTGCGCCTCCGCACCCCTCAGGAGCGAGTCACCCACCACTGTCACCCCCCAGGCCTTTTTCAGTTGCAGAAGTTATTCTGCAATGAGGTGCAGGTCTGGCTGCCTCACTGAGGTCTGAGGACCTCCACACTACCCATTCTTCCACCTTCTGCAGAGCCATGAATCAGTTCTGCAGTGGCACCTGTGGCTCTGAGGGAGGTTTCTTACTCCTCCTCACCCTAGTCCTTGTCTGTTTCTCCCCACCGCTGGCTTTGGCTGTGGCTGGACATGCTGGTGGGGGAGCTTGGGGCTATCTGGCTGCAAGCTGTGGATTCAGTGCCGGCTGCACTCGAGTCCAGCCGTCTGGCTCTGTTTCTGTGACACTGTGCAGCCTTCTGACCATCTCCTGCAGCTCCCTCAGCTGTCGCAGGAGCTGACACACCTTGTGCAGAGGAGATTGCTGCCCATCTCTGCTCCGCGAGAGAGGCCTACACGCCTCCTGCAGCCTTGGGGAGCTCTGTTTGGGTGGAGGCAGGGGTCACCTCCGGGATGGATGCTGCATGGCCCCCTTCCAGGGCTGTGGCCTGAGCCTGGCATCGAGTGCTCACCATTCTGCTGCGAGGGTCAGGTAGAATGAGGGCCCCATGCTCCTAGAGCTGGCAGAGCTTCAGTGCCTGACCCCACGAGCTACCCCATCAGCACGCTGTGGGGATCACCCCTCCCTGGGCTTCGGGCGATGCACATGCGCTATGTTATAGTATTTAAACATATAAATACTAAAATACAGCATTTAAATATTTATATGTTACATTTTAGTACTTCAAGAGGAAATCACTTTTCATTAAAAACAATGTTTTACAGTCGCCTGTGAGGTTGCTGCTTGGTTAGCAGCTGAAGCGTGCCTGCATCGCTGTATCATGGTGCAAAGAGTCTCTGGTGTTTATTTTTCTATAGTGTATAGCTGGATTCCTTGTAAAAAAAGAAAAAAAAAGCTATTAAAATGGTGTTTTATGAAAGAATGCTTCCATTTTATGGGTGTTTGTTTCCACCTTACATGTATCCTTTCTTGCTGGGGGTGTTAGTATTTCTGTAGGATCACCCTGACTAGCGGAAGAGCTAACCTGCTCTGCCAAGTATCAAAGATCAGAGAATCATAGGTGTTGGAAGGGATCTGGAGAGAACATCGGGTCCAACCCCCCTGCTAAAGCAGCTCCCAGCTCATATTGCACAGGTCAGTGTCCAGACGGGGCTGGAATCTCTCCAGAGAAGGAGACTCCACACCCCCTGGGCAGCCTGTCCCAGGGCTCCCTCACCCTCACTGGGGAAAAGTTCTTCCCCATGTTGGTGTGGAACTTCCTATGCTCCAACTTGCAGCCATTGCCCCTTGTCCTGTCCCCACAGACACTGAGAAGGGTCTGGCCATGTCCCCCTGCATCCCATGCTTAAGATACTGATAAACATTAATCAGGTCCCCCCTTAGTCTTCTCTCCAGGCTGAGCAGCCCCAGCTCCCTCAGCCTTTCCTCACAGGGGAGATGCTCCAGGCCCTTCAGCATCTCCCTGTCCCTCCTCTGGCCTCTCTCCAGGAGATCCCTGTCTGTTTGATCCCAGGGAGCCCAGCACTGGACACAACACTGCAGGTGGGGCCTGAGCAGGGCAGAGCAGAGGGGGAGGATCCCCTCCTGTGACCTGCTGCCCACACTCCTCCTGATGCCCCCAGGATCCCACTGTCTCTCTCAGCCCCAGGACACACTGCTGGCTCATGGCCACCCTGTCACCCACCAGATGACAGGTCACTGCGGCAGTGAGAGAATCCAGCGCTCCATTCAGAGGAGATGATCCAGAAGCGGCTTGGAAGACCGGCCACTTTCTGCTCCTGTTACCTACAACCGGCCCGCAGCTTCTCCCTCCCTTCCCCACTCCCGCCCTCACCCTTCTTCTCTCCCTGCTGCTCTGGTTTGACCCCGGGAAGGCTGTTGTCACTGGCCGAGCGTTCCTTGCGGCCAGGGGCGCTGGCAGCGGCCCGCACTCTCCTCTGCCTCATCTCCGGGGGCGGCGGGGGGTGGGAGGGACACGACACATCTGCGCGCCGGCCGCACGCTCGCCCTGGAATTGTGGCTGAATGGGGGGGCCGAGCTGCTGCGCCCGTTGCAGCCGCTCCCCGCGGTGCCTGCGGAGCCCCCAGGGCGGCCGTGCTCCGGAAAGCAGACTGTATTTATCCTCTTCCTTCGCGCGGGCCCGGGCCCCGCTTCACATCCCCGCGGACGGCGTCGTCCTGCCCCGCGGAGGCCTCCGCGCCCGCCCCGGGGAAACACTGACAGCAGCAGCGGCCCCGGGGCTCCGCCGTGTTCCGACTCTCCGGCGGAGGGAAGAGCAGGGCAGGAGGGAGGCGCGGTCCCGCCGCTTTCGGGGCGGGGAGGCCAGCCGGCGGCGAAGGGAAGGGGACGGACGGCGGCCGGGCGGGGCTGGCGCGGGCCGTTCCCAGGCCCGTCCTCGAGCGGCCGCGGGCAGGGCCGGGCGCTCCCCGGGCGGCGGCGCCTCCTCGCGCCTCGCAGCCCCTTTCCGCCGCCGGGGGGAGCGCGCGCGCGGGGCGGCCCGGGAGCGCCCCGCCCCGCCCCGCCCCTCGCGCGGGGCACGCGTCCCTGGCTGCGGCGGCGCTTCCTCCTCGCGCTCCGCTCCCGGCCCGGGGCCGCCGCTTCCCGCCCCGGCCCCGCCCGCGGCAGCGTTTGGCGGCGGCTTCGGCGGGGCCCGCTCCGCTCGTCGGCCGCGCCATGGCGGCGGAGCGCGGGGGCTGCCCGCTGGAAGCGGTGCCGCTGCCGCCCGAGGTGCGCGAAAGCCTGGCGGAGCTGGAGCTGGAGCTGTCGGAGGGTGAGTGCGGCCGCGGAACCGGGGGGAGGGGGGGGGTCACGCTGCGGCTGGGGAAAGGCGGGGCCGGCCCCGGCCCGGCCGGTGTCGCGGCAGGAAGCCCGCGGGTCGTTTCCGTTGTCTGCCTGGGGCGGGGGCCTGGTCCCGCCGATGGGCCCGGGGGTGGGGGGTTGGCGCGGGAGCTCCGTCCCCCCCCAGAGCTCCTCTCCCGTCACCAGCCCTCGGAGCGGAGCCGGGGTGCGCGGCGCGTTTAGCGGGGAGCCGGGCTGCGGGCGGCGAGGGCCCGTGCCCTTCTGCCCGGGCCCCTGCCTCAGCCCGAGGGGGAGCTTTCCCGGCGGCTGAGAGACCGCGGGGGGGGGGGGGGGGGTGGCCCCGGCCCCCGCGTCCTCGGCCGCCGGCCCTGGGCTGGAAGCGGCGGCGGAGGCCCCTTCTCGGAGCGCCGCGAGATGTTCTAACGTTCGGCCGAGCTGGCCCAGGCGTGGGCACTGGTATGCGGCTGGGTGCCCTGATAATGCCCGTTCCGGGGGTTCGGCTCGTGTTTTTTAATGCTGACTCCTGAAATTTTAAATCTGCCCCTCTGTGTCTCCAATTCCCAGCGTGTTTATGCTTTCCTGTATATCAGGTTCCCAGGCAGGGATATGGCGATATTCCCTGTGCCCCTGTAGCTCAGGAGCCCTTGGCCAGAGGCAGCAAAGCTGGGGTGCCGAGCCAGGGCTCCCTTGGACAAGGTACTCGGACCCATCTGTTGGTGAGGTGCCCCCAAAAGGTATGGTCACCTTCCTTCAGCTTCCAGGCTTGGGTTTGGTCCTCACGGTTCTGCTGTGATCCCTGTGGGAGTCAGGCTTGTTTTGTTGGTAGGGTTTGGGTTTGGTTTTATCCATATCGGATCCCTAGTGTGGCCCATTCTGCAGACAGGCAGGTGGTGTGGGAGAGCACATGAGGGATGGAGGAGACCAGGGCAGCATTTTAGGGGAGCGGTTACTAATTGTGTTTTCCCCAGCTCTGTTACCAAGCTGTACCTTGGGTAGAGGAGCAAAAAGCCTGTTAGCACCAGGCTCATGGGGTTGGAGCATTAAGTCTGCTGCTCAGACGTGGCAGTTTTCAGATCGTTATGTTCAGGTGGGGTCATTTCACCTTTCCATGTTGGTTGGCTGAGGAAGCAACTCGCAGGCCAGCTATCCTCTCCTCCACTGTGGAACCTCTGGAGCAGAGGCAGAGTATAGGGTTAGTAACTTTGGTGTCCAAGCTCAACCTGTTGCTGCATGCCTGCCAGAGCAGCAGTACCTGACACGTACTGTTGCTTGTGCAAGAGGAGTTCCTGTGACTGGGGAGCGTGCAGACACTACCTGTGTGCTCTCGTGCTGCAGCCACGCTCAGCACAGCAGCTCTTGCGTGCGTGTCCGCTGGCACTTGTGATCAGCCAGGATATCCTGGGTTTGGCTCCTCTTGCCTGTGGGTCCTGACTGTGTGTGTTTAACCACTGGAATTGTCTTTCACACGGGTCTGCGGTACGTTCAGTCTGTGAAGCACCAAGTGTGATTGCCTTTGTGCAGCGTGTCTGATGGTGAAATTGCTGCTGCTGCATAGCTGCTGGATTAATTAGGTGGTCAGGTAAAGTGATAACGTTAGTTCAAACTTCTTGGCCATTCGGAAGACTTGGTTTATGACTTTTTAGGTGCCATCTTTGATCTGAGGCGCAGCTCCTTTTCTGCCTTACCTGAGTGACTTGACAGCACTTGCAGGCATGCAGTTCTTCAACGTCAGGTTATGTGTTACCCGCTCATGTTTCACGATGGCTTGATGCTTGTACATGCTGCTTTTAACAGACCTCCCCATCATTAACTATGAGAACGTGCTTACTTGCAGAGGAAGGAATAGCAGTCTAGGTGCCTGTGCTTTAATCTACGTAAAGCGGTTCCAAATGCTGCGCAGTACCCTGCCCCTTCTTGCCGCTTCTCTGCCGCGGTACATTGATACCTGACAATCTCCACAGCTATTTCCCTCCTTTTATGTGAGTGGACCCCAGCCTGTAGTGGAAGGAGGCCGCTGCCAACCACTTCCTCGGGTTTTTCAGCCGTGTGTCCTGGCGCTCTTCTGCGCTTCGCGTGTGGCTGCTGCCGCTGATGACCTCTGCCTTAACCAAGGCCTTTGCGCGTGTGAAAACAGGCGGGCTGCGGGGAGATTGAACAAGAGATTTCTCATGCTGTGTGCTCCATGAATTGGAGAAGGCTGTACTTGGGAGGATGTTACCATAATCTGAGAGGAAGTGCCGAGGAAGGAAAAGGAAAGAAGAAACTTGAGAGCAAGTTCCTTTCTACTTTGTATGCGTACTTTGTTAGCGGAAATGTTACGTGTGCTGTGCTAGGGCAGAATAACATATGTTCTCTTTGATTATGTTATTTTCACCTATAAATAAATCAGGAAGATGATTAAAAGTTTCCTTTGGTGTTGTCCCAGGTTATCATAGTGAAAGTTGGGAAGGACGTTTGCATTTAGATACAGAGAAGAATGAAGACCGAGTATGTTGCTGCTTTCTAAAGGCAACTCGAAGTCCCAAATGAAGTCTTCAGCTTAGAAGAGTTCTGGATGGGGAGAGAACTCCCAGGTCTTGCTACAGTCCTGGTCTTGTGTGGTGTGATGGATATTTCTGCTTTTACAAGGCTGTGATTTCTTGATGTGACAGTTTTTTTGTATTCTTCACCTACTAGAAAAATAACAGCTGGGGAGAAGGAAGCCCTGAAACAGTGCTGCTGCTGGGCTTTGTTATATCAACACTCTAGTTTATTTTTTTTTTTTTTTTTTTTTTACTGAAAGACAATAGCAAATCTTTCAGTGAAAGCTAAGGAGATCTGCTGTGACCTTTTTTTGAAGATAAGGACAATTTTGAGATGGTGATTGGCAGCTAAGCTGAAATGTAGCTCCTTGATCTGTAGACTAAGCTTTCTTTCCTTAAGACTGTAAGGTGATTCAACTTTCTGATGTCATGGAAAGATTTGGAGTTCCCTAATCGCTCTGGCAGGAACTTTGGTAAAAGCATGAAAGTGCTGACGCTTCAGCTTTTTATTAGCCCCCCTTTTAAATAAAATCCAGTCTGTAGCAGAGATTTTTGTAGGAGAAACATCAGGGTGCCTTTTTAAAGCCTGTGCCTGCTTTATGACGGTGTATCAGGTATTTATGTGTGGCTTTACATATCCTAATGCATTCATATGCTGCCTTTCATGAAGTTGTGCTGGTTTCAAGCAGCTGATCTCATTTAGGCAGACAGCTTGTCCATTCAGGAAAACGGCATCTTACTTGAAAGCTGTGCCTCAAAACAGCTTTGGGCTGTTCTCTTGTGGAAAAGGCTCCTCGTTTTTATCATTCTCCTTTCCAGAGCTTTCTGCTGTGGTGTTTACCACGGCAAGTAGCTAAATTGGCTGGCTTCTGCAACCAGACGCATGTTTTGGGTAAGAGAGAAGAGCTTGATGGGTGGTGAAACCCTCCCTGTGGCAGAAGTGGATCTTGGTATTCAAAGACCTTTCTGAAGAGTGCCAGGCACAGCCCTTCCATTTGAGCAGCTTCACTTCTGCTCCCCAAAGCCGAGGGAAGGTGGAATTGGGTCGTTTCTTTGCTTCTCTGGTGCCATATGTGCAGGAAGATGCCTTACTTGTTCCTTACTGATCCAAGGATGATGTATGTAGGAGTAGTCAAAGGCAAAATTGTGTTACATACCCTTATGGCAGCGAGGACCATCCCACTGCCGTTAGCTTGTGTGGCTTTGTCTCCTAGTGCTGTTGGCAGTGGTAGTCCCCTCTGGTAGCACTTCCAGGTCTTACAAGAACACATGACTATGCTTGTTTCTTTTCTTGGAGGTGTTTTGTGCTGTGTGGCTCTGGTGAGACCAGGCCGTTTGGGTGCATAACGTAGGATTTGCATCCAGTGAATGTTACGTAAAAGCTGAGGCAATAAAAACCTGGGCTCCCAGCCTGTCAGCTGGCTGCTCAGCCAGCCTGTGAATACCGCAACGCTGCTTTCTCTGTGTGTCTGAATTTCTGATGAGCTCTAAATGTTAAATGTATGGATTTGGTTTTCCTTCTGTTTCCTAGGAACTTGTAGGTCAGGCTAATTCTGGAACTGAGCTGAATCCCTTAGCAGAGCTTTACCCACTATAAAGATGCTGGAGATAATTTTTCTTCTCATCCAAATCCATTCCGTTACCTCATGGATTGGCAGATGGGAAGGGCTGCTCTTGATGACTTCTATCAGACAGGCTACAGAACTAGTCCTGAGGTAGAAATTTACTGACATATAGCTTACTGTCAGAATTATAACTTAATTTCTCTGTTTATTTGGAGACTTGTGTCACTTCAAAAGTGTGAGCAGTTGATGCATGGAGCAGCTCCCCTGTGGAGAGAGGCTGAGGGAGCTGGGCTGGGTCAGCCTGGAGAAGAGAAGGCTGTGGGGGGACCTCATTGCAGCCTGCCAGTCCCTGAAGGGAGCAGAGACACAGGAGGGGAATCAGCTTGTTCAAGGGCAGAGCCTGGCAGGACAAGGGGGATGGAGTGAAGCTGAAGGAAGGAAGGTTTAAACTGGGTATTTGGGGGGAGTTTTTTATAGAGTGAGAGGTTGGTGGCCCTGCCTGTGGCAGGGGTTTGGAGCTCTGTGATTCTTGGGGTCCCTTCCAACCCAGACCATTCATTCTATGATGCGCAGGATGCTCTGGTTCCTGTTTGTGTCTGTCTGGACAGAAAAATCACTCTTGCCTAATTTTGAACCCAATTATTTATTTCCCATTTAACAATGGGAGAATTGGCATGTCTGGTTTTTTGGGTTTTTTTTGGGGGGGTGCTCTGAGGTACTGCAGGTAGCATAACGCCTAAGGTTGATGAGTGGAAAAAAGGTGTCAGCTAAAAACGTAAAAATTTATGAAAAAATTGAACTTACTTAGTGTCTGACAGTTTTGGCTACCACAAATATTCCAGCAGTGCTATTGCAAATAACTGCTAGCCAGTTATTGACCCGTGTGACCTCTCTGGTTGGGTATTTTGAAAAACAAATTGATAACAGAATATTTTGGGGTAGACAGAGAAGGCCTTTCTTATTAAAACTGAAGGTAGTCAGAGCTGGAAAGTGTAACTTCAGTGGTTTTGTAACACTGGTAATATTGGTGTGGTATTAAAATGCTGTTTGTGGAGTCAGGGGAGGAAGACACATGAGCTTTAGCCTGTTAGCTTTATGGTGGAGGATGGTATTGGGTTGTTAAGTGTTTTCTGGTCTTAAAGGGGGGCTTTCTGTTACAGAAATCTTTTGTCTTCACAAAGTGTGTCTGTAAATGACAGTTGTTTGCCACTTCTGTGATCATTTTAATATTTGGAAATAAGTACAATCTGAGGCTGCTGGTGAGAAGAGCTGTTGAAACTGGGGAGACAAATGCTTGGTAAGTGGATGGTAGGTAGCCTGTGAAACTTGACCTGCAGTGTCTTTGTTGCTTAATTTCTGTGCCTCTCCAACAGAAACTGTTAATTGTGTGATAGTACACGGGGCTTGCCAAATGCCCCTGGGGACTGAGTAAGTCTACAAAGCTTGTTCTCACATGTTAGACCCGACTCAGGTTTTGGGAAGCGACTGGCTGACATCCTTCAGGTTAGCTCATACCCTTCGTTCTGGTCTGTGGGTAAATGGCCACATGGTGTGGGAAGGCAAGTAGGTTTCTGGTTATTTTTTTTCCCCATTTATTATAAAACAGCCTAGTGGCAAGGGGTGGTTGCCATTGCAAGCTTCACGATGATGGTACACAAGGGATCCTTTAATTCTGGTCAGGTAAAGTACCCAGAGAAAGGCTTTGAGTGCTTGTTGTTGGTGCCCATCAACTGATGGAAGGAGGCCGGCCCTGGTTTTGCTTTGACACCTTCTGATTGTAGACGTTGTGGTTAACATTTCCTTCCTGAAATACTCAGAGAATCCAGGTAGGATGGCTGGATCACACAGGAGCCCCGTGTTTCAGTGGCTCTCTGAGCACATTCTCAACTCGTGTGATTCTTACGTTGATGGTGTTGAATGCATGTGTTATGGGATTATTGTGAGCGAGGGATTCTCTTGTTTAAGAGAAAGGGAGGGTTCCCAGCCTGTAGCAGGTAGAGTGTTTCACTTGTTATTTGACAGGACCACGGTGAATGTGTGTGGAATTTCAGTTACACAGCTGTCCTTGAGGATCCCTCCTAGGAGATGAAAGCTGCTGCCTCCATGGCAGTAGGCCTTTGCTCCTAAACAGGATTTTTCATTATGTCCAGGCAGGTTCCTTGCCTGCTGTAAAGAGCTGGTGAAGCGCTGGAGTTCTGTGGCCAAAAGGTGTTATTTGTGGATGGAGTTGCTGTCCCAGCCTATCCATTTCTCTGATGGCATCAGTGGATGCAGAGTCACCCACTGCCGTTGACGGGCTGGTTGTGAAGTAACCGCCCAGCTGGCAGTCATTGCTCTGACCCATCAGCCAGTCCAGGTCATGAAAGAACAGGCACTGTACGACTTGAGCTTCCTGAAGCTGCGTTCTGACCGCAACTGGATTTTCTAACAGCAGCAGCTGACAACTAGATGGCTTGCAAAGCCCCTTCTTTCCCAAGTCAAACTTTATTGTAGAAGCATTATCTAACAAGGTGCAGTTGGAATGAAGACTTGTTTCTGTACTGGTTATGACAGCTTTAATGATGCCGATGCTATTAAACCATAAGAAGGAAATAGCATCCTTACTTTATCTGGGCAACAGTGGTGTTTTCTTTCTGAAAGCAGGTTCAGAATCTCCCCGCTCTGCTTCTGAGTAGGACTGAGGTTTGTTTGAAGGCCCCAAGTCTGTTGAGAGACACAAAGTCCGGCTGGGTGGCTGGTCATTAGACAACCTGGTCTGTGGGATGTTTCCATCTGTTGTGCTCCTTTCACCCATGGTACCCTGTGAAGACTGTTTTTTCTATATGTTTTTGTTCTCTTCTGTGCATCACAAGGTTGCAAAAGCTTTTGCTGGTCCACAGGAGCCACTGGGTCTTCTGGTGGCTTAGGTTGAGCTGTCCTGTATGGAATACGTTAGAGGTTTCTTCCTAAACTGAATTTGGGAATAGTCCCAGTTACAACAACATCAATGTTTGAGTCATCCTATCACATTAGTGTAATTGCAGTGGGGACAGTAAAGACTCTTGTAGTTAGCCTTGTTGGGTTGCTACAGTGAAAAACGACGTTACACACTTTTCCTACTGTTGGTTTTTTTACATAGGCCCCTTTTAAATTCTTTTTTTTTTTTTTTCAATGAAAAGTCCATTTTCCAAAAAGGGGACTGACTGTCACCTCACCTGTGGGAACAGTTGAGTTTATTATCCAAACCTTCCTTGGTAAAGTTCACTCATAAACTAAGGGTTTAAGAGATGGCAGTTAACGTAGATGGTGGGAAGAGCTGAAGTCCTGCTCTAATTTGTGAGAGAAAACCGAATTGACACACTTTCTGTTTCCTGCCATGCTTGACAGGCTGGATGATCAGTGTTAATTATTTTGTTTCCCCTCTGTTTTGGAAGTTAATGGTTGTGGGGCTCTTTTGCCCCTAAGCTCTACAGTCAACCCAGCCTTGCTGGAAAGGTCTGTCAGGTTGGTGGAATAACACGATGTACCGTGGTTTTCATGGGTAATGCACTTTCCATTTCGCTCTGATCCCCACTCTCCCACCATACTGATTTTCTATCAGCGTTATACTGTCCCCACCCCCATCTTCTGGAACACAGGAAGGTGAGCAAGGTGTCTTGTCTTAGCTGAGAGTGTCCTTGCACTTTGTATCTTTAGCTGCTTCCAGTGAAAACAGTCCTGTGAGCAGTGAGGATGTGCAGAAGACGTGAGGACATCCAGTTGTATTTTGACATAGCATCACAGAATCACCTGGGTTGGAAGAGACCCTTTAGATCACCGAGTTCACCATCGCCTAACCCTGACCATCATGAATCATGTCCTTAAGCACTAAGGATATCTGTGGCTTCCAACTTCAGTGTGGTGGTGATGTACTTAGGGGCTTACAAAAAAAAAAAATAAGGACTAAATCTGCTGTGGTGCTGTCTTTGTAACTTGGAGGAAACAGAAGGTGCAGCCAGGAGATCTGGGAGTGCTAGGCTGTCATCAGCTTTGTTTCCAATCAAAGCAGAATTTCAAACTCAACCAGTTAGGTAGTTGGGGCTTTATTTTTGGTCTTCAAGATTTCTGCTGTAGTTTACCCATGTTTAAATTATTCTCCTCAGTATTTGAGTAGAAGAATGTAAAGTACTCTTCATCTCTGTTGGAACTAATTCTGCATTGATGGTTGACTGGAGTTGCTGGAAGTTGAGCTTGAATACTGAAGTTGCAGCTTGCTGTGTTCTTGGGAGAGTCCTTAATTGCTGGGCTGAATGGCAATGGTAACAACTGGAAGATGCTGGGGTTCGTGTAGCTGAGACATGGGTAACGTCTGTCATAAATTCCTTTAGGATTTTTTCAGATGGGATCCTGGGCAGGCTGCTCTACCTGACCCCACAGGAGTTGGGAGGCTTGAACTGGGTTAAACTCGAGGCGTCCTTTCCAGCTGGAGCTGTTCTGGGGCAGAGGGCTGGTCTCTCAGCCTTGTTCCTCTTCTGTTCTTGTATGGAGGTTAAATCCCAGTGAGAATCAGGGTGGTGCTAACCTGTACGTTAAGAGAATTAAAGGAAATATATTTTCTCCCAGGTGTTCTCATGCAAAAGTAAGCTTCCTTGAAATCATTAATTTGTGAATTAAATTTAATTTAATTTTTTTTAAATTGCTATTGAGCACTGTCCTTCCTGAGTTCTACCCCCGTATCCTTCCCCCCAAACCTGGCTCAAGCTCTGCCGTTCTTGAGAACGCAGAAGTGTTTTTCCCCCACTTGCTAGTTCAAATGGTTTCTGTAAGAAGTTGTTGGGGGGATTTTGTGATGTGTTTGTTTGTTTGTTTGTTTGTTTTTTTTAAGAATAAACTATTCCTCCAAAATGAGATGTCATTGATGAAGGGCTGTGGGGCAGTTTTTGGGCTGAACAATATGACACGAGAGCCAGCTTGGTAACACCTCGTTCTGCTCAGGTATAGATGCATCACCCAGTTCTGTTACAGGAAGAAAGACCATTTATTGTACCTGCATGCAAATACAAAATATTACAGTCGTTTGGTTATAAGGGACCTGTGTGTTTAGCTCAGAATGAGTCTCAGAGTGTTTGACAGTGTCGCTGGCACGAGGTTCGTAGCTCTCAAGGAAGTCTTAAGCTGCGGCATTCCCGCTTCTCTTGAAGCCGTGGTTGCAGACCCAGATTTGAAGGTCCCAGTAAGATGTAAGCATCTGGTTGTCCTGTGCTAAGGTGGAAGAAAGCAATTCTGCAATGCAGGGGTCGGGGGACTGAGCTGAAATCTGTGGCTGAATCATTAAAGCTTCCACATCATCATCATCATTTCCTACCTTCTTCTTACTGTTTTATTACCCACTTTGTTCTTTCTCGCTGTTTTTTCCCCAGCAAAGCTGCAGAGAGGGGTTTTCTTTGTTATAGCCCCTCCCCTGAAGTCTTGTTGAAAAATGCAGCATTGTTGTGTCTCGCTTCAAAACAAGTGCCTGACCTCCCTGCCTCCAGGATTTGCTCTGCTAACTCTGGGGTCAGTATGTACATAGATGGGGAAACATCTGGTGTGGACAGGTGTCTGGTTTTATGGTGGTGTGCTGGGGCTCAGCAGCAGCTCTGTGCGTTACCTGATGTCTGAAAGAAGTGGTTTGGACAAGTTTGATTTTAATTTATTTTATTAACTCTGTTTTAATAACCCGATTTCTTTTAAACCTCCTTGAATATTTCTTTGCGTCTTCCTCGTCTCTTGTAGTGGGTGTCTATGATAAGCTTACTGACAAGACAGTGAAGAAAGAAGCAGCTCTTGGTCTTCCATGTCATGCTTCTCTTAAAAGACAAGATCTAGCTATTTTTTTGACTCTGTTTGCCCCTTTAAGATGACTAGCTGGTGAATATAGTTGAGCCTTATCACTTCACTAGCAAGAACTTCTTTTTCAGTGTTCCTTCTGGATGCCAGCAAAAAAGGTCTGAAAAACTGTGCCTCTTCTAATATTTGCTATTTATGGACACTGAAAACATACTAAAAGTTTATGTCAATAATTGTTTGCATATTAAAGTTTCAAAGATAGATGAAAATAATCTTTTGTTATGTGTTTTTATTATAATTCATCATGGCTCAAATTTTTGAGCTTTATTCCTTTTTCCCAGTTTTCTTGCTGCTTTCTGTGGTAAGCTGACCCTGGCTGGAGGTCAGGTGCCCCCCAAAGTGGCGCTGTCACTGTCCACCCAATCTGAACTGGGGAGAGAAAATAGAAGGAAAGGTTTGTGGGTTGAGATGGGGACAGGGAGAGGTCATTCAGCAGTGACGATCACTGCTCCTCCCCATCCTCCATGGGCTGCAGAGTGGACCCTGCCTCACCATGGTCTTCTCCAGGGGCTGCAGGGGAATCTCTGCTGCAGCGCCTGGGACACCTCCTGCCCTTCCTTCTGCACTGACCTGGGGGGCTGCAGAGTTGTTCCTCTCTCAACTTCTCACTCCTCTCTGGCTGCAAAAACTGCTCCTAGGTTGAGGGTTTTTTTTTACCTCCTTGACTCTGTTACACCAGAGGTGATGCCACCATCGATGATGGGCTCAGCCTTGGACAGCTGTGGGTCGGTCTTGGAGCCAGCAGGTACTGACTCTGTGAGTGAACAGTTACTTGAGAAGAAAGTTATGAGGGTAGCATCTCCTTCATCCTCAAGTCATCATTCCACGCTAACGTGGGCACTGCTGATTCCAGTTCTCAAGCTGCTGCTGAGGTCTGAAGGGTGTGTATGTGTATCCCGCTGGAAAGAAGCAGTGCTGGCTGGGATTGTGCGACCTTCTCTTTTGTGTTGTGGTTTGGGGGCACCCTGCTGCTGCTGCAGGAGCTTTTTCTTCCCATGTCCCCCCCAGTTTGTGCGCCAGAGCCGCAGTGTTTCCAATGAGGACCTTTGTGCTTGTGTCCCTGCCTACTGCAGGCCGGGGCCTCCATCCCTCCCCAGGCTCTGGGTTGGGTGCTCTTTTATCCGGCACCTCAGCTAGAGAAGGGAATTCCCACCCTTGAGTTTTTATCTTGGGCTGCATCTGGTGCCTGTCTGATGCTCTGATTACAGTTGCAGCAAGTTAACGTGTAAGTGAATTTCTTTCTTGTCTTTAAAGTGATTCAGTGAGTTGAGTTGGTTTGGTGGTGCAGCCAGATGGGCTCAGGGCTGGTTGGGAGGGTTGGGTTGAGGGGAGAAGGATGAAGGAGGATCCCAGAACTTCAGCTTAGCTACAACATGAATCCATACCTAAAATAAATTTCTTCAGTGTCTGCCTGTATCTGTGCTCCTGTTCCTTCAGAGCTAGCCTGGATTCAGCCTGGATTGAAGCATTGCCCTTGCTGGTTGTAACTTTGTTTTGTCCTAGAACTTTGAATCTGAAAACTCCCATAAATCATAGTGCAAGATCAGTACCACAGTGTCCCACAGAACTGTGGTTAATCAGATACATGGAAAATGCAAGCCACTCGGTATTTTATCAGGTAAGGTTTAAAAAAAAAAAGCTATTTGCACCTGAAAACCTGTACTGGTTGGTGGTCTGACTGTAACTCCAGGGCCTTCAGCCCCATTCTGCCATAAAAAGGTTCCTGCAGGACAGCCCAGGGACTGCAGCTTTTTTTGGGAGGCTGGGAGGTTGTGTTCTGCATTTTCCTGTTGCAACAAGAACCGTAGGTAGGAGGAGGCCAGCGATGAAGGGTGTTATGTCCTACAGACGATGGCAGTGCAGTGGGGAGGCTGAACAGAGCAGCCCTGTGAAGAAGGGTGCAGAGATGATGGACAGGTGTTTTTTCTGTGCAGAGCAGATTCTGCTCACAGGCACTGTGCAAAGTCCACTCTGGGGGAGCAGCCCTGAGTTTCCCCCTTCTTCAGGCTGTAGTTTCTTGTCTGTTGTGTGAGCTTCCACTGCCCCAGCAGACCTCCCTGCTCTGGGCACGCAGGCTGCTGGTGGGCCCATCCGTGGGTGCAGCTGTGTGCCCTGTGCCTGAGCAGTGCCACGCTGCGCGCTTCGGCTGGCTTCTGTCCCCTGTGCCACCCTGCACCTTTGCAGTGGTGATCCTGAGGTAAACAAAGCCAGCAGGAGTTGGATCTGGCTGCACCGCGCCATGACCTGTGGCAGCCGCGGGAGTTTGACCTTTGATCGCTGCTCTGGCCTCTTTTTGGCAGAGACAATCTGCGTGCCCAAATTAAAGCAGGGAGAAGCTGAGGGCTAAGAAAGTGTGTTAGTGGGCTTTGTTAACTTCCAGGATCGCTTTGCTTCCTGGTATGAAGCCAAAACTCTGCAGAAGTCCTACAGCATGAGGTCCCTGCCTTATGTTGTGAGTAGTAAGGATTGCTATGGAAAAGCAGGACTCCATGGTGGCACAGCAGGCGTGTCGGACACATGTCATCAAAGCACACTGGGAGGCAGGGTTAGGAAAAGATGTTTGGGATCACTGGTGAGGGGGGGAAACTTTTGTTTACAATCCCATGTTGTTGAACAAAAATATTTAAGTTTCTTGTTACAGATGTTTATGTACAGTTTGTATTTGGTGGAAATCACTTCAGTTTGCAAAGACTGTTTCCAGAGATCAGAGCTCAGTAAAAAGAGTTTTTCCCCCTTTTTTTTTTTTTTTTCCACCAGAAATGGTATTTGAATACACAAAGCAGTGGGCCTTGGGTGTCTTTCTCTAGTTTTTCTTTCATTTACTGAGTAACAAGCCCTAAGAAATTTAAAAGTTAAGCTTGCAGTACATGCCTTGGGAATCAGAACTGTCCTTGGGACTGCTCATTCTTGCTCTCTGCCTTTTCTGCTGCCCTTGGGTTATATGTGTGCCTAGTAAATGGAATGACCTTGAAACTTCTTAGCACTCAGACTGATGAACCCTGAGTCGCTCCTGAGGTAGGAGGTAGAGGTCTTCTGGTTTGGGTTTTTATTCCTTGCTCTAGTGCAAGCCCACTGCCGCTCCATGAGCGTCTATGTTAGGACCTCTCACTCTGGAGTTTCTCCATGCTTGACTCCATATACTCAGCTGATTTTTTGATCTATGGTTATGGTTTATAGAATCATGGAAAGTGTTAGGTTGGCAGGGACCTTCAAAGCCCATCTAATCCAAATGTTTGCAGTAAGCAAGGCCATCTTCACTAGACCAGGTTGCTCAGAGCCCCATCAGTCCCGGCCTTGAGTGTCTCCAAGGATGGGGCCTCCTCCACCTCTCTGGACAGCTTGGGATAGTGATCCATCACCCTCTTAATAAAATGTTTCTTCCTGCTTACTTTCTGAGTAGTCATTCTCTTTTCTTCAGCGTCTCAGTACTTGGTCATCTTAAATTCCTTTTTACCTGGTATCTGGCACTTGCTCTAACTCTTGTCTGCTGCTTTGTTTTCGTTTCCTCCTGTGTGGAGGAAAACCTAACAGCATGCTATTCCTTTCTGGCTTGGGATGATAGGACAGCTGAGATCAGTTTAAAGCAAGTGACAAACGGAGAAGTTAGTTATTCTTTGCTGGTGCTAGCTAAGAAGTATTTATTTTACTACTTTCTCCTCCCTGGGTCAGTTCCAAATAGGCTGCTGCTTTCTGAAAAAGCCTTCTTGTTGTCCACTGAAAGCTTGCAAAATCTTGTGTGGGAAGGAATTCGGGAGTGTGCAGGGGGATGATCCAGATGGACCTTGCTGATGCTGTTTCTGCCAAGTGCAGTCCCCTGCTACCTGGGGAAGGTGGGAGCTTGAGACACAAGGAAGCTCTTCCTGACGAGGGGAAGCGAAGGGGCAGGCACAGATCTCCTCTCTTTGACCCTGAAGGAACAGCATGAAGCTGTGCCAGGGGAGGTTCAGGAAGAGGTTCTGTGCTGAGAGGGGGGTCGGGCACTGGCACAGGCTCCCCAGGGAAGGGCTCACAGCCCCGAGCAAGGAGCATCTGGGCAATGCACTGACTTGGCTGGCCTTGTGTGGAGCCAGGAGTGGAACTCTGTGATCTGTAGGGATCCCTGCCAACTCCTGGATATTCTGTGATTCTGTGATTCTTTGTGCTGGATGGTTACTGCTTTAGACAGCCAGAAAAATGGCATGAGAAGACCTCAGGACATTGTGTTTACATGTTCACATGGAGAACCAGGGGCGCTTCTATCAGGGGAGCGTGTACCTGTGTTCAGAATGGATGCTGAAGCAAGCTCTTATTAATTCCTAAACTTTCTTAGGTCCTAATTAACAACTGTTGTCTCACCACAGTTCTCTTGGGTTTTTCAGGGAAGTTTCTGATGTGAGGGCTTTCTCATGACGCTTACTGGAGAGCCCTGAGTACACATGAATTTATTAGAGGAGGTTCTGGGCAGCTGGTCCTCTAACTACTGAGGGCAGTTTGAAAGGGAGGCCTGAAAGTTGAAATCAATATCAAACCTCTCACTTAGCAGAAGAAAATCATGTTGATGCCTTTCACCTTTTTTTGGTGTTTCCAGTAGATTTTACTGGATCTTGGCACTGCGTTAATAGCATTACTGGTTTCCAGTTCTGTAGGAAGGGACTTCACGGGCAGCTTTTGTAGTGAATTTTATTCTTGCTTTACACCAAAGAATAATGGTAGGACCTTAAGGAGAATCTGTGTGCAGAATACGGACTCTAACATGACTTTATCTGGTTTTCCTAGCTGCAGTGGCGTAGAGATTTTCAGGGACACTGCTGATGGCCGATGCAAGTCATCAGAATTTCTTGAATTCAGTCTTTTTTTCTTGTGGGATGCAAGTTGAAGTAGTGTTGCTTGCTACACTATTGGGGAGAGGGTGCCTTAGCAACTGTGAAAACTTTAGAATTTTAAACTCTTGAAATATCTTTCTCAACTTGGGAACTAAAATTACTTTCTAAATTTGAGTAAATCAGTTTAGCTGCTGAAAGAAGACTTGAGTACCTAATACAAATACATGAGACTGTGAAATTATTATCCACTTGTATCAGTTGTTGAGTGTTTTTAACTCCATGGCTTATGGGATACACTGAAAAAAAAAAAAAAAAAAAAAGATGATTATGGAAAACCATGGTGCCAGTGTTCTGAGTGAAGCTAAAAATGGAGCATCTCACTTTGGAAGCACAGGAGGATATAGCCACAAATACAGGATTATTGGGATGTTCTCAGACAGTCCAAGGTAGATACTGGAAAACATGTAAAAATCAGACAAGCTTTACAGCTTGGGGATATTGAAAAGTTTAAAATTGCTGAAAATGGAGCTGTTAATAATGGTATGCCAAAACAAGCTTCTTGGGAAAGGAGTTGCGTTTCCAGAAGAGGAATCTTGTACAAATATGTATCATAGAATATCCTGAGTTGGGAGGGACCCATAAGGATCATCAAGTCGAACTCCTGTGTGTCTATATATATTTATAAAATACACTCCATATCTGTATGTGGTAATACAAAGATGGCACTGGGCAAGTACTATCAGGAGTGGAAAAAAATTAAATACCGAATAACCTTTATTATGAGAAAATTATGTTGGGCACTTTACAGATTGATTTAAATATTTCAAACTCATGAGTCGGGGGAGTTGAGGGTAACTTGGAATGTAGGTTTTTACAGGTTCACAGAGTCGTAGGGGTCAGAAGGGCCCCTCAGAGCCCATGGGGTCCAACCCCCTGCCAAAGCAGGGTCCCTAGGACAGGGCACACAGGGCGGTGTCCAGACGGGGCTGGAATCTCTCCAGAGAAGGAGACTCCACACCCCCTGGGCAGCCTGGCCCAGGGCTCCCTCACCCTCACTGGGAAGAAGTTCTTCCCCACATTGGGGGGGAACTCCCTGTGCTCCAACTTGAGCCCATTGCCCCTTGTCCTGTCCCCACAGACACTGAGAAGAGGCTGCGCATGTCCCCTGTGTCCCACCCTTCAGCTCTTGATCCCCAGTGATCAGATCCCCTCTCAGGCTGCTTCTCTCCAGGCTGAGCAGCCCCAGCTCCCTCAGCCTTTCCTCACAGGGGAGATGCTCCAGGCCCTTCAGCATCTCCATAGCCTCTTCTGCACTCTCTCCAGGAGATCCCTGGCTGTTTTTGTACCAGGGAGCCCAGAACTGGATACAGAACTCTTGCCAAACTTTTGTAGGGTCTAACTTTTCCAAGAGTAAAAAGCAGAATGCTGTCATGAATGTATCAAAGTCGTGGAAGGTAAGGGGATAGTAGCTCTGCTGGGTTTGTTCCCCCCCCCCCCCCCCCCCCCCCCCAGCCTTGTATTCATCAAGATTGGAGAAAGAAGAGTGGGGAACTTGAGAAACCGAATCATGTTGTAATGAATGGGCAAGGCAAGTGAAACTTAGCACTTGTTCAGGTCATGTCAGCGGCTTCTCTGTATTAGATTAGCAGGAATTTAATTGATTTAAAATTCCCCATCTGTTTATAAAATCCAGTAAGGCTGTTTAAGTGTCTTCTGATCATCAGTCAAAGTGAAGGGACTAATTACAGCTATTTGAGATCTTTAGCTCTAAGAATATCTGAATTTTGGTTTTTGTGTTGGCAATGTAGGGCCTTCTTTATTCCAGTCCAAAGTAACGTCAAGCCCTGAAGCATTTGTCGGTTGTGAACAGGAACAGCTTTGTCTTGTGAATGATTAAACCAATTATTCAAACAATTTAAATGTGATTTGGGGTGCCTGCCAGAAAATACCAGTGTGTTTCATTTGATAGCTCAGAAAGCTGTAAAAAAGTGGTAATTGAAATGGTCACCATGTCAAGAGATGGCCCTGAATCAGAACTGTGTGTTATGTAGTGGCTTGTGTTTGGGGCAAAATAACTGCCGAATCAGCACTTCCAGGTAGCATGGGCTGGTTTTGGCATTTTTGGGGATGTATGACTATACCCCTGTCCTTTCTGGTGACAATAAAAAATAAACCTTGATTTGTTGTGCTTTCCTGAACATGCAGTGTCCAGATTTCACTGGTACCTCAGAAATTAAAAACACTCAAACCCTTTTTGATGAGCACTTATGTAAAACAGATTATTTTAATTTTTTTTCTTCTTTTTTTGGTAAATAAGTGGACTGGAAATGGAGTTCAGATAGCCTGCTGAGTAAGTTTTGATGGAGCAAGTATTGCAGTGTGAAACAGAGTGGATGTGTCCTCTGTGTCATGTTGCCCCTGTGCTGCCATTCATCCTCTCCCTTCAGTGCTCCCCATCCGTGAGCTCTTGCCTTGCCTGGAGGCCCACTTGCTTGACCTTTGGAGGAAGAAGCCCCAGCTGCTCTCCAGCACACACTGCTTTGTATCTCAGCTCCCAAACTTACAGGTTGGTTGGTCTGAGCATCAAGTGGTTTAAGGTGCTGCTGTTGGCCCTGACCTTGGGTTAGGCTGGCAGAACCCTTCGGTACCACGGCCTCCCTCAGCCCTTGCGGCTACGGCGGCCAGTGGCACCTGGGGTGAATGAGGGGGGTGGTCAGGAGAGGGCCTTCTGGTGAGGCTGCACCTGGAACGTTGTGTCCAGTCCTGGGCCCCTCAGCTCCAGAAGGACACAAAGAGCCCAGCGCAGGGCCACCAAGGTGATGTAGTGGAGCCCCTTCCTCATGAGGAGAGGCTGAGGGAGCTGGGCCTGGAGCAGAGGGGACTGAGGGGTGACCTCACTAATGTTTATCAATATGTAAAGGGCAGGAGGCAGGAGCCCAGAGCCAGGCTCTGCTCAGGGCTGGCAGTGACAGGACAAGGGACAATGGGTGCAAGCTGGAGCAGAGGAAGCTCCGTGGGAATGTCAGGAGGAACTTTGTCACTGTGAGGGTGACTGAGCCCTGGGACAGGCTGCCCAGAGAGGCTGGGGAGTCTCCTTCTCTGGAGACACTCAAACCCCACCTGGATGTGCTCCTGTGTGATGCAGTCTGGGTGATCCTGCTCTGGCAGGGGCGTTGGACTAGATGATCTTTTGAGGCCCCTTCCCACTCCTAACGCTCTGTGATTCTGTGATTTGGAGCTTTTGTCAAGGCTTTGTGAGGCAAATGTCAAAATCTATTGCTTTCAACCAGGACAGTTGCAGTGTGAGTTTCCCATGTGGAAACTTCTATGTTTCAGTCTCTTAAAGAGATTGAGTAAAAAATGCAATTTATCAGTAGATAACTTTATTCTGCATATACTTGGAAGCTGTTTTAATACAGGTTGTACAAGGTGAAACCAGATCCAGGTATTATCTTTGAAGATACCAACCTCTGTGCAAGCAATGACATCTTTTCCTTTTAATTTTTTTTTTTTTTTTTAACTCTTGTGTGGTCCTGTTTTCTGTGCTGCATCCAGTCCAAAGCATTCAAGGTGGTGTTGCTGCTTCATCAGGTTCTGAACACCAGTGAGAACTCTCATGGGGATCTTGGTGGAACTTTTGAAATAAATCTGCTGTCAGACTAAATTTGAATCTAGAATCAGGTGGGTGTTTTTGTCCTGTACTGTATCTGAACAAGACCATTATGAGTATAAACAAATAACATATTTCCCGTTTTAGTATGAAAAAGTTGGAACACGTGGTGCCAGCCTAGTAACTCTGTCTAACCATGACCTTCCTGTTCATATGCTTTTGCATTTGGAAGTCTGTTCTATCTTGGCAAAAATATCAGAAAACCACAACACAAAACTATTGAATATTCTGTTCATTGAACAATGTCTCTTCAGTGCACTGGGTTGAGTCAGAGCTCTTGTTGAAAAATAAATGTGGTCATGTATATTTTCCCACAGCTGGCACACAGGGGACTATGTTGGGTTGAATGGACAAGCTTAAATCTGGTCCTTTTGAACTCTTTTGTATTTGTAACTGGAATGTTTGTGCAGATGTGCCCTTTGGGCAGTCGGCCTTGGCGTGTGAGTACTAGGGAGCACTGTGTGCAGTGGGGCTTCGCTGAGATGGCGTCAAATATGTGAAGTTCCTGAAGTTCTTGGATAAGTACTGTTTTAAAGGAATTTATTGCAATCTCTTTAGTTTAATGAAGAGATTCCAAGTGATTAAGTGATTAGTAATCACTTGGATCAGTGTTAAGGATCTCTAGGGGAAAGCTGGTGTTAATGGAAGAGCTTGAGGAAACTGTTTAGTATTAAGCTGAAGAATTTAGGTGTTTCACCAGTGGCTGAGGACAGTGTAGTCCTTGCTGCTGGGTATTTCCTCTTGCACTCTGCAGTGGAACTGCCCTGTGTGTGAATAGTGGGACTCGACAGGCCTTGCAGCGAGCCAGTTGGGATCGTTCACCCCAAAGAGACCTGGTTTTCTCCGCCCATTGCAGTGGGGTTGCCTGAGAACGGTGGGGAGTTGTGGCAGAAGCGTTTTGGGGCGCACTGAAGAGAGCAGGTCTGTCTCTTCCAGCTGCAGTCCCGCCTTGTGCAACCGCACCCTTTGCCTCCGTGCCAAGGGGAGAAATAGTTAGTCTGCCGCACCCCTCCTCAGCCACCCTCTGGATGAACCAAAACAATTTCTGGCACCTTGAAATGTCATTTCAGCAGCCCCTGCGTTAGCAACGGCACCGAGCGCGCGTGCCATGGTTGGTAGGAGCTCTGCATGAAGCTGTGTGGTATGGGCATGGAGAGTGTGGGACAAGGAAAGGACCCACCTCCTGAGGGAGTTGCCTGGCCATGACACTTGGTGTTCTTCGAACAGTCACATCTTCTGTGTCCTTTACTGCTAATTCCTTGTACGGAGATGCGACAGTGAGGGTACGGTTACCCAACAGGAACTAAGATCATGGACAGCTTGCTTCTGCCAAAGAGAGAGCTGTTCCAGCTCATAAGCTGAACAGCAAACTTGCCTGGCATGGTGTGAAGGGGTCTGTCTGTGTGTTAGCTTGCCAAGTCAGTGATATGAGTGAGCATACTTTGCAACCAGGTGAGGACCAGCACTGGCATTTGGGGGGTGCAGTTGTTGGGAGTTACCAGCAGAGCTGCATCTTTCAGCAGCAGTAACCTGTTAAATTGGGTGAGGTGTGTTGTGTGTCCAGACTTGGAGAAAGGAATCTGTTTCTTTAATGCTATTTTTAATCCTGTTTCCCTTAGGATGCTTTGGCTTTGACTTGGGAACTTAGGTACTTCCTACACTCTTGTGTTTCACACCTACTGACTTTGAGATCCTTCACCTGCCTGTTGCTGCTGTTGAAACTCCAAGTTGAGAGAAGGTGGACAATCTCTTGAGATGCAGATGTTTTGCTGGTCTCCTACTGCCGATCAGCAGCAGGTGAATGCTTTCCTCTTTCTAACCTGAAGCCAGACTTTCTCTGCATAAGGAGTGTTTTGGCAGAAAGACAGCATTATGGTTTGGAGAAAGAAGATCTGAAAATACAGAGAGCTGTTGAAGTAGTCATTCTCTCCAGCATGATTTACAAAGAACTGTTTCCCAGGCTCAAAGAAACTGGCCATCATGAAATTTGGCAGGTTGTAATAGAGCAATGCTGTTTTCTGTACCTGGAGGCAGGTGAGATGGTGATGCTATGAACAGTACGAGAATGGATGAGGAGAGATTTTCTGTAGGTAAAAGTGTTGTCATTCCCAGGTTCAGAGCACAGAAACATTAATAAAATGATCAAAAAGTGACCTGTTGAGATTAAAAGAAGAATAATTATATCAAGGACAAAGGAATCCCAAGAAATTATCAAATGTGTTGGGTTGGCAGGGACCTTCAAAGGCCACCCAGTCCCACCCTGCACCGAGCAGGGGCACCTTGAACTGGAGCAGGTGGCTCAGAGCTTCATCCACCCTGACCTTGGATGTCTCCAGGGATGGGGCCTCCTCTACCTCTCTGGGCACCCTGTGCCAGGGTCTCATCACCCTCAGAGGGAAGAGCTTCTTCCTCATGTCTCCCCTGAACCTGCCCTGCTCTAGTTTAACCCATCTCCCCTCGTCCCATCGCTCCCTGCCCTTACACACAGTCCTGCCCAGCTTTCCCATAGGTCCTTCAGGGACTGGAATATTGGAGCATAATCAATATAAATATCCCACAATTCCCAAATGTTTTGGGAAAGGCAGAAGCACTTAAAGGAGATCCCTGCTAGGAACAGGGAAGGGATAGAAGATGCACTTTTTTTCAGGTGTCATTGAAGATGCTAAGTGTTGTCCACTGGACTTAGAAAATGTTAAGTGAGCAACTTAAGTCAGATTGTATGCACAAGCCCTCAAAAAAGCGAGGGAGGAGGGTGGTAGAGGAGGTCTTTGAACTGTCCATGCCCCTTATCTCCAGAGAAATTGTCCAGAAGATGGAGCCAGGCATTTCTGAGCAGTGCATGCAAGGTGAGACACAGTGGGCTTAAAGTGAAGGAGGAGAGAGATCTGGCTGGATATAAGGAGAAGGATTAGGGGTTGGCCTTCGTAACATGAGGGTGATTGGAATTCTCAGGGAGGTCATGCAGCCTCTGTGCTGGTTTTCAGGATCCAACTACGTGGACACCTGAGCAGCTGTGCCTTATCTCTTAATTTTTCTGCTTTTAGCAGGAAGTTGGGCTAGATACCTCCTGAGGCCCCTTCTAGCCTGAGCGACTCTCCAATTCTGTGTTCATTTGTTGGTAGTGCTAGAAGGAGTGTGAAGAGAGGAATGAATTTCATGAAGGCATAGCTTGAGAGCCAGAGGAGAAAAGGAAGCTTACGAGGAACCCTCCACAGTTTTGAGAGAGCCATTGCATGGGTGGTTTGGAATGAATTAGGATGCCTTAACGAACACAGCTTCTAACTGGTAATAGATGAGTGTATCCTAGGGCAGAACGAGGCCTGTGTGAATGGGAAAGACTTGAGGATCTCTATTGTTTGTCAGGAGTAACTAGCCAGTAGCTACCATGTCTGGGGGAATCCCCCATGTCGCAGTGCTTGCAGGCAGTGATGTGATAGCAAGCTGGGAAGATCAGAAGTCACTATGAATGACTTAAAAGCAGCTTAATTATACAACTTTAAGAATGCAGTTATAAATATAACTGCTTCTGGATTTGCAGCAGTTTCAGTTAATTTTTCCAGGTTTGGCCTAATTATAGAACCTTTATTTTTCTCATCAATTGGCACCTGAATAGTTTTTAGATTCCAGTGGGAGAAGAAAAGGTAAATAGCTAAGTAGCTTGCTAAGGAGATTTAGATTCAATGCAACCAAAAATATATGAACACAGGGCCAAAGGAGGTCCGTCCATATGCTGTATTCTGGGAAGCAGCAGTCACAAAGCATAGGAAGAAGTGGTGCATGATCAGTTGCCACAGGTTCTCTGCAGTCTTGTGGCGTTCTCCATGCCAGAGCATGACACAAGCCTGAGCTTGGCCAGGGTGATTCTGTGCTGGTAAGTTCAGGTACTGCCAAGATGGGGAGCTCTGAGCAAGTTAGATGTCAGGGTGGAATCAAATGGGTCCTGCTTAGTATCTGTGGTTTGATGTGGATGCTATTGAAGCCATTTGCATAAGAAGAGGAAGTGATTGTACAAGACTGAGGGTGGGAGATGCGAGGAGCTGGATGTCTGTGGGAGAATTTTTGTGGGTGTTCTCAGTGTACAGCTGGCCAAGAGGGCTGATGTTTATGCTGCAGGCGTTGGTGGCACTCAGGGATAGGTTATAGGAGCTTTCTGAAGTAATGCCATGCCCATCTGCCACTGGGAATCTCTCCGCTTCTGCTGCCTGCAAGCTGGGAAGACAAGGAGATGGCAGAGTAAGTTCAGGAATTGGGCTTGGTAGTTCTGTGTTGACTGAGCTTATTAGAGAGGCTAATTAGTGCTTCTGTGGAAAACAAAGGTGATGAGAGCTCTCAAAGCTAGCACAGTAAGAAGCAATGGCTGGAAACAACTTTAAAGGCAAAGCAAGTGCACCTTGTTTTAGTGGTAGGAAATACTGGAACACGTGAAGATAGAATGAGATGCGCAGGGAAAATGCTGCTGTTCAGGTGCTGCTGTTGAACTTGAGTTGAAACCCAGAGTGACATAAAGGTCTGCGGTGGGGGAGGATGGAGCTAGATAAACCTTCTGCCTGCGTGGCGTTGACCAACCCTGAGAGCCTGGCCTCAATAATAAAGTTACATACCTGGTTTTGCTTAGTAAGTAGAGGAAGGTCTTGTAAGCTTAGTGGGGATTTGTCTTAATGACCACATCCCTCATTTTGGGGTAGGTCTTGTTAAACTCCAGCTCAACACAAGTTGGTTTTGTTAATCTTGGAAATACCAAGTTGCAAACAATACACCAGTCCTAACTCCAGCTTTGAGACAGGCCTTGTCCATGTGAGCTGGGGACTCCTGACTAACAAACACAAGATTGCAGCAGGAAAAATTCATCATTGGTGAAATTAACTTGACCTTTGGGTTGGTTGTTTTTTTTTTTTTTTTACTCTTCTAGATTAATCTTTTAGCTGCTGCATTCCAATGAAGTGACAGCTGATCTGTTAATGGGAGCAGATCTATAAAATGTGTGAAATACTTCAATAATTATTCCTTGTAAAGTTAGTAACTTCCTAGAAGAAGCAACACTTTCAAACTTTGTGCTGAGAATAATTTTAAAGCTGATCCTGCTGATGCAGTTCTTGATAACAGTCACATACATATATATATATATAAACAGGGTTTTAGTGGAGTGTGGGAGTAACAGAGAAAGGAAAGAAAAAACTGTTACGTGGGCTGAAGTGGGCTGTAATCAGTAAACAAAGATAACCGTGCCAGTTTATTGTAGGGTTTTCCTCCCATCAGTTTTGACTTCCCAGCTGAGTTGTCAGTCCATTCCTTACTCTTCCCACGTTATTTTTATTTTTACAACTTAATGCAGTTATCTGCAGCTTCTGGAGGGGTTTTAGGTTCTGTTTAATGTGTCTCTAATAAAGAAATAGCTCAAATCAAATGAAAAACCATGGAGTAGTTCACTCGAATGGGGTTTTGCACACTGTATGATTAGCAAATGCTTGTTTGGGCATAGGCAAGTAGTTGGTCAGGTTGAGGAGGCACATTGCCTGGAGTCTCTGTGTTCTTGGCCTTGTCATTCTGAAGTCTATGTATTATTAGATCTGAATTATAAAATAAAGGTTAAAAAACTTTCAATTTTGTTAATGCAAAGGCTGGGTTGTGCATGTTGCTAAATTTAGTACCAATGTTACCAGAGTTGTTAATTGACTTATAAAAACCAAGTGAAATTGGCCAACGTGCTTTTCATCTTACATTTATAAAATTACCAAGTAAGCACTGGGTTTGGGTCAATCTGAAGTGAGGAACCAGGTCTTTGCCCAAGAACTGTGACGGAATTTAGCAGCATAGCCCAGGATAGAGCTTCACAGTGTCTTGGGGCACAGCAATGCCAATAAAACCTGCTTAAGGTGATTTATTCCATAAAGTCCTCAGTGCTGTTCTTGGAGCACGGCTGAGCCCTTTGTGCTGGCTCTTCTGGTCACTCCAAGTGAAGTGTCCCCAAGCGAATGTGGCAGGAAGAAGTTGTGGTTTCAGTGGGTGGCGTGTCGAGTGCACGCCGTGGTTTGGGGAGCGGGGCAGACCTACTCAGTGTCGTATCTGACAGGCTCTTATCTATGCCCTTACCTTAGTGTGTAAATTCCTAAATTATTTCAAAAAATGGAAGAGATGGACATCAGAGAAGAGAGGACAGATGGTGTGCAGAGTTGAGGAGTGTTTTCTCGTAAATATGAATCATGAGTTGAATAAAATTGTATTCCAAGCTTTTTGTGTCAGTTGTTGACTGTTTGGGTTTCCATTAGAGAGTGATAAGAATGATGTACTTCACTGCTTGGGTTATAGCAGCCCTGCTTTATGGAGAATGCTGCTGGTCAGCCACCGCCTCAGCAGCGCCGCGGTCAAACGGGGTGCTGGCTGTCCGCTCCAGCATCTAAGACTCTGCTTGTGGGTTTCCTTTGGCTCTTTCTAGCAAGGTACTGAGGAGCAAAGTGCAGCTGGCAGAAGTGATGATGTCTTGCTTTTGCTGTTCAGGAAAGGCAAATAAGATTTGTTCAAGTGTATGAAAGCGTTTGGAAAGAAATCGGCGTCTTGGTTTTGAGGAGCTAATTTCCTTGGTATGGGTGGCAGACTGACGGCTCTGGGTCTTGAAGCTGGAACTGGGGAGCCCTGCGGGAGCCGAGCAGCCCGCTGTGTCTGTCACCAGCACCCATGGGAGGTTGTGGGCCTGGAAGTTGGTGTGACTTGAGAGGTTTAACTTCTGTGAGCGCTCAGAGTTGCCGACTCTGAACAGTGATGCAGAGTGTGTGCTGAGCCTGACCGGTTTGCTACTCCCATGCCAATTACCAAGGCAGGCATTTACAAGCTGTTTATTTGTACTTTTGAAGTCCTGGATTGAGGAAAATACTGTAGGTTTGCTGATCTTTGATAGACTCCTAACTTCAGCTAGACACATAATGAGTAGCATTGCAACTAGAAGGAAATGCAAATCTCTGCTGGGACCAGTGTTGTTTAACATCTTTGTCAATGACATGTATAGTGAGACCGAGTGCACCTTCAGCAAGTTTGCAGATGACACTGAGCTGAGTGGTGGGTTGACATACTGGAGGGATGAGATGCTATCCAGAGGGACCTGGACCAGCTAGAGATGTGGGCCTGTGAAAACCTCATGAAGATCAACAAGCCAAGTGCAAGGTGTTGCACTTGGGTTGGGACAATCCTTGCTACCAATGCAGGCTGGGGGTGATGTGATAGAGAGCAGCCCTGTGGAGAAAGACTTAGGAAAGGACTCGGGGGTATTGATGGATGCAAACAATGTGAACTCACAGCCCAGAAGGCCAATGGCATCCTGCGCTGCATCACAAGAAGTGCAGCCAGCAGATTGAGAGGGGTTTCTGCCCTTCTCCTCTGCTCTAGTGAGACACTCTCCTCCCCCAACACCTCCTCCCTGCAGTGCTGCGTCCAGCCCTGGAGCCCTCAGCACAAGGAGGGCATGGACCTCTTGGAGCATGTCCAGAGGAGGCCACAAAAATGATGGGAGGGCTGGAGCACTTCTACACAGACAGGCTGGGAGAGCTGGGCTGGCTCAGCCTGGAGAAGAGAAGGCTCAGGGAGACCTCCGAGCCCCTTCCAGTCCCTGAAGGACCTACAGGAAAGCTGGGCAGGGCTGTGTGTAAGGGCAGGGAGCGATGGGACGAGGGGAGATGGGTTAAACTAGAGCAAGGCAGGTTCAGGGGAGACATGAGGAAGAAGCTCTTCCCTCTGAGGGTGGGGAGACCCTGGCACAGGGTGCCCAGAGAGGTGGGGGAGGCCCCATCCCTGGAGACATCCAAGGTCAGGGTGGATCAAGCTCTGAACCACCTGCTCCAGTTCAAGGTGCCCCTGCTCAGTGCAGGGTGGGACTGGGTGGCTTTTGAAGGTCCCAGCCAACCCAACACATTTGATAATTTCTTGGGATTCCTTTGTCCTTGATATAGTTAATCTTCTTTCAGTTTCAACAGATCACTTTCTGCTAATTTTTTTAAGGTTCCTGCAACCCAGGGCATTTGTTGATTCAAGAAGTTCAGACATCATAGGAACCCATGCTGGGGCTTCCCAGACCTGTGAGCCCGGAATTTTCTGGCTGCAATAGGGATTGATGGTTTTTCTCCTCTTGCCACAAGAGGTTGGTTGTGTGCACCAGCTGGCTTGCCTTTCTGCACGCTTCCTTGAATCACTCAGCTGGTGTCTTTATTCGGGGTTTTTTTGGTGTAGTTCATCAATTTGTAGTTCAGCCAGGAGCTGTGAGTCACTTCATCTGTTTCTGCATGATCACCTCGGCTGAGTTATGTGGAGCCAATTGGATGCCTTGTGGTGAGACCTAACTTCTGGTAAAGTCATGTTGTATTCCAGTGTTTTGTGGCTTTGCCATGGTTATTAATTAGTGTCTGCACTCAGAGTAAAACTTGGCCCAGTAGCTATCCCCACCCCGCCCCAGTTATTTCATTATCAACTTGAAATTGCTTTTGTTCTTTCCTCTTAACAGCGTGGTTGAAACCCAGACCTAGAAACTCATTGGAAAAGTTTGATAGTTGATCAGTTGAAATAACAAGTTGTGTGTGGGCTCGGTCTTGTGGGTTACATGACTCCACTTTGTGTGTTTTGAATGTACTCTCTGAGTTTTGAATATCGTGCTGTGGTTTGGGATTTTCTGGTTGGTCTTTAAAAGGCTTTTCCCTGGTCTAATTAATGGGTTAGATCCTCTCATAGTGAGGGATTTCTCATTAAGGCTGCTTCTGTCATTAGTGTTGTGCATCGTGCTTAAATGGCATCTTTGCTGTGATCTGTTGGGTTTGGGTTGCTACCAAAGTATAACTGTGAGCGTTTTGCGGCTGGTAAATATGAAATGCTCAGTTGCTTGTAAAACATCTCCTGATGGAGTGAGCTTGAGCACTTACTGAAGCTGTATGAGAACAAGTCATTAACCGGGCAAACTGAGCCGGGAAACTTGCCAGGTTGCTTTTGTGATCCAGTTATTTAACCTTCTTCTACCCTGTCAAATACTCCAGGCAGCTGAAGCAACTAACAGCTTAAACCCAGGCAGTGAACAGGGAGCAGTGCTCTTGTCTTTCCAGTGTACGTGCACAGTTACCACGTGGGTTTGTGCAGAAGAGAATAACCTGCAGAGCATGGACTTCCCTCATCCTCGCTGCACCGCCTCCTTCGCTCACCTTGGCTTCTTTTTAAGTTTGTAAAATACAAGTGGTGCCTTTGTCTGGCAACTGCTGTGACACTGTCAGGGAAAAGATGAGAATTTTCTAATTCTGACTTTTAGCATTGGCTTTGCCAGAAGCAAAACTCCCGATGACTCGATCAGACCAAGTTTGGGCCAAGGGAAAGCCCCGTGGGCGATTAATGGTATTGAAAAATAGATAGTCCTGTTGTGTGATTGTGCACAAAGTGGAAAGCACAGTCTTCTGAGACCAAGGTGTTGATAAAACGACTTCCCTTTCTGTCATTGAGACATGTGTGATTAGCTGGTCAGTAGCTTGATACGTGGTGACGTTGTGATTGGACACTCTGCATACTGAGGTAGTTGTGTGTCTCCTCTTTACTACCTTGACATGTGGACAAGGTTTGTACTCTGATAACTTAAATCCTTTCAGAGGGGTCAACATCCAGCTGCAGATCAGGAGTTACCAGTGACAGACGTTTTCTGGGGAGTTGGGCTGAACTCCTAATACTGTTTAGGAGGCATCTTGATGTTCCCAGACTGTTTAGAATAGGATCTCTGAAATAGAACCCCTTACTGGTTAGTCAAATGCATCACCATATAGAATGATCAGCTGTCACTCATTTACAGATTCCTATAACATGGAGGATTATATTCAAGACTTTCACACTTTGCTTAGCTTGTCATATGCAGACTAAATGAAGGTGTCAGCCGATAGCCCTTGCTTCAGAAAATAGAAGTGACAGGACACAGGGCTGCAGTGTGAGTATTTTGCAGCCTCAGAGGTGTGAAGGAGTGGTGTTTGCTGGATATTGGAGATAAAGCTTCGAGCATTGCTAATGCAGCTGCAGTTTGCTGTGCTTTGTGCAGGCAGCATAAACAAGCTTAGCTGTGCTTGAAACGCTGTCATATGATCATCAAATCTTTAAGGTTGGAAAAGATCTTTAAGATCATCAAATCCGACTGACTGTCCAACACCACTGTGTCGGCTAAACCATGTCCTGGACTGCCACATCTACATGGTTTCTGAACACCTCTGTCGGTGGTGACTCCATCACCACTCTGGGCAGCCTGGTCCAATTCCTGACCGTTCTTTCAGTGAATAAATGTTCCCTAATATCCAATCTAAACATCCCCTAACACAGCTTGAGACCATTTCCTCTTGTCTTATTGCTAGTTACTTGGGAGAAGAGACCAACCCCCCACCTCACTACACTCTCCTTCCAGGAAACTGCAGAGAGTCATCAGGCCTCCCCTCACCCTCCTCCAGGCAACACCCCACACACCCCCTGCCCTCCCCCAACAAGTTCCCTCAGCCATTCCCCATCAGACTTGTGCTCCAGACGCTTCCCTACTCTGTTGCCCTTCTCTGGACCTGCTCCAGCCCCTCAGTGCCCTTCCTGGAGCTAGGGGCCCAAACCTGAACCCAGTGCTTGAGCAGCAGCTTCAAGTGTGCTATAGAATGAGTCTCAGAACAAAGGTATGTTGTATAGAAGAGAAAAAAACAATAGGACTTTTCACCAGAAACTGTATGCCAGAGTGGACTTCAGGTTACATGACAAGTTAAAAGTAGTTCTTTGTAGCCATGTTTGCAAAGCATGGTTGCAAAGACATTCAAGGTCAGGGTGGATGAAGCTCTGTGTGGGAGGGGTTGGACCAGATGGCCTTTGAAGGTCCCTGCCGACCCAGCATAGTCTATGATCAAGAGTGGTTAAGTTTGCCATGCGCATGCTTGATACCCCTCAGAAGCTCGTGACCTCTGCGGTCTTCCTGCTCAGATAACTGTGGTTCCAGACCTTTGCACCATGGTCACAGCAGATGAACCATCTGTTGATAGTTTCTGTTGTCATCTGCCTTTGTAGTGGTGAGGTCTTTCCCTGTGTATTTCCATCATCAGCCATTGCCTTGGAACTGGATGGCATGGTATTTACTGGGGATGACAGATGTCACGAGAAACAGTGCTGCTTCTGCTGGCTGCATGGTTCAGGGCTCCTGTAACCATCTTGGAATTCCTCAGCTGTTACACCAAGGGCCACTGGCTTTCCTTGCTTTTGACTCTCGTAGTTCTTAGAAATGCCTTATTTTTGCTTTTGCAGTCAACAAAAATATGAGATATGAGAGCAATTATTCTTGTAGCAATTGCTTTTGTTGTTTCTGACTTTGAAGTAACTCAAAGCCATGTAGCAATGCAGCGTTCCTTTTATAATACTCCTTGGGATGATGCAAAATAAAGCTGGGTGAGCTGATCCGCTTAACAACAGTGTTAACCAAACACATCTCAGAAGCAGAATTAAAAATGATGAGTGCTGAATTTGTTCCTCCACCAGCCCTTGAAATACAGGGACAACCTGTCCCCAGAAACACTTTAAATTTTTACTTCAAATTTTTCCAGGGGTGGCTTCTGAGTTGTGGTTTGTCTGGCAGCTCGCAGGCCTTTTCAGACCTTCCAAGAGCCATCCCTTCAGGCAGCAGCCTGTACTGACACCCGTGCCTGCCACTTTGTACTGCAAGGACTGACACAAGTTTCTGCAGTGATTCGTCAGAACTTGATATACCTGAGGTGGTGACTGTGCTTCCCCCCTCTCCCCCCCCTGGGCCACACAGGGAAATCCCTAAAGGTTTAATCTGGCACATTTAATACATCTTACTCCAAGGTTGATACACAGCTACTTCACTTAGAAATGCCTCTGTTCTTGCCCTCTGCACATTGGTGACTTGGAGCCAGTTCCTTGTCCGGCGGGTGCTGGGCTCTCTCAGAGCCATCCTCGCTTGCATGGTGCTGTTGTGGTTTTGCCACAGTCTTTAAGAGGGTGTGTGTGGGGAATTTGGGGGCCGGATAGGGGGGGAGGGAAGAAGGGGAAGAAAAAGAACCACACAGATCAGGATGAGGACAGTTTACTGGGACAGCAGAGAAAGAGTGATATGTGATGTAGTTTCTCACTGAACAGCACAACTCAGGCCAGACAGCTCTGAGCCATCCCAAAGCTGGACCATCCCCAAACTGCCTGTCCTGGAGCCATGCACTCCTTCCCCCCTGGGCACTCCCCACCCCCCTCCCAGCCCCCCTTTATGCTGAGCGTGATGTCACTGGCATGGAACACCCTATTTGGCCAGTTTGTGTCACCTGTCCTGGCTGTGTGTCCCCCAGCTCCCTGGGTGCTCCCTGCCCTCCCCTCTCATTAGCAGGGCAGCATGAACAACTGAGAAGTCCCTGAGTGCTGGGCAACAACTAAACCATCCCTGTGTTACCAGCACTGCTCTCACCTGAACTCTAGCATCCCCCTGCTGCTGGAAAGACAGTTACCTCTGTCCTGGCTGGAACAGGTACACAGTCAGCTCTGGGGGAGTGCTCACACAAGGGACTCCAGCACAGTGTGCCACACAGTTTCTTGTAGCTGCTCCCAGCCAGGTGTAAGTGCAAACTACCGGTTAAGGGCTGGAGAAGTTGCTCAGCTCATGGGAAGCTCACCTTCCTGTGAGCTGGTCAATGTCTGCCTGTATCTTGCCCATCTTCCCTTCTCCCTGGGCAGACTTCCAGGACTCCTCAGTGCAGGGTTCCGTCTGGATGTGCTCTGCCCTGCACAGTCACGCCCCGGAGAGGTGCGGCTGCCGCACTTGCGGGTGTACCTGGGTGAGCAAGGAAATAACGTAGGAAATCATAGACACGCCATATTTATTCACAAGTTACATAGGAATTGGGCTTACATGAGCTACTTGAAAAGAAGAAACCAAAGCTTTTCCTAAGCATTGTTACCGACATAAAATACTTGCCACTGCCCCAGCGTGTGATTGTTCCCTATTGTGTTTTTGAAAGGTGTAGAAGGTCTTACTTGGTGCTCACCAGCTACTCCTCAGAATTGAAAATAAGCTACCTGAAATTGTTCAACTGAGCAAGCAGATAGCCAGTGCCAAATAATTCCTGAAAAGCCAATAAAGTGCAGGTAATGCTGTGAGTTACTTTGGTGTTTGGATGCTGTCAGCTAACGTTATGAAATAACCTTGCTCAGTGCTCACACAGTGAAACAGGAACCTGCCTTTGTAGATTTGGGGTAACTGCATGGCAGAATCATAGGGGTTGGAAGGGACCTCGAGAGATCATCGGGTCCAGCCCCCCTGCCAAAGCAGGGTCCCTATTCTTTGTGTGCTCATTAAGAAAACACTTTTTTTTTTTATAGATCACTTTAAGAAACGCCCACAATTTCATCTCTGTCTAGGTTAATTTTCTTGGAACCTCTGACTTATTTTACAAGATACCAGCTGTTCCAGCCAGAGAACTACCAGCCCAATCCAGTGTCTAGCTTTATCCAGGCTTCCCAGCTGGTTTGCTGAGACTGAGGAACCTCAGGTTGCTTTTGTATAATGTAATAACCAGGGAGAAAGTGAGACTGCATGACAGCAGCTGGGGCCCTGATGTACCAGATGTGGCTCAGTGGCTCTTTTTGGAAGAGGTGAGGCATCACAAAGGACCCCAAGTGACGGGTTAATCCCACCGAGGCTCAGAGGGCAAGGGGGTGGGCTGCAGTTGTCAGGAGGAGTCCATCCACCCCCAGGCCCTTGGGAAAGGAACAAAGAGGGTCTTTGCTGGGCAGCAAAGGCAGACCTGCCAGTGGGGCTGCACAAGTTAACAGAGAGGCTTTTGACTTTGGGCTTTTAACCCGATTCAAGGAGAATTCTCCAAGGTAGTGTTCTGGCAAAATCAATTTCCAAATGCAGCGAGACACTGAAGTTTGTGATTTTTCTGGTTTAAATGTGACTCTTCAACCCTGTCTTCTCGTCTGCTGCTCCTGGGCAGCTGCGTGATGCCTGGCGAGGTGGCTGATCTGTGCAGAGGTCCAGCTGAAGGATCACTTGAATCTGTGAAGCTGTGACAGTCACTGTGTCCTCACTGAAGTCACGGTAGGGCAGATTTCTGTTATGTACAGCATGTGGCACTTAAAAGGGTTTGCTGAGATTGAGTTAGTTTCCAAATTCCTTGTGTTTTGAGCCAAACTGTTCTTCCTGCTTCTCTTGCCTGTTTGGGGTGTTTTCCCCTCCATAACTGGAAAAAGATGTGTTGGGGTGTTTTTTTTAATATCCTTTTTCTTTCTTTGTAGAAATGACTGGGTGTAATTTGTCATTTTGATCAGCTGTGCCCAGGCACACAGATCTGGTGGGCTTTGTTCTGATTTAATTTCATTCTTCTTTTGATAGAATTATATATCATACATATATATTTATATAAATATTTCTAGATGTTTCTCCTGCTAAAAAAAAAATGCCTGCTCAAGAAAAATAGTAATGAAAACATTTGTCTGGTGTCCAAATTTTATATGAAGTCTTTACACAGGTTTATGAGCAAAAACTGACAAATCCTATTTGGTTGTAGTTTGAAATATATACAGCAATCAAAGCACTCCAGGATTTAGAATCATAGAATGAGTTATGTTGGAAGGGACCTTCCCAGGAGATCTAGTCCCAACCCTGTAGTGAGCAGGGACATCTTCACTAGATCAGGTTGCTCAGAGCCCCATCCACCATGACCTTGAATGTCTCCAGGGATGGGGACTCCACCACCTCTCTGGGCAACCTGTGCCAGTGTCTCCTCACCCTCAGAGTAAAGAATTTTTTCCTAATACTCAACCTAAATCTCCCCTTTTCTACTTGAAATCATCACCCCTCATCCCATTGCTCCCTGCCCTCGGGAACAGTTCTTCCCCAGTCCTACAGGCACCTTTTTTCTTACCTATTTTGAATGGTGTCTTCAAGCTCTCATCGCTTGTTTTGCGAGCTGTTAGTAACCTTGTGATGCGTATTCACCTAATTGTAGAGCAGTGGTAGAAGGAAATGATTTTGTTAGTGGTGTCTTCTAATGTGAGACCTTTTCTGAGGAAAATCTGACTAGAGGAAAGGGGTTCTTGCTTCTGTATCCTCAAGCCATGCCACTCATCTGAATGTTAGTAGTGACATGTAATCTAATCTCTGTATATAATTTTATAGCCTCTGCCTTTCCCTGGATCACTGAGGCCAGAGAGGCATTAGAAATAGGCCAGAGTGGTATTTTGGGAACTTGTCAAATGCAAGACAATCCACTCAAGTGCCAAGTGTGCTAAGACTCACAGAATTTTTATTCCCTGTATGGTTTCCAGGCATTTAAGTTTTGATTCATTGTGTGCATAGGATGGAGAAAGAGTTTCCTTCTGTCCTAAGGAACCTGCTTTGACAGGGGGGTTGGACTTGAGGGCTAAGTGTCTGCTGTGTTAGTGGAACTGCCAAGCAGCTCAGCATCTTGACCCAAGTGTGAATTAAGGGGAGTGGGAGTGGTTTTAAGTTACCTGAGATCACATTTTTCATGTCCACGCTGAGATCTAGAAAATGGACAAAGCTCATAAAATGTTGGTGGGGGTTGTTTTTTATACTACCCTTGCTGCTGGTTTTTGCCTGCAGCCACCTCATTCTGGTTGGTGGTATCATGGAAGTGCAGGTTCTGAAACGTCCCAAGCATTTCCTCGGGGTTTCTGCAGTTTCCATTTCATTCCAGCCTGCGTGGAAACACGCGCTGTGTTTCATCAGTGGAGTCTGCAGTGGAGCTTTAGAACAGAATGACAACCAGAAGTCAGGATGAGTGTTAAAAGGACATGACCACCTCCTAGAATTTGAAATGGTGATGGGTCTGCATGGGAAGTCTTACGAGAAGAGGTTCAAGTCCCTCAGTTCAGCCTGGAGAAGAGGAAGCTGAGGGGAGACCTCATGGGGGGTCTGTGGCTTCCTGCCAAGGGAAGCAAAGGGGCAGGAGCCGATCTCCCTCCTCTCTTTGGGGAGCAGGGAACAGAACCGAGGGCAAGAAGCGTCTGGACGATGGGCTCAGTCCCATCTCTGACTGGGCTGGGCTGTGTGGAGCCAGGAGTGAGACTCCATGGGCCTTACGGGTCCCTGCTGCTCAGGAGATCCTGTGATTCTATGAAAGCAGACTCTGATGTGCTGGACAGTGGACATCACCGTCTAGGGTGATGTCTAGGTCTGCAGAGGTCTGGAGGGTCTTCTCCCATCCCCAGTATTTTGAGCATTCCTGATGTCCCAGAAGGGTGCAGAGCCAAGATTGTCAGCTCTCTTCTTCTTCCACCCTCCAAATCTGTTGTGCTGCCTTCTGCATTATGTCAGATCTCTCCAGACCAGGTTCAGCACAGGTGCTGCAGGCAAAACCACTGTGCCTCCTCTGTGAACCGCCGGGATGCTCTTATTTCATCTGCAGGGTTGTGTATGTGGCCATGAAATGCTCTGAGGTGCCTGGGTCTCTGTGAGTCCCTGAGTAGGCATCACTGAAAAGGAGGCTCATGTAAAAACTGTTGAAAACAATATGAATTTGAATTTATTTCTTTGTTTCTTTAGGAGACATCACGCAGAAAGGATATGAAAAGAAAAGAGCAAAGCTGTTAGCACGGTACATACCACTAATTCAAGGTAAGAGGCTGTGTGGGAGTCATACCTTTTGTGCTAAGTCTGTGAAAGTATGTGATGGAAAAGGCCTCACTGGATGAATTAATAACATTGGGTTGACGTGGCATCTGACTGGTAGTGGGAAATGGCTATTGTAGAGAAGTGCTGAACAAGAAGGAAGTCTGAAATGCTTTTTTTTTAACATTTTATGTGAGCTAACAACACTTTTTCTCAGCAAACTTTAGTTTGAGAACTGTATCCAACCCTTTAAGATGACTCCACTCTGGAGCCAGTTTGCTGTGGGGGGCTTGTGACCCCATGGGGGACCAGGCTGGAGCAGTCTGAGGGACTGAGAGCCATCCTGTGATTGATGCCTGCCCCCATAGCAGTGACCCAGGCTGGGGCAGCTGGGGAAGAGCTGAGGCCCCGTGGGAAAGGACTCAGGCTGGAGAAGTTCCTGGAGGACTGTCTGCTGTGGGTGGGACCCCAGGGTGCAGCAGGGGCAGGGGGGGAGGGATGCTCCCCCCAGCTAAAGATGAGAACATCTAGTGAGGAACTGACCCAAACCCCCAGTCCCCCAGTCCCTGCCCCTCCCCGTGCCACACTGGGGGGCAGAAGGGAGCCAAATCCTGCCTGAAGTGCAGCCTGCTGAGAAGGGAGGGGTGGGGGGAGCAGCTTTAAGCTCTGGCCACACTTCCCATCCCCGACTCTGGTGTCCCTGGGGGTGCAGGGCAGGGCCATCAGTTAGAGAGTTCCTGTCCTTCATTCCTGCTGAGTCTGTCCTGCCCGGGACACTGACTGGGGGATGGTCTCTCCCTGCCCTTCTCTCCACTCCTCAGCCTCTCCAGAGAGATTTTCTCCCCTGCCCAGCTGAACAGGGCAGTGACAGAGCGGCTTTGGTGGGTGTCTGGCCTCCAGCCGGGCTCGGACTCCCCCCCCCCCCCCCCCCCCACCCCAGCTCATTCCTTGAATAGAAGCAGTTTGGATTTTTTTCATACACACTGCAGTCAGCAGCAAACCCTGGCTTCACCTGCCAACCTGCCACAGCCTCTCTTCCTCACACCTTTTTTGTCTAAGGAACCGCCTCACTTTTCTGCTCAAAATACCCTGTCCTCCAACTCAGTTTAGTTAGATTTTGAGACCAGGGTGAGGATTGATTTGGGCTGGGGATTAAGAGTTATTACAGATATTCAATGTAGTTAATGAACTCTGTCTCTAAATAAGTCATGTCTTTGGATTTCTATCTTGTTTTAATCTATTGTAACTGTTGATTTACTTTGCCTTCTCTCCTTTCTGCTCATAACTAACTTTTAATGTATTTTTTCCACTTTCAACCCTTAAACTGAAAGGCTGTCTGCACAGATTGACAAATTTTGAGCTAAAGCAGTGCCTGCACCTACAGATTGGACCTGTCAGGTGCCTTAAGAAAAAAAAAAAAACAAGTATGAAAAATGTTACTGGCACTTCTTTAGGATTGTGTTCACTGAAGTTTCTCTTTTAAGCTTGAGGCATTCAGGAGGGCTTAATTCAGGGGGGGTGACTCCCCATAATCTAGCTGTAGTAACCTTAATATCCCCGGGCAGTATTTGTGGAAGCACCTGCCCTCAGGAGCTATCAGCTGTCTCCTGGTTTGTCTGGGATGTTTATACTCAGCCAAGAATCCCACATCCCTTTGGATTTCCAGCTGCCTAAGAATTTCTGCTTGTTCAGCAAGGAGTGACCAGTCGTCTCTCAGGGGAGTGGTCAGAAATTAGCTGAGCCTATGGTTTGTCCTACATGCTTGATGGCAGGTTTTCTAAGAGATTGCCTGATTTGCCTGTCACTTCTGCCCAGCTTTTCGTTAGGCTGAGGGGAATCCAGCTTTAATATGCTAAAAGGAGAGTGAGCGTGCTGCCTGCCTCTGAGCACAAAGCATCACCCTTTGGCAAAAAGACAGAAGTTTCCTTAAAACCCTCAGCTACCTACTTGTTTCAGTTTCCTGAACATATGTTCCATTAACCCAGTTCTGGCTTGGAAATTTGTTAATTGATGGGATTTCAGGGTGGCTCAGATTAATGTGTGGGAGTCCCGGTGGCTTTGAGCCTGCAGTGATTTTTTTTTTTTTTAAGTCATTAACAATTTGATCACAGGAATTTTCATAACATCTGTTGCTCAGTAACATCCCTCATAGGAGTCGCTGGGCTTCCCATTATCCATTGAGTCCTTGCAGTCTGATGGACCTTAAGGATTTAAAGAGTTCTTGGCCAGTTAATTTTATCTCATGCCCTTCAGTATTTGAATTTCCCAAACCCCAATGTCTTCCTCCTAGTGTGTCAGGATCTAGCTCTTGGAACAGGCTGCCCAGAGAGGGGGTGGGTGCCCCGTCCCTGGGGGTGTTGAAGGCCAGGTTGGCTGGGGCCCTGGGCAACCTTGTGTAGCTCCAGGCCTGGAGGTTGGTGTCCCTGCCTGTGGCAGGGGGTTGGAGCTCTGTGACCCTTGGGGTCCCTCCCAACCCAGACCAGTCTGGGATTCTACATTTTCTTCTAAAACCTTAGCTGATTGAACATTTCTGCTGGTCTGTAAGGCTTGTAATAAAGTGTAGGGTGGGCACTGAGTAAGAAGTAGACCTCCTGGGGACAGGCAGGAAAGTAGAAGAAAGGAGTAATGGGAAATTTTGTTGGAAATCAAAGGTTTTAATTTGGAGGCCTGTAGCCAGTGGTGTGCCCCCAGGGTCAGGGCTGGGGGCCGACTTACTCTACGTATTTAGCAATGACCTGGACAGGGGATAGAGGGCACCCTCAGCTAATTTGCTGGTGATACCAAACTGGGTGGAGTGGCCAACATGCCAAAAAGCTGAGCTGCCACCCAGCAAGATCTGGGCAGGCTGGAGAGGTGGGCAGAGAGGAACCCAGTAAATTCAACAAGTGCAGGGTCCTGCACCTCAGGAGGAAGAACCCCAGGCACCAGTACAGTTAGGGGAGCCCTGCTGGGGAGCAGCGCTGCGGGGAAGGAGCTGGGAGTCCTGGTGACAAGCAGCTCTCCGTGCCCTGCAGCGTGTCCTCGTGGCCAAGAGGCCGATGGCACCTGGGGCCTTGGGAAGAGCGTGGCCAGGGGGTTGGGGAAGGTTCTGTTCTCCTCCCCTCTGCTCTGCCCTGGTCAGGCCACGGCTGGAGTTGGGGGTGCAGTGCTGGGCTCCCCAGTTCAGGACAGACAGGGAGCTGCTGGAGAGAGGCCAGGGGAGGGTATGAGGATGATGAGGGGCCTGGAGCATCTCTGGTGGGAGGGAAGGCTGAGAGAGCTGGGGCTGTTGGGCCTGGAGAAGAGAAGACTGAGAGGGGATCTGATCAATACTTATCAATATCTAAACGAGGTGTCCAGAGTATGGGCCAGTTTTCAGTGATGCCCAGCGACAGGACAAGGGGTGATGGGCACAAACTGGAGCAGAGGAAGTCCCACCTAACCCTGAGGAGGAACTTCTTTGCTGGGAGGGTGGCAGAGCCCTGGGCCAGGCTGCTCAGAGAGGTTGGGGAGTCTCCATCTCTGGGGACATTCAGACCCTGCGATCCTGGGCACTGTCCTGTGCAGCCTGCTCGAGGGGACCCTGCTCTGAGGGGGTGGGACTGGGGGATCTCCAGAGGTCCCTGCCAGCCCCTGTGATTCTGCCATGATGTTTTGGTGGGAGAAGATGGGCTGCAGAGCCTGGGGATGGAAGGGGCAGTAAGAAAGGCAGGGTGCTGCAGGCTGGATGGCTGGTCATGCCCTTGGGCAGAGCAGGGTACAGAGGAGACAGCAGATAGAGGCAAGAACAGGACTGGATGGACTGCAAGGTTGGCTGGGAACCAGACTAGGAGTTTCCCACGAGTTTTATTTTCTACCTTGTCACACCCCTTTCCTTTCCTTGAACCTGGTTGTCCTCTTTTGTTCCTTTCTTTTTTCCAGTTCAACAGCTGCAGAAAGGTTTAACAGTGCACAAAGAGCCTGATTGCCCAGTTTCCTCTTCGGCCTCCCTCTTCCTCTCTCCTCTCTGCAAAGCTCTTTGATATGATAGGTGGTCTTCTGCAGGCTGTAGGTGTTTGGAGGTGTGACATGTAACTGGGTAGCAGTGCCAGTAAAACTGAGATGAGGGAATTGCTGCCATGATATTTTAACTCCTTGGGTTTTACTTCATAAATTTACCATTAGAACTTGATGAGATACTTGAGAAAGGTTCTGCTCATAACTTATAAAACAGACAACTTGCATCACAGAATCACAGAGTCACTGGGTTGGAAAAGACCCTTGAAGCTCATGGAGTCCAACCATCCCTGCCCTGTGCTGCCCCAGACCCCTGAGCACCTCATCTCCCCTCTGTTCAACACACCCAGGGGCAGGGACTCAGCCCCTCCCTGGGCAGCCTGGGCCAGGCCCTGACAACTCTGCCAGGGAAGAACTTTGCCCTCCCAGCTGAGCTGAGCCTGCCCTGGCCCAGCTTGAGCCCATTGCCCCTTGTCCCAGCTCCTGTCCCCTGGCTGAAGAGACCAGCGCCCACCTCTCTGCACCCTCCGGGCAGGGCAGGTGGGGAGAAGGTCTCCCCTCAGCCTCCTCTTCTCCAGCCTCAACACCCTCAGCTCCCTCAGCTGCTCCTCAGAGGATTTGCCCTCCAGCCCCTTCCCCAGCCTGGTTGCCCTTCTCTGGACTCGCTCCAGGCCCTCCATGTCCTTCTGATGGTGAGGAGCCCAGAAGTGGACCCAGCACTTGAGATGCAGCCTCCCCAGTGCCCAGCCCAGGGTCACAATCCCCTCCCCAGACCTACTGGCCACACTATTGCTGACACAAGCCAGGATGCCATTGGCTTTCCTGGCCCCCTGGGCACACTGCTGGCTCATGCTCAGCCTGCAGTCACCCAACACCCCCAGGTCCTTCTCTGCCTGACAGCTCTCCAGCCAGTCTCCCCCAGCCTGTAGCGCTGCTCAGGGAAATGTACAGCTTAGATAAATTAACCTAGTTTAGAAGTGAAATTACTTTGTTGGAATTTCTATTTTGGGAGGTGAGTGTGATGATCTGTTCGTTATCGCCTTGATGAGGGTAATGAGGTTTGAATGTCTAATCGCTGTTTCAAAGCAGAGTTTGCTGAGCCATTGGTGAAAGCCTCTAAGAGCCATTCAGTTTGATGTGCAGACATCACAGGTCGTGCAGGCAGTAGGACACCTGGCTCTGCTTGTGGGCTTCCCGCACAGTCCTCTAGCAATGAGGTTTGTGCTTGTGCTAAGTGGGTGTTTGAAACTTTTCCCTCTGCTGATGTGATGCCAGATGTGCTTAGCTAGGCATCCTCCCCAACAGTGCCAGCAGAGTCCTCATTGTACTGCCAACTGGTGCTCCAGAAATATTTACCATAAACCAAAATTGGTAGAAATGCCAGGGTTAGACTTGGCTCCCCAGTGTGAGTGGATGGGAAAAGTTATAATTCAAATCAAATACAGTTATAAATCAAGTTTGTCCTGTAGAAGCAAATAGTTGAGTTTAAGATGACCTCACGTTCTTACCAGCTTTGGCTGAGTTAAAAATGGACAACATACAGTGATATTAGTGTAAATTTCTTACAATGTTAGTCTATACAGATCTGCAGTGTGAATGAGGGGCCTTAGCCTGCAGCAAAAGCAGCTGGATAATTAGGCTAAGGTAGTGATTTGCATAGTACCTGAATAAATTAACTAGTTCACCCAGCTTGTAGAACAGGATTTTTCTGGCACAGAATTGTGTGGACTAAGAGTTAGTTGCAATGTCTTTACTATTTTTACCAAGAAGTGAGGGTTTTCAGACTCATCATCTTTGAGAAAGCCAGAAGTGCAGTTTGACCTGAAGGAACAGGGTTGTGGTTTCCAACAGTGCTGCTCATGTTGTGGCTCACTCTAATCCAGAGAGAGCTGCTGAGGTTCATTGTGGTAGAGCCTCCCAAAGTCTGATCCACACGAATCTCTTTCCTGATGGTTGGAGGAGATGGTTCTGATGGTTCTGATTTTGGAGTCTGGAAGCTTTTGTGCTCTCCTGTCTTGTTTGGGGTCCTTTCTCTTCCCCACTCCCGCTGTCCCCAGTACCAGTGTGGCCAGTCAGCAGTGTGGCACGTGGCTCAGCAGCACCCCTCCTGCAGCTGAGCGATTATTCCAATTAGCTCCAATTTTCCATCTTATTTTCCCCCTGCTTTCAAGGACCCAACCCCATGTTCTGGATGTGGGGCAGTGTGATTGATGGCAGATGATGGTGACGAGCTTTGCTGGGCACAGAGCAGGGAGCGGGCTTGGTTGTGTTGTGGTCTTTCTCATGAGTCCTGATTCTGAGGCTCTGTAGTTACTTTCTTAGGGGCCCAGGGAGAGAGGTGGGTTTGGAAAGCTGAGAACTCTAGCACTGGGAGAGGTAAGAGTAAGGAGGAGTTAGCAGAGCATTTAATCTGTCTGTTTTTGTACCAGGGAGCCCAGAACTGGATACAGAACTCTTGCCAAACTTTTGTAGGGTCTAACTTTTCCAAGAGCAAAAAGCAGAATGCTGTCATGAATGTATCAAAGTCGTGGAAGGTAAGGGGAAAGTAGCTCTGCTGGGTTTGTTCCCCCCCCCCCCAGCCTTGTATTCATCAAGATTGGAGAAAGAAGACTGGGGAACCTGAGAAACCGACTCATGTTGTATGAATGGGCAAGGCAAGTGAAACTTAGGTCCCCCCTTAGTCTTCTTTTCTCTAGGCTGAAGAGCCCCAGCTCACTCATCCTGTAACTCTCCTTTAGAGGAGAAAATGGTGTTTTCTTCTTCGCCCAGGTTCCCTTGTAACAAGATCAACCCAGACTTAATCTGACATTTGGCACATTGACCTCCCAAACACAGACATGGTGCTGTCTGACAATGTCATCTACAGGCAGTCTGGCTCAGGGAGACTCCTGGCTTAGCTGCTTGTCCTGTTCTGTTTTTCACAGCCTTTGTTACCATGTTACCTGTTTGCATCTGCTTTTTGTTTTTTTTTTACTCAGGCTGGAGGAGATGACTTTCCTTGATCTCTTTAACAAAATATGAAGTTGTTTGCTGTTTCCAGATCAACAAATCGTGGTGGGCTCTTGACTTGTGGTTGTGTAGAGCTTCAGCTCACATCAGATGTGAACTACAGTTTCTCACGTGTTGTCACCGCTCTGAGCACCAGGGATGTTGAAGTGGTTCTGTTGGGAGGCTAAGTTTGTTCTTATTTTGGAAACAGAATTCTGATTAACTGTTTGAGGGAACTTTGCCTCTTTTATCGGGTGGGGTTGAGACATCATGAGCTTGGTGAGCTCTGTGTCCAGCCGCTCTCCACTGAGGACACTTCAGTTTCATTACTGGCCTGTCCCATTTTGCTAGCAGGAAATGTATTTGATGCCCCTTGATCTGTTGTCTGCTTGGAAAGCTTCCCTCGTGGAGAGTAGGAGAACTCTCATTAGGTGAGAATGTGTGTGTTTCTTCTGTACGAGACAGGTGTGTGTCTCTGGAGGTGCATTCACTTCTAAAATAAATTTGATTTATTAAAACTTCCCCTGTTAGGCTGGTATTTTTTCCCCACACACCCTCCCTGAACACGGGAGGGGGTTAATGCCTGCCTGCAGATGGGGATGGAAAAGGGCTTATGGAGCCCATTCACTCGTGGTCTTAACAGAGCCCTGAGAAAGCTGAGGTATAGGAACTGATCTGGTCAGGAAGATTTGAAAGTACATTTTGATTAGCTGAAATAGAACTGGTATATTGAACCCAATTATTATTTGAAAACTCACACTTCAAATGGGAACACCGCATGTTACTGAAAGGTTTTAATAAAAATCTTTCCTAATTTGCTAATTTATTGGTAATTAATTACCAGATTCTGTATTGATAAACATTTAGGGTGAAGGGGAGAAACCCCATGAGAGAAGGAGGAGTCCTTTCTTGCTTCCTAAGGTAACCGCTCTGCTTGCAGAGGATCTGGCACACATTGTTCTTGAGCGATGACTTCAGTTCAGGGAAAGCAGCTTTCTGTAGGTACTTGCATTTTGAAACTTGTTTTTCTCATTCTAGCAAGACACTTATTGTAGAATCACAGAAAGCTTTGGGTTGGAAGGGACCTCAAAGACCATCCAGTCCCATCCCCTGCCAGGGCAGGGACACCTCTCACCAGCCCAGGCTGCTCGAGGCTCCATCCAACCCGGCCTTGGACACCTCCAGGGAGGGGGCAGCCACCACCTCCCTGGGCACCCTGTGCCAGGGCATTACCATCCTCAGGGTGAAGAATTTCCTCCTAATATCCGCTCTAAATCTCCCTCCTTCCAATTTAAACCCATTCCCCCTTGTCCTGTCACTCCAGGCCCTTCTAAAACGTCCCTCTCCAGCTCTCTTGTAGCCCCTTCCAGTCCCTGAGGGGCTACCACAGCCTTCTCTTCTCCAGGCTGAACCAGCCTGGCTTCACAGGAGAGGTGCTCCAGCCCTCTGGGCCTTTTTGTGTCCCTCCTCTGGACCCACTCCAACAGGTCCATGTCCTCCTTACGTTGGGGGCTCCAGAACTGGACACAGCACTCCATGAGAGCAGAGCAGAGGGGCAGAATCATAGAACCACTTAGGCTGGAAGAGACCTTTAAGATCACCAAGTCCAACCCCAGCCTAACCCTGCCTAGCCCACCTCTAGAGCATGTCCTCAAGCACAACATCTATGCTCCTTTTAATTCCCCCCAGGGATGGTGACCCCACCACCTCCCTGGGCAGCCTGTGCCAGTGCTTGACTCCCCTTTCAGTACAGAAATTCTTCCTGATCTCTGACCTAAACCTCCGCTGGGGCAGTTTAAAACCATTTCCTCTTGTCCTATCCCTTGTTACCTGAGGGAAGAGACCAACCCCACCTCTCTACACCCTCCTTGCCAGTAGTTGTAGAGAGGAATAAGGTCTCCCCTCAGCCTCCATTTCTTAATGCTAAAAAAGCCCCAGCTCCCCCAGCTGCTCCTCACAGGACTTGTGCTCCAGACCCTTCCCCAGCTTCGTTGCCCTTGCCCTTCGAGGGAAGGAAAGGTCAGAATGAAAAATACACTCAGCCCTCCATGCTCCAAGGGCTAGAAACAGTGACCCTGGGGCAGCAGGTCTTCTACGGATAAGGAAAGTGAAAGACAACACTGAGCCCAGTAGCCATGTAAGATCCTAACTTGGTGATGGGTTATTGCAGAATAACCTGCTGCTGCAGCGCGTTGCTCCATCAGCTGCACTGGGGTGGTGTGGCTGTCGCACTCCTAGAGGTGATGGTGCACCCATCTTAAAGCAGCCCCAACTCCTCCCCAGTCCCGTGTTGTTCCTTGTGTTCCCCTGGGGGACGTGTATCTGCAGGGGGCACCTGCAGAGGTTTCAGGTCTTGGTTTTGTACGTGAACTGCAGGTGTATCATAAATGAGAAAATAAAATTTGCAGGGGAAAGTCACAGTTCAGATTCGTAAAGCCCTCGCAGCTGCACTGAGAGGGAGGGAGGGTCCTTGTTGAGGGGGGGGGGGATGCAATGGTAGGGAATGTTTAATAGTTACTGGTGGCCCCTCTGATGTCTTATTTCTGCTATGCTGGAAGGTGAGTGTGAGATGTCCTGAACATCAGCCAGGCTGAAGGGCTTGGATCCCCCTCTCCTCCCTGCCTGCAGTCCTGCTCTAGACAGGTGCTATGGACCGCCTGGAGCAGTCCAGTGCCTCTGCTGGTCCCTCTGCACAGAGGCCAGGAAGATCTGTAGTCCTCTGATGAGTATATAAAGTACCACCCTCGATTTGAGCAGCAGCGTTCAGATGGCTGAGGCTGACAGAGTCATTCCGGCTGTAGTACCTGCAAAGGTCTGTGTTGTACAGCGTGAGTGTTCTGGGTGTTGCTCTAAACAGGTGTGCATGCTTCCCAGACTGTACTCACATCACCTGCCTTGGATTTAGACTCGAGAAATTTGACAGAACAGTTTTACTTAAAGTTTTATTTAAAAGGTGGAGCAGCGGCATCTTACCTCTTCAGGATCTGCGAGCCCAGGGTGGAAGTGTAACCATTCCTGCAGCGTTTCTCTTGATGTCTAACAGTAACCTGGGAGAGGGTCGGTCCCTCTCCTCCCTCTGCATGGATCCTGCCTGTGGACCACCGAATGGCAAATGATTGTGAGCTCCTGGGAGGAGCAGGGGAGCTCTGTTACTCTGTTACCTTCTCTGTGAGATGTTTACCAGGCCAAGCCAGGTTTTAGGTTTGATAATTTAAATTGCGGTCAAAAGATGAGATTTGTTTATTTTCTTAAAAGGTATAGACTTAGGGCTCCAGTCGAGTCAAGGGTGATAGAAGGACGACATAGCTGTGGGATGCAGATGTTTTATTTGCAAACCTGAATTTGTACTGAAATAAAACTGTATTTCAGGTGTGGATCCATCCCTGCAAGCAGAGAACAGAGTCCCAGGCTCTTCACAAGCTACTGCTGCTGTATCTAAACAGCAGAAGTCCCGTTCTACCAACTCCAGGGATGAGCGCTTCCGATCTGGTAAGGAAAAGAAATGTAGCTGTAACATCAGGGCTCTGAAGAGGAAAAGCATCCCAGGAAAGCAGTACCTACAGTACCTAAAGAAAAAAGTTGGGTTTTGGGAGAAGAGAAGAGCTAGTGACTGTTTTTTCAAGTAGTTGTTTGTATTTTGTATCCAGGGAGGGTTTTGGTCAAATCCAAAATGGATGAAATGCTGTGAGGGAAAGGAGCTGTACACATGCCTTCTGTTGTTGTTACTGTGAATTCTACACCATGATTAACGATTTTCTCTTTCTTGCCAGTTGGGTTTCTGGTTTGTAGAGGAGTTTAAATTTAAACATTTGGACTATGGTGTGGGGGTCATGGGTTGTTTTGGTTTTTCTCCTGGTTTGTTGGGCTGTTTTGTTAAAGGAAGGTTCTAGGATTATCATATTTACTATAGGTCACTTTCAGATATTTCCTGGCTTAAAGCAAATACACAAAAAAGGGAAATGTCACAATGGATATTCTACTTCATTTTAAATGGACACCACTGTGACAAACCTGTTTTGGAAAATACCAGTATCCTCATCACATCCTGTTCCCATTGTTACTTGTCAGGTGGTTGAAGTTCGCTGTTTCCCTGTGAAATTCCTAGTCACAATAGTGAGAATAGGCAGGTGATGATGAGTTTTTCTCTCCTAAATACCTTTGGACTTTTAACTGGGACTTTTTCTGTTTGCTCTCCCAGGGTAATTACATGCCTTAGGTTTGGGGATGGGAGGTGCAAGTGGTGGTGTGCACTGCACTGTCCCTAATGTGTTGTTAGTTGTGCATCACCTTGTTTGGCAGCTGCTTGGGCATAGTGGTTATTGCATGACACCTGCCTCGCTGGCATTTAAAACCTCAGGCCAGAAACAGCGCTGATGTGCCAGGATGGGTTCCTTACGGGTAACTGCAGGGTGAGAGGCTGCCCACAACTACCTGACAGGAAGGTGGAGAGAGGTGGGCGAGGGTCTTTTCAGTCAGGTGATAGGACAAGGGGAAATGGCCTCAAGCTGCACCAGGGCAGGTTGAGATTAGATATTAGAAAAAAAAATAGTTACTGACAGAGTTGCCAGAGCCTGGCACAGGCTGCTCAGGGCAGGCTGAGTCACCTTCCCTGGGTGTGTTTAAAGAAAGAGTAGATGAGGTACTTGGGGATATGGTTGAGCTTAGGATTGGATTGGTTGGACTTGATGATCTGAAAGTTCTTTTCCAACCCTGTGAAGTATTCCAAGGAGGTATACTGACCCCTGGAAAGATGCATGTGTTCAGCTACAAAGCAAAGGGACTTCTGGCTGTTGAGGAGGATTGCACAGTATCACAATTAACTCAATGATGGCTTTTAAGAGGGGTTTAATTTTATTTTTGCATTTCAAGTGTATTGTCAATCTATTCCTACTGTTGAATATGTGTCCAGAAAACCCACTGTGCAGATGTGGTTGAATTATAGCTGTGATTTCCAAGTTACTCTGTGACCAAGTAGATTCCAAAGAAATTACCAGCAGTCAGGAATCTGATGGAAACGGATTAATTAGAAGTAGCACTTCATGTTGTTCAACTTACAGAAACAAAGTTTCCAGAAAAAGCCACAACTGCAGCAGGGAATACTTGGGAACTGTTAACTGGGAGGATGATGCAGTTCCCAGTCCCCAGCCTTCGATGCCCCATTTAAATTATACTGTAAGAAATGAGTGAGGAAGCAAGTGAGTAACACTGCCATGTCACTGGCATTGTCTGGGGAAGATTTGGTCTGGAGCTCAGTAGTCTTGGAGTGCAAGATACTTAGAAGTGGGTGGGTATGAAGTTCAGCTAGAATGCTTGCTTAGGAATAGAGGTGGCTTTAAACATTAGTCTATCAGTGCTAATTACTAAGGCTTCCTCTTTTCTAGAGTTAATATTTCGATAGCCTTTTTTAAAACTCACTAGCATATTTTTACATCTCAGTGTTTCTCATTGACTCCAAGTGTCATGTCCAGGGGTTTTAGGTTATTTCTTGTACTTGTCACTGGCTGGTGCCAAAACCCCAGGTAAAATTTCCTGTGGGTTTCCCATCACTACTCCCTTAACTCAAGTTTCCTTAAGTACTTTTGCCCAGGACATGTTCTTTACTTGGATATATGGCAGGCCTTTGTGTGCTCAGGTGGTATCAAAACAAAATAGCGATGGTTCTCCTTGATTTAGATCAAACTTACCTCTATGGAAGGGAGCACAGATTCAGCTTTAAGGAGTGAGTCTCTTTTTCCTCTTTAATTTTTACAAAAAAAACCCAAACCTTCATATTTTTACTGCATTAGTGGTTCTCTTTATCTCAGTGAAGAGGCAGACTTAGAGATGTACAAGGTGTTTACATGTGGGTTTAGAATCACTGGTCTGGGTTGGAAGGGACCCCAAGGATCACAGAGCTCCAACCCCCTGCCACAGGCAGGGACACCAACCTCCAGGCCTGGAGCTACACAAGGTTGCCCAGGGCCCCAGCCAACCTGGCCTTCAACACCCCCAGGGACGGGGCACCCACCCCCTCTCTGGGCAGCCCCTGCCAGCCCCTCACCACTCTCTCTGCAAAGAACTTCCCCTGATTATCTCATCTCACCCTTCCCTCCTCCAGCTTCACTCCATCCCCCTTGTCCTGCCAGTCTCTGCCCTTGAACAAGCTGATTCCCCTCCTGTGTCTCTGCTCCCTTCAGGGACTGGCAGGCTGCAATGAGGTCCCCCCACAGCCTTCTCTTCTCCAGGCTGACCCAGCCCAGCTCCCTCAGCCTCTCTCCACAGGGGAGCTGCTCCAGCCCTCTGAGCATCTCTGTGGCTCCTCTGACCCCTCTCCAACAGCCCCACATCTTCCTTGTCCTGGGGCCCCAGCTCTGGACACAGGACTCCAGCTGGGGCCTCCCCAGGGCAGAGCAGAGAGGGACAATCCCCTCCCTGTCCCTGCTGCCACCCCTCTGCTGATGGAGCCCAGGATCCCATCGCCCTTCCCAGCTGCCAGAGCCACTGCTGGCTCAGGGGAAGCTTCTCACCCAGCAGAACCCCCAGGTCCTTCTCCTCAGGGCTGCTCTCCAGGAGCTCTTCCCAGCCTGTATCCATGCCTGGGGCTCCTCCAGCCCAAGTGCAACCCCTGACACTTGGCAGTGCTGAAGCTCATTAGGTTCACCCAGGCCCAGCTTTCCAGCCTGTCAGGATCCCTCTGGAGAGAATTACCCCTCTGATTATAACAGATGTTGAATCATCTATTTGATTCGAGTCTGAAAATACATCACATCAGCATTGATGTTTTTTCTCCAGCTGCTCATGCTGTGAGATTAGTGTCTATGTCGAATGCAGACATGAATGTTGAGAAGACACCTTGCAAAGCACCAGCTACTGCAAAGTAGCTTCACTCAGCTCCTCACAGAATGAGCTGCAGTTCTGCTTCGCAGAGTAGTCCCAGTAAACCTGAGAAATTCTGGCTGTGCTGAAAGCATGTTGGGCCTAAAGACAGGATGTCAACCTCCACCAGCCTGAAATGTCACCTTCTGGCATTTCCCCATTTGGTGGCACATGTTACGTGTTGGGAAGGAGAAGCAGCTTTGGGCTGTGATGTCGGATCCTGCTGCTGTTCTGTCAGTTCTGGGCCTGGCTTATTCTTTAGTCTTTTGCAGGGAGTGGAGGGTATGATGTTTCTGCACTTCTTATTTCCCTATGGTGTTTATTTCTCTGTTTTTTCCTTTCTTCACATCTCATCAGTTCTGCTATGTGCTTTTCAAGAGTAGCCAATGCTGGTGGAATGTAACTTCAGAGAACAGGATTTCTTTCTGGAGCAATTACAGTTCTTTTGGACCCAACCACATAAATTACTTAAAATAAGCAAGTGAAACAGTTTGGGCTTTTTCTGCAATTAATCTGCCATTTACTCGCTGTAAGCACGTCTTTTTTTATACTCTCCCAGGGTTCTTCTCCATTTAAATTCTCTACAATTTTTGTCATCCAGGTTTTGAGCTCTAAATATTACTCAAAAATTCCTCAACAATGCATGCCATCAACAAATAGCATAGGCTGCTTCCCAGAAGAGCAGTTAGTGCTCCAGCACTTCAACTCGGTTTCCTTCTGTACGATGAAGCCAGTGTGATGAAGTGAGGAACACTGACTTTGAGGGTGTTTGTCCATGCTGAGCGTGAAGACCCACATGCCAACAGTCGGATGCTGAGCAATGGGTGTGTTGGTGTTGCTGCTGGGTTTTGTTCAGGGGAGGTGTGTGGTTTGTGGAGTCTTTCTGCATTCAGTCCCACTGCTGCCTGGTTCTGGGTAAGAGCACAGAGGAGTTAGCTGGTGAGACCTCAGAGAGAGAGACAGCAGGCTGGAGCAGTCTGGGCTGAGGGACTGAGAGCCATCCTGTGATTGATGCCTGCCCCCATAGCAGTGACCCAGGCTGGGGCAGCTGGGGAAGAGCTGAGGCCCCGTGGGAAAGGACTCAGGCTGGAGAAGTTCCTGGAGGACTGTCTGCTGTGGGTGGGACCCCAGGGTGTAGCAGGGGCAGGGGGAGGGCTGCTCCCCTCAGGAGGAAGGACCAGCAGAGATGTGGGATGGATTGACCCTTAACCCCATTATCAATGAGATGAATTTTTCCCAAGTTGAATCTCGGTGTGTAATAAATGAGATGGGTTTTTATTCCATGTTGGGTCTGTTTTGCCTGGGACAGTAATGGCTGGATGATCTCTCCTTGCCCTTATCTTGACCCACAAGCCTTTCATTCCGTCTCCTCTCCCCTGCCCAGCTGAGGGGTGCAGTTGACAGAGCAGCTTTGGGGGGGCACCTGGCCTCTAGCTGGGGTCAGCCCCCCACATTTTGACTGTCAATCTTTGTTCCAGAGAGGCAGTGATACGGGATGTGAGTTGGCAGCAGCTGTTGCTGAGGCACCCAGCGTGGGTGACTTACCTCCTGATGCTGGGAGCTCGGTGAGCCCCGGGGAACCGGTCAGCCTGCAAATGCCATTTTTCCTTCAAACAACTGTAGGAATTCTTCATACTGTGCCTAAGGCAGGACAAGAAGTGGAGGCTGATGAACAGGCAGAGGCTGCAAACAAGAAAGAAAAAAGCTCTTCTAATAGCTGGAGGGTTTGGGGTCGAGAGCTTGGCTGATTTATGGGCCACAAACTATTTCTTACTTTGCCTCCCCATCCTTCTTTAAGGATGTGTAGAAGGAAAGAAAAATGAGGACAGGTACATGAAATGGAAGAGGAGTTTATGTGGTTTACTGCAGCAGAGGAAGAAAAAAACGTTTGAAAATGATAAAAATGGTTGATAGTTGTTTGCAGCTTAATAAAACACAGAAACTTGGAACTCTTTTTTTTTTTTTTTTTTTCCCACCTTTCTTCTGGTTTTGGATGGCAGCAGATGTGTGTTGTTTCTCACTGTGGTCTCTGTCTTGGTTAGACACTGGCCTTGCCGTTCATCTCTTCCAGTGTTCAGTGGCAGACACTCATGTTCCCTGCTCTCAGAAATCAGGTGCAACACCGATCCCATTTGATCTGATTTTCATGACTAATCCGCTGGAGAAAACTGGAGCCCGCAGTTCTCACATGTCAGATCAGATTCACAGTAAAATTAGAAGAATCTACTTAATAGCCAATGGTAGAGAACTGCTTTTTGCTATTCTAATATCCAGGTAAAATTTAATTTAATTAACTTAGTGATTTTTGTACCGAAATGTTCTGCTGCTTTAAATTTTTTCCTGTTCTTTTTACTAATACTTTTTTTTGGTGAAGTCTCTTTCATCGTTTTACATAATGTAGGGAAGCTCTTAAAGGGAACATGGAACAGGAACAAGGCGTTCCAGGGAAGCAAAACCAGGCACTGGTGAGGGAGTGAGGGAGGAGGGTCCTACTTGGTTGTTATCCAAGGACGAGATATGAGAAGACATATTACAAGCTGGAAATAGATCTTAAGGAGTACAGAAGGAACTGATGAGCTAAACCAACGCTAGAACACTAAAACATGAAGCGATCACAGTTTATCCTGACTCTTCTGGTTGCATTTTTATCATTTAATCTAGTATTTTCCAGGGTTTGGGGTAGGAGTTAGGAGGGCTAGAGGAGGCGGCGGCACTGGTTTTGCCCTCTGGAAATGGAATAAAAAGTAGTTCCCATGCTTGCTCCCACAAACCTGCGTGATGTTATGACCTGTCCCACTCTGTTGGAACACCTCAGCGCACCCTTGCCCCAAGCAAGTCCTTTCCATTCCCTAAACACACAGCTACCTTAGAATGCTTTCATTTTTTTTATCTGCAAGGTTATTTAATGAATTCCTCTACACGCTATAAATATTGTGCATTAAGTTTCTTTTTTGGAAGAGCTTTTTCTGGAGAAAAGCCTTTTTTTTTTAAGTTCCCCTTCTTACTGAATGCTGATGTAAATATCTTCTGAATTATATGTAGATATATGCATGGCTGAAGTGACTGCATCTAACAGTTAACCATCTTTTCTTGCTTAAAAACGCACAATTTGGCTTTGACTTCAGGTTCTGCCATGGAAATGTGTCCTGCAGAATCAGCGTTTTACCCCCCCAGCTTTTAAAGCTGTGAAAGTAACCTTGATTTGAAGCAATAGTCTCACATCTGTGGATAGCAGTGACATGCTTAGGGCATCGATGTAACCCAGCAAACAGAGAAGTGTGGTGAGTCTTGCTTAAACTTGGTGGAGTTTTGTGAAATGGAGAGGTTTGGTTTTTGGGTATTTGTGAGAGTACACTTTAGTGGCGGACCTTTGGGGCACTGGGGGTTGTAATCCAAAAAACTGAAGATCAGGAGAAACTCAAACTTGACAAAAAGATGTGGTGAAGGGAGGCAGGGGGGACGTATGGAGAGGGTAGTGAAATGCTGAATTCTAAAGCAGCTGTGGTCAGCTCCTTGGTGTGAGCGGCAGCAGCAAAATTTTAATTTACTGGTGCCCAGTATAAGGAAAAATAAATCTCTCAAAAGATAGAAGTTGAAGAAGTGATTTTTTTTTTAAAAAAATATTTTTTTCCCCCCTCTTAACAGTATTGTCCTTCAACCTCAGAACTCAGTGGCACAAAAAGTTCTTTTTTTGAGACCAGCATTTACCTTGTTGAGTCCTGTGTCCTGTAGGGACACACGGGTGGCAGGGTACTGGTGTATAGATGTATTTTAACTGCAGCACCAAACAGATGATCTGGATGAGCTGCAGCCTTAAAAGGTGACATCCTGATTGCAGGGAACTGGGAGGTCTCTGGGGTTTGTGTGGTGAATGACTCGGCCCCAGACAGGATTATAACCAAACCCAGCAATTTGTTAGAAGAATAAAAGCAAGCGAAGGGCTCTGTGGTGCACAGGCACCGTCGGGTGCGCAGAGTCTTCGCTCCACCAAAACGCACCCTGTACAGTCCCAGGCTCTGGCTTAGGTATTTGCACAGGGACAGCACCGCCCGCCAGCTTCAACTGACATGCTGGGGTGGCAGCCAGGCACCCCCCACAAGACAGCCTTTAGGTGAGCTTTAGCTTTTGTCTTGCTAACACAGTCAGGCAGCGGGTTCTGCAGACTTGAGGCGCCTTCTTCTTTTCTTCTTCCTCTTTCTCAGCTCCTCAGGGACAAGTTGTTTCTCTGGAGCTATCACAATGCCCTTAGGGTGCCAAACATTGCTGTCCTCCAGGCCAAGCTTTGCACATCTTTATAGAGTTTGTTGCTGCTTCAACACACCTCATTCAGTATATGCAAGAAAAACGCCACCCTGTCCCTCCCAGGCCCCTGGTCCTACAAGGGTATGTCATTACACCCCAACATTATTCCACAGAACACACAGCAGATGGGCATATACCACAGTTTGGTTTTTCTGATCCATTTGGCCAGGCTGAAGGAAGCAGTTTGATTCTCCTTTGGACCCGTGACTAAGAGAACAGCTTCCTGAGTGGGGTTTTGTGTGTGTTTGGGTTTTTCTCTCCTAAGGGGCTGTGCTTTTTCCACTGCTGGGGTTTTCATTTGCTTCTCCCACGGTGTCTCTTTGAACTGGTGTAGTGCATCGCTCTGCGTGGCCAGGGAACAGAAGTGAGATGCCTGCAGTAGGTGGTGAGTTGCTTTGGAGCAGGGGACGTTTGTAGGTCTGGAGAAGGAGCCGTGGTCATCTGCCATCAGGAAAGGGCTCCAGGGAACTGATGCTGATTTGTGATTTGCTTAAGAACAGAAATCCTGAAAGTCAGTCATGGGTCCTCTGTCGTTGGAGTTGGTTGGAGGTACACGTCATGAAGATCTGTCACACTTCTGAGTTCATGGGCAGCATCTGGGATCTGCTCTTGACATGGGGAATTCAGCACTTGTCCCCATGTGCATGGTGTGGATCCGGTGCGTTGGGACACCGCTGCCTTTGGGAACTGTGTTGTGCTCAGGCTTCCTGACAGCCATGCACTGTGCTTTGCAGGTTCCTGCCTGCTTGATCCCTGCCATGCTCAAAACAGTCTTGTTAAATGTATTTTCATTAAAATATGTATAGATTTTCATTAAAATACACACACTGGTAACATTTCCCCTGAGCTTTCTCTTGCTTTATCAAAGCCAACTGGATGCGATTAGCATATTTAAAATAAATTAGGAAGACCAAAGCAGGTTCAGAACTGGAAACAGAAATTGTATTCCTTCTTTGTGCCCCCCCTTTCCTTCTTTGTGCCCCCCTTTCCTTCTTTGTGCCCCCCTTTCCTTCTTTGTGCCCCCCTTTCCTTCTTTGTGCCCCCCTTTCCTTCTTTGTGCCCCCCCCTTTCCTTCTTTGTGCCCCCCTTTCCTTCTTTGTGCCCCCCTTTCCTTCTTTGTGCCCCCCCCTTTCCTTCTTTCTTCTTTTTTCTTCTTTTTCTTCTTTTTTTAATAAAAGGTACTGTACATACAGCTTTGCTTGTAGTTGTCATCATTCTGTAATGTTTGTAAAACAGATTCCACGCAAAAGAAACGTGGGTAAGACCAAGGCAGAACCACAGGACTTGCTTTTGGGCCCTTTGTAGCTCTGTGTAAGCGTGTACATCTTGTAACTGTTTTGGTATGAGTCCTGCTTAGGCTGTAGGTTAAAGGGATTCTGTGGTCTGCCTCCTTTCTCCTCCACATCTGTTTGCTCTCCCTGAATTTTCTTTCTCTGTAAGTTTTGGCTTTTGACACCATTGAAATATATATATATGTCAAAGAGAAAAGTCTGCTGAAGGCAATTTAGAATTACTTGAATGCATTAAATTTTATCTGCAGTCTGGCCTTGGTAGAACACTTAATTCCTCTTTAATCACAGTTTTGGCTTAAAACTAAGAAAAGCCAAGATACATTCAGTGAGTATATTAGGGTGAGTTTTACTTTCATGACAGTGAAAAGAGTCTGTGTCTGTTCCCTATTTCCTGATACACATTTAGCTTCCTCTGTTGTTTCTTACTTAGGTTCTTGTGCTGGAGCTTCAAGTGTACGTTTTCCCTTCTTCTCCTGTTGTGGGTTTGAAGGATGAGGCCGATGGTGCTGTGCATTTACAGTGTCTGTGTTCAAATTTCCCCTCAAATCAAATCGTAGCTCAGAACTTAACACACTCTAGGTATCCTGTGACCTCAGTATTGCTTTTCAGGGTGTTCTTCCTAAATGAGACTTACAAAGCATTTTCAGGCTGATCTCATGAAGAAAGTATGTTGACTTGACCCTGGTTGTGCCCTCCCTTCGCTTGTGAAACCAGTGCTGCTGAGCTGAAGGGGAGCGGGAGGCAGGCGCCTGGGTCCAGCCCTGCGGAACGTGGCTGAAGGAGAAGCAGTCAGTGAAGAGTGGTCGCAGCTCCAGAGCTGTTACCCTCTTACTGCGGTTTAGCTTTGGACCTTTCTGCTCTTGGAGAAGAGCTCCTGAAGCTGCCCACCTCTCCTTTCCACAAGCTATAAGGCCTCTCATCTGCTGTGCAGCCTTTGGGTTTGAGCTTGCTGTTTCATACATCTTGTAAGTTTAATCATTGCTTCTTTCTAACCTCTTTGCCTGTTCTGTGTTCTGTGTAGATGTCCACACTGAAGCAGTACAAGCAGCACTGGCAAAGTACAAGGAGAGAAAGATGCCCATGCCTTCAAAGAGACGGTCTGTCCTTGTGCACTCTTCTGTAGAAACCTACACGCCTCCAGGTACCTATTGACTGAAAAACATAAAGAGCAAATGCTTTGTTCTGCTAAGGTGTAAGTACCTGTCAATAAACTGTGTGTGCATCGATGGCTCTGTGTCCTCATACTGAGGCGTTGGTTGGATTTGTCCTTTGATGTCTGTCCTCAAGATTTTTGGTGTCTCTAGAGAATACTGTAGCTGCTAAAGGTGCACTTGAAAGCAATCGTGGAGTAAGGAGTTGCCCTTTCTGTGTTTAAGTATGTTCTCTTAGGTAGTGTCTCCCTTGGAAGGAGGTAATCTTGGCACACATCAGAGCTGTAAATACCTTATTTCACATTGCATAAAATCCTTCTTTTAAAAGTTGAAGAGAATGCTGGAGCGTTGAGTTGCTATATTAGCTTGCAGAACCCTCATCAGATGATTTCACCTGTGAGTAATTCAAAATTTTCAGAAAATCATATGCTGTAATTGTTCTGATTGTCTAGGTCAGAACAATTTCTTTATTTTGTTTTCAGGAGGGAAAAAGATAACCTTCCTGTTGTCTCACAGTGAGTTCCCTAGAGGTTGAGAAAAGCTTTCTCCAGATGACACGCTGTGCTGGCAAGCCAAGTGTTGTGGGGCCAGAAACTTGTGTACAAAGAGGAGGAATTTCCCTGAGCTCTTACTTTTGGAATGATGTGCTCTTCCTGGTCTTGCCTAATGTGGTGCAGGAGTAGAGGCACGCTGACCTCTAGTGCCCTTCCCATCCATTCGGTTTGTCCCCCCTCCTGGGGGGGGTTCTCTTGCTTCCTGGGCTGTACTACTTCTTTCTGCTCTTCCTGTTTGCAGGCAGTTCCACTTTGCTAGTCACATATGGTTTTATATTTGTTTTGTGGGTTCTCTGTAGTAAATAATAAGGTTTGTCTATATTCTTACATATGGTCTTTCTTAACCCTGATGGTTTTGCCTATAAGATACATTAAGGTTTCACACATTTTAACCAGCTTGTTCTTCTAGTTCTCATACACTCAGGAGCCCACAAGGCCAGCTGGGGTGGCAGGGTGGCTATCCTGCTCTTGAGTTCTCTTGCATACGTGTTGGTGTTGTATGTGAAAGGTGTCATGAGTTGCATAAAGCAAAATCCTGGAGACAGTAAATGTACACGTGACCATCTGTATACGGAGTCCTCAGGAGAAAGGCCCAAAGCAATATTCCTGCTCACTTTCCAAAGTGAACTCTGGTGGAAGAGTTCATGCAATATCACTCTGTCCTCTCATTCCCTGGGTGTGACACATCACCGTGTGCTTGGCATGAGGTACATCCCGACAAGCAAAGGACGTTCCACTCTTCTGCCTAAGACTTGGCACACAAAGAATAGCTGGCATCTGGGGGGGGTGCAGGGCAGAAGTATTTAGGGACTGCATGAGACTGAGAAGCATAGAGCCCTAGAATGGTTTGGGTGGAAGGGGACCTCAGACACACGCCCCCAGCCCAGGGTGCCCCAAGCCCCATCCAGCCCGGCCTTGAACCCTGCCAGGGAGCCAGGGGCAGCTCCACCTTCTCTGGGCATCCTGGGCCAGGGCCTCCCCCCTCCCCGGGAAGGATTTCTGCCTCCCAGCCCCTCTCCATCCCCCTCCTGCAGCTGGAGGCTGTTCCCCTGGCCCTGGCCCTCCAAGCCCTGAGCACCAGCCCCTCTCCAGCTCTCCTGGAGCAATGGGAATGGGCTGGGAGCTCTCCCCAGCAGCAGCCTTCTCGTCTCTGGGCTGAGCCAGCCCAGCTTTCTCAGCCTGTTTTCATAGCAGAGGGGCTCCAGCCCTCACATCATCTCCGTGGCTCCTCTGGACTCACTCCAACAGCTCCGTGTCCTTCTTGTCCTGGGGACCCCTGAGCTGGATGTGGCACTGCAGGGGGCTTTTCCTTGAGTCGTGCTGTACATCTAGTTTTGTTCTCTTTGCTCCCTCTCTAAACCACTGCCTTCAAGCCTTTGTACTGGCAGAAGTTAATGCAGTTCAGGTTCCTAATAGCTGCAGTTGTGTTGCAGACAGTTGCTGTGGGTCACCAGGAAGGAAGCATCGGGTTCTTGTCACGTGAAGCTCCAACCCAGCTCCTGAGCAGTGGCAATGGAACTGCTTTCATGAGCCGTCCTCCCCCAAAAATGTTAATGTTCTTTTGTTTTCACACCGTGGAGCCTCTCATCCTCCCCACGTGGGTCTCACGGGACCAGAACTCCAGCCATAGTCTTGGTGCAAGGTTGGTCCAAAGGGTGGTGGCTTCTGGGGCTGTCCTGGACCAGCTCCCAGGCAGGAAGAGCTGGAAGCCAAGTACATAGTATCCTGCTCGCAGCATTCCCTGAGCCACTAATGAGCTCTCAGGCTGCCTCCAAGCTGGTTATGGGTGTTCCCTTTCTGCTTTGCTATTGTAATTATGTCTTGATATTAGAATGTTTTTACTACAGATCTTTCATTTTTATACACAGTTAATATTTTACATTTCAAGTGAGTGTTTGTGTGTGTGTGTGTGTGTGTCCCTCTGTTTATGTATGACATCTGAAAGCTTAGACATTTTAAAGAGTATCTGGCTAAGGAGATAGTATCAGAGTAGTGTTCTTTGAAAAAACTGGTCTTTTCTGTAGTTCCATTTTACTCTGAAGTGTTAGTAGATTGCAAGTGTGTTTGGGTTTGGGGTTTTCCCCTCCACCCCCCCCCCCCCCCTCCATGAAACCTGATTCACTGTGATCCTCTCTTGTTCCATGTTCCTGGAATGGTTTATTTTTGCTTTCTCCCTAAAAGAAAGAGAAGGCTGCAAGTGCTATGGGTCAGGTTTGGCCCCCCTCCAGGAGCAGATGGGATCAGCAGCCAAGAACTACACTGTGGTAGTAGACCAGAACTGTGAGACAAGACACTGCACCCAGGAATGGCGATCCGCTGCAGCTCTGTCTTCTTCTCAAAGATCAATTGTTTGCCTCTTTTTCATTCAAAATCGTGGTTTTCAGTCAAGTAATGAAAAATCTGTGATTTTTTATAACTTTGAAAATGCAATCAGGTTAACTGGCTTTCTCATGGAATGATTTCCAATGTTAGGCTGTTTAAGAGAAGTTACTCTGAAGCTATTTGGAACACAAATTCCAGAAAAGCAGAGAATTAATTAAACACCTGGAAACTGAAATTTGTCACCAAAGATTTTTTTTTCATGTAGATTCAAAAGAATTCCTCTGGAATTGGGTGTAGCTGAACACTTACTTCTTCAGATTAGTTAAAAAGCCAAAGCTAAGTTTTCAGGATTGCTGTAACCCACTCCTTCATCACCCAGGATTTCCCATCTGGAAGGGACTCTCTAGGGCACTATTGGGCACCCTATCTTTTCCAGAAGCTTTTTTCTTGAGTCTGACTTGTGTGACTTAAAACTGCTCTTCACACACTGGTGGGATGTGAACTTTGGCACTAGATGGGCAGTGCATTGGTTTCAGAGCTTCCCATTAATTCCCCAGTGAGGAGCAGCACAGGAGGATCACACTTTAGGAGGGCAAGATTTCATTTTATAACTTCAGTAACTGAAGTTCCTATTTTTTTTACTCAAAATCAACAGGGATGTTGATACTTGATACTTAGCAACACCTTTTTATTGGGTTTTGAGTGACTTTGCATTTGTTGTTGAGTAGCTAATAAATATGAATGGATTGAGAGCCAAAGGGAAACTTCTGGAAGGTTGTAAACAACTGGATGGTAATCAAAATAGGAGCCTTTTGTCAGACTTCTAACACATCCATCTGGAGTGAAAAAAAGTTTTAGTAAGCATGTCTGTGTAGTGCTCATTAATACCAGTTTACGTGGTTATAATACATTCTTTTAAATTCCCTTTGATTATTCTTAGATTAATTAAATCACTCTCTAATTGAATTTACAGCACTGTGGTTGGGGGGGGGGGGTTGGTCCTTTTTTCTTAAAAAAAATTCTCATAATAATAATAATAATAAAGAATTTACACACCCCACCCCTCCCCAAAAAAACCCACCAAACAAAATTTCAGGGGATTTATTGGGGGGGGGGGAGGGAGGATCCAGTTCAGCTGTGCCAGAACAGAGGTGTTCTTGAGCAGCCTAGGCATGAAACCTCAGTCATTCACGAACCTTTCTCAGGTGGAAAGCTTGTTTGAGCCTTCCATCCTTCCACGTGCAGGAGGTAAATGAAAACTTTGCTTCAGCTGTGTCCTAGATCAAATATGTAGAGGTTGTTGCATTACCCGACGAAGGGTGACGAGTAGAATTTGTGCATGTGAATATACCATTTGCTTAATATACCTGCACCTCATGTGTAGCACATGAGAAGGCTAGGTGAAGAACATGGAGAAGCTTCATGTTCCCTTCTGTTGGGTCATTCCTACATTACATGCCTGTCATGGTTATTTTAATCACAGACACATCGTCAGCATCAGAAGATGAGGGCTCGTTACGTCGGCAAGGGCGGATCACCTCCACTCCGTTCCAGAGCCATTCCAACGTAGAGCCCTGGCTTAACCGGGTTATTCAGGGCTCCTCCACCTCATCCTCTGCATCCTCCACCTCATCTCATCCAGGAGGGAAACCTGCTGCTGCTTCCAATACCGCTACTGCCACCGCTGCTGCCACTGTGCTTGCAGATCTCATGGCACACACCCAGCTAGGTCAGTAAAGAACTGCCTGCGTGCTTGGAATAAAATCAAATTAAAAATCCCAAAGCAGGGCCAAACACAACAGTCTGTACCAGAAGATAAGGCTGTTTAAGCCTTAACATGTACAAGCCACAGACCAGGTATGTATGATACATATGTGTGTGTATTCAGTTGAAACCAAACCAGTTGTTCATGAGATCTGAACATGCATTCTTCTTGGTGAAATGCTTGATTTATCAAGAAACGAAGGTTCAGTTGTACTGGATTCAAAAGCAGAATTTCAGAGGGGTGGTACTTTTGGTGGTGCTTTCTGATCCGCATCTATTTGCCCCAGACAGTATCAGGTGATGGATTCAAAGCTGACTTGCTTGGTAGACATGTGAAAGACCAGGAAAAGCATCCAGAATCTTTTGGAAATTCATGAAATTGGAGGTACTGACAAAGCTAGATTTGAAGCTGAAATGTGATTCATTTCCCCCCCCCTCCCCGGGATTAAAATTTAAGTCATGAATAAGCCTTTACTGTGAAACCAGAGTGAAAATGTAGAAGTGCTGGTAAGCCAAGACATAAATCTGAGTTCTGTCTCCATCGGTGACGCTGAAGGTCCAGAAGGTCAGGGTGCCTTTTTTGCCCTACAATGCAGAGCTCTAGTCTTGTGCTTCTGGAAGAGTTGGGAGGGAAGGAGGACAGGAGTCTCCTCCTCTGGGGAAACGGCCTTTACAACGTTTGTGTACACTGATGAGGTTTGATAGTGGATTTATGTTTATGCAGCCGGCCTGCACAAATGTTAAATGATATCAGGGGACCTAGAGATATAGTAACTTTGCAGAAGTTTAGAAAAATCAGATGAAGAGTTATGTTCATGTTTTACCTGTGGGCTACAGCATGAAGTTCTTGTGCTTCTGTTACCATATATAGGTGTCACATGTGTTGCTCCTGGACGTTTCAGGTCTTGGCTGCTGACCTGACTGCTCATCCATGCCTGTACGCCTGTGCAGACAGCTTTTTCTGTTGTGCTGAGGAGAACACATGGGAACACGTTGGATTTAAACTGAGTATCCAGGCTGCTGTGTGCCTAGAGATGTCAGTTGACATGGTCATGTAAGACACAAACACGTTGCACAAATACCTGTTTGTTTAACCACTCTGGCTGTTTCCTTCAAATTCCATTTGAAGCCCAAGCACATGCCCCTCAGGCTTTGCTGTGGGGATGGTGCAAACAGCTCACAGTCCTCTCAGGCGTGAGGGGCTTTCCAGGAGGTTCTCCCACCTTTGCTGGTTTCTCTGAGTTCCTTAGGGATCATCAGGGCATCCACCTCCGTTGAGAGCAGCTGCGGGCTTCAACTCACAACCAGTGCTTGTAGTTTGTGACCAGGAGTTTTGCTTCCTCAGAGTCCTAAAGTGTGTTATGAACAGGGAAAGGAGTCCAAACAAGCCAGAGGCTCTCTGGAAGGCCTCTGGATCTCCTCTGCAGCCAAGGTGCCAACAGAAAAGGGCACTGGCTCTTTCTGCCATGATTGACATCCCAGTTTTCTGCCAGCGGAGTGGAGCTAGAACGAGGCAGTAGCCTGCTTCGTGTTCTGGGATGCTCCTTCGGTGTCAGAGAGTCTGGGAAGGGTTGTTTCTATCTTGCTTGCTTGAGCTCCCTCCTCCATTGTGTATGGCGATCTCTTTATTGTGGGACCTGAGTATGGAGAAGAATTCTGGTATCTAAGAAGTGTCAGGTGTTGCACTTGGGCTGGAGGAATCCCAGACATATTTACAGACTGGGAGAAGAGCTCCTGGAGAGCAGCCCTGAGGAGAAGGACCTGGGGGTTCTGCTGGGTGAGAAACTTCCCCTGATCCAGCAGTGGCTCTGGCAGCTGGGAAGGGCGATGGGATCCTGGGCTCCATCAGCAGAGGGGTGGCAGCAGGGACAGGGAGGGGATTGTCCCTCTCTGCTCTGCCCTGGGGAGGCCCCAGCTGGAGTCCTGTGTCCAGAGCTGGGGCCCCAGGACAAGGAAGATGTGGGGCTGTTGGAGAGGGGTCAGAGGAGCCACGGAGATGCTCAGAGGGCTGGAGCAGCTCCCCTGTGGAGAGAGGCTGAGGGAGCTGGGCTGGGTCAGCCTGGAGAAGAGAAGGCTGTGGGGGGACCTCATTGCAGCCTGCCAGTCCCTGAAGGGAGCAGAGACACAGGAGGGGAATCAGCTTGTTCAAGGGCAGGGACTGGCAGGACAAGGGGGCTGGAGTGAAGCTGAAGGAGGGAAGGGTGAGATGAGATAATCAGGGGAAGTTTTTTACGGAGAGAGTGGTGAGGGGCTGGCAGGGGCTGCCCAGAGAGGGGGTGGGTGCCCCGTCCCTGGGGGTGTTGAAGGCCAGGTTGGCTGGGGCCCTGGGCAACCTTGTGTAGCTCCAGGCCTGGAGGTTGGTGTCCCTGCCTGTGGCAGGGGGTTGGAGCTCTGTGACCCTTGAGGTCCCTTCAAACCCAGACCAGTCTGGGATTCTGTGATTTTACAAGGCAAAATGTTTTTCCCTTAGCTTGTGCTGTTGCCTTGGAAAGCTCCTGGATGCTGAAGCAGGTTTGGTTTTGTGTCTTATAAAGCTACAGGCAGAGTTTGGCTTCACTCGTTTTCCTGCACTGCTTCAGGTCTTTGTAAACGGTGTTAAAGAGACTTGGCTCTTCAGTGAAGTGTTGAGGCTTTATTGCTAGCGAGATGTTCTTGTTTGTACAAAACTTCCAAACAAAAGCTTTCATCCAGGCTTATTTATAATGAGAAATTTGGGATGGATGGATCGATTTATTTTTAAGTATGGTGAGTGTGAGATGAAACCTGTCTACACCTTGTTGTGAGGGCGTTCTGGATTTCACATTATGGGTTTACAGGAATCATCCTTTAAATTACCAAATACACTTGGAAGGTTAATTGTGGTTGTAAGTGTGATGAATGAAATTCTAACATAGTTGTAAAAACTTGCAAGATATTCAAAGTGTAACTCAGTGTCCTCTTGGGTCTGGTATCTCAGGCCATATAAATACACATCAGACTTTACAGCTAGGACTATTTATTCATCACAATCAGAAGGCCTGATTAACAGTTTCAAGTCCAACATTCATATAGGCAGCTTAATGTGTGATTGCAAGCATGAAGTGAGTTGTAATTTCATTCCTGGGAAGTACATAAGCAGATCTAGTGCCTCTCAGGAAGGAAGCTCAGGGATCATTAAGAGCTGCTCTATAGAAGGGGAAGATTCCCAGTGCCCCTGACAAAAACCTAGATGGGTTTTTGCATGAGAATAATCTTCCTCACTTCAGAGATGCTTGCCATATTCCATCCATTTCCATCTCTACCTTGGCAGCGTTCCCACATGTTAGAAATGCGAAAAGGGTCCTAAAAAGGACTCTAGGTAGACACGTTAGTGAAGCAGCAATTAATTTATTATACGTTCTTCCAGGAGCGGGTAACCCAAAAGTAGGCACACTTTTGGTCAAAATACTTAGCATTTTTATACCATATTCCAGTCCGAAATCCCTCCCTCCCACCGGTTAACTAGAGATTAACAGTTTCAAAAGTTTACTGGCTCAACCCAAGTACTCCCATTCATGACATAATGTAATACATACTGCATGTCTGGCAAATTCTTGCTTCCCCTTGGTGAGGAAAATGAGTATGCATGAGCTTTGAACATCTCTTTTGTCCGAGGGTTGAAGGGATTTAAAAGCTCATACAAGTTTTTGTTTAGATGGTATCAAGACTATCAGTTGGCCTGTTTGTTGAGCCGCATTTCCTTAGGTTCCAACCCATGGTCTCTTGTCACTTTTTAACTCCTTCCAGGATCCTCTTTATCTTTTAGCAGAGCTGTGTATTTGAATTGAACTCTTGTTTGAGAGAGAGAGATTTTGCACTAACTCTTTTAACACAACCAACAGCAAAACTATATTAACAATCCTAAATTCCCTACAAAGTATTTCTGACAAGGCAGTCCTAATTCACAAGTCAGCAAAAGAATATACAATACAGAATTTCAGGTTGCAAAAGCAACAATTCAGTGTTTTCCACACACATGGCCAATAGCAAAGTGTTCAGGACATTTTTCATGGGACTCTTTACTGACAGAGTTGTCAGGGCCTGGCCCAGGCTGCCCAGGGAGGGGCTGAGTCCCTGCCCCTGGGGGTGTTGAACAGAGGGGAGATGAGGTGCTCAGGGGTCTGGTTTAGCTTCAGATGGGAACGGTTGGACTTGATGATCTTAAAGGGCTTTTCCAACCTGGTGATTCTGTAGCAAGGGGGTTGGGACATTTTTCATGTTTGTCTGTACTCTTTTTTTTTTTTTTTGCTCATGAGGATATGACAACTTAATTCTTACATCATAGACTTCTTTTTGGTATTGATAGCTCCAAAAAGACCCCCTGGATTTGTCCTGGAGCGGACAGGAGTAGTTTTTCTCACCCGGTGTGCTGACATCAGCAATATAACAGGCACCTCACGTGTTTTAAATACCATTCTTTACTGTGATAAATGACTCGGTCCCAGACAGGATTATAACCAAACCCAGCAATTTGTTAGAAGAATAAAAGCAAGCGAAGGGCTCTGTGGTGCACAGGCACCGTCGGGTGCGCAGAGAGTCTTCGCTCCACCAAAACGCACCCTGTACAGTCCCAGGCTCTGGCTTAGGTATTTGCACAGGGACAGCACCGCCCGCCAGCTTCAACTGACATGCTGGGGTGGCAGCCAGGCACCCCCCACAAGACAGCCTTTAGGTGAGCTTTAGCTTTTGTCTTGCTAACACAGTCAGGCAGCGGGTTCTGCAGACTTGAGGCGCCTTCTTCTTTTCTTCTTCCTCTTTCTCAGCTCCTCAGGGACAAGTTGTTTCTCTGGAGCTATCACAATGCCCTTAGGGTGCCAAACATTGCTGTCCTCCAGGCCAGGCTTTGCACATCTTTATAGAGTTTGTTGCTGCTTCAACACACCTCATTCAGTATATGCAAGAAAAACGCCACCCTGTCCCTCCCAGGCCCCTGGTCATACAGGGGTATGTCCTTACACCCCCAATATTATTCCACAGAACACACAGCAGATGGGCATATATCACACTTACTAAGAAAGTCCTGACTGTGTCCTGAATTAACTATTCACAATTTGGAGAATTTAAATTTAGCAGATTGTTCCCTTGCAGCTTGTGTTTGTAATCTCCAGCTCCTCCTGAATTCCCAAGCAATAGAGTGCAGTGTTGGCAGTGCAAGGGCGCAGTATTAAATAAAGTCAGGTAGCAGTAGGCACTATTTTTAGGCTGTTTTTCTTTTACCTATAAAAACAGAGTGATTTGGTTTTCTCATTTAGTGTAATATTTTCTTTAAAATCAATAAGCCTGGCAGTGTGTTTAGGTTTTATCCAAGGTCACTGTCTCAGCTGTGAAGTATTTCCCAACTTGGCTTTCACTAGAAGCACCAAAGAACAGGATTATTGTGGTGTCTGACCCACTGTTTATTGAAAGACTCCAAAATACAGTCCTTTTCCTTGAGGGTTATCGGAGCAGTGTTTTGCTGTGTCTCTGTAAGCTGCTGTACAGAAGTTGGAAGAGTTGAGGTGTGTGAGAAACAGTTGCAAAGAGTTTGTTGGAGAAAAAACAAAATGAGGTAGTGGCATGTGGATCCTATTTTGTGATGAGACTGGGTTGTTGTGCCCCCCTCCTTCCTTTGCCCCCCCCATCCTTCACCCCACTTGTCCCACCCCTTACTCCCCCCTACTTTGTCATTCACATTTCTCTCTCTCTTCAGTCTAACCCAAAGTACCTTTATTTCTGAAGTCACAAGTATCTTCAGGCTCCTTTTGGGCTGCTCACCACTTCTCTTGCTCAGCTTTGCCGCCGTATCTCTAGATGATACAGGCTGATTCCATGGATTCTCATGGGCATATGGTACCGAAATGCCTGAATAATGAATGAAGCTAATGTGATTTGTATCTAAGCATAAATCCTGATAATTGAACTACTTTGTTCTGCATGCACAGAAAGAACTTTGCCTTCTAAAGGCAGAATTGGATGAGTCAGTTCTCTGTGCTAGGTAAGATGAAGTAGCTGTAGGCAGCAGGGAGTTTGCTCACAAGGATACCCCTGTCACTTCCCTGTTACGGTGAGGGACACTGGTGTGTGAAACTTGGCTCCAGGCTGCTTCTAAGATAAGGGAATGCTGTAGGTTATTGCTACCATATATAGCTAATCTTTGTGCTTGTTTTCAATTGTGAATCACAGTTAATGGGGCTTTTTGTTTCCTTTCTGAGCATTCTCATTTTTCATGTGATTTCTCTGAGCTGTTCCCAAGCACACAGCTCTTCTCTAAATGTTCCCAAATAGCTTCTTCCTCTGGTTATTTTCTGAGCCTCTAATTGCAGAGCTTTTGTATTTCAAATATCAGCCTCATGCATGTGGGCAGAAGATGATTATTTCCCATCAGGAATATGCATGGTAAAACCTGTGTCTGGTCAGCATTCACTGTGCCATCACTGCCTCTCAGAGACGACAAGAGACTGACACACGCACTTGTCATTTGTACTTAGAAGTACATCATCTTCAGGGCGTGTTTTGAGTCACAGACTGATCAGGGCTGGCAGGGGCCTCTGGAGATCACGTAGTCCCACCCCCTCAGAGGAGGGTCCCCTCGAGCAGGCTGCACAGGACAGTGCCCAGGATCGCAGGGTTTGAATGTCCCCAGAGATGGAGACTCCCCAACCTCTCTGGGCAGCCTGGCCCAGGGCTCTGCCACCCTCCCAGCAAAGAAGTTGCTCCTCAGGGTTAGGTGGGACTTCCTCTGCTCCAGTTTGTGCCCATCACCCCTTGTCCTGTCCCTGGGCACCCCTGAACACAGACTGACCCATCCTCCTGAGCCCACCCCTCAAGGATTTATCAGTCTTGATAAGATCCCCCCTCTGTCTTCTCTTCTCCGGGCTGCAAAGTCTCAAATCACAGAGTCACTGGGTTGGAAAAGCCCTTGAAGCTCATGGAGTCCAACCATCCCTGCCTTGTGCTGCCCCAGATCCCTGAGCACCTCATCTCCCCTTCTCTTGATACATCCCCGGCACCCTACGCTTGCCCTTGTTGAATGTTGTAAGATTGCTCTCTGCCCAGCTCTCCAGCCTGTCCAGATCTGCTCACTGGACAGCAGCTCAGCCAGAACGTGTCAGCCCCTCCTCCCAGTTTGGTATCAGTCACAACCTGGCTGAGGTTACACCCAAGCCCTTCATCCAAGTTGTTGATGAATGTATTGACCAGGGCTGGACCCAGCACTCACCCCTGAGGAACACCACTTGGGTCTGGCCTCCAGCCAGCCTCTGTTGAGAAGGCCTTCTACAGGCAGCTCGAAGTAGCCCCACAATTTTAGGCCTTGGTTCTCATGGGAGACGTCTGTCACCCTCATGCCTGCTGGGAAGGCCACACAACCAAGCATACACAGTCCGGGAGGTTCCTCTAGTGTACTGCTGAGGCCTTGCTGTTCCTCAGGCTAGATGGGGTGAGATGTGAAGTTCCCAGCACTGTCTGCATCTGCCTGTGCTTTGAGCTCTTCCTGCAGAGTTCTTGGCACAGTTGGGAGGGGTATCACTGCAGAGCTGCATGAACCCAAGCAGTGCAGCCTCGTGCTCTTAAGCTCTTCCCTGGTGCACTCCTGTTTTTACTCGTTAGGATCCTGAATTTTTCAGGCCTCCAATCCTGGTGTTTCCATGTTTTCTTGGAGGTGTTCAAGGCCAGGTTGGATAGGGTTCTGGGCAACCTTGTGTAGCTTCAGGCCTAGAGGTTGGTGTCCCTGCCTGTGGCAGGGGGTTGGAGCTCTGTGACCCTTGGGGTCCCTTCCAACCCAGACCAGTCTGGGATTCTGTGATTTGAACACTTCTACAAGCTACTGTCATTTCCTGAGCTGCGATTTCATGCAGAACCACGCCGTGATCTAGGGTGCAGTTCTGGAAGGAGGATGTTCCCTGAGCAGCATTCTGCAGCACAGGAATGTGGTGTGGGTCCAAACAAAGCAGACTTTTGCTTCAAGGTTGTTACAGGGTGGTTCTCAAGGCCATGTGAATATGTGAGGATTTGAGACTTCCTTGCTTTCCCTACGTAATTATATATTACAGAACATTAGGGGCTTATTGCTTGTAGCATATACTGCTGAAGTGGAACAGCTTGGCACAGTTGATGCAAAAAGACAGTGTCATGCCCCAGAAAGCCCTCTGCTAAATGTACCTGTTGTATGCAGTGTGTGTGTGTATGACACTGGCATCTAGATCACAGGTTTTTGGAGTGTTCTGGGCATTCCATCTGTTCTCATTGGTAGGTGTCCCTGTGAAGAGCATAATGCATCTGTACATCCACAGGAAGCTTTTACCCACAGTATCATTTGGAGACTGTTAAAAACTTGTGGTGAGAGAAGTTGCTGAAAGGAAACCTTGGCTGGTCTTAGAAACTGCGGGTGACAGGAGTTACTGTCCTTTGAGAGTCTCTCATCTCTTTTGTGTCTGTCCTCCAGATGTGTTCAGACCTGAGCACACTGCCTTTGCCACCTTGCATCTTTATCTGTCTTACCAGCAGAAGTCATCTTAGAGCCTGCAGAATGTAGTTCATGTTATTCTGGGGCAAATGTGCCCTTCTTTTTAACCTTGTGCTTTTGTTCCTCCCTCTTCCTGTGGGATTTAAATTGGCTGTTCCAGCTTTGTGATCACACCTTGGGTGCCTGTGTTTCTTCTGGGAGGTGAGGCGGGCTTTCTCTGCAGACTTGTGCTGTTTACACATGACTATCTCCTTTTGCCTTGAAATGTGGAAAGTTGGGATTGCTCCTCTCCACCCTGGAGAATAGTAGGATGTGTAGGTTTGGCAGGGACCTTCGAAGACAAACTAGTCCAACTCCCCTGCAGTGAGCAGGGACAGCCTTAACTGAAGCAGGCTGCTCAGAGTCCCATCAAGCCTGACCATGAATGTCTCCAGGGATGGGGCCTCCCCCACCTCTCTGGGCACCCTGTGCCAGGGTCTCATCACCTTAAGAGTGAACAACTTTTTAACCTTATGCTTTTGATGCAGTGGTTCCTTTCAGGATTCCCCCTGCATCAAGACTCTGACAGCCTGGTTGGGGAAATGAGAGGGTTTATAACCTGTGAGAGAACAGCAGGAGTGTTGTAAGAAATGCCTTTGGACCTATCGATTCTTAAGATGACTGATGAGCTCCTGTGTCTGTCTTCCATTTCTGCAGATAACCACTCTGCTCCTCCAGATGTAACTACTGGCCTGGTGGAACATCTACATCATGAGCGTCCGCAGGTAGCATCAGTGCGAGGAGTTCCCAGAGGCTACAGCAGCAGCATTTTGGAAACTGCAGATGGTGATTGTTTTATATCAACCTCCTTCTCTCTGATATTCATCCCTTTTCCTGAGGAAGCGAATGCAGGACAGAGCCTGGGGCCCACCATGTGCTGTGTGCCTGCCCCCTCCAAAGCTCTGCAGGAGCGTGGCTGCGCTGCGCTTCCCGTGTGCTGCTGGTGGGAGTCACATCCCCACTCCTGTGTGTTTTTATAGTAAAGCGCTGCGTAAGCCCTTGAGTCTAAACACTTCAATTTCATACCGACTCAGTGCTTTACATTTCAATTAATATGGGCATGCATACTTTAAAATAAATATGACACACATGCATATGAAAACCAGTCCTTGATGTGCTGTGATTATTTTTTGTTAGCCCTGTAAAGCGCTCAAAGATTCACTTATTTTTACAAGCGTTGTCAGGCTTTCAGAACCGAGTGAATGTTGAGATGCAGCAAGTATCTGGTCTCTGTGAGGAAAAAAAAAGTGCTTGAGGTCTGTACTGGAATCTCACAAAGGGGTCAGCAGTTTGGTAAAGCGAAACGAAAGTGGAATATGCATCAGCCAAGTAGCTGGGGAGCAGGATGGTCTGAAACCCATGGTTGAAACTGTTATGGATTACAGAATCATAGGGGTTGGAAGGGCCCCCCAGAGCCCATGGGGTCCAACCCCCTGCCAAAGCAGGGTCCCTAGGACAGGGCACACAGGGCGGTGTCCAGACGGGGCTGGAATCTCTCCAGAGAAGGAGACTCCACACCCCCTGGGCAGCCTGGCCCAGGGCTCCCTCACCCTCACTGGGGAAAAGTTCTTCCCCATGTTGGTGGGGAACTTCCTCTGCTCTAACTAGCAGCCATTGCCCCTTGTCCTGTCCCCACAGACACTGAGCAGAGGCTGCCCATTCCCCTCTGCATCCCACCCTTCAGATACTGATAAACATTAATCAGGTCCCCCCTGAGTCTTCTTCTCTCCAGGCTGAACAGCCCCAGCTCCCTCAGCCTTTCCTCACAGGGGAGATGCTCCAGACAAGCCACTCATCCGGAATGACTCTTGCACCTGAAATCTGTCCTGATCTCAGCATGATGTTGGCAACGGGGCAACACACTAACAGTGTGTGTTTACTAATACATGGTGTTAATGGTAATAAATCTCTTCTGCTTGGCAGGTGTCCCTGTGAATAGCAGAGTGTCCTCTAAGATCCAGCAGCTTCTAAATACCCTGAAAAGACCAAAGCGCCCGCCTCTGAAAGAGTTCTTCGTTGATGATTTTGAAGAACTGCTCGAAGGTTAATGTTCTTTCAGCTACACTTTCCCTCTGTGCAAGCAGCTCACAAAAGAGCTGATACTTCTTAGCAAGTGATTTCTTTTTCCCTTCTCAGTGGAAAACAAATCATGGTAAAGTTTTTATGTTGGAGAGAGAAAGTTCATATGTTATCACAAGTGAAACACAACCTTCAGCAGCAGCATCCTTGTTCTCCCTTCCCTTACTTTGGAAGCGCTTCTGATTGAGTCCGGTTTGGACCAGTGTGATGAGCTAGTGAATTTTAAAGACAGTAGTGATTTACAGCTGCTTGGAGAAATTCTGTGTGCATCTGTGTCAGGAAATCTGTTGGTGCATGTAGAAATTGTCATGTTTGGGGACAGCCCCACTGTCACATTTTTACCTCAGAGATTCAAAACTCTGACCAGTGGTAACCACTGGATCTGTAGAGGAGTGAGGGGCCCAGCACTGGACCCAGCACTCGAGGTGTGGCTCACCAGTGCTGAGTAAAGGGGCACAGTCACCTCCCCAGACCTGCTGGCCACACTATTTTTGATACAAGCCAGGATGCCATTGGCCTTTCAACAGCTCTGCAGAAAATAACCATCTTTCCAAAGCAGAGCCTGAGAGTGAGCTAGGGATTCAGGTTCTGTTCCTGGGGCCTGCTCCTTTGAATAATGTGGAATCTGAACTCCAAATTGATGGCAGTTATTTTTTTGTGAAGCCAGCAGGTAATTAGGATAGCATCATCCTAAAGCAGAGGAGAAGTAATGATAACTGTGAGGGAGAGGAAGGTGAAAGTGATTTCTAGAATAATCTGCTAAGTGTAACCTGCACATGCTGTCAGGCTTGACATCTGCTGTTTTCTTGTGCTTTGGTTACAGTGCAACAGCCTGACCCGAATCAACCAAAGCCTGAAGGAAATCCAATGAATGTACTGAAAGGGGAGCCCTTAGGCGTGGTGACCAACTGGCCACCTTCTCTGCTGGCTGCCCTCCAACGCTGGGGGACCACCCAGCCTAAAGCCCCTTGTCTGACAGCGCTGGATACGACTGGGAAACCTATTTATACCCTTACCTACGGTGGGTGTTGGCAAAGAGTTGGGCATTCGTTGTGGAACAAACAGTTTGCTGACCGTGCTCACCATGGATACTTTGGGATTGGCTATGAAAAACCTTTTAAAGAGAGTGAGTGACAGGGAAATGCATACAGTATTGATTCTTTGCAACTGGCTCTTTGGAAATTTTGAAGAACTGTGAAGAACTAAACACTAAAACTTGCCTGGTGTGAAATAGGAAGAAGCAACAGGTGACTAATTCTGCACTCAGATTCCCAGCATAGATAGGAAATTTTACCATGTTCTTTCATATCCTTATAGACAAGACTTGTACTTCAGGAGAGTATGAAGGATGTTATTGTGGGAAGTGAAACTCTCCTGTATCAATGAAGTACAGTAATTTTTTTGGAAGACAATTGTGTACTTCAAGACATCTAACTAAGGGTTGAAATGTCTTATTTGCCTTCTTACAGTTGGAGTATGCCTGCAGGAAATGTACCTGAGCAGCTGCTTTAGTTTTATTACTTTGAAGTGGAGCTTAGAATCATAGAATCCCAGACTGGTCTGGGTTGGGAGGGACCCCAAGGATCACAGAGCTCCAACCCCCTGCCACAGGCAGGGACACCAACCTCCAGGCCTGGAGGTTACCCAGGCCCACATCCAACCTGGTCCTGAACACTTCCAGGGAAAGAGCTTTGATAATTGTTTAGAATATCAGGTTTAGTTTTGCATTTAGAAAAAGAAAGGAAAAGACAAACTAACAAGGCAAGCTCCGAATTGTACTAGGACTCTGCCCACCGCGCTGACTGGCCGCTTCTGTACAGATCCTGTTGGATGTACTTGAGTCCTGCATAGGGTTTTTTATATAACTGGAAATTACACAGAGGAAAAAAAGACCCTGTTGAATTGTAGAAGCTTGAGACTGACAAACACAAAATACCTGATGGTCTGAAGGGGTTTGAGTGTGGATGTGAGTCCATGATGAAGACCCTTGTCTAGAGAGCTGAGTTGCAGGTGCATGCTTTGCCGCAGCATGCTGCTTTGGGAGCTCCTGGCTTTGATTTACCATTTACACTGGGAGGGTTTTGCTTTGGATCCATTTTTTATAAACAGATTTTTAGCGAAACTTCTTTCTTTTCTTTTTGAGGCTAGGGGTTAGAAATGGCTTGTTGGGTTGTGTGGAAGTAGTTAGGTTGTTGTCTTTGTACTTAATAGCATGGAACAATTCCTTGCTCTGATTTAGAGCGTGGTGTGGATCAGTGCTGGGAATGAACTGACATGTGACATATTTTGGCATTCATTCCTACCCCTCGTTTCTTAAATTCCAGTTAATTTTGGTTTATCCAGTGTAGGATTTTTCTTTTTATCCCAAGCAGTTTGCTTTCCCTAAGAGCCCTTTAGGAAGGAGTCTTGTGAAGTGCCTTTTGCAATTAGTATAATTATGTTGCACGAAGCAGACTGAAACATTGGAAGAACTCAGGCAGGCAGTGAGGTGGGATTGCTTCCACAACTTGTCCCCAGGTACTTCTCATGTGCCTGTTGACCCTGTTCTAATAAAACCAACTGACCTGGTGCATAGATAAGAGATGAAGATTTGCTGATTCAACGATGGAATTTTATTTTTATTTTGTAAGAATTTTATTCTTTTTTTTAAATTTCTCTATATTTTTTTTTTTCTGTAGGCAAGCTGTGGAGTCGAAGCTTGAAGTTAGCCTATACCCTGCTGAACAAGCTAACCACTAAGAATGAACCACTGCTGAAGCCTGGAGACCGGGTAGGCTTCTGTTTGATGTGGTCTCTGTGGCTAAAATAGACAGTGAGGAGCAGTGTTAGCTAAGGAAAGCCGGGTAATTCTGGGACTTGTAATAGCAGCTTATCACCACATTTCACCTTTCTGTTCCTAGTTCACATATGAATGTCAGCAATGCTGTAAAGAGATTTTTCTTTTTTCCCCAGGTGTCAAAAAACAACCTTCCCCCCCCCAAAAAAAAACCCATTTCTTGTTATTTTCATGTATTTTTTTAGGTAGCTCTTGTGTTTCCTAATAGTGATCCAGTTATGTTTATGGTGGCGTTTTATGGATGTCTCCTGGCTGAACTTATTCCTGTCCCCATAGAAGTTCCACTAACAAGAAAGGTAGGTGAATCCATTCAATGCTTTATGGCAGTGCCTAATTTAAGTGCCTAGATCCTGTAGCCCTGCCATGGAAGTGTTTGGTGTTGGGAGAATTAGTTTGCAGCTGCTGAGCTAACTATTTTAGGATATGTAACTGTAGAAATTGTTTTAATTCATTGTTTTTGAGAGGATGTGTGAGTGTATTTCCCAAATGCAGTGCAGACTGACTGCCTTTCCAGGCCTGGTGCGGGGCAGTGAGAGCACAGGCAGGCAGAGACACTGCATTCACTGGAGATACCAGGATAATCCCGTGCCTGGAGAGTCTTAGGGGAGCTAAAAAGCTACAGGCTCTACTCTTCACTGCCTCAGGACTCAGAAACAGCACCAAATCAGCTCTGTATTTTACCAGACCTTACAGGTGTCCCTGTTGGGTCGGAGAGGGGTACACACGTGTTGCTTTTGCAGCTCCCTTGCTACCAGATCAGCTGCCACATCTAAGTTGACGCTAAGCAAAGCTGAGCTCTTTGAGCCCAGACTTCAGCCTTTTGTCTTCAGTAAAAGGTCTTAAGCACTGGAAGTTAATTTTTTTCTCATGATAGAAATTGGTGTAAATAGAGCAGGCTGCACAGAAGCTCCATTCTCGGTAAGTTTGCTGTGAGGTGGTTCCTCTGCAGGATGCCGGCAGCCAGCAGATTGGATTTCTTCTGGGCAGCTGCGGAGTGACGCTAGCTTTGACCACTGATGCCTGTCAGAAGGGCCTTCCCAAAGCTCAGACGGGAGAGGTGGTTACGTTCAAAGGTACGGTTTTAAGCTGCTCAGGTTTCTCTGTAGGGTACAGAACACGTTTTACACCCGAGTTTCAGAACTGCAGTGACAGGGGCTTTCCCTTCTCTTGGCAGGCTGGCCTCGGCTCATTTGGTTCGTGATTGATGGGAAGCACCTGGCAAAGCCAGCTAAGGACTGGCATCCACAAGTACGGGATGCCAGTGCTGAGATCGCTTATATCGAGGTGATCCGGTGTCATATGCCTAACTCACAGTTACTCTGTTGTAGCTTATGTCACAGCACGTTCTCTCCCTTTCATCTCTCCATGCAATAAAAGAGATTACTGTAATATCTGCAACTGTGGAACAACGTTTCCCGTGAGGTTGCCAAGCAAACTGCCATTTGGGTGGTGGTGCTGAGTCAGGTTGGGGATAACTGGCATTTTGGGATCCCTGGGACAATTTGTCTCATCGGGGTAGAGAGATAGTCAGATTTCATGTTTTCTCTGAGCATCAATGCATCTTTTATGGTAGTGTTCTTTTAAAAAATAGGCTTGCTTTGTTTTTGTAACAAAGTCTCCTTCCAGTTCACTACTGTGAATTTTCTAGATTTTGTTGCTAATGTGATGCTTGCCCAAACTTTCTCTTTTCAGTACAAAACAAGTAAAGAAGGCAGCACGGTGGGCATTACTGTATCTCATGCTTCCATGCTGGCACACTGTCATGCACTGACTCAGGCATGTGGTTATTCAGAAGGTAAGTTAAATGGGAGCAGCTTTACTATGGTATTCACAGCTTTGAACAGTTAAACAAATTCTCTTGCAGAATTATATTTACTGTCCTAAAAAAAACCTTAGTTGCTTTAATTGCAAAGGGAAAGACAAATTTCCTCATTCATAATCAATGTGATATGTAAAGGAAATTAAGAAGCCACTTGTGAAATCATAATCATTGAACCCCAGATTGGTTTGGGTGGAAAGGGACCTCAGACACCCCCCAGGGTGCCCCAATCCCCGTCCAGCCCGGGCTTGAACCCTGCCAGGGAGTCAGGGGCAGCCCCAGCTTCTCTGGGCACCCTGGGCCAGGGCCTCCCCCCTCCTCGGGAAGGATTTCTGCCTCCCAGCCCCTCTCCATCCCCCTCCTGCAGCTGAAGGCCGTTCCCCTGGCCCTGGCCCTCCCTGCCCTGAGTACCAGCCCCTCTCCAGCTCTCCAGGAGCCCCTGGAGGGATGGGAATGGGCTGGGAGCTCTCCCCAGAAGCAGCCTTCTCTTTTCTGGGCTGAGGCAGCTCAGCTCTCCCAGCCTGTTTTCATAGCAGAGGGGCTCCAGCCCTCACATCATCTCCCTGCCCTCCTCAATGTGTATTTGATTTTTTTTTTAAGTTCCCTATCAGTTTTATTCAAGGGTTTGGATTTTTCAGTCTTCATAAATGTATTAGTCGGTGGCAAGAGCTATACTGTTTTTTCACTCTCTTGAAAATGACTTTGCACCAGATCTGTTTTGCCCTCCCTAATGCCTTCTCAAGTGTGCTGACCACTCTGAGGTTATAAGGGGGCCAGTTTGAGATGCCCGCGTGCAGCAATAGAGGAGCTCTCCCAGCACAAATGGAGGGAGCTTTCTTAGCCTGATTCTAGAGGCCACTTGGGTAGCTTGGATCTCTCTGAGGACCTTTCTTTGCATGCTGCCAGTTGCAGCTGTACCTGCTCAGACAGCACAGGCTACTGTGCTGTGCATCCAGGCTGGGGTTAGTTGCACCGTTGCTTATCTCAGGAGGAAGAGTTGCAGTTCTTCACCAAAGAGAAGTCCTTTTGAAGTCTAGACTTGAAACCCAGTCATGACCAGGTGAAACGTAATATGCATCAGAGTCATCTGTACAGCTCTTCCACTTTGTGATCCCAGGAGTGTGACACTTGACCCCTGAAAGACAGGCTTGATCAAGAAGGTCTGAGAGTTACCATATTAAAAAAACACCCTGGCTTGCTCTGCTTTGCTCCTCTTGCACCTTAGATGACCCTGGCTGCCTAGATCAGAAAGTTAAAAGTCTAGTGCAAGTAGTCTGGCCCAGTTACCTCAACTAGGTCTGTGATTCTGCACAGTGCATATGAGGGCACGAGCACATTGCTCACAGTTCTAGCTGTCTTCTATTACAGTTCTTTTTTTCCTTCTTCATTTGTGCTGTAGGACTTCAAAGTCCACCTGAGTAGCATGGTAGAGTAAAAGAGGTTTGAAAGTCTGTAAAAGAGGTTTTATCTCTGTACTCTCTTCGGGTGCCATCAAAGAGGCCTCTTTCCCATTTTCACGTCAGGACATCCCATCACAGCTGCCAAATGCAAGAACAGTGCTGAGAGAGGAGGGTGCACCTGGCTTGTAGGTAAAGGATTGTACAGCAGTTCCTGAGTCCTGAAAGGATGAGGACAGCCAGTTATGGATCAGAGGGCTTTATACATCTTAATTTTCAGACAGATGTGGAGTAGTGTTTCCAACCATTAACATTTCAGACCTGCACAGAGGGTACTGAATTCTCTTGCATGTTTGTTCTTCTGTTGCCACACGCTAGAGATGCTGTCATGAGGTTTGGGTTCTGTTCAGGCCATACCCAGCATGCAGCTTTGCCTTCTGTTTGTTTGTGTACACTGCTTGCAGCTTCACACTTTTGACCATGGTAGATCCTGTTTGCAGAAAGGGAGGGATCTTCCTCTTCAATTAATCATGTCTGACAGAAGACCTTCTCCAGAGGGTTTTGAATAAAGTGAGAGATCTATCTGTTTTCAGTCATTCTCACAGTGAACAGCCAAGAATTGCACCTGGTTTTGACCATGTGCAGAGAGTTCATTTGTGCTGCCATAAAGCAAAAACTTCTCCCTTTGAAATCTGTTGAATCCTGTGGTTTGACTAGTTTTTAATCCCATAATGGGGTAGTGTGTGCAAAGATATCTTGGGGGACAGAGAATCGCAGAATGGTGGGATCTCTGGAGGTCTCTGGTCAACCTCTTAGCTCAGGCAGCACCATCTAGAGCCAGAAACTCAGGACCATGATGAGATGCCTTTTCAATATCTCCAAGGAGGGAAATTCCACAGCTTCTCTGGGCAGCTTGTGCTGGTGTGCTGTCAGCACTGCATAAAGTCTTTTCCAGTCCCCAGTCACCCGTGTGGCCCTTTGCTGGACTCACTCCTGCAGCTCCAGCTCTCTCCTGTTCTGGGGAGCCCAGAAATGGGCACTGCAGGTTGTGGCCTCACCAGTGCTGAGCAGAGGAGAAGAACCATCCCCACTCATCCTCGGGGCCTGGCGGTTCAGTCCCTTTTCAGTCCACTTGCCTGTCTGTTCATCCAGCCCATTCTTCTTCAGCTTCTCCCTATGGATTGTACTGGGTCTGTCATCAGGTGCCTCACGGAGCCGTTGGAGCTCTTGGTCACATGGATTATGGATGGAGATGGGGGCAGTATTTTATTTGGTAGGTGACAGGGTGGCCATGAGCTAGCAGTGTGTCCTGGGGGCTGAGAGAGACAGTGGGATCCTGGGGGCATCAGGAGGAGTGTGGGCAGCGGGTCACAGGAGGGGATCTTCCCCCTCTGCTCTGCCCTGCTCAGGCCCCACCTGCAGTGTTGTGTCCAGTGCTGGGCTCCCTGGGATCAAACAGCCAGGGATCTCCTGGAGAGAGTCCAGAGGAGGCTGTGGAGATGCTGAAGGGCCTGGAGCATCTCCCCTGTGAGGAAAGGCTGAGGGAGCTGGGGCTGCTCAGCCTGGAGAGAAGCAGCCTGAGAGGGGATCTGATCACTGGGGATCAAGAGCTGAAGGGTGGGACACAGGGGCCATGGGCAGCCTCTGCTCAGTGTCTGTGGGGACAGGACAAGGGGCGATGGGCTCAAGTTGGAGCACAGGGAGTTCCCCCCCAGTCTGGGGAAGAACTTCTTCCCAGTGAGGGTGAGGGAGCCCTGGGCCAGGCTGCCCAGGGGGTGTGGAGTCTCCTTCTCTGGAGAGATTCCAGCCCCGTCTGGACACTGCCCTGTGTGCCCTGTCCTAGGGACCCTGCTTTGGCAGGGGGTTGGACCCCATGATCTCTTGTGGTCTCTTCCAACCCCTGTGATTCTAAATAGACTAATAAGTACCCCACAGAACCGTTCCTTGTGGGAGCGGCCATCCCACATCACTGATAAGGAAGCTTCACCTGATCACTGTGAGATGTAAAACCCTCCAAAGTCATTCTGAATCTTAAAATCATGTACAGAGTTCAGATTTCTCAAAAAAAAAAAAAAAAAAGAAAACCCACTTAAGGAAATTCACTACAGCCATGGTAATATTTCTCACTAAATTTAATTCTTTCCACTACAGCTGAACTGCTCCTGGTCAGCTGAAGAAGTTTGCATCAAAACTAAAGTTTGTGTCTGCATAGTTCACTGACAAGTGGAAGCAGTATTGCAGTGTAAACAGCATCTTAAATACTTTGTGATACCGTGGTCTGTAATCATACTGTAAGGATTAATTTTAATTTTAAGTAAAATACCACACAGTGGGCTTGAGCAGCCTGTGTGTTACAGGCAGGAAGGAATGGCAACACAGCTTTGATTTCACGGTGGTGTGGGAAAGTGCTTCAGCAAATATTTTCAGCTCTTAAATATTGTCATAAGTATGCTTCTTAAGTTTGTTTGGGTTGTTTTTCCCTTTCACTTCCAGCTGAAACTCTAACAAATGTCTTGGATTTCAAAAGAGATGCTGGCCTTTGGCATGGAGTATTAACAGTAAGTATTTGAATGAATGAAAGCAAGTTGCTTCTCTCAGAGGCAGAGCATTGGTACCAGAGTGAGGCCAAGCTCTCAAACGATTTATATTTCAGTATTTGTATTTTTCAGAATAAAGTCTTACTTTTTCAGTGACAGACTGCACAGGCATAGTTGGGGTTATTACTGACTATGCACATTGCTTTCACTAACAGGTAAATGTAAGGGTTACACTGTAGCTGGGATGATTTTATTATTGGTAAATACATGCTGAGTATTTCTTCTGCCACTTGAAATTAACTTTTTATATATATTTTTCTCGTAGAGTGTTATGAACAGGATGCATGTCATCAGTATTCCCTATGCATTAATGAAGGTCAATCCACTTTCCTGGATACAGAAAGTCTGTTCATACAAAGGTAACCTTAAAATATTTATACCTAACCCATCTCTCTTTGGGTTATTAAAAAAAAACCCCAAAAACCAATTTGTTTCTCTAGAACATCTGCTCTAGCTGAGTCTGCTGCTGTTTTATCCAGGTTTTGTTTTGCCCCAGCTTTAACAATGGGTTCTCCATTTCAGTATCCTATGTAGATTCATAGGTGAGTGATGCTGACAGCTTGTTCTGATAGACCTGCAAAGAAAGCGTGTTTCTCATGTCAGTATTTGAACTTATAGTGAACAGTAAATTAAATTAAACATTAAATTTAAATGCAATTAAATTCTGTAATCAACTCTGCCTGGAGACACACTGAGTATGTGTGTGTCATAGTAGGTGAACATTCAGCACTTGCATGGCTGTCTGTGTTTGGAATGTGTTCAGCAGCTCTCTGCAGGCACACACAAGGGTGTGTATAAGGATCTGCTTGGCCTGTGTTTTGCTCTGTGCACACACTGTGGTGGTTGCTGTGCTTCCAGCCCGCGTGGCCGTGGTGAAGTCGCGGGACATGCACTGGTCGCTCCTGGCTCAGAGGGATCAGAGGGATGTCAGCCTGAGCTCTCTGCGCATGTTGATAGTGGCAGATGGAGCTAATCCATGTGAGTATGGGTGCCTTTTCAGAGCCTCAGCCTGAGGTGAACTCAGCACACTGTAAATCCCTGAGCTCAGCACTGGCTACAGTTCCTCTTCAGCAAAACAGGGACAGCAGCAGGCCTTCCTTGCCAAGGACACTGGAGCAGAACTTGCAAAGAGAACATTCCCAAGGATCTATTCATTACATAGTTTTATAGTTAAAAGCCTTTCCCAAATTACCTTACTAACATTTCAAGTAAATCACAGGACCAATTTCAAAGTAGCTGCTGATGCATCCTGTGTAGACATACAGTCTTGGAGTTGATACTGCAGTGTGTCCCCAGGGCTTGTCTCTGTCCTGTGCAGGGATGTAAAACGAGGAGCAGCTGCAGCCTTAACTCAAAGCCAGGACAACTATTAACTAGAGCATGCAGTAGCTTTTTGCCTCTTTCTGTCAGTCATAGAATCATCAAAACAAAGGATGTGTTGGGTTGGCAGGGGCCTTCAGAGGCCACCCCGTCCCACCCTGCACTGAGCAGTGGCACCTTTAACTGGAGCAGGTCGCTCAGAGCTTTATCCAGCCCGACCTTGGATGTCTCCAGGGATGGGGCCTCCCCCACCTCTCTGGGCACCCTGTGCCAGGGTTTCACCACCCTCAGAGGGAAGAGCTTCTTCCTAGATACGTTAATATGGTGATTGTTTGCAGTAATTTGAGAAAGCAGCTGGGAGGTTTCTTTTGCAGCAGGCAAGAAGAATATGGCTTGATCCTATTTCAGATTCCTTGGAATTGCATGATGAGAGGTCAGTAAGTTGTGATGGCAGAAGATAGAAGCTTGAAATAGTCTTGCTAAGGTTATGTTTGTTCTAAGCATGGTTTCAGAGCCAGCACTTAGAGTGCACTTGGTTCTGTAGTACAGTGCTGGTTCTATGGTAGCGATGCCACTGCTTTCTCATGGCTGCTTGCACTTAGATTGATTTATTTATATTTAGCTGTGTGAATTAATTTTTTAACTTCCTCTTTTCATCAGTGCTGTCCCCTCAGTTGAGTGCTGTCCCCTCACAGGACCTGACAGGCAGTTCCAGCAGTGTGATCAGGGGGGTTTGCTGGTTTGTGTTACATGCTGCCATTCCACAACTGGCAGTGCAAAGCTGCAGGCGATGAGGCATCCTCTCCCTTTTTGGGCTGAGTGCTGAAGTGCAGGTAGAGTCCTGAACTGAAGATATCTCAGAAGCATTTGGTGTTAGTTTTGAAGTGCTTTGGATCGGTGACCTCCGTAGGGAAAGCTCAAAAGGAAGCCAGCAGATCACTGTCCTTTGTGACAAAATACCCCATCACTGAAGGCCTTCCCATGACATGGAGAGTTAGGGAGTGCTGCTGGGGAAAGCCAGTATGCAAGCTGTGGGTTTCACTCAGTGAATAGGTTGTTAACCACTGGGAGATGTTTCTCCAGATCAAATATCTAACAGTAGGAGGGGAATGTCTTTTAGGCAGTTTGAAAGCATGTTAGTTTTATGCACGAAGTGTCCATATTTTATAGCTGAGCTGAGAGTGAGCAGAGACGCTGAAATCCTGCAGCTCAAGCTTTCCTGCCCTTGGCAAACTGGTTCCAACTGTGTGATTGTTCTTTTTAGGGTCAATATCTTCCTGTGATGCATTCCTGAATGTATTTCAATCCAGAGGTTTGAGACCAGAAGTAATCTGTCCCTGTGCTAGTTCTTCAGAGGCACTAACTGTTGCTATCCGCAGGTAATTCTCTTTTCTGAGAGATGAACCAAGCATTTCTTGACTATTGAAATGTGTCTGGTGATAAAATGAGGGTCAGAAAAGACAATTGTGCACATAAAAATGTCCAAAGATGTAGACAGACAGTCTGAGGCTCATAGGTATCTCCTTCACTGAAGCATGGGTGATTTGTGTTTGCTTTCTTTAAAAATTTTAATATTTTCTAAACTTTGTCAGCCATAAGGTGTTTGGTTTGGTTTTGGTTTTTTTTACTGCTTGGGAAAGTGAAGTCTCATCCCCACCAAGGTTGCTGGAGGACCTTTATAAAATGCCCCAGAAAACAAGACTTACTCATTTGGGAGGTAGAAGCAGTTGGATATTCAAGTTTATATGCAATGTCTTGTAAACAGGGAGCTAAAGAAAGAAAAAATATTAGCAGCTAGTCTGAAGAATACCACTGCAATGCTGGAGGTAGCAAGGGATGCTCTGAAATAAAGAAATGCTTTGATTATGTGCAGAGGTGTCTATGGAATAGGCTGGAATTGTTGGGCAGGGCTTGTTAATAAAATTGGCTTTTTTTTTTAACATCGATTTCGAGAACATTTGAAACAAAACAGTTACACAGAATGGAGCTGGGCAGCCTGGACCAGGCCCTGACAGCTCTTGCAGGGAAGAACCTTTCCCTCACATCTGACTTGACCCTGCCCTGGCACGGCTTGAGGCCACTTCCCCTTGTCCTATCACCTGTCAAACCCAACGGATACTTCCTAATTACTTGTGGTGTTCAGAAAATTTAGCCTTTGAATTCTTCTTCTGGATGTTTCTTTGCCCATAACAGAACTAGATCCTCTCTGTAACATTTTAGAGAGGAAGATGTGTGATGTTTTATTCTAGTTCTTTTTTTCATCTAGTGAAAATACATCACCACTCTTGTTATTTTCTAATGAGAAACCACTATTTCTCTTTGCCTTAGCGAGCCTGAAGGACTGTTTTTGATGACTATATTGCCACTGGTCTCTTGATATGTGTCTGATTTGACTTTCTCTTTTTTCAGACCTCCAGAGCTGGGTGGTCCTCCTCCAGGGAAAGCAGTGTTATCTATGAATTGTCTGAGTTTTGGTGTGATAAGAGTGGACACAGAAGAGAAGCTGTCAGTGTTAACCGTACAGGACGTTGGTCAGATTATGCCTGGAGGTAGGAAAGCATTTAATGTAGGTGCAAGCGTGCTCCACCTAAGGTGTCTGTGCTGTTACCCGTGTGCTGATGAGATCAATTAAAATGTCAAATGATAAATGCCTCCCAGGTAGGATGTCTTAAGGCTTTGATGCATCCCCTAAACACATGATGGTTAAGTACTGTCTCAACTGTCCTGTGTTTTCAGTAGAGAGCAATGGACAGTAAATTCAGATGACTGTAGGTTCTGGTACTGGCAGATGCCTTTGGATTCTGGTTTTGGGGTGGTCTGCAGCCATTAGCTTTACATCCAGCTATGTGATAACAAATGCAGCAGAACAAACTCAAGTGTAAATCACAGTAAGAACACTGACTTTCATCCAGAAGTAACAGTCCACAGTAGAATAGACTGGAATGTTTCAGTTGGACCTGCAGTGACCATCTAGTCCAACTGCCTGACCAGGGCTGACCAAGTGAAAGCCTGCTGAGAAGGGCATTGTCCAAACACCTCTTACCAGGCTCGGGGCATCCCCCACCTCTCCAGGAAGCCTGCTGCAGTGTGTGACCACCCTCGGTACTGGAAGGCTTCCTCGTGTCCAGGCCCAACCTCCCCTGTGCAGCTCTGAGCCATTCCCAGGTGTCCTGCCCCTGGATCCCAGGGGAAGGGCTCAGCACCTCCCTCTCACGTCCCCTCCTCAGGAAGCTGTAGAGAGATTCAGCCTCCTTCTCTCCAAACCAGACGAAACCCAAGTCCTCAGCCACCTCTCAGAACACATGCCTTCCAGCCCTACCACCAGCTTGTTCGCCTTCCTCTGGATGAACTCAAGTACCTGGGGTCACAAAAACGTGGTGAGATACAATCTCCTTGGGAGGGACAGGAGGGAGACCTGCTCTTTATGTGAGGAAACAGTTGGAATGTGTGGACCTCACCTGAGGATGGTTGAGGAGCCAACTGAGAGCTGCTGGGTAAGAATTAAAGAGCAGAGCAGTGTGGGTGATGATGTAGTGGGCGTCTGCTGTAGACTGACAGACTGGGAAGAACATGTGTGTGGAGGCCTTATACAGTCCTCTAGAAGCAGCCTGATCCTCATGGGGGACCTCATCCACCTCAGTGTGTGATGGTGGGGCAACAGGGCATAAGTGATCCAGGAGGTTCCTGGAGAGCAATACTGGCAAATTCCTGATCCAAGTGAAGAGAGGAGCTGGTAGCGGGAGGTGCTGGAGCTCATACGATTGAGGAGGCAGTCTTTGGGTATCTGCAGAGCAAAGGCTACAGTGGCTGTGAGATAGTGGAGTTCAGGATCCTGAGAGGACAGAGCAAGGCAAAAGCAATATCACAGTGCTGCACTTGAGGAAAGCAGAATTTGGCCTCTTCAGGGATCTTCTTGGTAGAGTCCTGTGAGATAAGGCCCTGGAGGGGAGAGGGGCCCAGTAAAGCTGGTTGATGTTCAGAGATCACCACCTCTGAGGTCCCCAAAGAGCTGCAAGTTGGACAAAAGTGCCAGGAGTCCTGCATGAATAAACTAGGAGCCCCTAGCTGAAGTCCTACCTAATAAATAGACTGAAGGTAGAACAGGGGCAAGTAACCTGAAGAGAATACAGAGACACCATCTGAACATGCAGAGGTGGGGCAAGGAAAGCCAAAACCCAGCTGGAACTGAATCAGGGAAGGGATGTTAAAGGCCACAAGAAGGTCTTCTATAAATACCAGGAATACCAGGGAAAAAGTGGGCCTGCTGCTGAAAGAGGTGGAGGACCTGGTGACACAGGCTATGGTAAAGGCTGAGGTACCAAATACCTTCTTCACCTCAGTCTTTACTATCCAGGCTAGCTTTCAGAAGTTGCAGCCCTGGGGGAAAAGTCTGGAATAACGCACACACACCCGTGGTAGAAGGAAGGAAGCTAAGGAATACTTGAACAGACTGGATGTGCACAGGTCTGGGGGCCCTGATGGGTTTCATCCATGAATGCTGAGGGAGATGCCTCATGTAATTGTGAGGCCACTCAACACTCTTTCCCATGACCATGGTGACTGATAGAAGTGCCCAAGGACTCAAGGAAATCAAATGTCACTTCTGTTTCCAAAAATGCAGGAAAGGCAGTATAGGGAGCTACAGGTTAGTCAGCCTTATCTCAAACCCTGGGAAGATGATGGAACAACTAACTCTGAAAACACTTTTCTCAGGCACCTGGAGGACAAAGTCATCAGTAACAGTCAGCATCAGTTCACCAAGGAGAAGACATGCTTGACCAACCTGATCTCTTTCTGTGAGGAAGTGATGGCCTTGGTGGATATGGGGACAGTAGTGGATAATTGTCTGCGTTGACTTTTGTCAGGTTTTGGATGCTATCCCCTGTTAGGTCCTCACAGAGAAGCTGAAAAAGTATGGGCTGGATGAACAGGCAGGGAGGTGGACTGAAAAGTGACTGAACCACCATGCCCTGAGGGTGGCGACTGGTGGCACAAGGTCTAGCTGGAGGCCAGTAGTGAGCTGTGTAGCCCAGGGTACAATAGTGGCTCCAGTTCTACTTAACATCTTCCCTAATGGATAGTGGGGCAGGGTGTATTCCCAGCAAGTTTGTAGATGGCTCAAAGCTGGGAGAAACAGCTAATCTGTCATCAAGTTGTGCTGCCATCCAGAAGGACCTTGGCAGGCTGGGGGGAGCGCTCCATGAAAGGAACCTGGTGCAGTTCAGCAAGGAGAAATGCAATGTCCTGCGCCCTGGGGAGGAACAACCCCAGGCTCCAGGCCACACTGAAAGCTTTGCTGAAAGAGCCCTGAGGTCCATGGTAGCCACTGAGTTGGACCTGAGCCAGCAATGTGCCCTGATGGCAAAGGCAGCTACCAGGGGGCTGGGAGGAGTGCTGCCAGCAGGTCAGTGGGGATGATTCTTCTCCTCTGCTCAGCACTGGTGAGGCCACAACCTTCGGTGCCCATTTCTGGGCTCCCCAGTACAGGAGAGAGCTGGAGCTGCGGGAGTGAGTCCAGCGGAGGGTGACTAAGATGACTGAGGGACTGGAGCACCTCAGCGTGTGAGATGAGAGAGCTGGGACTGTTGAGTCTGGAAATGGGCTCAGAATGGAGGTCATAGAGGAGACTGAGTCAGGCTCTTTTCAGTGGTGTTCTGTCAGAACAAAAGCCAGTGGACACAAACTGAAACACATGAGCTTTCCTCTCAAGTGAAGGAAATATGTTTTCCACTGTGAGGGTGACTGAGCACTGGAATGGGTTGCACTGGTATGGGAATATCTCCATCCTTGGAGATACTGAAAACCTGTCTGGATGTGGTGCTGGGAACTGGCTCTAGGTGGCCCTGCTTGATCTGAGGCGGCTGGATGAACTGAGCTCCAGAGGTCCTGTTGAAGCTCAGCTGTTCTGAGTGTCCCAGACTCTGAATATTTCAGCAAACTGGTCACCTCTGCATTCGCTTCAGTTTCTTCATGACATCTGTTGGCAGCGCTGTGCTTCCTAAAGTAGGTAGATATATGGGTACTGTTCCCCAGCCCAGGTCTCTTTCCTGTTGTTCTCTTTTGAGGCTCAGCTGCCAGGTCACACGTTATTTGGAGAGGAGAGCACTCTGTAGAAGATTAATAAAATTAAGGTGCCAAACCAGACCTAAGACTGGACAGTGACTGGGATCTGTGTCCTGAAAGATCACTTTGTGCCCTCTACTCCAAAAGTGAAGAATGTTAAATCTAGGTTGGTGGCACTGTCTGGCTGAGGGTCCTGTTAGCTTTTGGCCCGTCCTGACCTGGTCTGGGTGTGTTTGGAGAGGATGAGATAGAGATTGTTAAACCCTTCAACCTGTGGCTTTGCCATTCTTTGTCCATTGAGAACCTTGTGCCTTGCTGAGCTGTGGTTCCAAAGCCCCCCTTCTCTCTGTAGAGCATTTACTCAAGGTAAAGATGAAGGGAGGAGCTACCTAGTGCTATGTCAGCAACCACCTGTGCATCAAAGACCATTGTTAGGACTAAGAGGAGGCAGGCACCTTTCCAGGCTGCTGATAAAAGTCCAGCCACTGTGGAGCAGTTGGCACTGATCTTGTTTTCCTCAGCCATTAAGGTTGGTGGTTCAATTATTCTTACTGAACTTAAATTCACACTCAGAGTTTCCTCCTGCTACCAATAAAAGACTGCTCTTCATACCAAGATAAAGGGAAAGGAGCTCTTCCTGGGGGGATTCACATCTGACATGCTTATTTTAACAGCAGAAAATGGAAGATCTCTATTCTGACCTTGGTAGATAGGCAAGGCAAGATATTAAAACTGTTCTTCTGGGAGCAAGAGCTTTGTGGCCTGCAGGTGGGTTTAAATACATCACTAGGTGTGTCTGTAGAACTGTATGTGTTGTGCAGGTTCTGATAGAGTTCTGTGTGCTGGGCACCCTCAGGCAGGGGGGAATTGGGTGGGTCTGTGAAAAATCCTCCTGTGCTCTGTGCTCTGGCAGTTGCCACTGTTACCACCATCTCTTTTTGGCTTGTGATCCCCATGGGCATGCTGTTGCATCATGGATCTGAGACAAGGTAATCTACAGTAAAATGACTTCTGCTTCAACTGAAAACTCTATGAAATAAGGTTCTCAAGGCTGGTCAGTGTGAATACAGCCACTGAGGATAATGGCTGTGCATCATTGTGTGACTTCAATGTGAAAATGTGAGTGCAAGGGTGGGGGGGGAAGAGTATGGTGACCTAATCTGACTTCATAGCATTTGAATTGCTCCACCTGAATGTTCAAATTCAGGCTGTTAAACTTGTCTGCAAAGACTCCAGCAGGTGGTTAGCTGCAACGGGCTTCTGTGTCTCAGCAGAACAGTTCTTTTTCCACTTCAGCTAGAGTACAGATGGTGTGGACTGCCACTGGTGTCTGGTTTAGTTGCTAAGTCTAATGATGTCCCCTTGAAGCCCAGCTGAAGTTTTGCTTCTCCCACTTAGATTATAGGTCAGTCCCAGTACTGTGGAGGGGACAAGTTTGCAGGCCCTTTGCTTAGCCACAGATCCTTTGGTGAACTGACTGAGATTGAACTGAACACTGGCCTGTTTTTTTGAGAGTTCAAAAAAGGGGCATTTGTTGCAGGATTGAAATCTCTCTTTGGATTGTTTTGTCACATGGAGTTCCTCCTGGGCTTGCCGTACGCTTGCTCTCTGGGCAGGATGCACTTGACTACACTAAGGCACAAAGCAGCCCGTGGTGCTGATGCACCTTAAGCTACTCTTTGTAAGTCCACTTGGTTAGTCTTTCGAAGTGCATTTGCTCAGTGGCAGGTTTGGGTAAGCCTTTGATGTTGGAAGAATTACCAGTATGGTTGGGGATAGGTAAGTTCACCTTCACACCTCTTGTATGTACATCCTTAATGAAAAATACATCCCTGGCCTTAGGAGATGCTTAATTGGGTAGTGAGAAGGGACCTTTGGTAAAACTCCTTTGTCAGATGCCTTGGTGCATTGTCTGCAAAGTCTAACTGACTCTTCTGGTTGAGGATGCCAGTGACAGACAGTGGACAAGACGATGCTGACTTCCTACATTAGTAAGAAGTGTCAAGTGACTCGTCTGTGTGAGGGGTGAACAGTTAAAGGTGTGCCTATTTAGTGTCTCAGAGTAGCATGGCTTGCAGTCAGGGGCTGTTGCTAGTTTGAAGCCTTGTAGTAAGTGGCAAAACTGCCTGTAGGTGAGGAAAAGTTGGGCAATTTAGTGAATGAACTCTTTTAAACTTTAATCAGCCTTGGGCTGTGAGTGTCTGGGGCAGATTAGCTTCAGTTTGAAAAAATGGTAAAAATTCCAGGTCTGAAGGTGTATTTTAGCAGAAATTTCTCTGTATGTTCCTCAAGCCAGAAAACGTGTGCAAGGGGGATCTTTCTAGAGGATGATGTGATGATGACTTTGTTCCCTCTGAGGTTCTCTTAAAAAGAAGAAACTAAAAAGGCTAGCAGTGACTTACAGACGTGTGCCAAAGGAAAAGAAAGTCAGGAATTCTTTTCAAGCGGGTCTGCATGTACATTCTAACAGTGGATATGCTTCTGCCTTGCCCTGTAAATCTCTGCTCTTTCCTCTGGAGGATGCGCTCTGCCCAATCTCACTTGGTGTCTGGCATACAGGAGAGAACACACCACCATTTCCTTTCCTGTTCCTGTTGCCCTCTGGAATTACTCTGCTGAGGAATTGCTAGAGGCTTGCTTTTTATCTGGTTTTGGTTTTGCATTCTTGTCCTTACCTTAGATGGCTGTGCTTTCACCAAAGGCCTTAGCTGAGTCAGATGTCATTCCTGAACGCTTTGTTCCATCTCCTGATCCTCACTGAGTAGCTGAAAGGGCTTGGGAGTGACCGTGTGCCTTAGTCTCACATTCCTGAACTTAATTTGGTCAGATGTGCTGTGGCAGTACTCTCCTGTCCAAGGACTAGCAGGCACGCTGAGGCTGGTTCTGTCAAGCCAGACGGGTTTGAAGATCCCTGGTGTGCTTCATTCAGGAACCGGCTGGTTGAAAGGCCCTGGATAAAGTGTCCGCTTTTACCCTCCTTCAGATCTTTGCTATTTGTTCTGAGACACAGAGCCCACCTGCTACGGGGATCCTACTCAGCAGATCCCTCAGCACCAGTCAAGATCACATCTTAGGTCACTGCTGTTGGACCCGGAGGCCGCCCTTGATGCCACATCCTCTTCAGTTGCCTTAGCTGTTCCCTGTCATCACCTACCGCCAGTGCCAGTCACGGGCACACTCCACCAAGGGAGTGCAGGCACACACAGAGAAGACTTCCCATAGCACGGGAACTTCAAAGAGAGAACCTCGTCTGCATTCCTCTGGAATGTTCTCTGCAGCTCCTAGAGTGATATTTTGCCTCATCTGTTGACCACCCTGAAATATTTTAATAGAATGGTTTTGGGGACCTAAAGCCCATGTAGTTCAACCCCCTGCCACGGGCAGGGACATCCCCCCAACCCAGGGTGCCCCCAGCCCCATCCAACCCGGCCTTGAACCCTGCCAGGGAGCCAGGGGCAGCCCCAGCTTCTCTGGGCACCTTGGACCAGGGCCCTCCCCCCTCTCCAGGCTGCCTCCCAGCCCCTCTCCATCCCCCTCCTGCAGCTGAAGGCTGTTCCCCTGGGCCTGGCCCTCCAAGCCCTGAGCACCAGCCCCTCTCCAGCTCTCCTGGAGCCCCTGGAGGGATGGGAATGGGCTGGGAGCTCTCCCCAGAAGCAGCATTCTCTTCTCTGGGCTGAGCCAGCCCAGCTCTCTCATCCTGTCATCAGAGCAGAGGGGCTCCAGCCCTCACATCATCTCCATGGCTCCTCTGGACTCACTCCAACAGCTCCGTGTCCCTCTTTGTCCTGGAGACCCCAGAGCTGGACGCAGCACTGCAGGGGGAATCCCCAGAATGGAGCAGAGGTGCAGCATCCCCCCTAGACCTCCTGGTCCTGCTGCTGGGGTTGCAGCCCAGGACACAGTTGGTTTTCTGAGCAGTCAGCACACATTGCCAGGTCATGCTGAGTTTCTTGTCCCCCAACACCCCTAAGTCCTTCTCAGGGCTGCTCTCTATCTATTCTCCACCCAGCCTGTAGGTGTGCTTGGGATTCCCCCAACCACATGCAGGACAGCCTCCTTTCCCTCCAGCATCTTGACCACACCACACAGCTAGGTGTTGCCAGCAAACTTGCTGAGGGGGCACTTGATCCCACTGCCCATGTGTCTGACAAAGATGTCAAGCCAATCGGTCCTAATACCAACCCCTGAAGAACAGGACTCATCATTGGTCTCCATTTGGGCATTGAACAGTTGACCACAACGCTTTGAGCATGACCATCCAACCAATTCCTCTCTGCATGGTTTCTGCCTGTGACTGACATTGCTAAGAAGCAGTATTTGGCTCATAACAATCTTCAGTTCTTTATTTTTCCAAATTGGACTGGTAAAGGTGGTAGGGAGATTATCAAACCTCTTCTTCTGCCTGTTTTGTGCATCCAGCTTTCCCATCAACTGGAACAGGATTGCCACATCATCTTTGTCTTGGAAGCTTGTTATACCTCATGCTTGGCCCTGGATATGGATGCTCAGGGTATTCAAGTTTGCCTCCCTGATGATTCCTCACTAAATGCTTCTGTTGTTTTACAGGGATCCTTCTCACGTGCTTTCTTTGGCAGGAGAGTAACTCTTTCTAATCCAGAAGATCTTGTATCCCTATAGCTCCTAGTCATACAAAGCCTGGTTCATAGGAAGAGTGCCACACCAGCTACTTTCTTGTACTCCAGCAGGAAATTTTGGGGTTAGTACCATACCTTAGGCTTCTGCAAGATGAAGTTATGCCTGTATGGATTTTCAGGTTCTGGGTTGTGACTGTACTCAGTCACTTCCTTGGAATTTCAAGGAGAATGGTTCAGATTTCTCAGATGGCAGGCTGCTTGCTTTGTCTCCAGTTTGTAGGTGTCCTGGCTGTTACTGTTTCCTCTGTCTGTGTCTCAGCAAACATTTGCCCATGTTCTGGTAGTTACCGCAGTGCATCTTCATGGCAGAGGAATCTGGTTCCTTTATCTCAGTATCTGGTGTGCAGAAGGAGTTGTTACAGAACAGCTTTGTGGGTGTGAGATAGTAGTGCCTCATTCCAGGCAACCCTCAGAATTCATCATAGGATTCACTTCACCTCGTTCCCCTTGGCTTCAGTCTATCTCATGGTGGCACAACACCCTGCTGCTGCAGAACTTCATCTCTTGGAGATCTGTGGTGATGTATATGCTTGTAATAAGATGTTTTACACGCTGTGCTTTGGATGCTTTTAGACCCTTGGAGTCTAGGTTCTTGTCCATCCTCATCTGAGAATCTGCTTTATGCCTATTGCCCTTCCCAGAGGAGCAGGGAAAGATTCAGGTTCTTGCATTGGACATCCCCATGTGCTATTTTCTTCAAAGATCAGATTTCTGTGGAAACCCTACAAATACCTTCCACAGTGGTGGTAGAGGCATTTTATCCTAGCCTTTTAGCATTTTTTTCCTAAGGCTTTGTTCTTGTAGAACAAAAGCTGTAACTAGAGTCTCTAGTGCCAGGAGGGCCCTCTTGGCTTGATTCTCACAGACCCAGGCCTTTAGGAAGACTTGCTTGCTACAGGAAGATCCTGGAGTTGCGCTGCTGGCACGAAGTGACAGTCGGAGAGGCTGTCTGTTGCACAGAGATCTGCTACGAAGCCGTGAGAGCAGAACAAGAGAGCACTTCCTAACGCTCATCAGGCACCTTTGGTAGTCGCCTTCTGCTGTGCAGGCCTCTGACCTTCTTCTTGCAGTCATGCCATGCTGGTCTTGAAACACCCAAAGCTGAAATCAGTCTTTGGTGTAGGGCATCAGCGTCCTTCGTTTGCACAGCAGGATCCTCATCCTCTGCCAAAACCCTCGCGGCAGGTCTCCCTGCTGAGAGTCACCATCCATGGGAATGTACGTGTGGACTCACTTGAAGAAAGCAAGCTTTCTTACCAGGAATTCTTCGTGATGTGTGGTCCACATGTACATTCCCATCCCATCTGCTTTTCCCTTCTCTCTTAATTCTTTTTCAGATGCAATGCTGTTGAGAGAGACTGAAATGGTGGTAGATGCACTCTGTTGTATGTCACACATGAAGCAGAAAAAGAAGGAGAAGCAAGAGTAAAGGCTCTGCAGATACTGCAGAAGGGAAACCTTGCAGTATCCCGTGGCAAGGCAGAACTGTGCCTGCCATTAGCATGTACTTTTAGACTGCCTGTGTCAGACATTGGTCACTGGTAAGTATTTCCTTTTTCTTGATCAGGGTGATAGGATTGTCCTTGGACTTCATGGACAGAGCATCTTGCGGGGACTGTAGGCTCATCTGTTGGGTTTTCCATGTTTGGGAATGAGTTGAGGGCTGGAGTGATTTTGTGTGCCCACCAATTCTCACACACTTTCTAGTTACTAACACCTCTCTGCATCATTGCTTAAGCACTACACACAGAGTTCTGAGACTAACTACAGCTTTTTCCTTTGGTGTATTTATTCTGTTTCAACTTACCATTGAGTTTTAAACAGACCTTTTTTTCCAGTTTCTCCTACTAAATTGCAAAACCTTTTTTTTGCATGGCTAACTGCTAGTTCATACTCTAGAACTTAATTCCAGCCTTCTAGTTCATAACATACAGTGCTCAGCAACTGAAGCTGTTGTTCTAATTCGGACATGGACCTGTACCAGAATTTGAGTGGCATCTCCTTACTTGGCCCCCAAAGGTTGTCACTGTATGGTTCCAAAAACTTTGTTAATAGATGGTGGTTGTTCTGATGGAGAAATTTTATGAAACCAGGATAATGTAGAGGTTGATCTATTGGCAGGGTGAATTCTTGGCTCTTTGTTCAGACCTAAGAACTGAAGATATGAGCCAACAGTGTGTGCTCGCAGCCCAAGAAGGCCAACCATATCCTGGGCTGCAGCCAAAGGAGTGTGGCCAGCAGGTCAAGGGAGGGGGTTCTGCCCCTCTGCTCCTGAGACCCCACCTGGAGTGCTGGGTCCAGTTCTGGAGTCCCCAGCGTAAGAGGGACATGGAGCTGTTGGAACGGGTCCAGAGGAGGCTACAAAAATGATCAGAGGGCTGGAGCACCTCTTCTATGAAGCCAGGCTGGGAGAGTTGGGCTGGTTCAGCCTGGAGAAGAGAAGGCTGTGGGGAGATCTCACAGCACCTTCCAGTACCTGATGGGGCTACAAGAGAACTGAGGAGGGGCTTTTTAGAAGGGCATGGGGTGACAAGACGAGGAGGAGTGGTTTTAAATTGGAAGGAGGGAAATTTAGATTGGATATTAGGAGGAAATTCTTCACCCTGAGGATGGTAATGCCCTGGCACAGGGTGCCCAGGGAGGTGGTGGCTGCCCCCTCCCTGGAGGTGTCCAAGGCCAGGCTGGATGGAGCCTTGATCAGCCTGGGCTGGTGAGAGGTGTCCCTGCCCTGGCAGGGGGTGGGACTGGATGGTCTTTGAGGTCCCTTCCAGCCCAAACCGTTCTGTGGTTCTAAGACTTCTCTGAGGTTTGAAAGCGTACCTATGGGCCTGTTGTACCAGCAGGGATCCTGATCCACTCTTGGAGCAGAGCTGGCTCTATCGTGCGTTAGTGCTGAGGGGAACGCGCTGTCTTGTTATGCTGGTCGAACAGTGATTGAATAGGGGCTATCTGGATATCCCCTAAGACTGGCTGAAGCAGTAGCCCAGCTCTCTGTAACAGCTGTTGTAAGCTGTACCTACACTTCCCATCTGACACATGTTCCATGCCAAAACATTCAGATGATCTTAACAGAAAGAAACCAGCTAAACACCTTCCCAGTACGTGCCTGTCCCCTTTAAAGTAGCACGCGTGACCGTGGACCGCTCTCTTGATCTGAGTCAGGAGCAGATGCACTGGGAAAGGACAAAGAATTAGTTTCTGGTGTACTCTGTGTTATTTTTCTAAGGCTCTGCTTACTCAGTATTGACCCAGATAGGTGTTTTGATTTCTCTGTTAATCTTGATGTTAAGCTAAGCATCCTTCTTCCATTGTGCCTTCTCCCTCTGTATCCTTTTTCCTTTCCCTTTCAGAATAGGAAAAGACAAACTCAGCAAGGGCCTGTCTTAGCCAGAAAAACCTCTGAGAAAGCAGTGGCTTGGAAATTGAAATATAACCAGTGACCAGAGCAAAGCTCAGTATCATATTTGTAATAGCCTTGTTGATAAAGAGGGACATTTCGGTGTAGGAAGACTTCTGAGATGTCCAAAGGACGGTAGCAGGAGGACCTTTAGGAAATGCATTCCTTTTTTTGAGCTGAAACAAGTCATCAGACTAAAGACAGGAAGGAGAGAAAACATAGTCAGGTGAGCAAGTTCAGCCTTACTCTGTGAAAAGAGTTGTCTGTGGTTTCCAAGTGATTGTTGACAGACTGACCTGCGTTAAAGGGAGATGGGATGTGTGTGCAGAGAAATCATCGGTGCTGACAGAGTAAAATTGCTTAGTTCTCTCCGTTTCTGATGTGTTTCTGGTATAACTGAAGGGATGTTGCTGATAGGAGAACCGACATGTGTAATCAGTAAAAGGCAGGGTATGTCTGTAATTGGTATTTTCTTACTTCTCATTCTTGTATATGCTTGTACTCGGTCAAACCATCAGCTTTCCTGTTGAAAACCAGTTGCTGTGGTGGTGGGCTCAGTTGCAGCTGGTGTGTAGGCTGTGGAGCACTGTGAGGAAAGAACAATTTGCATTTGCAGTCTTGCATCTCTAATCTTGGAAAACTCACGACACAGGCTGTCAAAAAGATAGATACAACTCTGGCATGCTGTGGTTTTGCTGTAGATGATAGATGTTTGATCTTAAAGTCTTTATCTGGCTGTGAGTGGCACAGCAACTGCTGTGTCAGCTGCTGGAGCATGCCAACCGTGTGATTCTGCTCTTCTCCCTTCAGCAAACGTGTGTGTCGTGAAGGTGGATGGGACTCCCTATCTGTGCAAAGCTGATGAGGTTGGAGAAATATGTGTGAATTCAGGTGCAACTGGGATGGCGTATTTTGGCCTCCTTGGAATCACCAAGAATGTGTTTGAGGTTTGTATTTCTCTTTGTATTGTAAAGTTTCAATGTCACTTTTCTGGTATTTCTTCCTGAAAATGAACTTATTTGCTCCTAAGACTTCCTTTTTTAATTTTATAAGAAGAAACCCTGGCCAAATACACCTTGCTTCATTCCCTGGCAGAACTCAGCATTCTGTCTCTTGTAACCAAAACTACAAAGTGTCATCAGCAGTGAAGTGCCACCACGTTCTGTGATCCACTGTTGTGATTGTGTTAGTGTTTAAATTCATCCAAGTTTGGTATTCGTGTGGCAGTCTCAGGTAAACTTACCTGTCCTGGGTTCAGCCAGCACAGAGGCAATTCCTTTCCAGCAGCAGGGAATGTCCTGTTTGGGAGCTGGGATGGGAGCAGTGCTGGTAACACAGGGATGTTTCTAGTTGCTGCCCAGCACTCAGGGGCTTCTCAGTTGTTCATATTTCCCTGCTAAGGAGAAGGGAGGGGACGCAGCCAGGACAGGTGACCAGAACTGGCCAAAGGGGTGTCCCATGCCAGTGACACCGTGCTCAGCATAAGGGGGGCTGGTGGGGGGAGGAGCAGGCAGCTCCAGGACACAGGGGTTTGGGGATGGTCTGGTTTCAGGACGGCTCTGAGCTGTACCTGAGCTGTGCAGCTCAGGGAGACACAGCACTGTGTGTCACCAGCCTCCTGTATTTTGCTGTAAAGCCCTGTTATTCTATCTCTCTCTGCTTCTCCTTATCCCAGCCTGCCAGGTTTTGGTTCTTGGGTTTTCTTCTCCCTCCCTTTCCCCCTCCCTCAATTCCCCCCTTTCCCCCTTACAGAAGAAGCGGCTGCGCGGTGCCCGGCTCTCGGCCGGGGCAAACCCGCAGCACCACCTGAAAACATATAGAGCTTATTGGGGCAGAACTTGGGATATAGAGTTAGAAGTTAGTCAGATACTTGTAAGCTGCTAGATATTTGTACCCCAATTCCGTGTTTTACACTCCCCTTTTCTGGCAAGAAAGGAGTGAAAGTCCTTTGGGAGTCCCGCACAGGGTGTTACGCTGGACAGTGGCTTGAAGCTGGTACGGAGTTGTACCGGAGGGATGAAACCTGACTATAGTCTTCTCTCTCAAAAAAAAGCCCTTTCTGTCAGAGTGCTGAGCCTCCATGCATGAAACAGTCTTGTTACGAAGGCCAAGGAGCTGGGAAGAAGATACAAAGGAAGGCTAGCACAGAGTTAAGAATTGATGTCTTGGTTGTTAGCAAAAAAAATTTGTTCATACTTGGCATCATAGTAACTGGTGCCATCGGGTAGTTTTTCAGCTGAGCATGGAGCTGCACTGAAGGAGGCAGAAAGCATTTGCACCACCCTTACCAGTGCTCTGAGTGTCTGAATACTTACATGTTTTTCCAGGCCATTCCGGTGACAGCAGCTGGCGTGCCTGTTTCGGACCAGCCCTTTACAAGAACAGGACTGCTTGGCTTTGTGGGTCCTGTAAGTGTGACTAGCTGCTGGGGACCCTGCTCTGCCCCGACTCCCAGCCCTGAGCGATGCCCCTGAGCTCAGCAGAATTCTGCGTCGGGGCAGCGACCTTGCAAAGATCATGAGAATGTCGTTGCCTTTTAAGTCAGGCATGTATCACCAGGACTCTGGAGGCTTTGCCCCTCTGTTTCTAATCCTGTCTTCTTTTCAGGACTATTTGGTGTTTGTGGTAGGAAAACTGGATGGCCTAATGACAGTTAGTGGCCGCAGGCACAATGCGGATGATGTGGTAGCCACCGCATTGGCAGTGGAACCCATGAAGTTTGTCTATCGGGGCAGGTGAGTACATTAAGAACTTCACTGCTGTGACTGGACTTTGTGGCTCCTTTTCTCACCTGCAAACTGCCAATGAGTAACAAAGCGCGTGCAGGAGCCCTGCATGTGAATTTTCACATGTGTGGTTTGTGGGCAAGGTGGCACTAGGTTGTGATTTGCCAGATAAGAACTCGTCTGGCCCTGCTAACTTGGAAGGCAAATATTGACACCCTGCTTCATGCATAATAGATGTAAAATGACTTTTGCATACTGTCAACATAGATCTCAAGGAGTCTGTTTCAAACTTCTTTCAGAGCTTCACTTAAGGCAGTCAGACGAAGCTTCTCTGTGTGACTGTTGTAAACACAACTTCCCTTTGTCCACCTGAGCTTTTCATGCCCAATGGCCTAGAAAAGAACCTTGCAGCACGTTCTAAAGAACAAACTCTTGAGTGTTGAGGCTGCTGAAGGACCTCCACGGGTAGTGTGTGTAGCATCACCAGCCATAGTGCTCTTCAGTGGTCAGTGGCTCAACGCCTGGATGGAGATCAGTGATGAGTCGTGTCCCTCAGGGCCCATACTGGGACCAGAACTGTTTAATATTTTCATCAGTGATATAGGCAGTTGGATTGAGTGCCCCCTCAGCAGATATACAGGTGACACCGAGCTGAGTGCTGTGGTTGACATGCCAGGGGAACAGGATACCATTCCAAAAGATCCCAGTAAGCTTACAGAGTGAGCCCATGTGAACCTCATGAGGTTCAGCAAAGCCAAGTGCAAGATCCTGTGCATGGGTCAGGACAGTGCAGGCTGGGGATGAAGGGATTGAGAGCAGCCCTGAGGAGTGGGACCTGGACATACTGCTAGGGGAAAAGCTGGATGTAAGCCAGCAATGTGTGCTGACAGCTTGGAAAACCAACAGTGTCCTGGGCTGCATCCCCAGCAGCAGTACCAGCAGGTCTGGGGGTGGATTCTGCCCCTCTGCTCTTCTCTGGGGAGACCTCCCCCTGCAGTGCTGCATCCAGCTCGGGGGTCCCCAGGGCAAGGAGGACACAGACCTGTTGCAGTCAGTCCCAAGGAGGCCACAGAGATGATCCTGAGGGCTGGAGCACCTGTGCTCTGGAGACACGGCCGGCTCAGCCTGGAGAAGTTGAAGGCTGCTTCTGGGGAAACCTCTGAGCCCCTTCCCGTCCCTCCAGGGGCTCCAGGAAAAATACTAAGGAATAAGAGATTTAGACTAGATACAAGGAAGATGCTTTTCATGCTGAGGGTGGTGAAACACGAGCACAGATTGCTTCCAGAGGTGGTGGAGGCTCCTTCCCTGGAAATATTTGTCAGGTTGGATGGGGCTCTGAGCAACCTGCTGTAGTTGAAGATGTCCCTGCTCATGCTGGAGTAGATGACCTTTAAAGGTCCCTTCCAAGCCAAAGCCAATCTTTGATTCTATGAAAGTTGAGCTTACCTCGTTTAAGCATCCCTTGTGCCTGTGATTTTGTGCTGATCTGGTGTTGGGATAATTCTGGTTGTGTTGAAATGGTGCCATGAAAGGTTGCAGTCCTTTCCACTTTATAATCATGTTGATCATGTTTTGCATCGTTCTTCTGTCCTTTGCATTCTAGGATAGCAGTGTTTTCTGTGACGGTTTTGCATGATGATCGAATAGTGCTTGTGGCAGAGCAGCGCCCTGATGCGTCAGAGGAGGATAGTTTTCAGTGGATGAGCAGGGTTCTACAGGTAGTCAGTCTGTCCTTTCTCTCTTACCAGGTGAACGAGGTCAATGTATAAAATGAGAATCTTGGAGCATCTTTTTGGTTTGTTGTTGGGGTTTTTTTGCCCTGTAATAAAACCCCAGTGGTGTAATTGCAGAGTGTTTCACTTCTGAATGTATTTCAGTGTTTGATAGTTAACAGAATTTTGTAAAAAAAAAAAAACCAAAAAACCCAAATACTATCTTTCAGAATGATTTTTAACTTCATGCTACTGGCATTATTAAAGTCCTGAGGATGAGAAGGTTTGTTTATTTTCATTCTACATATCTGCTGGTTTCATACCAGCCAGGAAGTTAAGTCTGAAAATGTTTAAAAGTAAAACCAGACCCTGAAATCTTTCTGTGCCTCTAACATCCTTATTCTAGTTCTCCAACAATAAGCATTAAAGCCCTTTGATTACTTTATCGTGTTTTGGGGAGGTGGTGCAGGAAGGAGGGGAGTCTCCTGGTAGGTTTGCATTTGAGGAGTTTAGAATTAATTGGGAAAAAAGTAAAAAAGTGAGAGTGCAGTTATGAAAGAAGACTGGTGAAGGCATCACTGAGGACTAGAGAGAATTACTTAAGGGCAGATGGCTCTGAAGATCAAGGCAGTTATGTAATTAATGTTTTCTGTCTAATTTCAGCTTTGGAATCTTTTTGGAGGAAAGGCTGTTTTCCATGGGAGGAGATACTTTTATTTCTCTTTTTAGAAGGTGTTTTAGAGGATAAAATAGACACTTAATTTAGGCAGCAAGATACTCCCCTCCCTACTCTTGTGGCTTTATGTTCTGCTGCGCTTTTGTGATTGTGCCATACATGCTAAATTTGCTGTGGTATAATTTTGGCTTTTTGAAATCTCTGCACTTTTTGCCCACTTTTAAGAGACTTTCCTAATCCCTGATGTGCAGGTGGCATCCCCTTGATAAAGAGTGCACGAGCAAAGTCCTGGGTCTGCTCCTGCTCCCATTGAAGTCATGGCACAACTTCTATGAGTTCAGTGAGTGCAGAATTGGACCCTTTATTTGCAAATTGTGGTGCAAGTAAAAATTTTCATGTTATTAAATGACTTGAATTCAGATTCCTGTTCTGGCTACTTCACAGCTGGTAACGTGGAACGCTCTGGGGGGGGGGGGTCCTGTTTCTTTTCTTCCTGTCAAGGCCATTGATAGCATTCACCAAGTGGGCGTCTACTGCCTTGCCTTGGTGCCAGCCAACACCTTGCCGAAGGCTCCGCTCGGGGGGATTCATATCTCAGAGACCAAGCAGCGCTTTCTAGAAGGTGCTCTGCACCCGTGCAACGTCTTGATGTGCCCACACACGTGCGTCACGAACCTGCCCAAGCCTCGACAGAAGCAGCCGGGTAGGTGTGCCAGAGCCTGTCCCCGCAGGGGTGCCGGGGGTGCGACTCAGAGGCAGCGGGGTCAGCTCAGGGCTCCGCAGGCTGGGTGCCTATAACCTGCTGAACTTGGCAGAGCAGCCCAGCGCCCAGGGAGGGTGTTAGGGTCTGCCCCGAGTCCCAGGCGTGGGCGAGGGCATCCAGCACGCGCCGCCTTGGTGCTTCTGTAGCTGTGTCAAAAAATGTTCCCATGGTGGTGGGTGTCTGGCAAAGCTGGCCTCTCAGACTGAAGTACCATTTGCTGAACCACTGCCAGACTGACTTCTAATGCACCACGCTTGCAATGGACCGATTTTCAGTGAGACTCACTGTCCTCTCCTCTCTTTTCCTAGACAACATGATTCTCGGGTTTAGCTTTTCACCTTTTTAAGATCTGTATTACATATGGCATTTATAGTAACCTACAGGCTGGAGTATAGATTATTATTACATGTTCCTTCCATTATTTTTCCTCATTTTGCACTGTTTTTCAAAATGCAGATGTTGGTCCTGCTTCGATGATAGTAGGAAACCTTGTTGCTGGGAAGAGAATTGCACAAGCCTCAGGGAGAGATGTTACCCAGTTGGAGGATAATGACCAGGCAAGAAAGGTAACCAGCCTGTCCTGGTATTAAACATTAAAATTGGCTTGCTCAGAATGAGAGTAAGTTACAGTATTCCACTGAAACTAAGCATGATGCTTTTTGAGGGAATCTGAGTGTCTCCTTTTCTTTCTGTTTCAGTTCCTGTATTTAGCAGATGTTCTTCAATGGCGAGCTCAGACAACGCCAGATCATCCCCTCTTCCTTTTGTTGAATTCCAAGGTGAGATGCACTTTACTGATCTCAACTTCTAAACATGCCCTAAAAGATTTCTAGGAAAATAAGGTGGTTTGTTTTGTTTTTTTTTTTCCTGGAATGCTTCAGGTTATTTTGCTGATGTGGAGTGTCATGGTTTTTGAAGCAGAAAAATTGCTAGTTAAGGGGAAGTACAATTTTTCCACATCTGGAATTTCAAGATGCAGTCTACTTTGCTTCAAACAGTAGAGTAATTGCATTTCCTGCTGGAACACAAGTTTTGTTATATTAATGGAAGCCACAATTCTCTCTTCTTCCCTGAGCACGGGGTAAATGGAGGTCAGACCTAGAAGATTTTTTTTAATTAGCAGATCTAGAACCTGAGTAGTGCGCCCTTGGGACAGCCTTGGAGTCACATTACCCGAGAGCACTGAACATCCTCCACTGATGCTTTGAACTCAGCTAGGCTCTGCCCACAAGAAGGATGGTGATTGTAGTCACCCACACACAAACAAATAAAGGCTTCGGTTTTGGAGTAAGGGCTCAATGTCTTTGAAGGCTCTATGTACTTAAGGGCTGTCTGAGCCCTTATGTGGGGGTCTGAGCCTGGCCCTTCTCCCCTCCTTTTCCCTGGCCTTGGTGCCTGCACAGCTCCTCACACCTTCTCTCTCCCTTCTCTGGTGCACAAAGCAGCTGCAGGCAGGTTTTTCTCTCCTCACTGTGCGTCCCAGAGGGGCTGTGACCATCGCTGATGGGCTGGGCCTTGGTCAGCAGCGACTCCGGCCTTGAGCCGGCTGGTGTTTGCTCTGTGGGGCTGCAGAGAGCTTCTGGCTGCTCCCTGCAGCAGCCCCCCTGCAGCTCCCCTCCCTGCTCCACCAGAACCCAGCCACACAAAACTACAACATACACCAAGGCAAGGGTCATGTTTCTCAGTAAATGCATCATTTTTGCTAATTAGCCCTGCTGTACACATCACTGTCAGTAGCTTTGGGGCATTCATGTGCCCTCTGTGTTCGGTGCTGTGTAAAGGGGTGTGAAAAATAGGTCCTTTTGTGTGTTTGTCAGTATGTTAGCCTCCCTGGGCTCGAGGAGTTCTGCTGCTATACATAATGAAGGGTGTCCTTGCCCATTGCAAGGGGTTGGAACTAGATCATCTCTGAGGTCCCTTCCAACCTAAACCAGCCTGGGTTTTTGGGATTTTGCATTCTGCTACTGCTGTCCTGGCACTTTTTTTTTTTTATACCTTATTCCCCTCCTTTCCTTCTAGTGGGCAAAGTTGGTTAATTTTTGTTGCAGCCTGTAATGAGTGTCTACCTTCCTGGTGAATAAAGTGGGTCTGCCTTGTGCTGTGCTGGAAGCATGTGAGACAAGGAATGGGCCTTCCGACAGGCAAAATGGGTTTAGAAGATGGTTCAGAGTTGTGGCTTATCTCTGTTATCTTATCTGGACTCTGCTGTAGTAGAAGAATCTGCTTCAATATGGTTATTGTTCAAAGCCAGAGAATTGATTTATTCTCCCAGAGTAAAGAGGCTTTTCAGGGAAGTTTCCTAGCATGAAGACACCACTTTTTGAGTCACTTTCTTTCGGGCAAGTTTTACCCTCCAGAAGGAGAATCTGTTAAAAGGAAACACTAAACTTGGGCACAAAGAAATTACCTGTTGGTGACCATGTGCCTTACTTATCTGTGACTAATAAACTGTGTGCTAACCACAAGCATGCTCACAGCTCTCTGTGAGAAACCCTCCTGGTTTACACCTTTTTATGTCAGTATTTTTGTTTCTAAGTCCTTGAGCTGTTACTGTTCAGAAATACACTGTGTTTAGTGTCCTTATTTTTTATTGCTTCAGCTCCCAGGCTGTAACACCAGTTTCCTTAGTAAGACTGACCAGAGTGCCAGTACTGTCATGCAAACTAAAGCTTGGATCAGGCAACCCTGCATTCTGAGCTGGGCGTTATGTGTGACAGCTTGGCATGAACTGTTTCCCTCCAAGGTGGTTGTCCCACCATTTTTTCTTGAATCAAATTGTAGCCTAGGAGAAATGCATGCACCTCAACCTCACAGACTTCAGGCATTGCTCCCTGGGCTGGGTAGCAAAGGGATGTTCTCTGTCTTCCATCAAAAGATCAACTAAGCCTTTTGAAATCCAGATGACTCTGCAGCTGCCAAGGCAATCCAGAGATATAGCTGCTTCCATGGGAAGACTTTCTGGGTGCACAGCTGTGGGACAGAACGCTTCCTGCAGAATGGTCCTTTGCACTGAAGCAGAAGTTACACTGTGCAGCAGCCACAGCTCAGGCTGTGTCTCAGACTCTGTAAAAGAATGTCTGTGCCAAAGACATTGGCAGAGTTCCCTTTGCCCATTCAGCAGTGCTGATTGCAAGAGCACCTCAAGGTCTGGTTGTGTGTGGTAGGGTAAAGCTGATGCAGTGCTTCACTTGCTGCCAAAATAGGTGTTACTGCTGCTGCTACTGCACCTTCTCCCATGGACTGTGAAAATTCAAATACTTGTAAGGTATTCTTTTTGTTGATGTTCAAAATAACAAATACAACATTCTCTGGTGCTCTATAAGTTCATGGGACCAATAGCCTGTTTTCCAAAAGGCTGAGCCAGAGTCATTAAAAGGGTTTGCTGAGTTGTTGAAATAAGGCAAATGAAATATTCCTCTGCAGCATGTACTTGACTGAGTTTCAAACTGTTCACAAAGTTCTCCCCCCTGGCTTTTGTTGTGTGCAGGGCACTGTGGCTAGCACTGCCTCCTGCCTCCAGTTGCACAAGAGAGCAGAAAGAGTGGCAGTGGCGCTGATGGAGAAGGGACGACTGAATGTTGGTGACCACGTGGCCCTGGTTTATCCTCCAGGTAAAGCAGAACAGAGAGCAGAAATCAGTGTCAGGCATCACAAGGAAAGAAGCCCTCGCCCAGACAGCGAAGTCAGACATCTGTTGGATATAGCAGTATGTGGCAGTGAGGTAGCATTTCAAAGGAGAGACTTCCTTTTTGCCATTTTATTTTTAAGTTGCTTCTCCAGATGGCAAATTACATTTACTAGATGTTTCATCTAACTGCTCCGACTGTCTGGGTGGTCCTGATTTAAACCACGTGAAAGACTCTCCATTTTCAGCCTCAGAGAATGGAATAAGACTGCATGTGAATCTGTCACCAGCCAGGTTAGAGATGTTGGGGTGTGAACACCCTTCCTTTCCTCAGCAGCTGTCTCTGGAAAGTGGAATCTGGACCCCAGACTTGGTTTACTAGTGTGGATTTAACGGAATCACAGAGCTGTAGGGGATGGAAGGGACCCCCAGAGCCCGTGGGGTCCAACCCCCTGCCAAAGCAGGGTCCCTAGGACAGGGCACACAGGGCGGTGTCCAGACGGGGCTGGAATCTCTCCAGAGAAGGAGACTCCACACCCCCTGGGCAGCCTGGCCCAGGGCTCCCTCACCCTCACTGGGAAGAAGTTCTTCCCCAGACTGGGGGGGAACTCCCTGTGCTCCAACTTGAGGCCATCGCCCCTTGTCCTGTCCCCACAGACACAGAGCAGAGGCTGCCCATGTCCCCTGTGTCCCACCCTTCAGCTCTTGATCCACAGGGATCAGATCCCCTCTCAGGCTGCTTCTCTCCAGGCTGAGCAGCCCCAGCTCCCTCAGCCTTTCCTCACAGGGGAGATGCTCCAGGCCCTTCATCCCCTTCATAGCCTCCTCTGGACTCTCTCCAGGAGATCCCTGTCTGTTTGATCCCAGGGAGCCCAGCACTGGACACAACACTGCAGGTGGGGCCTGAGCAGGGCAGAGCAGAGGGGGAGGATCCCCTCCTGTGACCTGCTGGCCATGCAAGTGTGCAGCAGGAAAAAAGTACCACTGCATTAAAAGTAGGACAATTGCATAATTCAGAGCAGTTATTGTGAAAAACAAAACTTTTTAGAGGAATCTGAGTTTTCATCTTCATAACCTATATTATCTTGATTTGTTATTTTTCTTATTTTATGCTACCTGTCCATGTAAAAAAAATTCACCTGGACTCTCGGAAGACTCTTCTATTATAGGGTTGCAGAAGGTCAAAAGAATTTTCAAATTTAAATTTTGTAGGGCTTGGAATAATTTTTGTTAACATGAGTGCAGGATACTGTCACCCATGAGACTTGGGCATGGCCAAGAACAGCCTGTTGGCTTGAAGGACTTCTGTGGGAAATCGTTTTACTTTAATAAATGGCTGTATGTTTTTGTTTTGGTGAAACGGTTTGGCCTTTTATTCTGATTGAAAATAAATTTTTTTAAGGGTTAAATTTCACAAATACCCTTTACAGGAGTAGACCTGATAGCAACATTCTATGGCTGCTTGTATGCTGGCTGTATACCTATCACCGTTCGCCCACCTCACCCACAGAATCTCGCCACCACTCTGCCCACTGTCAAAATGATTGTAGAGGTATGTAGAAATGTCTCCTCTCCTAATGCTTTAGGTGGGTGGGTGGGGGGCTCTGATGCAGCCCAATAAATCGCTTTCCCTCAGTGAATGTAAAAAAAAAAAAAAGCAGGAAAAAATATAGTCAGCTGCAGCTGGGTGAGAACTTTTGCAGAAACTCATTGGAAATCTTTCTACTGTGATTTGGTTTGTTCCTTTTCTGTTATTTTTCTTTATCTCTTCAGCTTACTGGTTTTCTCATCTGGATGGAGATAAAGTCATGTGAGGGTTTGTTCCCTAGTTTTGTAAGTTATTTTGTTGCTGTGTCTTTCATAGGTCAGTAAGTCTGTGTGTATACTGACCACGCAAGCGATAATGAAACTCCTGAAGTCCAAGGAAGCTGCAACAGCTGTAGACATTAAAACATGGCCCACTATTTTGGACACAGGTACAGAATGCTTGCCCACCAGGCAAAATGTAAAGAGTTTGAAGATCAATCTACTTATTTTGTTACACCACAGCTTCCTAACTGGGTGTATCTTGTGTTGCACTGAAATAGCTGGCCAGAAACTATAGAAAGCAGCTGTTGTTAATGTCCTGTGCTCTTTTTCCAATATGATATGTTACTCTTCTCTTTTTATCCTTTCTAAATAGATGATATGCCTAAAAAGAAGCTGGCTAGTATTTTCAGACCTACATCTCCAGATATGTTGGCATACTTGGACTTCAGCGTGTCTACTACTGGTATATTAGCAGGAGTAAAGGTAGAGTAATGAGAGACACTATTAGACTTTTTTTTTTCTTTTATATAGGGCATATTCCATATTCAATATAGGGCATATTCCATATTCATTCTTCCTGGCAGAGAAAAAATACGGGAATCTAAGTGGATGGTCTTAGTGTTCAGAAATCTTATTTTTAATCTGTGTGACACCGGAATTTCTGGCTGTGCTTTTTGGAAGCACGCGGTCTCACTGGCTCTGTGGGAGGAGTTAAGAGACTGTCCTGAAGCTCAGGAATGTTTTCTTTTCTGGCTCATTATAGGGAAGTCAGATGTCATGTGGCATCATTTGATGTTAGGACAGATGTCGTTTGCCCCTAGCATGGAAAGTGCCTGTGAAATTTTGGGCTCGAATCCCTTTGCTGTTTTAAAGGTGCTTAAAAAAAACCCTAAACCACTGTATGTTGCCACATCTTCCATAGTAAACACTTCTAGTGGTTATTATACATTATCCCCTTTTTTTTTAAAGTCCCTAAGAGTGCCTGTTTTCCTCTCTCAGATGTCACATGCAGCTACAAGTGCCTTATGTCGCTCTATAAAGCTACAGTGTGAGCTGTACCCCTCACGTCAGATTGCCATCTGCCTTGACCCTTACTGTGGCTTGGGATTCGCGCTCTGGTGCTTGTGCAGGTACGTGTCCCCAGCCTCCTCCAGAGTCCTGTGGAACAGCCCTGGGTGAAACTGTCAGAGAAACCCAAATTAAACCTTTTTATAGGTGTTTCATAAAGCAGCTTTTGTGGTAACGAAATTCATTTTGGTAAGTTAGTCCCTTGAGTAAATTGGATTTTGCAAGTGGAATAAATTAAATCTGAGGAAATAAAAAGGACATCACTGTCTATTGCACATTTTAAAGTCTTCTGAGATTAAACCATGTCTTTCTACAAGCCCCTTGTAGAAGGTGTTGGCTGCCAAGATTGGTATGTGCTAAAAAATACTGCAGAAGGAAGCAATTAAATGTTTCTTAAAATGAATGAGACTTGAATTGATTCAATCAGGTAACTTCTGTAATGCAGCACATCTTGCAAAGCTGCAGAATTTTCCACTTTTTTACTTTTATAAAGCATTCTGCTCACTTTAAACATTTAATAGTGGTTCAGGTATTTAATTTTAAAAAACACAGAAACCAAGTTTGAAAGGTTATTTCATATACAGCTAAAGTTATGTTTACCATAATTAACCTGTTCTTTCCCTCCAACTTCTCTTAACTACAAAGGAAATGCACTGAAGGAAAGGAAAAATTTGACTTGGGTAACATCTGATGATGTACATCATTGATAAGTGAGGCAGGGTGGAGGCACAAGACATCTCGGGGATGGAGAATTAAAATCTGATGGGATTTGTAAAAAATATTGTTAAGGTAACTGTGTGTGTCATGCTGTGTCATGCTCTCTCTGCAAGAGTTAATGGGAGGTTTGCTCTGTTTTGACTTCATTTCAGTGTGGAAGAATTGTTTTAGTAAGAGGTGATTTAACCATGGCTGGAGGCAAGATTCCCACCAAAGTCACTCTCACTAGTGGAGATAAGGGCAGGGAGAGATCATTCTGCAGTCAGTGTCACAGGCAGAACAGACCCAACATGAAATTAAAAATAAATAATTTAATTTATTACATACACACAGAGTGAGACCAGGGTCAGATAATGAGAAATAACCAGATCTTAAAATACCTCTCCCTATTCCTCCCTTTGCAAGCTCCACTTTATTCATGATTTCTCTCCATTCCTCCCCACCCAGGATGGCACTGGGGGAGGAAGGAATGGGGGTTTCTATCAGTTCCTCACCAGTTATCTCTGGTGGTCCTTCCTTAGGGAGGGCATCCCTCCCCCCCTGCCCCTGCTGCACCCTGGGGTCCCACCCACAGCAGACAGTCCTCCAGGAACTTCTCCAGCCTGAGTCCTTTCCCACGGGGCCTCAGCTCTTCCCCAGCTGCCCCAGCCTGGGTCACTGCTATGGGGGCAGGCATCAATCACAGGATGGCTCTCAGTCCCAGACTGCTCCAGCCTGGTCCCCCATGGGGTCACTAGCCCCCCGGACAATCTGCACTGGTGTGGGTCTCTCCACAAGCTGCAGGACCTGCAGTCCAGCTTGCTCCAGCATAGGTTTCCAGCAGGTCACAGCATCCTTCAGGTATCTCCACTTGCTCCAGCGTGGGGTCTCTCCACAGGCTGCAGGTGAGGTCTCCTCTTCCACGGACTGCATGGGGAGACCCACTCAACCATGGTCTTCTCTGTGTGCTGTGGAGGGATGTCTCCAGCACCTGAAGCACCTCCTTTCCCCCTCCTTCCCTGGCCTTGGTGCCTGCACAGCTCCTCACACCTTCTCTCTCCCTTCTCTGGTGCACAAAGCAGCTGCAGACAGGTTTTTCTCTCCTCACTGTGAGTCCCAGAGGGGCTGTGACCATCGCTGATGGGCTGGGCCTTGGTCAGCAGCGACTCCGGCCTTGAGCCGGCTGGTGTTTGCTCTGTGGGGCTGCAGAGAGCTTCTGGCTGCTTCCTGCAGCTCCCCTCCCTGCTCCACCAGAACCCAGCCACACAAACCCACAACATACACAATGATTTCTTTTTTTTCTTCTCTTTTAGAATGCTTAAAAATAAACCAGAACCCACTCTCCTTGTATTGCACACTAGAAAAACACATCACACCTAGTCAGGAAGAACAGCAAGCCTGTCAGGCAATTCAGAGATACTGCTGTTAATCTTCAAGATGCATTGGTTTCTCTAAGCCTGGTTGTACAGAAGGGTGTGTCACTGCTTTTGATGATAGTGACTGGTCTAAAAAACACCTGGCAGTTTAAGACACTCCGATCATGGCATTTACTATCTTGAAATGAGCATTTAATATTTTAAAACCCCCAAAAAAACCTAAAAGGTGGTGTGATTCTGAATTGGAATTTCTGTCCACTCATGGTAACTGGTATCCAGGCTCAATATTTCACATAAGTGCTGCTTAAAAACTGCAGCACTACAGCAAAGGCTAGAAAGCTCCCTAAAACCTTCAACACCTGTTCAGCACTCATCTCACTCAAAGCAAAAGGTGCTTTTTCCCTAGAATGACTCAGAAAAAGAAGCTGAATTACCATTTTTAATCTGTAACTGGAATGATAACCTCAAATGTTAGTGGTTTTGTGTCAGAAGCCCTGTCTGTTCAAGGCATTGAATGTTTGGCTATAGTTCAGCACGGTTTACTGCAGGACAACTATACTCACCTCAGAGTTTGTGACTCAACTCAAACCCACAGTTCTTAGGCATCTACAAGACACTTGCTCTCTGTAGGGGAGGTAAGATGAAGTTTGAGTAGATACCAAGCGGTTTTCCTGGATTTCCTTCATTTTGATATGATAGTGTGTAATTTTTTTTGGCTTCTTTTTTTAAATGCTGGCTTGAAGCTTTCCTCCTTTTTCTTCTTCTCCCAAGTGTCTATTCAGGTCATCAGTCTATTCTAGTCCCCCCCCTGGAACTGGAGAGCAACGTGTCTCTGTGGCTGTCCGCTGTGAGTCAGTATAAGGTGCGCGTCACGTTCTGCTCCTACTCCGTGATGGAGATGTGCACCAAAGGGCTCGGAATGCAGACTGATACACTCCGGGTGAGTGGACTTCATTTTTTGACATGCTGACTTAGGAACACGTGTACCTTTCTGAAAATACTTGCAGAAGATGGCCCCGTCAGTGTTTCTGTGAACGCCTTTTGTTGTGACTTGCTTTTTGGGAAGTGTTGAGATTGTCTGGAACACAGGCCTTACGAGGAGCGGCTGAGGGAGCTGGGATTGTTCAGCCTGGAGAAGAGGAGGCTCAGGGGAGACCTTATAGCTCTCTATAACTTCCTGAAGGGAGGTTGTGGTGAGCTGGGGGTCGGCGTCTTCTCCCGTGTAGACAGTGATAGAACTAGAGGGAATGGTGTCAAGCTGCGCCAGGGGAGATTCAGGCTGGACATTAGGAAGCACTACTTCTCAGAAAGGGGAGTCAGGCACTGGAATGCACTGCCCAGGGAGGTGGTGGAGTCACCAACCCTGGGGGTGTTCAAGGAGAGACTGGATGTTGTATTGAGGGACATGGTTTAGTGGGAGCTGGTAGCAATAGGTGAATGGTTGGACTGGATGATCTTTTAGGTCTTTTCCAACCTTGATAATTCTGTGATTCTGTGATTCTGATTGTGGGAAGTTTCAGTTCTCCTGCTTCTGGTGGGGAATAAAGCAAAAGTCGTCTTATGTCTCCAGCTTTTGTGCTGCCCCTCTGTCGGGTGGGTATTTCTCAGATTCTGGGCAAAATATGTAGCAAGCCTTTCAACTTTTTCTTGTCTTAAGACAAACCCCAAACAAACTGACAAAACACACCCCCAAAAAAGAAGAAAACCCAAAAAACCTTTCCCCCCAAAAAGACCAGAACAAAAAGCCCTCCAAAACTTGGAAGGCTTTTCTGATCACTGGACACCAGAAGCGTTGAGCTCTGAAGTGGATGTGATCCTTGATTGGCAGCAATTACGGATACGAATCCCTTTGTTTTTGAGGGAGGTCTGAAACTCGATTTCCTTGAAAAGGCGCCTCTGTCTCAATGGCAAAGAGCTCCCACAGCTGGAGTAAGCAAGCAGCTTGTCGGGCACAAGGAAGCAGCAGCACTGCGCTTAATCTCAGCACAGACAGGAAACTCTGTCCCTCTGTTCTCTGGATCCTTGCTGAAGGGGCTCCTGGCCCACAGCCCATCCCTATAGGTTCACACCAGTGAGAGCTAATAGTGTCTCAGATGTTCCATTTGCATCTGAACTTTGAGTGGGTCTTTTGTGAGCCCAGCCCTGTGACACAATGACATCTCCTGGGCTTCTCAGCTCACAGTAAAGAGCAGCTGCGTTGCTGCTAGGTGGTTCAGGTAGGTAGCATCCTGTGCACCAAAACCTGCCATAAGAGCTGCTTGGCACAAATTTAGAGGGTTGTCCTAAGTGGACGGAGCAAAGTCGAGTGCGGTCTGTGTCTGTACTAGTAGTTCAACCAGTTCTTTCTGGTGTTTTTAAAGTTCATCCATTCTGGAAATAAAAAAATGGCTTATGTCTGGAATTGTTGACTTCAGTCTTAAAATGTTGTTTTCTTTGATCTCTCAGCTGAAAGGAGTTAACCTGTCCTGCGTGCGGACGTGCATGGTGGTGGCAGAGGAGAGACCAAGGATTACCTTAACACAGTCTTTCTCCAAGCTGTTCAAAGACCTGGGTCTCTCTGCTCGGGCGGTGAGCACCACGTTTGGGTGCAGGGTCAACGTAGCCATTTGCTTGCAGGTGAGACCAAACTGCTTATTCCTTACACAGACTCTCTGGGAAGTCTATAGGGAACCAGGTTCAGCTCTGTGTGTACGATGTTTTCTGATTAACTAGAGCTCCATTCCTTGCTTGCTTGCTTGCTTCATCACCAAGTTAAATAAGTCTGGAAGATGCTGATTATGATATTTCCTCATTTCTGTACTAGTTGACTGATTTGCCTTTCTGATACATAGGATCAGTACTAAGAAAGCTGTTTCCTTCCTACTATGCAAGTGTGTGATTAAATGAAATGCACGGCTTCCTGCTGATAAATCTATTAAAGATTTCAAGCGTCTTTCTCTCAGCTTTTGTGTGCCTTAGATTTTGGCTGCCTGATAAATAAGTTACATGGGGAATTAAATGCAAGGTGGAGTTTCTCAAATAAGACCCAGGAAAAATGGACAAGCTCAGCAGGTTTTTTTCATGTTTAAAGATCTGAAATGAGTATTATCAACATATGTTGGTCTTGCCATATGTGAGACATGAAGGTGTTAGGGTTTTTCTTCCAATTAAAGGTATAAAATGGGAAGCTTTGAGGGGAGAACATGCCTGTGAAGTATAGCCCTGTTTCATGTGCTGTGGCCCAGACCTGCCTGAGTTCAGCATTCATTTGACCATAATCTATGTGTAATTTAACCAGATCAAATTGAACTTTGTTTAATTTGCTGTTTCTTCTCTAGTTAGGAGAGGGGAGGAAAAAAAAATACCCCAAACGTGTTCCACAACTTACTTGGCATTCAGGTAGTAAGTGTGGTCTGGTAAATGGCACGGCAGCCTGGGTTTTGGGCAATCCTTGAGTTAGCAGATAAACCGCCTGAGGTTCAGGAATGCCAGTAAGTAGCTCTATATGTGGGGAATTTCATAGGTGGCACATGCATTAAGTATGGGCATAACTCTAAATTTTATTTCCAGTTGTATTTGTTTGACACAATAAGAACATAGGATTCTCTGAAGATTGCTACTGCACTTCTGAAAAGCTTTTTTTCTTTCTGGTGCCCACCAGATGAAGGAAAGCCTTCTTCCCCCTCAGAAGGTATTTCCCTGCCTTGGGTTTTCTACAAAAGAGATGTTTTGAGCCATGAGTTTCTTAAATATGTTACCATTTATAATTACTTCTTTAGTTCCTATAGTTTCTTTCATACACACTAAAGGAGAAAAGGCTTTTAACAACCTCTAGATCAATGTTTATAAAGTAATGTGGCCAGGTCAATTTTATGAATTAGTAGGTGGACCAACAGGAAGGATATAGATGAAATTAAGATGACTATAAATTAAGATTTCAAATTAATTGAGTAAAACATTTCAGATGCCAAGTGTGAAAGAACAGCTTTCCCAATTGGCGGTCAAAAGAATTTTAAAAGCCAGTTTTGGATATGTGCTGTTCAGACCACACGAAGAGGGGGGAGGAGAGAAATGTTTTTTTCTGCAGAATTTAATAATGGCAGATGGAAGCACTCCCAAGAAAACTGTGAGAGTGTAGAGTTGCTGGGCAGTTAAGCTTTCCCTTCATTTTATACCTTTTACATCTCTGTTCTCTATTCTTGAGCCCTTGAGGGGGTCGTTCAGGCATTTTTTTACCTCTTTCCCCCAGTCTTCCAAAATGATACCTGTATTTGCCTTTTTTAAAATCATTGAATTTAACTGAACATAGATGAATATCCAGGGCGAGTGGGCATTTGATCCAGGTGAGCACAGTACATACTGTCTGGTTTGCTGAGAAGGTGTTTCTGAACCTGCAAGCTGCCTTTAGATCCTTAGAGATGGAGGAGGTATTTATGATGAAGCCACAGGTGTTACTTATGATCTGCCTTAAACCTCTTCTTGTTCATTAACCGGGGCTTGGTGTTTCCCAATGAACACTTAAAAGTACCAAGCTCTCAAGTAATCTAAGATGTAGATTTTTCTTTTCACTCTAAAGCAGTATGAGTTTTGTTTTCTGTCTTACTGTGTGTATCATATGTTTCCAGTGCCTCTTTGTTTGTATTTTCTTTTCTCCCCTTTCTCTCTGTTTCACACACTTTGATGGCCTCTGTTACTTCTGTTTGTGGTCCCGCTGTCAGCCAAACAGGCTGGGCAAGCTGGCTGAGCAGGTATAGTGATGCATGTGTGCTTGTACCGTCCTAACTGGTTCAGCAGTGGTACTCTCTAGTGACTGTGTGCCGTTCCTAAGACAGAGCAAGTGAAATTTGGTGGGTTTTTTTCTAAAGAAGCTCAGTTTTGCTGACAAAGAACACATAGAGCTGAAGTACAAAACCTCTTTCTGAAGCAAGCCAGCAATTAAAATCACTGAATGGTACAAAGAACATACTGTCACTGTGGTGTGGCCATCAGTGGTACTGAGCTGTGCTGTGGAAGTAGGAGGGGATGTCATTGCAAAGACACTGCTGCTGTTCTCCAGCATGGCAATCTTCAGCTGATGGCAAAGTGGCCTCATCTTAAGTATTTTTAAAATGGGAAACTGTCCTGTGGGGTAAAATAGTCACCAGAATTTAGCATGGTGGGTTTTTGCAGATTTTTGTTTGTTTGTTTGTTGGGTTGTGGCTTTTTTTTTTTTTTTTTTTTTAGCTTAAATATGCATTTCACTGTAGTTTCTAGTTGTCTTGAGATTAGAATCTGATAGGGAAAATAAAAGGTCCCCTGTTCCCATGCTGGGAAATGGGAAACCTCTCACCAGAGCCATGTCAAGTTTATCCTCTGACCACAGCAGAGCTCTGCCTTGGCTGTAACTGGCCTTGGACGGATAGGGTTTGGTCAGAGTTATGTTTCAATCAACTGTTAGGCTTTTTTAAACTGTTACCAAGTGGAACAGCCTGAGCTGTGACAAAGGAATTAGACCCACATAGGTTAATCCTTACATGCTTTGCACTTGCTGTGTAGTTATTAGAGGAGGTGCTTACTGAAATAAAAATTTTGAAGCCTAGGTTTTTAATTTAAACATTTTAAAGACTTAGAGGCTTAACCATATAACTACATACTTCACTTGTCTATTCATTTACTGATTCCATAAAACATCAAAGCTTTATGGCAGTCACACTAGGAAGGGGGTCTATTTTACTGTATTTCTGATAGGTTAGGGCAGTCCTTTCTAAGTGTCAGTAAGAAAGGGAGAGGAATTTGTGAATTTATGTGGCTGTGAGAATAAAAGCAAGATTTTCTGGCTTTGGCTGAATTTGTTTCTTCCTTCTTATTTTTAGGGAACAGCAGGACCCGATCCAACAACGGTCTACGTAGATATGAGAGCACTTCGACATGACAGGTACAGATTATGTTAAAACACTATTTAATAGAGGAGAAAATTCAGCCTTGTGGCATTGCATTGATTTGTGGAAATAGTCTAGGCAGCAGCTAATCTATCATCACCATACACGTGGAACCCACCCTAGAGAGTGATGGCTGGATGCTGGAAGTGGTCCGGCATCTCCTTCTCCATCACTTGGTCTGCTGTTCCTTTCAAGGCCCTCACCTAACTCGCTGTCTGTTCATCAGTGCTGTATCATCCAGACTTGTTAGCTGTTCCTTGCCAAAGCACACCCTTAGCAGAAGGGGATATTTCCAGCTGGCTGGTTAGTCACAGAATCACAGAAACAGGGTGGGCAAGATCTCTGGACATCCCTCATGTTGAACTCCTGCTCAGAGCAGGTCCAGCTTCAAGGCTTCATCAGGCTACTGAGGGACCAGGACCAGTTCAGTGCAGAAAGTCTGCAAGAACAGAGATCCTGCTCCCCTCTGGGTATCTGTGCTGACACTATCACCCTGCTCGGGGTGTTCCTTACTAGCGTTTCCCATCTTGCATAGTATGTCCCTGGCCCGGTCTCCTTATGGTGGGCAGCTCTGAGACATGTGGCTCCCATGTCTCTGGGAAGTGGAGAAAGTACAGTTGGAGTTCCCTTTAGTCTTTTTTGTTAAACGAACTCGATTGCCCTGGCCTTCCCAGAGCAAACAAGCTGATGTCGGGCCCGCACTGCAGCGTAGCGAAACGCACGCGCGCGTGTGCACACCCGTTACCAGGAAACGTGCCAAGGCTGCATCAGGCTCAGGTCTGTAGTTCTACAAGCTTAATTCATAGTGGGTAGAAGACAAGCTGTTCACCAGCAGTTCGTGATCCCAATCTGGCATCTGAACAGGTCAACGTGAATCACAGCAACTTTCTCCTTGTCTAGTGGATCGCCGTGACTCCGATGGTATATATTCCTGTTGGAAACAAGCTCTCCCAGGGCCTTAAAGCTGTGTTACTCTATCCTAGCCTGTGGGGGTAGGGGTAGTATGATGTGACTCTTCTCTCGTACACCTCTCCAACTGCAATCCATCCTTGTTCCTTCTGCAACCTTAACCTTAACCTTACGAAGCTAGGTTTGACGGGCTGCATGCACACGGACTGTGGGGAGCTCACAGGGAAGTCCTGAAGACAGCCAGAGACTCTTAACTCTCTTACTGCATTGTGAACAGCTGAGCGTAGCTGACTGGGGTAACAGCACGGCCAGCGCAGCCGAGGACAGGGTAACACTGGGTATACTGGAACACATCTGTTTATTTAAGTTGATAAACGCTTGTACAAATGCATTCTCTTATTTTTCTCAGGGTGCGTTTGGTAGAGAGAGGTTCTCCACACAGTCTGCCGCTCATGGAGTCTGGGAAGGTGAGAGATTGAGAGCAATCCTTCCTCCTCATGACCCGTACCTGGGTGGTGAGCTGCTTCAGCTGGGTCTCAGTACAGAAACTGGGCCAGCAGCTTCACTAATCAGGGCATAGATAGAGGAGAGGCACTAGAGACAGCATAAAGTGACCAGATAGGTACAGTGAAGCCAGGTGCCTAAAGTGAAGCATCAGGATATGTTGTTACAGCTGAAAAAGTGGGAGGCCTTCATATGGAAGGCATTTTTCCAGTGTGAAACAAACTTCAGCTCAAGCTGCACAGCAGCTGCTTGGAGTTTAAATGATAAAGCAACTTGGTAGGAGGAGAGGGATTGTGCAGAGAGGGGGAATGTTGCACGGGCTCTGCACTGTTAACTTCTGATGAATTCAAATTCTCTGGGCTTCTATTTTAAACATTTTCTCCTTCTTCAAGATTCTTCCAGGGGTGAAGGTCATCATAGCACACACAGAAACCAAGGGACCTCTGGGAGACTCACATCTGGGAGAGGTAAAGCTTTGATGTCATTATGCTTTGTTTGTCAGCAGTGGTTTAATGCATACATAAAGCATGTTAGCTAAATGCTTGTCTCTCTGTGGGATAGCCACAGAATTTGCAAGTGAATGAACTCTGCATGGAGAGCTGGGACTGTTCAGGTACTCATCCATCTGTCTGTCTGTCTGCATGGTTTCCTCCCTCCGCTGCCACACTCCTGCATGGTAGTACCAGCTGACAGGTCTGTGTCTGGCCTGCAGCTGGAGGAGGCAGTGAATATTGCATGTCCTCCCATCAGTGGGCAGTAGTAGTGAGGCAATTTCCTGTTTGGTTTCACCTGTTTCATGTACACCTGGATTTGTGTATACCAAGATGTCCTCCTCACAGAGGACTGCAGGTGAACAGGCATTCCTTTCCACTAAGCCAAATGCCTTGCTCGTTTTTCCAGATTGCCATCCCCAATTGCATGCATAAAAAAACCTCCTTTTTGCTCCTTTTTTTATGGTCATTTTCTGTGAGGCAGAAGTTAATGAATTATTTTCATAAACCTGCTCCTGGAGGTTTAGGAGCAACACAATTATCAGAGGAACAGGTCTTTTAAAATCAATAAATGAGTCCTCCTGGCATGTTTATATGGGATTCCCTTTTGGTTTGGGTTTTTTTTTTCTAATCCCCTAGATCTGGGTGAGCAGTCCCCACAACGCTACTGGTTACTACACAGTGTATGGAGAGGAAGCACTGCACGCTGATCACTTCACTGCCCGCTTGAGTTTTGGGGACACGCAGACCCTGTGGGCTCGGACTGGTTACCTGGGCTTCCTGCGCAGAACAGAACTCACTGATGCCAGTGGAGGTGAGGAAACAAAGATGCTGACAGAAGATGTGCTTGAAACTCTCTGGGGCAGTTGAGCTAGGGAAGAGTAAGCTGTCCTGGAAGTTTTGTCTTGCCTGTCCATCAGAGAAGAGTGGTGAATGTAATGGGAAGTGTTACTCTGTAGGCATTCGTGGATACTGGGTAACCATGCAAAAGGTGACATGCATACTGCCCTTTTCCACTGATTGGGAAATCAATTTTCTTTATTTCCACTTCTGTAAAATAACATGACCATATTTGGTTGAAGCACTAGAGCCTTTCTGCTCACTTTTCCCCTGAACCCGTTGTCTTTACAGACAAGGTGTGGTATCTCAGTGTTGCTAGAGAGCAAATGAATTATGTTGTTATTCAGCAGTTCTGGGACATGCACAAATGCCAGTGATTTCCCAGCCTTTGAGAAGTTAAAGGGGGTTAATTTCTCCATAATTTTTCCAGTATCTAAAATAAACTGTTAAACTTTTTTTTTTTTTCAAACTAAGCTGTCTAAACTTGAGAACTATACTAAGTAGACAGAAAAACCCCTGCTTTTTCTCTTCAGTACTGGAGTAGATACAACTCTTGATTTTCACACATTTAAAAAAACCAGCCAGACATCCTAAGAAAAGGAGTTTGAATGCTTGGAACTTACTAGCAAATATATATTGCTAATTGTCTGAGACTGGACTTAAATGAATGGTGGTATATTGACATGAATAGTGTCAGTGTCCACTCACTATCTCTGTCTCTGGATGAAGTACTGTAGGGGCTTCTTATGTTTCCTGTAATTACTCACGGTGCAGGATAGAAAGTGGAACATAAGTGTTTATTTAGGGGACACCAACCATGTCCATCCAACTTTTAGTCCTCTGTTAGGCGAAGGAAGAAGTGTGAGCAAGGAGAGCAGCTTGTTAAGGTGCAGACCTCATCGGTTGCAGGAGATTCCAGCACCTGGTTTGCTGGTGTGACTCTGTTGGATCTAGTCACTCAGACAGGGTCATCCTCAACTCTGCTGTGCTGGTGTGCCGTTCAGTCTCCCTGGGGCTCTTGAGAGCAAGAAAGGTTGATGCTGTAGGTCCAGCTGGAGAAATCCCTGCAGCGTTACAGGATGAATGTGGCAACGTGGAGAGCACCACCTTCAAGAAGGGTCTAGGACAGTTTTGTTTATTTAACCTAGCAAAGTTAAGGCTGAGGAGGGGGATAGAGTCATTCTTGCTGCATTAATTGTGGGAACTTGAGGAAATCCTAGCATTAAGACAAGTGTGTTTAAAAAAAATAAATCTGAACATTGGAAAAGTGTTCCTGTTTGTCAGAGGAGAGTCCTTTGGCGAGAACAGGATGACAAAAAGATGCTTTCCCAAGGGATTTAGATTGGGTTTATGTGAAAAGGGGGCAGAACTGGATGACCCAAGGATGCTTTTTAGTCTGATTTAATTTGCGTGGAGTCACTGAGTGGAAGTGCTAAATGACCCCCTAATTATCCTCTCTCCAAAAAGAGCTTGATACATGTTAGGGAGCTCTCTCCTAGGGAGCACCAGGGACATTGTAGAATGTCAAGAGTAGGCAAGTACAAACAACCGTCTTTGTTGTGCAGATCTGATGATGTTTTTCATGCCTGTGCTATGTTGTAGAGAGGCATGATGCCCTGTATGTGGTAGGCTCCTTGGATGAAACACTGGAGCTCAGAGGAATGAGGTACCATCCCATTGATATAGAAACCTCTGTAATAAGAGCACATAAGAGCATCGCAGAATGGTAAGAACCTCCAGATTACTTTCCTGTGTCCTTTTATTTCTTCTAAAGCAGTGGAAGTCAAGCTCTGTGGAATAGCATGCTAGACTGAGCTTGCTGTAGAGTAAACTCACCAAAACTTAGCCTAGTAATGACTTGTGGGCACTGAGCGTAACTGAAATGGGAAGCCCCTCTTTCCCCTGCTCAGGGGATGTGGGGAAAAGGCCGGCCCTTTGTCAGAATTCGATCTTCATAGTCTGAAAGACGGGCAGGGCGTGAGCAGGGCAGCAGTGCACTCACAAGTTCTGTCCTTGGCTTCCCTGGCTGTCAGAATGTGCACACCTGGGTGTGGTAGACACACCTCAAGGGGGCTCTTGAATGGCATCTTCACATTTGGTCCTCTTCAGGCCCGAAGCGGTAGTGCTTACTCACAATCTTAGAGGCTTTGGCTTTCCTTTCGGCCTCTGAAGCTGTACGCAAGTGCATTCGTATCACGTATGCACACGCTGCATGAGACAGTTCCTGGCTTAACATGTGTGTGCAGAGGGCTCTTAAATACATAACTGTGTACATGTAAGAGAAGACGACCTATTCTGTACACAGAGCATTAAAGAACCAGTGGCAGTGAATATCCCCAGAAGTTACAGCTAGACTCATGACTATTTCTCATTAATCTAATGACACTCGCTCTCAGTTATGCATTGTCTGAGCCCTGACAGAACTCGTGTCCAGACAGTCTCTCTCTGATAACTAAACTGCCTTGACTGTGTGCTTCTTTCTCACTAACATTTGCATCATGCCGACAGTGCTGTGTTTACGTGGACCAACTTGCTGGTGGTGGTCGTGGAATTAGAAGGCTCAGAGCAAGAAGCCTTGGACCTGGTGGCGCTGGTAACAAACGTGGTTCTGGAAGAGCATTACCTGATAGTAGGTGTTGTAGTCATTGTGGACCCCGGTGTTATTCCTATCAATTCCCGTGGTGAGAAACAGCGAATGCACTTGAGAGACGGCTTCTTAGCTGACCAGTTGGATCCTATTTATGTTGCCTACAACATGTGAAAACACAAAATTGGATGGAGGCTAAAGCACCAAAATTGAGGGACTTTCCAAATAGCAACATCTGAATCCATTTTTTTCCTGTGGTTTTAGAAGCTATTGAAGATAGAAATCTTCACAGAACTTCATCTCTCAGATCACATTTGCTTTTTCATAAGTCCATTGTAACAGTTCCAGCTGTCTTGGGACAGAGAGTTGACTGGAATTCCTGAAGGAAGCATATTAGAACTATCATGGACCAAGGTGGGTTTGGTTTGGGTTTGTTTGTTGGTTGTTTTTTTTTTTACAATACTTATGAATGTCAGTACTTGATGCACTGCATAAAAGGACATAAGGTGGGATGGGGAGAGAACACCAGCTGTGAGGAAGACTCCTGGAAATAATACCGAAAGTCGTGAGTAGCTCTTGGGAATTCACCTTCCGTGTGATTGTTTGCAATATACTGGCAGCAATCTGGGTCAGGGTGTAACTTCCAAGACTGCACACATTACCTACCCTATTCTCTACTGTACTGAAAGGAATTTTGCACATACCTGAGGTTGAAAAATGCAGCCTTTTTTTATTCTAAATCACTGGCCTCATCCCTGTTCAGAAGACATAAATCCATTCCAATCCAGGATTCAGCACAGCAACAATTAATGCTGTTGCTCAGCATTTTTGTTTGTTTGTTTTTTTTTTCTTTTGTACCAAGCAAAAACAAATACTGCAGCTGTAACGAGGTTACTTATCGTGCCATGCTGGCCTCTGTAATGCTAAAAACTTTATAATAAAATATAAATTAATAAGCCAGTTTTAACTACTTGATGCAAGAGCCTTTGCTGCTCTTTTCTGTTGTAACTTCATGCTAAAGTCGCTTGTTTTCATAGCATTAGCTGTTAATTACTGCCCTGCATAACACCCAGTATTTGAAAATTCATTCCAAAGCCAGTCATCTCCATATGATTTGTAGAAATGGTCACAAAGCGTGGTCTCGTTATGTTATCCCTGAATAACCTATGCTAAAACTTACAATAGTGATTTTATTTTTATCTTTTTCCCCACCATGGCAAAGATAATTCAGTGTTACTTAGCTTGTTCTGCTGTGGTACAGGTTTTCATTTTTATTTAGAGATGTATTTAGATGAACTTGGGTTTTTTCTGTTGTTGTTCCAACTGAAATATCCAGTTGGTTGAGTCACACTTGACTAATTAAGGTTTGCAGTTTGTCTGATCTAATACTGCAGTGAACCTAATTCAGAATGTGAAATTGCTCAAATACTTCATGTATTTGAAGGTAAGCACGAGACTAGCAAATAATTATTTTTCTAGAGTTGTTAAAGACTTTGAGCTACGTTAAAAATTTTTAATAAAGCCACGAGTTAGGCAAGAGAGTTGGGTTTTTCTGCAAGGTAATTCTGCCTGGGTCAGTGCCTAAAGAAAGGTGGGTGTCAGTCTCCCAATACGAGGATATCAAATTGACTTTGAGTCAAATAAACTATAAAATCTTCCAACAAAAGCTTTCATATATAGTAGTTCTTCGCCCTCTTGGTGTTTGACCGTGGTGTATTATACAGCTGTGTATTCTGACTGTAATTATGTACAGAACTTGCATAACTTAAGCACAGCAACCTCTGGCAGTGGACTGTGGGACACTCCTCATAACCAAACAGCTAGCAAAAGGAAAGAACTACCTAACCCCAGTTTTAATGTTGTAGTTTTCTAGCAAATAAAGCATTGTAAGATTTTTTTTTTTTTTTGTATGGAGAAATTGATGACAGCGAGACAAAGTTGCCTTGTAAAGTAAACCTAAAATGAGAAGCACATTAAACATTTCAAAACAGCTCTTGAAAAAATCTAAGTTGCTGTTAGATCAGAAACTCGGCTTGGCTGCAGCACACGGCTTCCCCGTGTTTCGGATGGGTCAGCGCCTGGAGCCCCTCTTCTGCAGCGCGTACTCATGGTTCGCTTACGGATTAAAGCAGCCGCACGCCTTCAAGCCCTGGGCTGCTCCTGACTTCTCTGGGTAACTCCTTGGCCTCTGCCCCCGGGTTCTGCCCCATGCCCCCTTTGTCTCTGCTTGGGTGGTGCTGCACGGTGGGGAGAGATGGGCAGCGTCCCCACCTAGGGCACGGCAAAGCCAAGGCAGAGCGGCAGTCCGAAGCCCTGCAGGGTCAGCGCCGTGGGGAGCTGCGTCTGGAGCCCTGGCCTCGTACAGCAGGAGATCGCTGGACTGGTCTCTCCCATCAAGCAGCAAGATGGCTGCCGGCAGCTCTCCCATTGCTTCTTGACATTTCCACTGCATCCGGAGCGGGCTGGGGCCGGGGCTGGGTGCTTGCTGCTAAGGTGGAGCAGTCACACGGGTGCGAGCCAGGCGGAGAGGGCCTTTGCCTGGCCGAGCACTGGCAGGTCTGCACCAGGGAGAAGCCCTACCACTGCCTGTGCCAAGGCCTTTGCCCTCTCCTCCATGCTGGACCTCCACAAACGCGCCCAGACCAGGGAGCAGCCCCCATTCCTGCTGGTTCTGCGGCAGCACCTTCCTTTCCTCCTCACATCTTGCCCTCTACCTCCGCTCCCACACAGGCAAGCAGCAGTACCGTTGCCCTGTCTGCGGGAAGCTTTTCCTCCAGCCCTCCCACCTCGCAAGGCCACCAGCATGAGGGAGGCCCTGCGAATGCCACAGCAAGCTCTTCGTGTGCACCTAGTGACCCACTGATGCCTGCACACCAGCTAGAGGCCTTTCAAATGCAAGAAGGGCTTGGCACAGAAGGCTGGGCTGGTCCTGCACATCCACCTGCACGCTGGGGAACAGCCCTACAAGTGTGGCCGGTGTGGGAAGAACTTCCACTCTTCTGCCCGCCTTGTGTAGCACCAGCTTCTCAAGTCAGGTGAGAGGAACTCCAGGCGCTCCACCTTTGGAAAGGCCTTCAAGCGGCGGTATCAAGCAGTGCCTAAAGACCCCCGAGGCACGGCAGCTGCTTGTGAGCTGCTCGGTCTGCAGCCGAGCTGTTTCCAGGTCCTCTCACTTCCAGCTTTGCATGAGGACACACGGTGGGGGGCAGCCATGCCACTGTTTGCTTCGCAATTGGACATAGGCTAAAATTTTCTCCTTTGAAAAACACTGTGAAAAGCACTTGAAGGATGAAGGGAGGCCTGATGCTAAGCCCAGGACAGTGACCACCTGGGCAAAAACACTGGCTGGAAAGACAAAACAGGAGCAGAAACAGAAGCACTGAGACAACAGCCTTGGGCAACCTCGCCAGGCTGACCCAAAGCAGCAGCGGACAGAAAGGCTGTAAGAGGCACTAAAGCAAGAAGTGTTCCTTGGCCTCTGTGACTTGGCTCACGGGATGCAGAGTGGCCGGATTAATGTTTATCAAAAGAAAAATGGCTTTGCCACCATTGCTCCAGAGCATCTTTCCAAATAGAATTGTTTCTTTGATGCAAGGTTCAATGCAAACACTTCTGTGGGGTCCAGCAGATGCATGCAAGCCCATGGAGGCTCCCCGTGGTCCGTGTGGTTTGCAGAACACTTTGTGGTTGTAGATTCCGCCCTCTTCACAGGCCGTGGTGGTTTGGTTTACATCAGCAGCATTTTCTAACAGACTTCCCAGGTTTCCTGACCTAAGCACCTGCTTTTACCCAGATGGAAAAAGGAGGGGGTGATGCTTTGTATGTGGAAATAACTTAAGTTGTAGTCTCTTCAGCAAAGGCAGAGTTTTTGTTTGAAGAGGCACACCTACAGAAAACCGACTTGTACCAACAGCAGGAAACAAGCAGACATCTGTCCTGCAAAACACAGGTTGTTTTTAAAATCACTGTATGTAGTGAGGAAATAATGTTGTTTAAGCCTTTTCTGGTTTTCTCACTATCACAGTAAGTCATTGTACTCATTGTCCACCTCCATCAGCAGAGGGGTGGCAGCAGGGACAGGGAGGGGATTGTCCCTCTCTGCTCTGCCCTGGGGAGGCCCCAGCTGGAGTCCTGTGTCCAGAGCTGGGGCCCCAGGACAAGGAAGATGTGGGGCTGTTGGAGAGGGGTCAGAGGAGCCACGGAGATGCTCAGAGGGCTGGAGCAGCTCCCCTCTGGAGAGAGGCTGAGGGAGCTGGGCTGGGTCAGCCTGGAGAAGAGAAGGCTGTGGGGGGACCTCATTGCAGCCTGCCAGTCGCTGAAGGGAGCAGAGACACAGGAGGGGAATCAGCTTGTTCAAGGGCAGAGCCTGGCAGGACAAGGGGGATGGAGTGAAGCTGGAGGAAGGAAGGTTTAACTTGTATATTAGGGGGAAGTTCTTTGCAGAGAGAGTGGTGAGGTGCTGGAACAGGCTGCCCAGAGAGGGGGTGGAGTTTTTTTCCTTTTATCCGATGTTTTGGGTATGTAAAATGTAGTAGCAAGGGAATTCTAAGCCCTGTCTCCTTCTGAATTAACAAACTGGCTGTCACTTGTTTGCTGGCCAGTTTCCACACTGAGGGAATGAGACAAATTGTTGCAAAATGGTTATAGTCAGACCAGACGGTTTTGGATTTATAAGGTTGTGAGTTCAAGCCCTGAGCTGGGCACTAAGAGGAGCTGCATCGAATCACCTCTCTCCAACAAGCCCCTTTTATGCTGGCATGGGACACCCCTTTGGCCAGTTCGGGTTGCCAGTCCTGGCTGTGTCCCCTCCCTTCTCCTTAGCAGGGAAATATGAACAGTTAAGTCTCTGAGTGCTGGGCAGCAACTAGAAACATCCCTGTGTTACCAGCACTGCTCCCATCCCAGCACCCAAATAGGACATTCCCTGCTGCTGGAAAGGAATCGCCTCTGTGCTGGCTGAACCCAGGACATTATGAGATCAGACCCAGATCCAGCAGCAGTCCTGCAAGGCTAACTTATGCCTTCATTCATTGCTTGTTGTTCCCCAGGAAATTATTACAGCAGGAAAGAAGAAAAAGCAGCAGTGAGTTCATGTAAATCATCTATACCTAGCCCCTAACATTTTTAATGCCACTTCCTTCCATGGGAACAAATGTGTGTTATGTGCTTTAAGGATGGTTCTGAATAGGCTGCTGGTTTTGGTGTCTGCAACATATTCATGGGCCTGTTTCAAGGCCAAAAGGGGGGCTTTCCAAAAGCTTGCACATAAAAAGTATTGCAGTAGATCGGGGCAGAAATCAGGGTAGCAGGCAGCAAAGCTGGGTTACATCAAAGAACTAATCCACAGCTAGCAAAGCTGCATTAATTAATTCTCTAACTTCCTGCACTTTGGGATTTAGGCCCCACCTGCAGTGTTGTGTCCAGTGCTGGGCTCCCTGGGATCAAACAGCCAGGGATCTCCTGGAGAGAGGCCAGAGGAGGCTGTGGAGATGCTGAAGGGCCTGGAGCATCTCCCCTGTGAGGAAAGGCTGAGGGAGCTGGGGCTGTTCAGCCTGGAGAGAAGAAGACTAAGGGGGGACCGTATTAATGTCTATGACTCTGTCCCCGCGGCGGGGCTCACGCCGGGACGCTGTGGCAGCCTTGCCCGGCCGCACGGCACTTCCGGAGGTCGTTGGTTCATCCCCAGGCCGCACTCGTCCTGGCTGCTCGGCCGCGGCAGCTCCCCCGCCGCCAGCCGGTGCCAGGGGAAGGAGAGGAGCAGGTGGGCCCCGAACGCTGCCGGTACACGCCGCCGGGGCGCCGCCTCAGCCCGTCCCCAGCGCGGGAGGCGCTCAGGGCGTTCCGCGGCGGGGCCCCGCCTCTCCCGTCCGCGGCTGCGCGGCCCCGCCCGGCTTCCCCGCTCCTCGCCCGCTCATCCGCCGGGGGGAGGTGGTCCCGGGCGCCATGAACTCGGGGGGCCCGTTCCGCGGGTCGCCCGGTTTCCCGCCGCCTCTTCGCTTCGGGCAGGCCGCCGCCTTCGGGCCCCCGGCCGCCTTCGGGCAGCACCACGGGCTGGGCCCGGCGCCGGCCTTCGCGGGCAGCGGCGGGGCCCCGGCGGGCAACGCGGGGTTCAGCTTCAAGCCTCCCACCGACCTGGGCGGCTTCCCGGGACCGGGCGAGGGGCCAGGCGGCGGCGGGGCCTTCGCGGCGCCCGAGTTCCGCTTCAAGGCGCCCGATAGCGCCGCCGGCTTCAAGCCGCCGACGGGCGGCGAGGCGGAGAAGGGCCCGGCCGTCCCCGCCGCGTTCACCTTCTCGCCTCCGCTCGGCTTCGCGCCCGAGGCGGGCCCGGAGGCGGCGGCGGCGGCGGGGGGGTCCTTCTCCTTCTCGCGTCCCGCCGCCGCCCTGGGCCGCCCGGAGGAGAAGGGCCCGCGGCCGCTGTTCGAGGAGGCGGCCGAGACGGCGCCCAAGGGCCTGAAGCGGAAGGAGGAGCGGGAGCGGTCTCCGCGCCGGGCGGCGGTGGGGGCCGGCCGGGCGGCCGTGGCCCCTCCGGAGAAGCGAGCGGTGCTGCTGAGCCGGCCCCGCGGCGGCGCGCTCTTCGGCCGCACACTGCGGGACGTGCTGCGCAGCCAGGGCCCCGGCCACCGCGACCGCGGGGACGCCGCCGACACCGAGCGGGGACCCGCCGAGGAGCCGCCGGCGGCCGAGGCCCGGGAGCCGCCCCGAGAAGGTAGGCTGGGGCGGGGGGGAGCCGGGGAAGCCGGGTGTCAGCCCGCGGTGACTGCTTCCCCTCTCTCTCGGTAGGCACTCGGGGCAGTGAGAGCACGGAGGGGCCGGGGGCCCTGTTGCCCGGCGAGCTGGTGGCCATCCAGTGCAAGAACGTCCCCGATTACCTCAACGACAGGACGGTGCTGGAGAAGCACTTCAGCCAGTTTGTAAAAGTCCAGCGGGTCATGACCAGGCGCAGCAAGAAAATGGCCATTCTCCATTTCTTTGATCATGTGAGTACCGGCAGCGACCCGCGGGGGAGGAGGTGTAGAGCTGAGCGCTTTGGGGTGAGAACTCCATCCGTTTGGTAGCAGGGTGTGTTTATCCCCTGGGCAGGAGCTGTTGTGAGCCCCGTGTTGTGGGCAGGGATAGCAGGGGACTGAGCCACCCCTGAGGCATGCCAGCTGCCCGAGCTCTGCCTGGCTCCGGCTGGGATGTTAGCATCCAGCCCTAATGCTAAATGGGTCTTGCCCGTTTGTTGTATCACATCACCCACCCCTGAACTGTCTCTGTTGCTGCGTTCCTGCTTGGGTTAGGCATTGCCAGGGGCAAGGTGAGCTTCTGCGAGCTCTGCAGAGTGCTGGAAAGGCTGAGTGAGCTGGGGCTGTTCAGCCTGGAGAGAAGAAGACTAAGGGGGGACCTTATTAATGTTTATCAATATCTGAAGGATGGGATGCAGGGGGGAATGGCCAGTCTCTTTTCAGTGTCTGTGGGGACAGGACAAGGGGCAATGGCTGCAAGTTGGAGCACAGGACGTTCTGCACCAACATCGGGAAGAACTTCTTCCCAGTGAGGGTGAGGGAGCCCTGGGCCAGGCTGCCCAGGGGGTGTGGAGTCTCCTCTGGAGAGATTCCAGCCCCGTCTGGACACCGCCCTGTGTGCCCTGTTCTAGGGACCCTGCTTTGGCAGGGGGTTGGACCTGATGATCTTTCGAGGCCCCTTCCAGCCTCTGTGATTCTGTGATTCCACTGCTGCTGCATGGGTGCTGAGGTGTACTGGGGAGTCAGTTCAGAGACCGCGCAGTCTGGTCCTGTTTTGTGCTTTAGAAACATTGGTCTTGAGTGCTATTAAGCTTGCTGTAGCTCTTGGGAAAGCAACAGGTGTCCTGTGGGTCTGAAGCAAGAGGCTAAAATGCAGTAACCAGAGCTTCATGGAATCTGGCAAACAAATTACGGTCGGAGAAACTGCGCTACGTGTTTTGCTGTGGTGATGCTCACAGGTTTGCACACTCTGCCTTTGTGTTCCTCCAGGCCTCTGCAGCCCTTGCCAGGAAGAAAGCTAAAGAACTGCACAAAGACATAGTGACGTTTTGGCAAAAGAAGAAAACAAGTAAGTCTGTGTTTCCAGCCCTGGTTGCTGGGTGATACATAAATGGCATGGTATCTGCTCTGTTTCCCAGTATGCCGGGAACTGAGCTTGGAAATGGGAAACCTGGATTGCAGACCCTGCGTAGGATTAGGGTGAGAGATGCAGACATTGGCAGTTCACCCCTAGGTCAGGGTTTGAAATGTCAGGCGCTTCCCTTTCTTTGGCTTTATGAGTGCTGCATGTGTACCTCTGAGATCCCAGCCTGGGGATGCACTCCAGCTGTCAGCAAAGCCATGGTTCATCGTGGCTTTAACCCACCACACGAACTTGCCGTGTCAGGAAATGAACAGCTGCAGAGTTGTCTTCCTGAGAATTAATGTCTCAAGGCAGCAGATAGGGGTGTGTGTGGGGGGGGCTGCTGGTCTTTTTACTGTGGTATTTGGCCTGCAGAAGAGCTAGTGGCAGCATCTGAAAATAACTCATCTGAGAGAGTTCAGGAAACGCAGCTGGGTGAGAGTTTGTTCCTGGGAGAAGCTGTCCCTTCCTGAAAGTGTAGATGTAACTCTTGAAGGCATGCCAACCTGGGTCTGAGCTTGGGTATGTGAAATTCATAATGGAAATGCTCCTGCAGAAGCACTGGGCTTGTAGTTTGGGTGGGTGAAGGGGATTTCGTATCCCATAGAGAGTGGATTGTATCTTAAACCCTAGAGAACTTAGATGCAGGTAGTGGTCAGACTTCGTTTGCTGCCAATCTGCTGACCAATTAGAGTTCATACAGCTTTATGTATTGAACAATACTGAGTATAAGACAGCAAAGCTGGCTAGCAATTAGTAGACATAGTACAGCTTCTAGGGCACGTAGTCCTGGGGGGTCTGCACACACCTGCACATCAGTGACTCTTAGTTTAGTCTTCTAATAGTTTGGGGTTTGTTTAAAACAAGCACTCACCACTGCCAGTCCCACGGGGAAGAAAAGGAGCTGTTGCTGTGTGAGAAGTCCTTGGCTCTGTGTTTGTGTCGCTTCAGGCCCAGCGAAAAGAGAGTTTTCATCCAAGGAGAAGAAAGTGGGTGAAGAAGAAGGCAGGCAGAGCAGTGAAGAGCAGAGCTACCAGCATTCCCCTCTCCGAAAGCCCTTAATAAGATCCTCCGCCGGCAGCGGCCTGCCTGGCAAAGGGTACGTCTGCTCCTCTGGGAACCCATCAGGCAGGAAACGGGGCACGGGGAGGTGGGGAAGGAGGATCAACGTGTGCCATATAGCTGTGGTCTCCGTGAGGAGTGTGCTGCCCTCAGCGCTCGGTCTGTCTGAATGGCAAGCTCACACATCTCGCTTTGTCCACAAGATCTTCCTCCTGGATGGTGAGGGGGCTGGAGCCCCTCTCTTACGAGGACAGGCTGGGAGAGCTGGGCTGGTTCAGCCTGGAGAAGAGAAGGCTGCTTCTGGGGAGAGCTACTGTTGGCATCCCAATGCTTAAAGGGGTCCTACAGGAAAGTGGGAGAGGGGCTGCTCACCAGGGAGTGCAGGGACAGGATGTGGGCCGATGGCTTCAGGCTGACAGAGGGCAGGGTTAGGTTAGATGTTGGGAAGAAATTCTTTCCTGTGAGGGTGGGGAGGCCCTGGCACAGGGTGCCCAGAGAGGCCCCATCCCTGGGTTCAAGGCTGGGTTGGATGGGGCTTTGGACAACCTGGGCTAGTGGGGGTGTCCCTGCCCATGGCAGGAGGTTGGCACTAGGTATCTTTGAGGTCCCTTCCAAGCCAAAGCTTTCTGTGGCTCGTTGAGCTGGGCCCTGTAATCTCCATCAGTAGTCACTGTTGCTACAGAAGCGTTTGGGATTGGGGTTTTTTCTCACCAGTTCCTGGGTTCTTCCAGTTCTCCAGCGAAGAAGGCCGGCCTTCGGAAGGCGCTGCAGTTTGAAGCGGATCTGTTCGAGGCCAGTTCCGAAGGGCAGAGCTCAGAGGCCGTGGGAGCCTCCTTGTCATCTCTCAGCAACCTGGTGGGGCTGGTGGCTGAGACCTCCGAAGAAAGGTACCGTCTGTTGGACCAGAGGGACAAGATCATGAGACAAGGTAATTGCATGAGTGAGCAAGGGGAACGTCTGATCCTCTCCTGGAAAGGAGGAGGTGGTCAGTGTCTGCTGCAGTGGGACCACAGGAGAGAGACTCTGCTGCTGGGCATCTCTATGTTGGTTTCCTGGGGAGTGTGTGAGAACCTGTCTCAGGGAAGAGCCAGACCGTTGGTGCTGGGTGAAGGAGGCCATGTAGGGAGCTTGGCATCCCAGCAGGCTCTTTGAAGAGTGTTACCAAAAGCCTGGCCTTGTGTCTCTAAATCCAGACTACTACACAGCTGGTGATGGTTTCAAGAAACAGCCCTTGGTTTTACAGTGCTGGGTTGTAAACTCTTCTCCCTGCTCCTGCCATTTCAAAGTTGACCCTTCTTATAATTTAAGATCTTTCATTATCAGCAAACAGATTTCCCATCCACTTGACGTGGAATTGTGAACCCCCCAGGGCTTGCTTAGGGGGCAGAACGTTGCTTATCTTTTAAAGGCCTCAATCCTTTCAGCAAAGCTCTTGATAACCGTGTGGGACAGCAGGAGAAATTTCCCCAATGAGTGGTACAACCCAGGGACATGTCCCAGAGTGGGGGAACCCCATTCTTTACTGCGTCAAGGTGCAGGTACAGCCTTACCCTGAGTAGAGGTAGGGTGAGACCTTCTCCCACCAGGTTTTTGTTTGGTTTGGTGGGGTTTTTTGTGCACTGTTGCCCTCAGAATGTACTACTTGACATCCATCATCCATCCATCTCCCAGTGCACAGACTCCATGAGGGCCCTGGCTTGAGGCTGGGTGGGCCTATCAGGGTTAGTAGGTTGCCACAAAACCAGAACTGTTGGATGCTCAGTGCTTGTTCCATGTGATTTCTTTCAGCTCGAATCAAAAGGACCGACCTTGGCAAAGCAAAAACTGTGGTAGGCACTTGCCCAGACATGTGTCCTGAGAAGGAGCGCTACATGAGGGAGACGAGAAACCAGCTCAGTATCTTTGAAGTGCTTCTAGGATCTGACAAGGTATGGGCTGTCTGGATGCATGTGCATCTGGTTCCTGGGGCGTCTGGCTGCTCACCACTTACACACAGTGGTTGGTGGTTTTCACAGAATCACAGAACTGTAGGGGTTATAATCGTAGAATCACAGACTGGTTCTGTGATTGGACCCCAATCACAGAGAGATCTCAGGAGGTTGGAGGGGAGGTTGGGAGGGACCCTAAGGGTCACAGAGCTCCAACCCCCTGACACAGGCAGGGACACCAACCTCCAGGCCTGGAGCTACACAAGGTTGCCCAGGGCCCCAGCCAACCTGGCCTTCAACACCCCCAGGGATGGGGCACCCACCCCCTCTCTGAGCAGCCCCTTCCAGCCTCTCACAGCTCTCTCTGGAAAGAACCTCCCCCTAATATCTCATCTAACCCTTCCCTCCTTTAGCTTCCCTCCATCCCCCTTGTCCTGCTAGTCTCTTACAACCACAGCTCTCAAACTGCAGGCCAGCAGCGTGCGTTGTCCTGAGGGTTATGAGACAAAGTCAATGCTTGGGATCCTGTCCTTAAAGAAAATACCTTTGTTATCATAGAGGATGGATGTGGACTGTCAGTGTGAGCAGTGGGGTGAAGGTCTCTATGTGCCTGAGAAGCTGAATGTGCTTCTTGGACTTGGATTCTTTTCTCCCTGTCTTGGCAGGTGGATCATGCAGCAGCGATTAAGGAATACAGCAGGTCTTCAGCAGATCAGGAGGAACCTTTGCCCCATGAGTTGAGACCCTCTGAGGTGTTGAGCATGACCATGGACTATTTAGTGACAAACATCATGGATCAAGGAGAAGGAAACTACCGAGAATGGTATGACTTTGTCTGGAACAGGACGCGTGGGATAAGAAAGGTGAGTGCTGGTGAGTGGAGATGTTTGATGGTGGGAAGCAGAGGATGGTGTAATGCTTTAAAAAGTGAAGCAAAAGGCAGTAGTATTTCATATGTTGTAAATTGTGAGGTGACTCCCAAGTGCAGTTGAAATGACTTCTCCAAAGAAGCCAGACAACTGTGCTCTTCAAGCAGAGTTTAAAACTACCAGCCATGTGACAAGTGGTGTCCTTCAAGGGTCCCTACTGGGACCAGTGTTATTTAGTATCTTCATCAGTGACACTGACAGTGAGGTTGAGTGCACCCTCAGCAAGTCTGCAGGTGACACCAAGCTTGAGCGGTGCAGCTGACATGCAGGAAGGGTGGGATGCCATCCAGAGGGACCTGGAGAAGTGAGCCCGTGTGACCCTCGTGAGGTTCAAGAACTCCTGGGTGGGGGCAATCCCCATCATCGATACAGACTGGGAGATGAAGTGATAGAGAGCAGCCCTGCAGAGGAGGACTTGGGGTGCTGGGGGATGAGAAGCTGGACATGAGCCAACAAGGTGCACTTGCAGCCCAAGAAGGCCAACCGTATCCTGGGCTGCAGCCAAAGGAGTGTGGCCAGCAGGTCAAGGGAGGGGGTTCTGCCCCTCTGCTCCTGAGACCCCACCTGGAGTGCTGGGTCCAGTTCTGGAGTCCCCAGCATAAGAGGGATATGAAGCTGTTGGAGAGGGTCCAGAGGAGGGCAGTGAAGATGCTCAAAGGGCGGGAGCACCTCTCCTGTGAAGCCAGGCTGGGAGAGTTGGGCTGGTTCAGCCTGGAGAAGAGAAAACTGTGGGGAGATCTTACAGCACCTTCCAGTACCTGAAGGGGAGGGATGTTTTAGGCCCAGAGTGATAAGACAAGGGGGAATGGGTTTAAATAGGAAGGAGGGAGATTTAGAGTGGATGTTAGGAAGGAATTCCTCACTCCAAGGGTGGTGAGGCCCTGGCACAGGGTGCCCAGGGAGGTGGTGGCTGCCCCCTCCCTGGAGGTGTCCAAGGCCAGGCTGGATGGAGCCTTGAGCAGCCTGGGCTGGTGAGAGGTGTCCCTGCCCTGGCAGGGGGTGGGACTTGCTGTAAGGTCCCTCCCAACCCAGATGGTTCTGTGAGCGTGTGGTTCTCTCTGGCTGGTTAGGATATCACCCAGCAGCACCTCTGCAACCCCCTGATGGTGTCTCTGATTGAGAAGTGCACTCGCTTCCACATCCACTGTGCCCACCACCTGTGTGAAGAGCCCATGTCCTCCTTCGACGCCAAAATCAACAACGAGAACATGACCAAGTGCCTGCAGAGCCTGAAGGAGATGTACCAGGACCTGGCAAACAAGGGCATTTACTGCAAGAGTGAGGCAGAGTTCCGAGGCTATAACGTCCTGCTGAACCTCAACAAGGGGGACATTCTCAGGTGGGAGCTATGGGTATCGCTGCCTTTCTCTGGGGAGAAGCCAGGTGAGGATTAAGCTCAGAGGAACTGTAATCATACAGTCACCTGGGTTGGAAGAGACCCTTCAGATCATCGAGCACAACCAGAGCCTGACCCTGCCTAGCCCACCTCTTAAGCCCTTCATCTACACACCTTTTAAATCCCTCCAGGGATGGTGACCCCACCACCTCCCTGGGCAGCCTGTGCCAGTTCCTGGCTGCCCTTTAAGTAAATAACTCTTTCCTGATACTCAACCTAAATTCCCCCTGGTGCAGTCTCAAGCCATTCCCCATGGTCCTGTTGCTTGTCACCTGAGAGAAGAGACCAACCCTGACATCTCTGCAGCTGCCTGGCAGGTAGCTGTAGTGAGCAATAAGGTCTCCTCTCACTAGTGAAAGTGAAGAGCTTAGTTGCAAGTTTATTACTATTTTTTGGAGGGGGTTGATGTTTTAATTAAAGTAACATAATGAAAAGTTTAAGTGTTGTGGGTTTTTTTTTTTAAAAACCCTTTTTTTCCCCTCATCTGCTGGAATAACTCAGTGGAACTTGTGCAGGGAGTGTTAAAAAATAGAAAGCAACCAAAAAAGAAGACAAACTTTTGCTATTCTCAATCAATGACTATTTTTTATCTGCAGTAGGATGAAGGGGGGAAAAAAAAACCCACCAACATTTTCTGGGCAGAATCATGCTTTACTTTTCTGAGTAATCTCTTAACTGCCTGCCTTCCTGGATGCTGGAGTGGCATACCTGAAGATAAGCATGCTGATTGTGCAAGCATCATTAGAAAATGAATAATAATAAGTCAGTGGATTGAGATCATAGCCATTGGCTTGTGATAAGAGCTGCAGGTCTCAAAGCTCCTCACTTCAATTCTCTTCTGTTACGGGTGGCTGTTGAGTTGGGATGGCTAACGGTGCACCAGAGGGTTGATCTCCCTTCTCTTGTCTCCACAGAGAAGTACAGCAGTTTCACCCCAGTGTGAGGAACTCTCCAGAAGTTCGGTTTGCAGTTCAAGCTTTTGCTGCTTTGAACAGCAACAACTTTGTGAGGTTCTTCAAGCTTGTGCAGGCAGCTTCCTATCTGAATGCTTGTCTCCTACACGGCTATTTCAACCAGGTGAGGAGAAACACAGGCTTTATTCTGGTCAGGACAACCTGGGGCCCTTGGGAGGAAGCCTCCTTAGCAGGAAGCTTGATGGGCATTTAGCATGAAAAATAACTTCATTCTTGTTTCTTCAGAAGCACTGAAACACATCAGGAGTTTTCCACCATGATATAAAAGGCGAACACTAAAAACCTCTCTTCAACACCTCTGTTTCCCATAACCCTGTACAAATAACATGGTGTTTCTCCTGAAAACCCCCCCTGGGAAGCAGAGCAGTGACCTGATACCTCTGCAGAGGGAAATACCCACCTGTGCTTCCAGGAGCCCCTGAGGCTTTTCCTGCTGCACAGGAATCCCAAAGGGGATACTGCTCAAAATGAGCAGTATCAGAACCAGAAACTAGAAAGCAAGCACCTCGAATTTAAAATTAAACCTGAATACTTGTTTGTCTGGATGTTTGATGACTAAAGTATTGATGATACGTGATTTTCATGTTTATGGTCCGCTTTATGTCAGATTTTTGGGGGTGGGGTGTACTTCACTTTGTAGTCAGGTGGCTTTTTCTTTCATCTTCCCCCCCAGATTCGTAAAGATGCACTCAAATCTCTCAATATTGCCTACACTGTGAGCACCCAGAGGTGCACGGTGTTCCCCTTGGATCACCTGGTCCGCATGCTGCTCTTCAGAGATGGCGAGGAGGCGACTGATTTCATCAGCTACTATGGCCTGAGTGTGTCTGATGGGTGAGTGTCAGGAGCAGCAGCTGGATGAGGTGGTCTTGGAGGTCTTTTCCAGCCTCAGTGGTCCTGTGGAAAGGGGGGGGGGGGCTGCGCTTTTGGGGGGGATTCTGCGTGGGGCTAGGCCTTGGGGGGGAGGGGATTCTGCGTGGGGCTAGGCCTTCAGAAGGGGCCTGCATGGGGCTAGGCCTTTGTGGGGGAGGGGGGGTGCTGCGTGGGGTTAGGCTGGTTTGGGTGGAGTGTTAATGTGGATGGGCTGCTCCCTTCTTTTGCAACCAGAAAAAGAGGAGGAACAAAGAATGTGCCCTCTGCTCTGGAGGGTATGGAGGGATAGGGAGAGGGGTGACTGTTAAACTAGAAAAAGGGAGATTTAGGTTGGGTGTTAGGAAGAAATTACTTACTCTGAAGGTGGTGAGACCCTGGCACAGGGTGCCCAGAGAGGTGGGGGAGGCCCCATCACTGGAGACATCCAAGGTCAGGGTGGATGAAGCTCTGAGTGACCTGCTCCAGTTCAAGGTGCCCCTGCTCAGTGCAGGGTGGGACTGGGTGGCCTTTAGAGATCCCTGCCAACCTAGCGCATTTGATGATTCCAGTACCAGTAACTCAGAGTTGCACTGTTCTCACCTCAGACAAACTGGCCCTGAGGCCAAATCCACTCCTCACTCAATAGTGCACTGGCCTGCACTAGCCAGGACTTTCAGGGAGACTTGTAGCCCCGAGCAATGGGACCCCTTGCTGTTTCCATAGTGGCAGTGATTATAGTGTTTCTCTTCATCAGCAGTTTTTAACTCTGCTAAGCTAAGCCAGGTAAAAGCAGTCAGGTTGCCACTTGGTTTAGCTCTACAAAAAAAGGAGCAGTGCAAAGGCGGTCAAAGGCAGAAAACCCACCCATCTAAATCCCTCCTGAAGCTGTCAGCCAACCCAGAAACGCCTGCATCAGTAATAGCTACAGCAGAGTCTGAGACTCAGGCAGCAACCCGTGGGCCATGCTTTGGTAACGGGACCTGAGTTTCTGAAGGCACTTCAGAACCTGAATCACTTTCTGAGGCTGGATTTAAGGCTTGTGGGAAATGAATACTGTAAAAGCATAGCCAGTCATAACCAAAATCGGTGATTTTCTCTGTCTCTGCTGCTGCATATAAACACAGGCACAGTTCTTGGTGAAGAACCTTCCTGCTGCTTGATTTAATCTCCACTTTCCTGTGCTCTTTCTACTCCAAAGTCAGAATTTATGGAACAGGCAGGTACCCAGGTGCCTTAAAACAGGAAGCTAACTCCAGGGCTGCGTGCTGGGGACTGAAACACCCCCAGAAGTTTGCTCCTGGCAGATTTCAGAACTAGTAAAGATGCCCCTGCTCGCTGCAGGGGCATGGGACTGGAACTTTGAAAGGCCCTTCCAACCTAGTTCTATGAGTCTGTGAACAGGTGAAGGGTTGGGGCTGGGCTCTGCAGGTGAAGCACCAGCCTAGTAGTGATGGGAGCAAATAGTAATAATTGATTTTGGGATGGGTTTTTTTGCGGTAATTTTGAAGAATTCTTCTCCTTGGCATCTTTCCCTCAGGAAATGGGGTTTGTATCCTTGTAGCCACTGTGACTTCTCACAACAGCTGGGGGTTTACTGCACTGGTACATTTTCTGTTTTACTTTTTGCCTTGGTTTGAGAGTGGTGAGGGGCTGGAAAGGGCTGCCCAGAGAGGGGGTGGGTGCTCTGTCCCTGGGGGTGTTGAAGGCCAGGTTGGCTGGGGCCCTGGTCAACCTTGTGTAGCTCCAGGCCTGGAGGTTGGTGTCCCTGCCTGTGGCAGGGGGTTGGAGCTCTGTGATCACAGGATTCCAGACTCACAGGGGTTGGAAGGGCCTCCCAGAGCCCATGGGGTCCAACCCCCTGCCAAAGCAGGGGTCCCTCTTGGGGTCCCTCTCAACCCAGACCATTCTGTGATTCCATGGTCCATATCCAGGCTATGCTGAGCAATGCTGAGCTCCCAGTGCCTGTCTCCCCTGGCCTTGCTGGGATGTCTAGCTGAAGCCTCTGTGTGCCCAGAGCTCAGAGTGTGTCCCTGTGGCTTTGTTCCCCGCAGTGCTTACGTGGAGCTGAACCGCTCGGCCTTCCTGGAGCCGGACATGCTGCCCAAGGCCCGCCGGTGCCTCTTTGTCAGCCGGAAGCTGGCTGCCTGCGTGGGGCAGGTGGTGAATGGCGGGCCGCTGCCCCCCGCACCCCGACACCGGCCCCTCTCCAGCTTCAACGGGCAGCACCGCTACACGGGAGGAGGCAGCACTGTGGAGCAGGCTGGGAGCAGCCAGAAGGCTGGCCTGGAAGTGGCAGGTAAGAGCCAGCCTCTCCTGCGCATGGCTCAGGGACACGCTGCCCTGGCAGCGCTGCCTGGGGCTTGGCTTTATGAAGCAGAAGCCGTTCTTGGCTCACGTGGGTTGAAACCACGTGGAGATTGGGGTGTAGTGACAGAGTGTTCTGGTTTAAATGTACTAGTGCACCCGTAAAAGCCAAGCAGCTTTGGGATCATAGAATCGTAGGGGTTGAAGGGCCCCCCAGAGCCCATGGGGTCCAACCCCCTGCCAAAGCAGGGTCCCTAGGACAGGGCACACAGGGCGGTGTCCAGACGGGGTTGGAATCTCTCCAGAGAAGGAGACTCCACACCCCCTGGGCAGCCTGGCCCAGGGCTCCCTCACCCTCACTGGGAAGAAGTTCTTCCCCACACTGGGGGGGAACTCCCTGTGCTCCAACTTGAGGCCATCATTCCTTGTCCTGTCCCCACAGACACTGAGAAGGGGTTGGCCAAATCCCCCTGCCTCCCATGGGGTAAGGTCTGTGTCCCCATACAGTGAGTGTGCTCAGGGCAACAAGCACAGCTCTGCCCCCAGCAGTGATGGAAGCAGGTGTTTGGCTGCTCCAGGCAGTCCCTTCTACTCCTGTAGTGTCAGATGTGTGTATGGCCTTGCTGTTTGTCAAGGCTTTGCTGTCCCTGTGGAGAAGGACCTGGGGGTCCTGGTGGGTGACAGGGTGGCCATGAGCCAGCAGTGTGTCCTGGGGCTGAGAGAGACAATGGGATCCTGGGGGCATCAGAAGGAGTGTGGGCAGCAGGTCACAGGAGGGGATCCTCCCCCTCTGCTCTGCCCTGCTCAGGCCCCACCTGCAGTGTTGTGTCCAGTGCTGGGCTCCCTGGGATCAAACAGACAGGGATCTCCTGGAGAGAGTCCAGAGGAGGCTGTGGAGATGCTGAAGGGCCTGGAGCATCTCCCCTGTGAGGAAAGGCTGAGGGAGCTGGGGCTGCTCAGCCTGGAGAGAAGCAGCCTGAGAGGGGATCTGATCACTGGGGATCAAGAGCTGAAGGGTAGGACCCAGGGGGACATGGGCAGCCTCTTCTCAGTGTCTGTGGGGACAGGACAAGGGGCAATGGCTGCAAGTTGGAGCACAGGGAGTTCCCCCCCAATGTGGGGAAGAACTTCTTCCCAGTGAGGGTGAGGGAGCCCTGGGCCAGGCTGCCCAGGGGGTGTGGAGTCTCCTTCTCTGGAGAGATTCCAGCCCCGTCTGGACACCGCCCTGTGTGCCCTGTGCTAGGGACCCTGCTTTGGCAGGGGGTTGGACCCCATGGGCCCTGGGGATCCCTTCCAGCCTCTGTGATTGTCTGGTTTCCATGATACATTTCTGTTCTGAAGGCATCAGGCTTTCTTGCAGACTCGTTCTATGACCTGAAGATAAGAATGGTTTTGTTTCTGTTCATGGCTCACCTGAGTTCCTTTATTTTCCTCTCCTGCCGCCACAAGAAGGCCGAGTGGAAAGCAGAGCCGTGGATCTAGATCCTGCAGCCATCAGAGTGCAGCCCCCAGCTCACCTCCTGCCCTCGCTCCTGCCTCGTCAGCTCATGCCAGCGCTGCCTCTGGCACAGGGAGCCTCCCAGCCTGCTGGGCAGCAGGAACCTCTTCCTTCAAAGCCTCAGCCTCTCTATGCAGACACGGTAAGGGAGTTTAAAACTAGCATGAAGTGTTTGGGAAAGATCTGTGACATGGAATAAGTGGGAACTGAGCTCCTAGGTTGGTTTAGCTTTCCAGAACCTGCACAGAACCACAGAATCACTTAGGTTGGAAGAGACATTTAAGATCACCAAGTCCAACCCCAGCCTAACCCTGCCTAGTCCACCTCTAGAGCATGTCCTCAAGCACAACATCCACACACCTTTTAAATCCCCCATGGACAGTCACCCCACCACCTCCCTGGGCAGCCTGTGCCAGTGCTTGACTCCCCGTTCAGTACAGAAATTCTTTATGATCTCTGACCTAAATCTCCCCTGGGCAATCTGAAACCACTTCCTATTGTCCTATCCCTTGTTAACCTGAGAAAAGAGACCAACCCCACCTCTCTGCACCCTCCTGGCAGGGCAGGGGATGTGGGGAGAAGGTCTCCCCTCAGCCTCTTCTTCTCCAGTCTCAACACCCCCAGCTCCCTCAGCTGCTCCTCAGAGGATTTGCCCTCCAGCCCCTTCCCCAGCCTGGTTGCCCTTCTCTGGATGAGCTCCAGGCCCTCCATGTCCTTCTGATGCTGAGGAGCCCAGAACTGGGCCCGGCACTTCAGGTGTGGCCTCACCAGAGCCGAGTACAACAGAACAATCCCTTCCCTACTCTTATTAGGCACGTCATTCCTGACACAGGCCAGGATGCTGTTGGCCTTCTTGGCCACCTGGTCACACTGCTGGGTCCTGCTCAGCTGTCTATTAATGTAGGTAGAATGAAAGGCTGAGTGAGCTGTGGCTGTTCAGTCTTGAGAAAAGAAGATGAAGGGGGAGACCTAATTAATGTTTATAAATACCTGAAGTATGGGAGGCAGGGGGACATGGCCAGCCCCAGTCTGTGGGGACAGGACAAGGGGCAATGGCTGCAAGTTGGAGCACAGGAAGTTCTGCACCAACATGTGGAAGAACATTTACTCAGTGAGGGTGAGGGAGCCCTGGGCCAGGCTGCCCAGGGGGTGTGGAGTCTCCTTCTCTGGAGAGATTCCAGCCCCGTCTGGACACCGCCCTGTGTGCCCTGTCCTAGGGACCCTGCTTTGGCAGGGGGTTGGACCCCATGGGCTCTGGGGGGCCCTTCCAACCCCTGTGATTCTGTGATTCTATGAATGTAGAGTCAAAAGGAGGCACTGCCCGCTGCGTCAGCACTGGGGATGCTTTGAGGGGTTCCCTTTAGTGGTGCTGAAGCAAAAATAACCCAAGCATCTTGAGAGATTCCAGATGTGAGCGTGAAACGCCAGCACTTCGTGGCATCGACCTTCCTCCTTCACAGGGTGAAGAGTCTCCTCTGCTCAGTGTTTATCGGGGAAATCTTGAAGGAGCCAGGCACTGGGGAGGCTGCACCTCAAGTGCTGGGTCCAGTTCTGGGCTCCTCAGCATCAGAAGGACATGGAGGGCCTGGAGCTCATCCAGAGAAGGGCAACCAGGCTGGGGAAGGGGCTGGAGGGCAAATGCTGTGAGGAGCAGCTGAGGGAGCTGGGGGTGTTGAGCCTGGAGAAGAGGAGGCTGAGGGGAGACCTTCTCCCCACCTCCCCTGCCCTGCCAGGAGGGTGCAGAGAGGTGGGCGCTGGTCTCTTCAGCCAGGGGACAGGAGCTGGGACAAGGGGCAATGGGCTCAAGCTGGGCCAGGGCAGGGTCAGCTCAGCTGGGAGGGCAAAGTTCTTCCCTGGCAGAGTTGTCAGGGCCTGGCCCAGGCTGCCCAGGGAGGGGCTGAGTCCCTGCCCCTGGGTGTGTTGAACAGAGGGGAGATGAGGTGCTCAGGGGTCTGGGGCAGCACAGGGCAGGGACGGTTGGACTTGATGATCTTCAAAGGTCTTTTCCTACCCTATGATTCTGTGGAGCGACAGCAGAGAGTGGTCCCCCCAGGAGTTTCACCCTGTTGCTGCTGAGACCCCCTGGGGAGCGTCTCACCGTGCTCTACCAGTGTGGCTGTGTTTCAGCCAGGGTGGGACCTGGGTTGGGGACTGGCTGATTCTCGTAGAGCAGATGTAACCCTGGGAGAAACATCCCTCCTGGAATTGACTTCTCTTAGCTAGCATTCCCACCTCCAAGTCCAGAAGGCTGCTTTTGTTTCTGGGCTGTGGTTAACCTTTTA